>JACGWL010000008.1:12376050-13020685 GCA_034509725.1 Sesamum angolense | reverse complement strand
AATGAACCCGATTTTTGAGCAAGAAGGACCAAGAGAACTCCAAGTCCAACTTGCAGTACCAGGACAGGTGGTGAGGCGTTTGCAGACCACTGAGATTCATGGACCAATTCCAGCCCGGAGAAATGGAAAAGGTCAATTCTTACACCAATATTTCTCTAAAAATTATGATTAGAGGAATTAATTGGAAGGAGATCGAGGCCGATACCTCGAAGATTTCTCAAGATTTGAGGGAAATCCAGAAGACGGTCCAAGACTATGGACATAGGTTATCTAATGTACCTATGAAAGTAGATTCCTTGTGCCACAAGATGGACGAGATTCTTAAGATCCTATCAGATCTACATAAGAATCTTACAGATCTGAAGACAGAAGTAGCAGACCTAAAAAAGAACCAACGGGATAAACCTGAAACATCTATATCCAGACAAGAGAGGATCAGGGACGCCCTTGGGACAGTACCTCTTCTACACCAAAAGGGGAAGGCAAAGGAGATCCCGAAGCCAAAGACTCGGGATGAACAGATCCAGGAGATCCTTAACTCCATAAAATAATGGAGGTAACCAGAGCGGATCTTTCAGATCTACAAGAATTGGCTGAATCATTTTCCCAACTTGGGATTGTGGACTTAGTCAATATTCAAACCAATGAAGTAACTCCAGCACTACCACTGCCGGAGGGGATCACATGTCCCAATGAAGCTCCACAAGATCACCCGATGAGGGAGAGTGCAGATTTCCACACTAACGCAACACCGACGTTTGTGGGAACCAGACTCCGAGAGAGTCCAGGGAGAAATCCTAGGAGAGCACCTGAGAATACACCTTGGGCAAGAACGATGCTTCAGCCCTTACATCCATACGGTGCTGTACTAAACCTGGATGTTATCGACTTCCGAAACATGGAGAAGCTGATAGATGAATGGGTAGCAGCCATAAAGATAGCAGCAACTACCTTAGAACTCGATAAAGAAAACTTCATCAAATTAGTGGAGTTGAGCTTAGAGGGTTCTGTGAAGATCGGATGGGATAATACCCCAGCCGATACTAAAGCCAGTATCCTTGCCGGAGATTCCAAGAGTGCAATAGCAGATCGGCTAGGAAGGCTTATCAAGATACACTTCATCAGAGATGGATACTTCGAAGGAAGTAGAACAGAGAAGGCTAGAGAATATGCACAAGCTCTTTTCAGCCTTGAACTAAGAAGTATTTGCGCAGTAGATGAATATATCTATTGGTTTCGTAAGTATTTCTTTCAGAGTGGAGTAGCAATTGATGTGGCAGCTCCAATGTTCTTTGCAAAAATCTGCAGTCCATGGAGGGAAATGTTGATTCAATCATACAAAGTACCGGAGGGACAGATGGATTCAGTAGCAAGGAGAATGTCTTTCCTCAAAGACAAATTGAAGGATTGGTGTTATCAAACATTCATGCAGAAAAACATGAAAAGACTGAGAGGTACGATTAAACGAACTCCTCTCTGTTGTGATAATAATGATTTTCCTACTGCTATAGGAGAATCAGGTGAGCCAAGAAAAAGGAGGAAACACAGGAGGGATCTATACTCCAGGAATTCCAGAAGAACTCCTTTTAGGCGAAGATCATGGTGGTCCAAAACCAAAGCCAGAACATACAAATCTGGGCAACGGAGTGGACCAACAAGGGCTTCATCCCAGGGATCTAGACGAACAGAGACAAGATCCACAGGAAGAACCCCTACGAGAAGAACTTTCAGACGGGCCCATACTCGGACGAATGAAAGTTTCAAAGATTGCAACTGCTGGACATGCGGAGCAAGAGGACATATCGCTCCAGACTGCCCGCAGAAACGTGGTGAGATAAGAAAATTTGAAGCCACGGACGACATATTAGACGCAGTCTACTATGGTGAATTGGCACCGATATACCAATTTGAGGATTTTTCTTCGGACGAAAGCGTCTATGAAGAGGAGATAGAAACTGATTCGGATGGATCTTCAACCGAGTCAGAATAATTACAGTGAGATAGGCTACAGACCTCCGAAAGCCTGTCAAGATTCTTTTTCAGAATGACGGTGTCAAATAAAACCATGGAAAAAATCATGCGACAAGATTCCAACCTCAGTCCATATGATGGATTCAGAATTGGAGGAATTGGTAAAGTCCTCAACCAGATAGGACTAAACCAGAGGAAACATCACATAATATATAAAGTAAGTTCAGGTGAGTTTGCTATTCCCATGGAATTTACTGGTAATGTGATGGAAATGCAGCTTATTCCTAAAGAAGAAATTCTTGAAGAATTAAGTAGGCTTAGAGAAGAAATTGCCGTTACTATGAAATGGATCCACATAGGAACTATTGAAGTAGTAATAAAAGCAACATTTAAGGAAGGAATTGATTCAGAAATACATTTGTCAATAATGGATAGAAGAATCAATAACTTAAGAGATGGTTGTCTTGGGACAATAATAGGTAATCTGTATGCAGGAAAATTGATGTTTGATATTCATCCTAGGATTGCATACAACCTAGCTGACCAAGATTTCAGTAGAGTCTTAACCCTTCATCAGGATTTTAAAAGAAAAGATCTAATGAAAGAAGGTAATAGACCATATTCTATAACTTATAGAATTGCTTATGCCCTTTCCAACACACATCATTCTGATTTATTCCTTAGGAAAGAGTATATCGAAATTCTCAGAATTTTCAAGGAATTTGCTAAGGTAATGGCACCAGATCCAATTAGGATACCTAGAATAGGTGGTGTCGATATCGTTATAAAAGATCACCCAGTCTTAGATCGAACAATGAGTTCTAGGATTGAGTATGGTAGCAGGATGTCCTTTTCAGAAGATAGGATAACAGGCTACAAAGGAAAAGAGAAAGACTTAGCAAGAGTCTTGACTCCTCAAGAGATTAGGGTAGATAACGTAAAACTTAAATGCCCTGAAGGATGGAAAGAAATACAAGTATATTTGACATCACTAAGAATGAAAACTTTTTTCCTTGTGATGACTTATATCATTTGCAGCAACCTGTTGTTGGTAGATATGAAGGCATGTTAGAAATAGCAGGCCATGAATTTCTAGTTGCAGGAGTTGCAGGACGAGAAAATGGAAGTATGACTTTGGGGTTAAGTTTCCTCGAAGATCATAAACCATGGGGAAGAAAAGGTAACGGTATGGAATTCAGTCTTGATGGTGTCACCATAAGGATTGAATGACAAACCCCTTTTCTATATACATATCTGTAGGTATGTTATATGATCAATATAAGACAGAATATTTTGCAGCTTATATTGATTCAGGATCAGGAATTTGCACAGCAAAGCCTGGAGTTTTCCCTAAAGAGCAAGGGAAACCTTACCTGTTATTGCAGGAAGGGATTTTTCACAAAAAATCATAATACTCAATACAGGGATTCGAGAAGCCAAAATCATGATAGGAGGAGCATTTGGAACGCCCTGGTTTAGGGTAAAAACACCTCCCATTTATTTTCATGATACAGGTGCTGATATCTTGCTGGGTAATAATTTTATTCAAACATTTGCAAGATATATGCAGGATAATCAGAGAAATCTGTTAATCTTTACTACTAACTGTGGTAATGAGATACAGGTTTTAAGAAGAGAAAAGGCATTTAACAGGATAATGCCTATAAATTTCCGCAGCAAACGTGGTGATGTTGATACTAAATTAACTCATCCAAAAATGCAGGATAAAAGGAAATTCGGTAAGGTTCTTTTATCTTTCAGGCAACAGGGGCTCATCGATAGCGATAGCTCTACGAGGAATCTGAGGAAGAAATTAAGGATCTCAAGGAAGCAATGCAGGAGTTAAAGATAATGGACATAAGCGAGGAAAGTATGCTTTCTCTCGAAAATGTCAAGCGGCTCATCCAGAAAAATTTCAGTGAAAATCCTCTGGCATAGTGGAATAGGAACAAGATCGAAGCTACTCTTAAGATCAAAGAAGAATGCAAATATGAGTACATTCGATACAAGCCCATCCAGATGAACATGGAGGACAAGAAGGATATGCAGGTTATTATCAAGAGCATATCAACCTTGGACTCATCGAGCCTGGAATCTCTACATACAGTAGCTCTGGATTTCTGGTAAGAAACCATAGTGAGATAAAAAGAGGTAAACCCAGGTTGGTAATTAACTATCAAGGTATTAATAAAATATTTGAATTTGATGGTTATTACATTCCCAGTAGAGAGCACTTAATTGATTGCATTAAAGGGCAAAAGTGTTTTCTAAATTTGATTGCAAATCTGGTTTTTATCAGATTAAAATGGAGAGTGAATCAAAGAAGTTTACTGCATTCTCCACACCACAAGGTCAATATATCTGGAACGTACTACCAATGGGTCTAGCTAATGCACCCCAGATATTTCAGCAAAAAATGGATAATCTTTTCAAGGATTATTTGAGTTCATGTTTGTCTACATTGACGACATCCTGATTGCATCTAAAAATATGAAAGAACATATTAAACATCTAGAGATATTTTCTGATGCATGTTATAAAGAGGGTTTAGTACTTTCTGAGAAGAAAGCTACTATAGCGGTCAATAAAATTGAATTTTTAAGAATTCTTATTGACGAACAGGTATTGAGTTGCAGGAGCATATTGTGGAGAAAATCCTCAATTTCCCCGATATACTCAAGGATAAGAAGCAATTACAAAGCTTCTTGGGAGTGGTAAATTTTGCAGGTATCTTCATAAAGGATCTCGCAAAATACAGAAAGAATTTTCGGCCACTTTTGAAAGAAACGGAAAGTACAAAGTGGAAATGGGAAGAAATCCATTCACAAAGGGTTCGTGAGCTAAAGCAGGTATGCAATAATCTAAGCTTGCAATAGGGATTTGTAGTCTACACAGACCAATGACTATAGATGGGCAGCAGTGCTCATGAAAAAAACTACTACAGGGGAAGAACCTTGTAGATACACTGGAGGGTTGTTCACTGAACAACAAGCCCAAGTGTGGCACATTAACGAAAAGGAATTCTTTGCGGTTTGGAAGGCATTTAAGAAATGGCCTTTGTTTTTACTTGCTAAAGAATTTACTTTAAAAGTTGATAATACAAACGTTAAAGCTTTCTTAAAAAACAAATTAGAATCTAAAATTGAGAAAGCCCGTATTATCAGATGGCAAGCTGAATGCCAATATTATTGTTATAATATTGTTGTTATCAAATCTCACGAGAATGTTCTTGCAGATTTCCTGACAAGAGATGGAGGCCTATGAAGCAAACTCCGTCATGCTGAGACTCAGGCACCTTAGAGAGAACCTCGAGGAGCTTGACCGAGAATTTGGACGGCTAGCGGTTAACGCCCAGGTAGCCGGACAAGTCCAAAGAGCTGATCTGGATATAGTCCAGACAAATATAAGGAGTTCCTTGGTAGCATCAACTGCGCTATGGAACGCTTTACAAGAACCAATTCGAAAGGCATCGCCTTCGGTGATGACTTGCGAGTTGAGAGAGCAGGGCTCTAAACCTGCACTTAGAGTACAGGACTCTAAACCTGTAGCGGCAGATTCGAGTACTGCTTGCACAAGGCCATCACCAGACTCTGGTGAAAAGGCAACAATTGAGTCACAGGGAGTGCAAACCTCTGATGATTCAAGTCAACCCGGCACCTCTGGGGTTAAAGAGGAAGAGATTAGTCTTAGGCCGATGACAGGCACTTCTAAGGCTAACACTAACGAGTTGATATCTTTATCTTCTGCTTGGCAGGATTACCAACGAAAATGGGAGAAATTAGTTTCTCGCAAAGGCGTTAATCCAAGCAAAAACGATCATCGAAACATCCGGAAAATACAACAGAGTCTGGATGTTGGAAGGATCCAAACCTGAAGATGTCAAGGGATGGTATGAGTTTGGGGCTTTAGCTTCAGTTCATACTATGTCACCTAGTTTTCCGGAAATCTCAAAACTTCCGGAATGGATTAGTGGGGCGGTCTATGATTCGTGGCAAAATAACCACCACTTAAAAAGAGGAGATATCCGGGAGCTAAAATTTATCTCACCAGCTCCAGAGACTGCAGGAAAGGGCTCTCACCCGGCGTTTCATTTTATCAAACTCCAGAGACCTGACATGGTAGCTTTCAACAAAATCAAAGTCGCTACTGGAGAAGCTCCCCTGGTATCAACAATCAGTGAAGAGGATATTTCTACCAGAAGAGCTTGGGGATTATGGGTCTGTCTCACAGAGATGGACAAAGTCAAGTATCTATTCAAGATCTTCTCCAACAAGGTGAATGGATCATTCCTGTTAAATTCCATGACAGGAAAAAGCACCGAGTTTGCAGAAAGCATGTTTGAAAAGAAGAGAATGCTTATATGGGAGAACAAGCTGCCTGCAACCGAGGCTACAAGGATGAAAGCATGCAACATGCTGCATGTTGGGCAATGGAATAATCATGTGTGCCCTTGCTGCGAGAAACAAAAGAAGCCACTGTTCGGGACCAAGATACGGGTTACCCAAAAGAAACCCGAACCAGAACCGGACAAAGGTAAAAGAAAGAATTTTTACAAGGAACGGTAAAATTTGAAGAATGTAAAAATTCAAAAAGAAAACTGTCGGTAGAAAACAACGAAACCAACAGTTAAAAGAAGCCAGCTAGCAATTAAATGGCCGACAAACCATCATGACTACCAGCTGGAAAGAACGATGACGAAAGCAATGACGTCACCCAAGATGACGAAAGCAATGACGTCACCCAAGATGACGAACGCAATGATGTCATCAAAAAACGAGTTTGAAATCCGCATTTGAAGTCCGCGGATGGCTATAAATAAGGAAGCAGCGAAGCATAAGGGGATCATAAAAAAATTTCCCCCTACTCTTCAAAAGCATAACATTCCAAGTCTCTACCCCTGTAATTTTCAATTTCTTAGTTCATAGGGGTTTCCCCAAAGAGTCTAGCCCTCAATACCATGAGAGGCTAAACAGTTGTCTCCTCCAACGGAGGAAATAGTATCTATGTAATATTGCCTATATTTCTTCAATAAAAGAAAGCCTTCTTTCCAAATTGCTGTCCAAAATTCCATTAAGTTGCGGTATCGGAGTATCTTCTACACCCTAAGGTAGGAAACGAAATAGGGTTGTGCTGTTTGTTGCTGAAGGAGCCAAGCATCTGCGAACCATCTGCTGCGGTTGTGTGGTTGGAGGAAGTCCGTAAAACCGAGAGCTTGGAATACCCAGTGACAAGGCGGTCAGAAAAAGGTACGAATTTATGGCAGTTTAATTTATTTCGGAAGCATGATGGGCCAATTCCGAGCATTAATGAAGGAAAACCAAAATGTTTTGAGTTTGGGACTAATACTGTCAAAATTGCTGTAAACTTTAGGACTATATGTGTCGACTAGACAAAGCGCGGGACTAAAAATGAGAATGGCCCTATCTAACGGGACCAAAAGTGCAATAAAACCTATATATACACAAGCAACATGTCAAATATAAAACAATGATACAAACATAACCAATAGTTATCATACATTATCAATAGATAAAGATATCACATAGCTACAAGCAAACATCAAACCAAGACATAATAGTGACGTTTTAGTCTATTTTCTTAGGGCCTTGCTTAATCTAACTGGAGCGCATCACTCAATGAGCTTTGTCGGCTCTCACCATCATCATCTCAATTACAATCCTCCTCCTTCTATTTTTTTCTGATATCACACAGCACATAACTCGTGTGTATCCCATCACCTCCACTGATATCACACAGCACACGGCTCGTGTGTATTCCATCATCACTACTGATACCACGCAGCACACAGCTTGTGTGTATCCCATCACCTCCTCTGATAGCACCCAATGTAGCATCCCCTACAATATTGTACCTAATTACCACTAATTATCATACTCCCTCCTTAACTACAACTCTTCTTATAAGATATTTCATGTTTACTAATATAATATATATAAGCTCTACGAGATAACAGCCAATGTCAGATGATAATATTTACTCACGTCCACGTATTTAAAATCTCGAAAGAAATCAACATAACAACTCGCTGTACAAATTATAAACACAATCCCGACAAAAGCCTAGCATGTTTAATAAGCACACAGCCCAAAAGTCTCCGCTTTAAATGTCAGGGCTGACCCACCTAATGAGTATAACGGCACGGATCACAATCCAGTGCAGCTAGCCAGTATTACCTATTTCCTGAAAAGTACGTGGTAAGGCGTGAGCTGCCTACTCAGTAAGTATAACCAATCAAATTATATATATATATATATATATATATATATATATATCACAAGTCAAACACAATACAATCATGTCAACCAATCAAGGCTTATCAATATTATCAGCAGATATAAGAAACAACGCATGCTCACTATCATATATCAGTCTATACCATAATAGTGACATCTTAGTTTGTTTTCTTAGGGCCCTGCTCAACCAAACTGGAGTGCATCACTCAATGGTTTCGCCGGCTATGACATCGTTATCTCATTCACAATATCTTTTTTTTTTTGTTTTTTTCCTTAATATCACACAGCACACAGCTCGTATGATATCCCATCACCACTGATACCACACAACACACAGCTCGTATGGCATCCATCATCAATCATATCACACAACACACAGCTCGTACGATATGTCACATCATCTCCACTGATCAATGACAACACACAGCTCGTCATTAATCATATCATCATAAGCTATTGCAGTATGCCCCCTCCCAGTTAGGTAAGCCATTTTTATTCCATACACATATCATCATCATTGACATCATCAATCAACTCCATTTAATAATTATTTTCTCGTCAATAATTTTCTCATTTAATTTTATTCGACAATCAATTGTAAGGGCTCATAACCATTCATTTGGCTTCCACACAACACCACCATAGATAAACGCATAATAACAATTCCACAGATATCCAGGTAATCCAGACAAATAGTCCACGATAAAATATATAAACAACTAATATACAATATCCACATATATAAATACAAATCCAAGTTCGCAATCAAATATACAAGCAACCAATATATACAATACTACACACACATATATATATAAATCCAATTAGTTATACTTACCTCAAATCCCAAAATGCTTCAATAAATGCGAGGAGCTGCTCAATTCTCTATTTTGTCGTCACGTCCTATAATAAAGTATTATACATATAATTAATATACTCAAGATATCATAAATAATAATAATAATAGAAATAATAATAGTAATAATAATAATAATAATAATAATAATAATATAATAATAATAATATAATAATAATATAACCATCATCATAATAATAATATATTAAATAATATTCATACGTTTCCACCTATCTTTTAATATTTTATTTATATCCAAGTTCAGACCTCCGTTCTATTTTCTTTTGATTAACTAAACTTTCTTAGTATATATTTAATTGGGAAAAGGGCTCGTTTGGTCCTCTAAGTATGTCTGATATTAATTTTAGTCCGCTAAGTTTGCGCAGTTTAAATTTAGTCCAGTAACTTTCCAAAAATACTTAATTTTAGTCCTGAAACCGGATCGGACAAGATCTGAGCAAATTCTTAGATAATTTTACTTCTCTACTATGAATTTCAGTCCATTTGTAGTTTTGCACAAAACTTTGCATATTTCTCCATAAACACAGTATATCGAGAATCCACTCAACTGTTCCCTTAAGATAACTGAATAGTTATTGGAACGACCGAGTCCTGCATCTCACGTACTGTTTATGACTGAAAATATGCATTCAATCATGCTCCCTGCATCTCACGTACTGTTTATGACTGAAAATCTGCATTCAATCATGCTCGCACAGAATGGTATCAGAGCCTAGGTTTATTGAAGAATATATTGTTATATTGCATATATTATTATTTCCCACTAACGGAGGAGACTCTTAAGAGAAAATGGAACCGAACGAAAGTTCGAGTTACAATGACAACAAGGAATATTTCTAGACTCTGGAAAGATAAAGAAAGGATGTCCTTCGGAAAATTCTTTGGAAATGTGATCATGGTCCATACAAGCCCATGTAAGATGAAAGCAGCTCCTCGGACTCTCGAGGAACCACAAAACGGGGATCCAATAGAGATAAACCCGGATTTTGATCAAGAAGGATCTAGGGAACTCCGAGTCCAACTTGAAGTACCAGGACAGGTGGTGAGGCGTTTGCAGACCACTGAGATCAACGGACCAATTCCAGCCCGGAGGAATGGAAAAGGTCAATTCCTACACCAATATCTCTCTAAAAATTATGATTAGAGGTATTAATTGGAAGGAGATCGAGGCCGATACCTCGAAAATCTCTCAAGATTTGAGGGAAATCCAGAAGACGGTTCAAGACTATGGACATAGGTTATCCAACGTACCTATGAAAGTAGACTCCTTGTGCCACAAGATGGACGAGATTCTTAAGATCCTCCCAGATCTACACAAGAATCTTACAGATCTGAAGACCGAAGTTGCAGATCTGAAAAGAAACCAAAGGGACAAACCTGAATCATCCATATCCAGACAAGAAAGGATCAGGGATGCCCTTGGGACAGTACCTCTTCTACACCAGAAGGGGAAGGCGAAGGAGATCCCGAAGCCAAAGACTCGGGATGAACAGATCCAGGAGATCCTTAACTCCATAAAATAATGGAGGTAACCAGAGCGGATCTATCAGATCTACAAGAATTGGCTGAATCATTTTCCCAACTTGGGATTGTGGACTTAGTCAATATTCATACCAATGAAGTAACTCCAGCACTACCACCGCCGGAGGGGAGCACATGTTCCAACGAAGCTCCACAAGATCACCCAATGAGGGAGAGTGCAGATTTCCACACCAACGCAACACCAACGTTTGTGGGAACCAGACTTCGAGAGAATCCAGGGAGAAATCCTAGAAGAGCACCGGAGAATACACCTTGGGCAAGAACGATGCTTCAGCCCTTGCATCCATATGGTGCTGTACTAAACCTGGATGTTATCGACTTCCGAAACATGGAGAAGCTGATAGACGAATGGGTAGCAGCAATAAAGATAGCAGCAACCACCTAGAACTCGATAAAGAAAACTTCATTAAATTAGTGGAGTTAAGCTTGGAGGGTTCTGTGAAGATCGGATGGGATAATACCCCAGCTGATACTAAAGCCAGTATCCTTGCCGGAGATTCCAAGAGTGCAATAGCAGATCGGCTAGGAAGGCTTATCAAGATTCACTTCATCGGAGATGGGTACTTCGAAGGAAGTAGAACAGAAAAGGCTAGAGAATATGCACAAGCTCTTTTCAGCCTTGAACTAAGAAGTATTTGCGCAGTAGATGAATATATCTATTGGTTTCGTAAGTATTTCTTTCAGAGTGGAGTAGCAGTGGATGTTGCAGCTCCAATGTTCTTTGCAAAAATCTGCAGTCCATGGAGGGAAATGTTGATCCAATCATACAAAGTACCTGAGGGACAGATGGATTCAGTAGCAAGGAGAATGTCTTTCCTCAAAGACAAGTTGAAGGATTGGTGTTATCAAGCATCCATCCAGAAAAACATGAAAAGACTGAGAGGTACGATCAAACGAACCCTCTCTGTTGTGATAATAATGATTTTCCTACTATTATAGGAGAATCAGGTGAGCCAAGAAAAAGGAGGAAACACAGGAGTGATCTATACTCCAGGAATTCCAGAAGAACTCCTTTTAGGCGAAGATCATGGTGGTCCAAAACCAAAGCCAGAACATACAAATCTGGGCAACGGAGTGGACCAACAAGGGCTTCATCCCAAGGATCTAGACGAACAGACACAAGATCCACAGGAAGAACCCCTACCAGAAGAACTTTCAGACGGCCCATACCCGGACTAATGAAAGTTTCAAAGATTGCAACTGCTGGACATGTGGAGCAAAGGACATATCGCTCCAGACTGCCCGCAGAAACGTGGTGAAATCAGAAAATTCGAAGCCACGGATGACATATTAGACGCGGTCTACTATGGTGAATTGGTACCAATATACCAATTTGAAGATCTTCCTTCAGACGAAAGTGTCTATGAGGAGGAAATGGTGACTGAGTCGGATGGATCTTCAACCGAGTCAGAATAGTCACGATGAGGAGATAGGCTTCAGACCTCTGAAAGCCTGTCAGGATTCTTTTCCAGAATGACGGTGTCAAACAAAATGGAAAGAATCATGCGTCAAGATTCCAACCTCAGTCCATATGATGGATTCAGAATTGGAGGAATTGGTAAAGTCCTCAACCAGATAGGACTAAACCAGAGGAAACATCACATAATCTACAAAGTAAGTTCAGGTGAGTTTGCTATTCCCATGGAATTTACTGGTAATGTGATGGAAATGCAGCTTATTCCTAAAGAAGAAATTCTTGAAGAGTTAAGTAGGCTTAGAGAAGAGATTGATGTTACTATGAAATGGATCCACATAGGAACTATTGAAGTAGTAATAAAAGCAACTTTTAAGGAAGGAATTGATTCAGAAATACATTTATCAATAATGGATAGAAGAATCAATAACTTAAAGATGGTTGTCTTGGGACAATGATAGGTAATTTGTATGCAGGAAAATTGATGTTTGATATTCATCCTAGGATTGCATACAACCTAGCGGACCAAGATTTCAGTAGAGTCTTAACCCTTCATCAGGATTTTAAAAGAAAAGATCTTATGAAAGAAGGAAATAGACCATATTCTATAACTTATAGAATTGCTTATGCCCTTTCCAACACTCATCATTCGGATTTATTCCTTAGGAAAGAGTATATTGAGATTCCTAGAATTTTCAAGGAATTTGCTAAGGTAATGGCACCAGATCCAATTAGGATACCTAGAATTGGTGGTGTCGATATCATATAAAAAGATCACCCAGTCTTAGATCGAACAATGAGCTCTAGGATTGAGTATAGTAGCAGAATGTCCTTTTCGGAAGATAGGATAACAGGCTACAAAGGAAAAGAGAAAGACTTAGCAAGAGTCTTAACTCCTCAGAGATTAGGGTAGATAACGTAAAACTTAAATGCCCTGAAGGATGGAAAGAAATACAAGTTATATTTGACATCACTAAGAATGAAAACTTTTTTCCTTGTGATGACTTATATCATTTGCAGCAGCCTGTTGTTGGTAGATATGAAGGCATGTTAGAAATAGCAGGCCATGAATTTCTAGTTGCAGGACGAGAAAATGGATGTATGACTTTGGGGTTAAGTTTCCTCGAAGATCATAAACCATGGGGAAGAAAAGGTAACGGTATGGAATTCAGTCTTGATGGTGTGACCATAAGGATTGAATGACAAACCCTTTTCTATATACATATCTGTGGGTATGTTATATGATCAATATAAGACAGAATATTTTGCAGCTTATATTGACTCAGGATCAGGATTTGCACAGCAAAACCTGGAGTTTTCCCTAAAGAAGCAAGGGAAACCTTACCTGTTATTGCAGGAAGGGATTTTTCACAAAAAATCCTAATACTCAATACAGGAATCAGAGAAGCAAAAATCATGATCGGGGGAGCATTGGAACGCCCTGGTTTAGGGTAAAAACACCTCCCATTACTTTCATGATACAGGTGCTGATATCTTGCTAGGTAATAATTTTATTCAAACATTGCAAGATATATGCAGGATAATCAAAGAAATCTGTTAATTTTTACTACTAACTGTGGTAATGAGATACAGGTTTTGCGAAGAGAAAAGGCATTTAACAGGATAATGCCTATAAATTTTCGCAGCAAGCGTGGTGATTTCGATGCCAAATTGACTAATCCAAAAATGCAGGATAAAAGGAAATTTGGGAAAGTTTCTTGTCTTTCAGGCAACAGGGACTCATCGATAGCGATAGTTTCTACGAGGAATCTGAGGAAGAAATCAAGAACCTCAGGGAAGCCTGGTAGAACTAAAGACAATGGACATAAGCGAAGAAAGCATTCTTTCTCTCGAAAATGTCAAGCGACTCATCCAGAGAAATTTCAGTGAAAATCCTCTGGCATGGTGGGATAGGAACAAGATCGAAGCTACTCTAAAGATTAAAGAAGATGCAAATACGAGTATGTTCGATACAAGCCTATTCAGATGAACATGGAGGACAAGAAGGATATGCAGATCATTATCAAAGAGCATATCAACCTTGGACTTATCGAGCCTGGAATCTCTGCATACAGTAGCCCTGGATTTCTGGTAAGAAACCATGGCGAGATAAAGCGAGGTAAACCCAGGTTGGTAATTAACTATCAAGGTATTAATAAAATACTTGAATTTGATGGTTATTACATCCCGAGTAGAGAGCACTTAATTGATTGCATTAAAGGTGCAAAAGTGTTTTCTAAATTTGATTGCAAATCTGGTTTTTATCAGATTAAAATGGAGAGTGAATCAAAAAGTTTACTGCATTCTCCACGCCACAAGGTCAATATATCTGGAATGTATTACCAATGGGTTTAGCTAATGCACCCCAGATATTTCAAAGGAAAATGGATAATCTTTTTAAAGATTATTTTGAGTTCATGTTTGTCTACATTGACGACATCCTGATTGCATCTAAAAATATGAAAGAACATATTAAACATTTAGAAATATTTTCTGATGCATGTCATAAAGAGGGTTTAGTACTTTCTGAAAAGAAAGCTACTATAGCAGTCAATAAGATTGAGTTTTTAGGAATCTTATTGACGAAGCAGGTATTGAGTTGCAGGAGCATATTGTGGAGAAAATCCGCAATTTTCCAGATGTACTCAAAGATAAGAAGCAATTACAAAGCTTTTTTAGGAGTAGTGAATTTTGCAGGTATCTTCATAAAGGATCTTGCAAAATACAGAAAGGATTTCCGGCCACTTTTGAAAGAAACGGAAAGTGCAAAGTGGAAATGGGAGGAAATCCACACACAAAAGGTTCGCGAGCTAAAGCAGGTTTGCAATAATCTGCCAAAGCTTGCAATACCGCAAGACGAGGATGAATTGGTAGTCTACACAGACGCCAATGATTACAGATGGGCAGCAGTGCTCATGAAGAAGACTACTACAGGGGAAGAACCTTGTAGATACACAGGAGGGTTGTTCACTGAACAACAGGCCCAAGTGTGGCATATTAACGAGAAAGAATTCTTTGCGGTTTGGAAGGCGTTTAAGAAATGGCCTTTGTTTTTACTAGCCAAAGAATTTACTTTGAAAGTTGATAATACTAATGTTAAAGCTTTCCTGAAAAATAAACTGGAATCAAAAATTGAGAAAGCTCGTATTATCAGATGGCAAGCTGAATGCCAATATTATTGTTATAAATATTGTCGTTATTAAATCTCATGAAAATGTTCTTGCAGATTTCCTGACGAGAGATGGAGGGATCTGAAGCAAACTCGTCATGCTGAGACTCAGGCACCTCAGAGAAAACCTCGAGGAGCTTGACCGAGAATTTGGACGGCTAGCGGTTAACGCCCAGGTAGCCGGACAAATCCAACGAGCTGATCTGGATACAGTCCAGACAAATATAAGAAGTTCCTTGGTAGCTTCAACGGCGCTATGGAACGCTCTACAAGAACCAATTCGAAAGGCATCGCCCTCGGTGATGACTCGCGAGTTGAGAGAGCAGGGCTCTAAACCTGCACTTAGAGTACAGGACTCTAAACCTGTAGCGGCAGATTCAAGTACTGCTTGCACA
The DNA here is from genome assembly GCA_034509725.1 of Sesamum angolense. Lineage (NCBI taxonomy): Eukaryota > Viridiplantae > Streptophyta > Magnoliopsida > Lamiales > Pedaliaceae > Sesamum > Sesamum angolense. The sequence goes on along the minus strand of JACGWL010000008.1, from coordinate 13,005,063 downwards.
AGGCCATCATCAGATTCTGGTGAAACGGCGACAAACGAGTCACAGGGAGTGAAAACCTCTGATGATTCGAGTCAACCCAGCACCTCTGGGGTTAAAGAGGGAGAGATTAGTCTTAGGCCAATGACAGGCACTTCTAAGACTAATACTAATGAATTATCTTCTCATCTTCTTCTTCTGCTTGGCAGGTATATCAAAAGATGTGGGAAAAATTAATTTCCCGCAAAGGCATCACCCAAGCAAGACCATTATTGAGACCTCTGGAAAATATAATAGGGTCTGGATGATGGAAGGATCAAAACCTGAAGAAGTTCGAGAATGGTATGAGTTCGGAGCTCTGGCTTCAGTTCATACTATGTCATCAAGTTTTTCAAAAATTTCCAAATTACCGGAATGGATTAGTGGGGCGGTCTATGATTCATGGCAAAACAATCCCCACTTAAAAAGAGGAGATATCTGGAGCTAAAATTCATTTCAGCAGCTCCAGAGATGGCAGGAAAAGGGTCTCATCCAGCGTTTCATTTCATCAAGCTACAGAGACCAGATATGGTGGCTTTTAACAGAATCAAAGCTACCACAGAAGCAGCTCCGCTGGTGTCAACTATTAGTGAAGACGATATTTCCACCAGAAGAGCTTGGGGTTTATGGGTCTGTCTCACCGAGATGGACAAAGTCAAATATCCATTCAAGATTTTCTCAAACAAGGTGAATGGATCATTCCTGTTAAACTCCATGACGGGAAAGAGCACTGAGTTTGCAGAAAGCATGTTCGAAAAGAAAAGAATGCTTATATGGGAGAACAAGCTGCCTGCAACCGAGTCCACAAGGATGAAGGCATGCAACATGTTGCATGTTGGGCAATGGCATAACCATGTATGCCCTTGCTGCGAGAAACAGGAAAAACCACTGTTCGGCACAAAGATACGGGTGACCCAAAAGAAACCCGAACCAAAACCGGACAAAGGCAAAAGAAAGAATTTTTACAAGGAACGGTAAAATACGAAGGATGTAAAAATTCAAAAAAACTGTCGGTAGAAGACGACAAAACCAACAGTCAGAACCAGCTAGCAATTGAATGGCCGACAAGCCATTATGGAATACAGCTGGAAAGGACGATGACAGAAGCAATGACGTAATCAAGATGACGAACGCATGACGTCATCAAAAATCAAGATTGAAATCCGCATTTGAAGTCCGCGGATGGCTATAAATAAGGAAGCAGCAAAGCAGAAAGGGATCATCAAATATTTTCCCCTACTCTTCAAAGCAAGTATTCCAAGTCTCTATCCTTGTAATTTTTCAAGTTCTTAGTTTATGGGGTTTTCCCCAAAGAGTCTAGCCCTCTACCATATGAGAGGCTAAATAGTTGTCTCCTCCAAGGGAGGAAATAATATTTATGTAATATTTCATATATTTCTTCAATAAAAAAGGCTTCTGTCCAATTTGTTCACCCCAAAGTTTATTAAGTTTCTGTTCGGAAGTATCTTCTATGCCCTAGGGTAGGAAACGAAATAGGGCTGTGCTGTTTTGTTACTGAAGGAACCAAGTGCCTGCGAACCATCAGCTGCGGTTGTGTGGTTGGAGGAAGTCCGTAAAACCGAGGACTTGGGATACTCGGAATCAAAGCGGTCGAACCAAGGTATGACTTTATGGAAGCTTAATAATAATACGGAAGCATGTTGGGCCAAACTAGAGCATGTAATTGGACAGTATATTGTTTTAAAAAAAAAGAGGTAAAATGACCATAGAATTGACTGAAGGACTAAATCTAAGCGTTTATGTTAAGTTACAGGAGAAAATATAATATTGCCAAAGTTAAAGGATCAAAAGTAATATTGGACATAGATAAAGGACGAAAAGAATCTTTTACCCTATTTAATTTATCAACTAACTATAGCAATTCATTTAATAAAACCCCTTATATATTTTTTTATAATAATCGCTCTTAGTAATATTTTCTAAATTAAATTACGATTAAAACCCTAATTTCCTTTTTAATAACATATTATTCCTTAAATATAATTCTCGGAATATTTCTATGAATTTTCTATCAATTCCTCGTTATTATAGAATTTAGTTATATACCAATACATATAGTTATGCATTTAGTTAATAAACCCTATGAAATTGAATAGATTAATTGTAGTTATGATTAAATCTACCAAATCCAATAATTCAATTAACCCACTATAGCATTTTTTAATCAAATGAGATATTTAATTCAGTACCAATTTTAATTGACAAAATCATAAAATACTCTGATTAAATAGTATATCAATGAATCTAAATTACTTTTAGTAAATGGACTAATTAAATAATATAATTATATAAATTAATATAAATATCAAATTTAAAATCCTTATCTGTTGTTTCGTCCGAAAATGAGAGAGGAATGTTTCCGTGTACAGGGAGGAAGAGATTGAATTCAATACATGTATATGCATATTTTAAAATTGGTGTGGCGGTGGGGAGGTGATGGCCCCACCGCCCACTTTCTTTTATATATATATATAATATATATATATATATATATATATATATATTATTATTACTTTTATTTAATTTAAACTTTTATCAAAATATCAATTATGTCCTATTTAATTTCTTAATTAATATAGTTTGCTTCCAAATATTATCATGAGTTTCAATTTACTCCGTTCAAATTTCATTATATTCGAATTTCAACCTATAATTTATTTATAATTAGATTTAAAATTTCTTAATAATTATTAATAAGTCTTCCAATTATGTATAAAATCCTACGGGCGTCACAGGAATCTTCTTTTTTAAATTTCTAGGCCTTGTTCACTGTAACATATACCACTAGGTTGCTGACTTCTAGTTTCTACTACATTAATGCTTGTCGTAAATGTTGATTTATAGGCAAACTTTTAAACTCTCTTGTGTGGTGGAAGAGTAAATTCTTTTATCTTGAAGCCCTTGTTGGCGGTGCTTTCGAAAGCGCACTTTCCTTCACTTAAGTGGTCCATCCTGGGACAAAAATTTCATTAAGAATATGTTGACTGGCTATTGGTTTGACTTTTAGGAACTCTTAAAGGAGGATATTCTTTGCTTGGTCCGATTGTCATCTGTTTCCATTTGCACTATTAGAACCTTAGGTAATCTATCGCCTTTGCTTTTATTATATATTTCTTTTTCTAATCATTTTTTAGATATGGCTGCTCTGACTGTGATAATGGCGAATGAAGGCCGACAGAATCAAAGATGAATTACTAGTTATATTCTGTGTGGTGGGATCACTACAGTCTCTGAGTCATTATTTGTTACCCCTGCTCATCGTGTTGAATCCCTTGATCAAGACACTTCGCCACCACTTTTCACCGCCGAGCCTATCACACAGTATTCGGGGCAACCGATCCAATTGAGATGGATGAAGATATTGAAGTTGCTGATTTGGAAGCAGAAACAGAGGCAAACCCTACTAAGTTGAAAAGATGGCATTGACGCAAGAGCAAGTTTGAGGGGTTGTCTCAAGACTAATTTGAAAGGTTGCGAAAAGACAACTCCCCCTTCCTGAACATGGTACTGAAAGGTCTAAGAGGTCTCGCAAAGAAAAACACACAACTGTGGAAGACTTAATTCCATTGAGGATGTAGGCTAAAAAAGTCCCAAGGAAAGCATTCTTCAAAAGAGAAGACAAATGCTGATGAGGGCTCTTGCGGTAGTCATGCTGAGGAGGATAGCGACTGTAGGTTTATATCTCTTGTATACATGGGCGGTGAGGCTTTTAGCCAACTCACTCTGGAGGGCATTGACAAGGTGGCTAAAAGATTTGAGGTTTTCTATCATCGTGTGGCAAGGGCATGGGATAAGAGGCGTTGCTGCTGGTTTTAAGATGGCTAGATCTAAGCCCATTTTCCTTAATACATTTAGCAAGATGATATCTACTAAGTTTTCACTATATATCAATATCTTCCTTGAAAATTCACTACATCCATTTAGATAACCAGTGGTCATTTTCGGTTCCCTCTACTCCTACTAAGTCATTATCATAAAATATTATAGGCTCATTCCTTTGCATCTTTTGCACCATGAACATGAAATTATTTCTAGAGTGGGAATATCAAGCATACCATTTTCTTGCATACCTCGAGTCTCTTTCTTGTTGACCCTCTAGAGATGGTATTGATCATGCCCCTACTAGTTCGGTGTCATCCATGTTTGTGTCTTTTATCTTCTCGCTATCGCAGACGTGCTGGGTTTGGGCATTGGCCTTTGGTTCCCTTGATTGGTTCATTTGCCTTTGTTCTTCCCCTTTGGGGGCTCTTGCCTACGGTACAAAATCTAATTTTAATGTAAAACAGAATGCTTTAAGTACATTTGGCGGATGAGTCTTTTAATTCATCTTTGAGATGAAAATATTCTTCCATATCATGGCCCACGTCCTTGTGAAAGTAACATCATGTATGTGGGGTTTTTCTTCCTTCATAGGCATGGTCCACCTCAGTACTTGGGATTTTTCCACAACTATTAATGCTTGAGCCCTTGGTGCATTAATTGGTTGTGTACGTCAAGTATCTGCTAGGGGGTAGCCCCTTTTTTTGCCGCACATATCCTCCCATGGTTGGTTCCAGAGTGTGGAACTTTGCTTTCTCTTTGCCAGGCTTGGGATTTTCAACCTATTCTTCCTTCATTCCTAGCATTTCCTCTTCCCTTATGTACTGCTCGATGATTTCATTGAGTTCCTCAATTGTTGAAGATGGGTTTTGGCCAAGGCAAATGCCAGTGGACCCTTTGTAAGTCCCTATATCAACATGTTAGCGACCATCCCAATCCTTAGATCTTGCACTTACAACAATTTGTTATTGAATCGATGTATAATGTTTCTCAAAGACTCGTTGGTTCTTTTTGAGATAGTGAATAAGTATTTGACAGAGATTTTTGCTCTTCTCTTGTTGGCAAACTTGTGCAAGAATTTTCTAACCAACTGCTCGTATGAAAATACTGTAGCTCTGAGCAATGAAGTAACCTATTCTTGAGCCCGCCCTTATAGGGTCGTAATGAAAATCTAAGCATTCATGGCATTCGAAAGCCCATACAAGTGCATTATGTGCTCAATAGATGTTACATGTTCTTGGGGATCCTTATTCCCGCTGTACTTTGACTAGTCTAGGACCTTGGGGGCCATGGCGGGAAAGCTCTGTACAAATCTCTACCATAAAGGGTGAGCCCTTCCTTCGTATGCTGGGAATGTTGATGAGTGCAGGATCTCTTGCTCTATTGGCTAGTGCTCTGACTTAAGGATTCTGGTCCCCTTCTATTACAATTTTCCAACCTTAAGATTCCCCGCGTTGCCATTCTGTGATCTTCTTCTTCCTCGAAGAGCCGCCTAGGCGGAATTAGGCTATTTTTGAATTGTTCATGATCCCTCACAATTTGTAAGGCTCCCTTAACTATCGTTGACATTAATTCTTTTAACTCTCTTTAAGTGAGATGAACTATAGTATCCTGACTTAATCTTGTCACTCCAGAGGATGTCAATGGGTCGATTGCGACCCTTTCCCAAGTCAGGTGTTTGAATTGCCTAGTTCTTCATCAAGCCTCGAGTAGTCGCTCTCCATTCGCACCTCAATTAATCGTGAAATCTCTAGATTATTTCCCGTAGAAGGTACCAAAATGATGGGCTTGTTCGCAATACATACGGTCATGCGTCGTACAGTAGCACACAAGCTAGGGGTTCCAGGGAAATAAGCTTGAGATCTGCACAAGGCACAGAGATGTCGACTGAGTCTCGACGTAAGTACTTCGATGATCAAATTAGTTATATGGGTCAAAGGTCTATAATATGGAGTATAAAGATAATTAATGAGGTGGTTAAGATGCCCAAAATCTTCATAAATGAGAGCTTTTATTTACTTTCCCCTAATGTACGGATAACAACTAGTGGCCTCCTAGGATCTTGCCCATGTCTGTCATCCCCGATAACTACAGATGAGATGGGCTTCGGGCCTTCGTTTGAATGAAGGATAACTTTATTGGGCCTTGTGGATATTATGGCCTATTTTAGATATACGATAACCAACTCACATCAAATTTAATAAGTTCTTTAAAACATCGTATAAAATTTTGACAAATTAAAACAAAATTTTTTTTTTTTAAAAAATAAAATCGTCGACTATTTATAAGATCTTAACAATTTCTCTCAAATTAAGGGATACTATATTGCCCTCTACTGAGGTTTGCTCTAATTATATGTAAACCTTATGTGGTTTGAAAAATTATATTTAGTATCCTTAATATTTGTTTACGTCCAATAAATAAATTCATCCATTAATTAAAATTTATTGAATTTTCCGATATTATAAAAAATTGAATAAAAATCCCTATAAATTAGCCAAGTGCTCATATAATTAATGCATAAGTGAAAAAAAAAATGGAGAGAAAGTCATGACATAGTTGGAAAGACAAAAATTTGGGGAGAAAAAATATAAATTGAACTAAAACATTCTCAAAATCACACTCACATACACATACACAAAAAAAGCCTAACAGTGGTCATTTTCCCTCCAACACTCACTACTGCATTTTTAACCGCGCAACAATCATGAATGCTTAATGGCCACGTTCGATTCACACTGATCCGGGTTGAAATATGCAATCTCTACAAGGTCGGCCTCGAGCTCACAACACTCCTCCATATATCGAAGTGGTCTCTGAGAAGAAACACTAATGTTAGGCTAGCTGGGTGCTTCCTCGGCTAAGACCCTTCATCGCTCTAGCCAGTTTGAGTTCGAGATGGATATTAGGTGGTCTCAAGCAATAAATGAAGAGGTAGAAATCAATAAATGTGTTATACCATAAATATTTTGAATGGAGGGTATTTATAGGCCCAATTGTATTTCACGAAGTGGGCCATGTAGCTTAATCTTAAGGCGCACGCTATCAGGATTCATGAAGTGAGATGATGTCCACATATATTGGGTCTAATTGGCGGGTAGGCAGAGTGGGTTGGGTAACGCGCCCCGACCCGACTTCATATGCGCCGATCCAAGGTCATTTTTAATGTTTTTTATCCTAAAGAAGGGCATTTTTATCATTTTTTTCTAATAAGTGGGTTATATCCCCATCACACGCGTCAATCTGTCTAAAATTAACGGTGATACCTAATATATATAGTTTTCCATTTATATAGTGTTGTTCTTATCAAACTAATGATGTCTGGTAGTAGGGTTGCAAAGTGGCCTAAAGTGTTGTACAAAATATGCAATTTGCTTGAAAGTGGAAATAATAATTATTTTAAGAATAATTATATCTACACCCCTTGATTTATCGCATGTTTACACAAATAATCCCTATTTTTTAGATAATTACACGTACACCTACTAAAATATCATTATCACTTATACAAACCACGCCTTACTTTTTTTAAAAATTACACCCCCTCTAAAAATGTTAGCATCATTACACAAACTACCCATAATTGTTTACTATCAGGGATAGTTTCTGTAATTATACAAAAAATAAAGATGATTTATATAAATAGACTATAGGATCCATTAATTTTATTTAGGCAATGTCAATTCAGTTTTGTGAAATTTTTAGGCTTTCGGATGTTTTGGAGTATCTTGATGTGAAAGTACTCGCTTCTGCGCGAAGAGTGTTCCAGCGCCATGCTTCCGCTCTTCCTTTAGAATAAGCGGGGGGAAATGGAATCACTGCCGTGGGCCCAACGGCTTGGTGATGCTTTTGAGATTGTGATTTCTCCATATTCTAATTCAATTGTTGAGAGAAATATATAATATATAGCTTGGAATCCATATATGGGCGTGGAAATATTATTTCTTACCTAACATGAACTTGCAAATTAGCAAGAAAGTCGATCGAGAGCACGTCGGAGTATCAATATGAGCGTTGGCTTCCCACCATGTTTGACATGCGATTTGTTTTCTTGATGGTTTTTCAATTTCCCTGTCGGCCATCTTTTTCATGACCGGGCCGTGTAAAAACTGCCAGCAATGAATGCAGTATGTTCCACGACCTGCTCTGCTCTCTAACTCCATCTATTTTAATTTCATTTTAACGATGTAATAAGTTGTAAAATAAAAGACCAAAATCATATTATTAAAAATTAGGATCTAAAAAATCAATTTAGTGGTAAATTGTACGGACCAAAGTGAAAGTTGCCCATTTTTTCATATGTCAATTAAATGCAAAAATGTTAATTATAGGAGATGAGTATAACATGATTTACTATTAACAAGGCATAATATAATATTTTTACAGTGGATGGGATGGATTGATATGATATAAAATTTTGGGGGGTGTATTCATTTCTCAACACATGTAATAATTTTGGTCATGGGATTTGTATAGGGGAAATAACTTGCAAAGACTGAATCACTTCAAAATCAGGCAAATTGAGTGGTGGCAGAGAGAAGTGGCCGTAAGTAGAGCTGCCCTTTCTCATCTCCTGCATCATCAGAAGTGCCGCCACCGTGTTCCGGAATATTCCCTCTCCGGGAACCGCCTGATGATCCCTTTCCGCGTGGAATATTCGGGCGGATTCCGACGGCGGCAGCACGGAGTCGATGGTGGTTTCGCACTCTTTGATGAGCTTCGAGATTAGATCCGTCGTGAAAAATGGCTGTTCCAAGACTTTCTGGATGAACGGCAGCCGCAGAACTCCGCCTGTTCTCTTGTCGTACTTCTTGAGGATTTTGGCCAACCCTGAAATTTCAGAGGCTATTTTAGTCATTTCTTGTTTGGCTTCTTTAATTATTATTATTATTATTATTATTATTATTATTATTATTATGAGTTGGAAAAATGATTTAGGCACAGTTTGATCTGAAACCATTTGGATTCAAGCTTTTGTTAAATGCAAATTATGAATAGTTAAATTATAAAATAAAGGAATATGAAGAAATTACGTTTGCTCAATTGCATGACCAAACTAACTGAGCGTACCATCAATTTATGTTTTGAGTAATTCATTAAAAAAAAATTAACTTTTGAGAAAATTATTTTTTACTCTAAATTCATGAGAAAGGGACTTCTTTTACCAATATGCCCTTTGGTAGGTGAAAGATGTGAAACAAAAAAAGTATGATATTTTCTCTTATCTGAATGTAATATTGGTCAAGGCATCATCTTTGAGTTTTACCCGAAAGTGTTCTATAACTTTCCCATTAGTCATTTTATAATGTATATATTAAAATATTCACTAGATAAATAATGGATAATTGCAATTTACGTTTCATAAGTTAGTCCATTTACGATTTTGGTCCCATTATTTTATGATACAATAGATTTAGTCCCACAAATCCAAAGAAGTTGCAATTTACATTCCATTACCCATTTTTTGTTAAATTGTTGTAATGTGACGTAAATTGCAACTTTTTTCAACTTGTGGGATTGAATCTATTGAGTCGTAAAATAATGGGATCAAAATCGCAAATAATTTAAGTTATGGGATGTAAATTGCAATTATCCCAGATAAATAACAAGACATCTATCCTTTTCAAATGTATTCAAATAAAAATAAATTATTTTATAACTGTGTTTCTAATGATAATCACTAAAAAGTATGTATGACAATTACATGACAAGTGCATTAGTATAAATTTGATAGAACCCAATCGGACTACAAAATTGTTTTCTTTAAATCACATTTTTTGTTGGCGAAAATTAAATCTATGGCTATCCTGAAATATTTGAAATTTTTTAAGAAATTGAATAACATAGAATGGAAGAAAATAAAAGTACCTGTGTAGTTAATATTGCTGTAATTCATGAGAAGGACCATTTCACCATGGAAATTGACAATGACTTTTCTAATCTTTGCCATCTCCTCTTGTATTCCATCTCTGATGGCTGACTCCCATTTGGCCCCCATTTATCTATCACTTCTTCGATTTTCTGTTGCAATTCCTGCACTCCATTTTTGTTACAACATAAAAATTTAATTTATGCAGTAATTTGATATTTTATGAAAAGAAGAAAGTGTTAACTTCAATTAGCATGTAAGGAGAGGAACCTCAACTACGCCAACAAAAAAGTTCGATAACAAGCTGATATCTTATTTACATGTTATTTGATTTATTATCACACGCACCTTAAATCCTGATGACAAACTGATATTTTCATACATGCCCATTTGACTTAAAGTCACATAGATATATACCTCAATTATGTCAGAAAAAAAATAATAGTTCATTGTTTTCATATTGAAGAAACAAAAATCTATCATTTCTGTGACCTTTTCTTCTCATGAATTATTGGCTGACGATTCTTTTGTGACCGATAAGAATACAAGAAAAAAGAAATGATATCTTTCTTACATGCCCGTTTTACTCACTATTCGACTTATAATCACACACATCTAGTACAATGTCTATTTGACTTAAAATCACATCACATGTATGTATCTATACAACAGAAAACTCATAATTTTTACAAGACATATTTCTACTAAATTATGATCCATTTTGAGATTAAAAAGAATGTAAGAAACAGACTAACTTAATGTTACTCACATGCAGCTATTCAAAGGCTTACCGTCATATGTAAAGTTTATTTTCTAACAAACTAATAATGTTTTTCGTATTGAAAAGAATGCATGAACAGAGTCCACATGAAATCTTACTTACGTATCATTCCGACTTATAGTCGCATGCACCTATGAAACATAAACAGCTTATTATATACAAAATTTCCTCCCAAATTGTAAGATAAAAGCATGTTGATCACATGTTTACTTCATTTACAACACGCGGACCTATTAAACCCTCAACGGTGTTTATCGTCTATAAGACTCCTCTTCTAGTATTGACGAGGTTTTAGGCTACTGTTAACGGAAGTCTCGTGAACAAATATAGAGTTATGAGCTTAAATTTCACCGGATACGTAGATATTTGTGTCGCTTTATCTAAATTTATAATAATTTATTATGTTCTAAAATATTAATTAATAGAAAAAAAAACAACCAGGAAATTAAAATGTCTTCACCACAACTAATTAAAGCAAATTGAGTGATCATCCATGAAAAAATTCACTGACCTTATGTCGAATAATGAAATCCTCTTCGTTCTCCATGAAGAACGCATTGAATTTCTCTATCTCATGATTCAAAAGGTAAATGAACTCCGCCTCCGCCACGCCGTCCTCCATCGACCGCCCCAACGTCGCCGCCGTGGAAATCAATTTCACGAGCTTCTTCAGCTCCTTGTACGACAGAAACTTGTCCCGCCACTCCGGCAAACTCTGCTCGATTTGCTGTTTCAATCTCTTCCCAAACTTCATCGCACAACACCAACACCCACAATCACAAAATGCAAATTAAAACAGCAAACTGCAAAAGAAAACGTGAGTGTGTGTGTGTGAATGAATGGGGGGTTGGGGAGAGTGTGATTTGAAGTGAAGTAGGTGGGTTTTAATGGTAAAAAAGATAAGAATATTTGGGCAGCATATGCTTGGCGTGATGAAGCGGTGGTTAGGAAAAGGTATAAAAAGCGCCTTTGAAGGAAGAGAAAATTCGCAGCATATTCGTTTTAACTATAGTCGTGTTTGTGACCAACACCCCATCACCAATTTGACCTTTTCGCCCCCCCACCCCTATTTATTCACAAATATTGGAGGAAAAATTAAGTGCAAGCAATTACTACACACACACACACACACACACATATATACATATATATATCTTTATTTCTTTATCTAATAATATTATTGAAGCATGTGTCAAATTCAATTGTGACTTAGATATAAAAAATATCTTGATGTAGGAAATTTTTTATCCAAATTAGGTTTGATCGGACCAAATCAATCATATAAGAAGTGTGATATACTTTTCTCTTGATTCGTCACTTTTCTTGAATTGTACACTAATCATACTTTAAGTGTATTGCACTTATTATATAATTGATTTTAATCTGATCAAATCCGAATAAAGTAAGAATTTTCCCTGGATGTGTGTCGAAAAATGATTCAAGAACAAGAAAAAACATGCATTTTATGCATGCTTGGTCGTGTTAAACGACTGACTCATGAAAAACTTAAACTGAATGTCTTGATTGTGTTAAACGATCGACTTTTGTCAAAAATGATTAAATTGATGTAAAGGAGTATAATTTAATAATACTAAATGTGAAACCTTTATTCTAAATAAATGGGGATAATGGGATTAAAAAACAATACTACTTCTTTTTTTTTATTTGATTTTTATATCATATTAAGCGATCACCTCATTTAAAAGTTTAAACAGTTATATAGAAATAAATATAGGCAAAATTATATTTTTGGTCCTATAACTTTAGGCCATTAGCTCTGTTAGTCCTGTAACTTACTTCATTTATACATTTGGTCTTTTTTTTGACGAATTTAGTTCGAAGCATCTCACATTTTGGTCATTTTTGACAAATTTAGTCATGTGTTGACAATTTTGATCTTATTCACACTAAAATAAATCTCATTTTTGGTCCTGTAACTATGAGTCGGTAGGACTAAAATTTTCAATACAGGACTAAATTTGCCAAAAATGACCAAATGTGATATGCTCAAGAAATTTGTCAAAAAAAGGACTAAATGTGTAAATGAAGTAAATTACTGGACTAACAGTGCTAATAACCTAAATTTATAGGACTAAAAGTGTAATTTTACCTAAAATATTAATATATTTGGGGTAATTGTGAGATATGAAGTTTAATAGAATAGTAATTTTTGGGAAAGGGAATAAGGAATTGAGAAAGGATAATTCCTAGGAATCTGCCATGGTGAATAACTAAAACACGACTTTTGGAAAGGGTATTGGAAGACTCCAAATATGGGAGATATTTTTTAAGAACACGTCTTATATATTAGTGTACAATTGGGAATTTAATAAGCTTATGGGAGATGGGATATGGGGACCACAAGAAGATAATTAGAGGAAGATTTTGTGCTTATTTTTAATTCCAAAGAAAAAAAAAATATTCATTCAAATCTTTGTCACCCAATATGGACTTGATTGAGTAATCATAGTTTATTTGTTTATTTTTTTAATTAAACCACTTCAGAGGTGGGGAGCTTTTCGAAGTCCCCATCCTTTTTTTTATTAAAAAATAAAATAAATAAATTTAAACGAAGAGTACTGACTCTCTAATATCGCCTAAAAAATAATAAATAAAGAGTACTACCCCTTACAATCATCAAAAGTATAAAAAAATGGTAATCGCAGTAATGTTATGGAGTAATGCAAGTTTTTTTTCCTTTTCTTTTTCCCAATTTTTTAGATGAGAATGAAATTTGATTTTCTTTTTTTTTTTTTTTTTTTCCCTATCATTCGAACCCATTAGAGGTGTCAATCGCCGGGTCTTGTTCTGTTCGTAGTCATAGAAAAATAAGATTTAGTAAATTAAGTTATATCCAAATCCAATCTTACCCTCCTCAAGACCTGACGAATCTCTAGATTCAAAGTTATTGTATTAGACTCTAAGTTATGGGTCCGGTAAGACCTATATTAGTTTTTGTCTCTCGTTTTTGTTATCTTTTTCTTTTTTTTCTAGGTGATGTTTGGCTTTTTAGTACATGATTAATAAATTAATAAAAAAGACTAAAAATATAAATTAAAGCAAAATACAAAATATGTTCGATGAATATTATAAATATATTACTTAAATCCAAATTATCAAAATGAAGCAAATAGATGAACTACTAGTAATTGGGTATGAAATGAATTATTCTAAAAAAGGAAAAAGTTGTGTTTCAAGCAAAGATTTATTATAATTCAATAAATACATCAAATTTATCAATATTTTTGTTAATTTTTTATGTATCGACTGATAGATTGTTATTCAGATTATGGCTGCTGATATATACTAACAACCAGGTCCAATTTTTATTTTAATATTGGGTTAGTATCTTATGCTTTTACCAATAATTATCTATAAATTTATGATTATTGAGACCCAAATCACAAATAACTCTTTTCGATTGAAACTTCTAAAATATAATTTACTATTTCATTTAACTAAGTTGTAATATGAAAATATTAAGTCAATATATTTTAAGAAAATCAAATTTAGTACAAATTTTAAACTTCAATTTTATCATTTCAATCAAAAGATTATTAATTACTTATCAATATATTGAAAACCATACATAGCATAATCATATATTATATAACAAATCATTCCATTTTTTGTCCATTAAAAACTATACGTGGTTAAGAATTACACCATAAATATTTTACGACCTCTTAAATTTTTTAATTTATTCACTTGTCTAAAATAGATTGATTGATAATAATCCAATTGAATTGAAAAAGAAAACAGAGGCATTCTTTTAGGGTCCAAATTAGATATAAATACCCATGATATTAATAAGCAGACTCCAACCCAAATTCAATATATAATTTTTTAGTGGGTCTTGGCCCAATAATATACGTTGGGTTTGATCATGAGTTTTTTCTATTTTTTGCCTATCCATTGACAATCCTAGGAATCGTAACTTTTTTTCACAAGAATAAAGTATCATAATTAGGTCAATTAATCGTCCATTATGAGGTTATATAAATTGGCTTGAGTTGGTTTTGACCATTACTATGATAGTCTAATAGTTCAATCATAATTATTTTTAAGTTATATGATTTCAAATCATAGTAAAACATGTGGTAGTGTTTGGATTAGGTTTTGGAGTGTTTTGTTTTAATGTTTTTGAGATAGAGAGAGAAAAATAGAGAAAAATAATTGTGTGTTTGAAATAGATGTTATGTTTAGATTTGTATTTGAAATAATATAAAATAATTTAAAATAAGTGGTGTAGGTTTGATGTTGGGATTTGGAGACAAATGTGACTGTTCATTGTCAAATCATGTTATTTTAATATTATAAATTATATATAATATATAATAATATATTGACTACAAAATATTTAAAATAGTGCAAGTTCAAAAAATTTATAATTATAGTTAAATACACTATAGTAAATGGATTGAAAATACATTTGTTAGACGTTAAATTTGGAGTGATAATTTAAATAGATAATTAAAGTAATCAAAATTTATAATAAGGTATATATTACTAGTGTATTGTCCTCAATATAAATTGTAAAGTATTTCATTGGTAGACATTTTAAATATTGTTACTCAATAGCATTGATATTAATATCTTTAATGTCAATGGTTTCATAAGTTCATAATTATTTGTTTAAATAATTTTTATTAGATGCAACATATATTATATTATTATATTATATATAATACAAATAATTTTAAAAAAACACAAATAAAACTCATTTGCTTTGGTGTGGAGTTTATGTGATTATATGAAATAATAATATATATTTATAAAAAATTTACATGCACTATATTATTTTATTGAAAATGATTTCGTTGGCCTTTATATTCAGGGTGAAAAAATTTAATTGAAAATCGAACAATTAACATTAAACATTACGCTCGAGTAGTGGTATAATGTCCAAATATTTTAAAAATTTCTCAAATATTACGTTCAAGTTAAAGTTGAATGAAATACTCGGTGAACAGTTAACTACCTAAAACAGAAAATATTTTTACTCGTGCCATATAAGGTGCTCAATTTCTACGAAATTGTCCATTTATAATTACATATCTGCACGACATGTAAGATACAAGTGGATTAGACTCGCACAAAAGTCAGCAATAGCTGTTTGTTTTTTACTGATTAAAACAACAATTTATTTGGAATTTCTAGAACTGTACCCCCTTGCAATCAACAGTTTCAATCACAAAAGTTGGATCGTACAAACAATTTTCATCAATAGTTCTCCTATTCCACATCAATTGCCTCAATGGCCACTTAACAACAAAATACCAACATGAGCATATAAAAATTAACAAAATATGTGAAATAAAATTAAAACAATGTAAAACAAAAATATTGAATAATTTTGTTCAAACCCAAATGATTGAATTTCATTTGCAGGAAACCGATGAAGGCAAATGGCGGAAAAGCAGTGCACGACCACTGGTTTGGAGAAGGAACACTGGTTTGAAATTGGTTGAAAATCCCAAGGGAAAATGACGAAAAACCCACGAACGAACAGCCAGCCGAGCAGGCGGTGCTGAGTGGTGGCAACAGCCGGTGGCTACGGGACCTCGTCGCTGGGGGTGGTGAGTAGAGCTCTTCACAATCTTGGCCCATCTCACGACTTCCATGACACGGCGGACGCATGTCGAAAAACAGGAGGGCGAAACTGGATCCTCGTCGAAAGAGCGGCGGACGACCATTGGTGGTGAAGGACAACATCCTTCATTGAAACGAGAGAAAAATAGATGACGAAGCAGCCAACCGCAGCTCCGGCATGTGGCCGAGGGCGGTTGCGGTGGGGTGCGGCGAACGGTGCCTGAAAGTGGTGGACGGTGCCTGAAAGTGGAGAGGAGGGTAGGCAATGAATGGTCAGGGGGGAAACAGTGTAAATGACCTACATTTAGGCTACAAATGTCAAGACCAAAACAAATCAAAACACCTAGTGAAGGGGTCCAAAATTAAAAAAAAAACATTTGACTGATTTTGGCCCATCTCGGAGATGAGCCAAAACTTAATCCAACATAGTGTGAATGTTGCCATTTTACAAACCGATGATAATCAATTTATAATGTTTAAGTAATGTGGATTGAACTCATTCTGTGGATACTATGTCTAATTTTTACGGTATTTCATTGAATAGGTAGAGCCTGTAATTGTGGTCAAACATGTCACTAGTTGCATATTAGCCAAAGTAGTGACAGTGACGCACGAAGGACATGTAGTGGGGAAGCAGACATGCACGAAAGTGTATAAACAAACAATGAGCAAAGACTCTTAAGGGATGTGGATCAATACTGTTCGAACAAGAATTCCGTTGAGGTACGAGGATGCTATCCATCAAGCACGAAGTCATTTTGTGGATGTTTGGCCATGAAAGTATAAGGTAGTGGACACCATCCTCCACTCGAACAGAGATTGATATGCGAAGAAAAGGGCTTCAACAATGGAGATATTTTAAACTATTTTTATGATGAGTTCCGTGGAGTATTTGTTAGAATATGTGATAAAAAATCCAATTATATTGGCCTTTATGTAATCTTTTTGACAAATTCAATATAATGTAATATTATTTAATGACTAAAAATAAATATTCATTATTAATTTTATCTTTGTTGTGCTCATTTAATTATGTTGAAATATGTTAACATCACAACAAATCCCACATACATTTAGACAACCTATGCAGTTGAATTGTGCATTAGATAGCAGTTACGAAATCAATTGATGAGGATCGGGTCTGAAACGTTTGAGATGTGCACTAAGTATTGTATTCATTTGATGTGTATCGTGTTTCATCGGTGCCAAACGTTGGACGTCTATAGGATCTTAGTAGGCTGATTGGCTAGGTGTCAAATCAACTGAACTGACTCGTGGGGATCGTCATATAGATATCTTAGAGACTTGGTAGGTATGATTGAAATTCTCAACTCCAATAGTAAGGGGAGTAGCCCTCAAAATTGAGGAAGCACGACAGTCACATACATATGATGGTTGTATCTTGGATTTAGAGAAAAGTGATTGCATCTCAGATGTGGTCATCATAAGTCTTGTCCAGTCAGTCAAAATATGTAGTGGGGATGATGAGTTTTAAGAAGAGAAACCGTCCCCTGTCGGTATATGACAGTGGTATCTCTTATGCATTTAGAGACGTGTTCATTCTTTATAAACCTATGGCCACAGTGGTTGGTCGAATAGGAAATGGTTTCCTATGTCGAGCAATTGAACGAAACACGGTTTTAATTATTAAGTATAGATGCCCAATTTAGGATGAGAACATACACCAAATTCAATGCCCTAGACTAAGCCAAAAGACGTAGACAAAGGGACAATATCCACACAGAATGCGGGAACCTAAATGTTCACACATATTTTCACCTAGTTTCTAGTGTCATGGGTCATTGCTAGATGGTCACCCATGGCAGCGGGTTTTTTTAATCAATGGTTGATCAGGGATGATTAATTAAATTTGATTTAATTAATCAATTGCATGGGACACTAAATCAAGTTTAGCTGAGGGAAGAGTCACAAATAAATCACTGAGGAAAAAAGAGAATTTATTGGGAATAATTTTGGAACATGTGAATAATTAGATAATTTATATGTGGGATGATTTATTGGATAGATCTCTTAAGATTAAATTAATTGGATGAATTTAATTGGACTTAGCATAATTAATAAATTAGATTTATTAATTAGAAATTAGTAGGCTTGTGTCTTTAATTAGATTAAATGATATTGGCTTAATTTAGTTTGAATTTTATTAAATTAGATTTAATTATATTAATTGGGTATTAGGTTTATTTTAATTTATTAATTAAAATAAAACCCAATCTACTAAATTAAGGCCTATTAGCCATAGAATTGACATTTATTGTTCGAAACTAGAGTTGACCAAGTCACAATTTGAAACGTACAACTTGGCTATATATGGTATTCCTTCCACATGGTATAATTGGACCACACCATGCAGAGAGGGGCCTACGTTATAAGATTGAGTGAAATGTATCTAGACACATTTCCACTCTCCTATACAAATCATATATATGTGATCATGTACAATATATCACATATAGAAGAAAATACAACACAACTCTAACCCTACGTAGCAAAATCGACTGCCCCCCATCTCTCTCTATCCCAATATTTCTCTAGCTCTCTTTGATCTAGTATCAAGCGAAGAGTTGTAAAGAATTGTGGTAAAAGAGAATACAATAATTCATAGTGTGATTCTTTCTTTATCACCTTCATCCAAATTGATTTCAATTTTCTCTCATAAGGGGACCAAGATCATTCTCCTCTCTTGTGTGGTGTGGACCATCTGTAGAGGATTTCTCATTTGGAGTCTAAGGTGAATGGGTTGGATTGCCGGTTAAAATGCAAACAAAAGAAGTAATTTTCATTCATATAGCGCGGTCTCTTTCATTCGTTTATCTATAGCCTAGTATGCATGGATTTTTTATTTTCTATTGTAATCCTTATATTACACCGAACATCCAAGAACCACCAAGGGTACACCCCTTGATCGTAGGATCATATTTTAATTATGCCTACTTTCACATTATTAACTTTATTCGCGTGCTTCTGCTGCGTATTTTTCGTACCGATCCACTCCCTTCAAGTGGTATCAGAGTCAGGTTCGATGTAGGGCTATAGATTCATGGTTTGTATTATATGTGATTGACATGATTATTTGGTTCAATTACATTTGGATATTAATTGGATTAACATTAGATGATCACCGAGTCTATGACCGCATGTATAGATTTTTTTTTTCTATTAGGTGGGACCTGCATGTCTCTTGTTTTATATCCTCTCATCTTTTGTTTTTATATGCCTTTGAATAATAAGACTTTTTTTCCTTCATAATTTTGTACTCTCCAAGCTTTTGATCGAAATTTCTTTTTCTGATGTAATGAGAGTTGATAGTTATTTTTATTGGTGAGGCATTATTTTATGTAATAAAAGCTAGCCCATGGTGGATGAAGCTTAAGGTGGATTTATGAGGAGGTCCAAGAGAGATTACAAGACTCATTAAAATGATAATGAGTGATGAACTTTGTAATAGTATAGGACGACCCTAGACAAACCATAAACCCACACCGTGGGCTTAATGGGTCGCATAAGTTGGGCTCATGATCATCCAACAGGAGTATGCTAGGTTTCTTTGCATGAGACACATTTATTTAAATGCTTTAAATATTTGATATTTATGCGTGCAAAATAATAACTTCATGAGGTCCATACCCTAATATAACTCACTTGGTTGGACCAAGTTAAATATTAGATCCATAATGGACTTAGATCAAAATAATGTTGATCTGTCTAAGCTTTCCATCCACAACGATGTGGTGAGGAAGCTAC
This sequence comes from Sesamum angolense, assembly GCA_034509725.1. Lineage (NCBI taxonomy): Eukaryota > Viridiplantae > Streptophyta > Magnoliopsida > Lamiales > Pedaliaceae > Sesamum > Sesamum angolense. The sequence continues at coordinate 12,985,201 of JACGWL010000008.1, read as the reverse complement.
CGCTACCCAAATATGGTCTCACTAGTTGTGACACAATTAGAATAGAGAAAAATTGCACCATTGTTGTGACAAAGGAACACACTCATTGTTTTCCTATCTATCGAGTCGTGGGGGATGGCAATTGACACGTGATTTGATTGATGGATTGAACCTAATACTGAGTAGCACGATTCGCTTGGAGTCCTCGAAATCATGTGAATAGGTGAGACAAAACATCTTGGGAATCTTAATGGAGGAGAATAGCGTTGGGCATCTCCCACGAGGTTTTTCTCCATGTGAATCGTAAAAGCGACCATGGTAAATTGTACTTATGGATCCAAGTCCACTAGAAGATAATTTTTTAAAACTCCAATTGAGAGTGGTAGGCTTTTGTATAAATAGTGGGTGGATTAAATACTAAAGACCATGTCTTTGACTTTAATAATAATGTTACAATTATTTACTGATTCTGATTTACATTTTTATGTAGATATGTCCAAGAACCATTTAACTCTGATTATGGAGACCAATAAATTCAATGGCATAAACTATAACGACTGACTATGAAATTTGAGGATTGTCCTCAATTTCAAGAACTAGGGCTATATCTTGGAAAAACTGCACTCAATGGTATTTTTCGGAGGATCTTCTCATGAAGAACGTGTGACGTTCAAGAAATGGCTTGAGGGAAGCCAAAAGGTTTGCAGTATCCTACTGGTTTTAATGACTAATGACATCCAGAAGTAATATGAGCGGCTGGATGATGTCCCCTCGATTATGCTCTGCATGAAACATGATTATCCGATTTCAGATAGGCATATTAGATATGCTGCCACAAAAATATTTTTTAGGACCAGGTTGGCAAAAGGGTTCTTTGTACAAAGTCATGGGATCAAGATGTTATTCCTTGTAGAGAAGCTCGAAGATCTCAAAGTTGGGCTTGATAACGACACGTAAATTGAGGTGATTCTCTAGTCACTATATCCATCCTATGACCTATTTATTATTAACTACAACATGAATGGGTTTGAAAAGTCCATTCATGAGTTAATATGCTGGTCCAATACGAGATAACAATCCACAAGTCTTCATTGTTGGTATTGGTAAGAGAGGTTTTAATCTCCAAAGAGAAAGGCGAGAGGGCTGGACGCTGGAATAGGAAGAAGGAAAAGAGGAAGACTGTCATAGCTACTGATATCGCTCTGAGCTCCCCTAATGCCCCAGTGCAAATGGGCAAAGGGAAAGGGAAGGTTGGTGGCTCACAACGATCGAATCCATAGGGCATTGGAAGAGGGAGAGTGCCCACAACTCTTCCTCAAGCAATATATATTTGTGATTGAATTGAATATTATAATTAATTCTGCTTCTTGAGTATTAGATAACGGTTATGAAGCTTACATCTGCAATAACTTGTAAGTGTTGGAAAGTAGTAGAGGACTAAGTAAAAACGAGATGATCTTAATGCTAGGTGATGGCAATGCCCGTTGCCTGGAGGCTACAAGATATGTCAACTTAGCCGTTAATGATCATGTTCAAATCAAATTAAAGGATTGTTACTATGTGCCGAGCATGATTAAGAATATTATTTCCATTCCTATTTTGGACAATAATTTTTATGCATTTCGATCAATAAAAGTAATTTTTTTGTGATGAAAGATGATGTCTCTCATCTGCTTGGTACACTAATTAATGTCCTTTACATTCTCCACTAGTATAAATGAATGATGAATGCTCAACACAAATGTAAATTGTATAATCATGATAATGCACATATATGGCATGTGAGGCTAGGCCACATCTCTCAAAATAGGATTAGAAAGTTGGTGGACTCAATGAGTCTACAGGTAGACGATTTGGATAATCTACCAACTTGGGTGTCATGTCTAAAAGGGAAAATGACCAAAAAATCTTTTGTTGGACAAAGTATGCTTGCTAACAATCTATTGGATTTGTTGGACAAAGTATGCTTGCCAACAGTCTATTGGATTTGATCCATACAAATGTCTATAATTACTGAATACTTTGGCTAGAGGTGAATACTCATTCTTCATAACCTTTATTGATAATCACTCACGGTATGCTTATATTTACCTTATGAGGTACAACTCTGAGGTCTTTGGAGGGTTTAAAATGTTCAGACTTGAAGTTGAAAATCAAATTGGCGGAAAATATTAAGTTATTCAGTTGGACTAAGGTGGCGAGTACTTGAGAGTGTAGTGTAGTTCCACATACGTCAAGAGACTAGTGGGAGACACACTGGACTCAAGGTCTAGTTTGTGCAAGTTTGTTGGTTATTAGAATGACATCGAGGGGGTATTATTTCTATGATCTTTCGGAGGAAAATATCTTTATCTCGAGAACTACAGTATTCTTGGAGAAAGGTTTTCCTACAGATACCCAACAGGATGAGATACTCCTTGAGAAATCAGGTAAGGTACCTTAGCAGGGCACAACGCCATTATCTATACCCATGGTTCCCACTGATGGTATCCCAGTCCACCGTAGGTCAGCTAGAGTACCCCAACTACCTGATAGGTATGGGTTTTTGGATCTAACTGGTCAATTGAACAACAATCCAAGGACATATACTGAAGTTAGGTTGGACATCAACCTGGATAAGTGGCTTGAAGCCGTGAGATTCGAAATGGCTTCGATGGGTTCAAATAAGGTTTCAACCCTTGTAGACCTACCTAAAGGTGTTAAGTTTATTGGGTGTAAATGGGTCTACAGACGTAAGCTCAGAGCTGACGTGGAGGTTACTATCTTCAAGGCTAGACTCATGGCGAAAGGGTACACTCAAGGATGTGGGGTCGATTTTGAGGGAACCTACTCCTGGTAGCCATGGCCAAGTCCATTCGGGTACTGCTTGCATTATAGCATGGTATGACTATGAAATATGATACATGGGCGTGAATAAGTCTTTCTTTAAATAGTTTCGTTGAGGAAAGAATCTACATCAATAATAGGAATATTTCACTTTTGTTGGAGAAGAGCAGAAAGTCCGTCGTCTCCGAAGATCCATCTATGACCCTAAAAAAACTCCTTGAAACTAGAACATGCTTTTTTATAAAGTCATATGGGACTATAATTTCATAAAAAACAAATTTGACCCTAGTATATGCAAGAGTGTTAGTGAGAGCTCGGTCCCGTACCTTGTGCTTTATGTGGACGACATCTTACTCATTGAAATGATGAATTTTTCATTAAGGATATGGGTTATGCTTCCTACATCATTGGCATCAAGATCGAGAAGGATGTTGGAATTGACCCCATCCTCGTACATTGATAAAGTCTTTAAGAGATTCAAAATGGAGAATTCAAAACGAGGATTTCTTCCAATGAGGTATGAAATTAAGTTGTCCAAGAAGTAGTCTCTCAAGACTGATGAGGAGCTTAAGTGGATGATTAAGATATCCCTTGTGTTTCAGCCATAGGCAACATTCAGTATGTTGTCCAATGCAATAGGCCTGACGTCGCGTTCGCTTTGAGCATAACGAGTAGATATCAGGGGTATGTCGAGGAGGTATACTGGAGTGTAGTCAAGACCATGCTTAAGTAACTATAAAAGAACTAAGGATATGTTCTTGATATACGATGGTAGAGAGTTGATACTGGAAGGCTACAACAATGTTATTTCCAATCGGAAGATAACGATGCCTAGTCCTAATTTGGTTTTGTATTCAAGTTGAATGGTTGTGTGGTTGCTTCGAAAAGTTTCAAACAGGCTACCACAATGGATTTCACTACAAAAGTTGAATACATAACGACTTCGGGAGCAGCTAAGGAGGCGGTTTGAATGAAAAATTACATCCAATGGTTGGTTGTAGTACTAGCAATGATTATCTTCTGTGATAACAATGGGACAATAGCACAAGCATAGAAACTGATATCTCATCACCGTTCCAATCACATTCTCAGACGCTACTATATGCTTAGAGAGATGGTGCGCAAAGGTAACGCTCGGATGGATCGAGTACACTCAACAGAACACACAACAAATCCACTAACTAAACCAGTGTAGCGAATTGCTCATGCTCAGCATCTTGAAAAGATGGGCTTAAGCAAGTGAGAGATTGTTAGAATAGGTGACTAGAAAGCCAATTAGATTGACCATTACGTAATCTACTTGAGGAAAAATCGTATTTTTAGTCCCATATAATAAGCTCATTTTTAATTTAGTCCTGTATGTTACACTTTTCTCACATTGCATCTCATATATTAAGAAATTTTTTTAATGTTAGTCCCATGCAACTATTCCATTAAAAATTGGATAGAAAAGTCATGTGGCCATTGGTAAGTGGATGTGAAACTAGGTTTTGGTGGAAACAAAATGCCTTTATTAGGGAAAAATGGAAACTATGGCTCAAACCAATATTTTTGCAATAAAAACTTAATTTTAAAAGCTGCAAAGGAGCCTATATCAACCAAGAGTAGAAGAATTGAGAGAATGAAGAATCCGGTTATTGTGGAGAAGGGCGTATTTGAGGACTTCGTGGACAAACAATAATCCAAGTATAAGATTTTACAATTGTGGAGACGTTGCAGGTGGGTGTGATTTTTTTGATTGGAAAAATCCATTAATATATAGAAGGTGTAGTGTTGTTATACTTTGTTTGTGAAGAAAAGTGAAAAACAAGGAAGAAGAAGGAAAAGCTTCAAGGAGTCATATCAATATTGCAATTGAGACTGAAAATGTTGTATTATGTATTGTTGATGTCTTGGATAATTTTCTATTTTAATCGTTTGGGTTGATTGTATTGGATAGGGATAGCATATTGTAGTACAGTACACCGCAATTATCACTTAATTTTTTTTTAATTTCAGATTTAATTTTGGATGGGAAGAATTTTCGAGTTCTTGATTTGGGGGATTTTTGGTAGATTTGGGCAATGAAAATAAAATCTTGTTTCTTCAAGTCAACCATAGCACGCATGTGATGTTCACAAGCTAAATTACATTTTTTGTCCCACAAAGAAGGGTTTGGTGCCCTTTTTGGTCCCATGATATACGGGATTTACTTATGGTCTCAAAATATTAAAACTTATTGCATTGTGAGACGGAAAGAAACACGCTTAGCACACGTGCTATTAAATCATGTGGGGGGTCACGTGAGGTTGTTTGTCATTTGGGGCTGAGATTGAAGAATCATGTTTCATTTCCTCCATCCCTAAACCCTAAATAAGAGAAATCCCCAATCTCACTCCGATTGATCCTCCATCCTTGGTCGTACTTCTGGAGAATAGATGCGAAGAAGTGGAACAGTAGAAATTTGAGAGGCATTGATGGTGTCTTTGAGGCTGACACACTTAAGCGATGGTAAATCCTCAGTACGGTAAGTAAAGACTTGCATTATTGTTGTTGTATTTTTCTTAGTTGATTTGTTCTTTTATAAATGTTTTCACATAACATTGTTGTCATTTTGTGATATTGTGATCGTGATTTTATTTGTAAAAATGTTTGACCAATTTTTTATTTAATGCTAGTGTGGTCCTTTTGCTATTTTGTGGTCCCATACTATTTTTTGGTGTATTTTATTTATTTTTGTGTATTACATTTTGTTGGTTGCTGGTTATTGGTGAAGTACTGAATATTTAAAAAAAAAAAATCTGGAACAGATGATACTGTACATGCTATTACCTTAAAAGTACATCATAGAGGGCCCTTTTTTCATGAGCATGAAACCATGTATGTCGGGGGCCATTGTTAGTGCCTTTGATTACTTTACTATGGAGTTTCTATGCCTTAATTACATTGATAGTTTGGTGGAGTAGTTGGGATAATTAAGGGAAAAAAAAAAGGATATTTTAGGATTGATAGCAAGAAATGGAGGTCTGTAATGTATCAAACTAAGTTACTACAAATGATGATGGATATATGACAAGGAATGGAATGAAAAACAGAGAGTTGACACTTTACTTACATGCCCATATAGATTTCAAACATTCAAATAGGGTCATCTAAGCTATTAACTGATTAGGTGGATGTGGACTTGGGGAATGATGTGGACTTAGACATGAATAGGGATGAGGAAATGATGCAGGGGAAGTGGATAATGAAAATAGTGAGTTTGAAGACAGTGAATTTGATTGTAGTGATGGTGAAAAAAATGAGGAGGGGACTGAAACAAGGGATATGGATGATGCAGGACAGAAATAGGGAATAGGGATGATACATAATCTAAATCTAATGTTGATGTGCTTAACAGTGGGGATGAACTTGATTCTGATTTGGAGTCTGATGGGGAAGGAAAAAACAAATCTCTTGTTTTCAATGCTGCTAATATAATGGATCATGTCTTTGAATTAGAGATGTTGTTCAGTAACAAGATAGAATTTAGAGAGGCTATACACTCACATGCTATAAAAACAAAAATAAAATAAAATTGAAGATTACTAAAAATAACAATAGAAGAGTGTATGCAAGATGTGTAGAAGGAGGTTGTGAGTGGAGGATTAATGTATTGAAATTGGGGAAGGAATGCACATTTCAAATCAAATAATGCATTTCAGAACAAAAATGTAGCATGACTCACAAAGTAAAAAATTGCCAATCAAGATGGTTGTCTAAGAAATTTGAGAATAAATTCAAAACAGATCCTAAAAGAAATGTGAAAGGATTCAGACATTTACAATTCCATGCATCAAGCATATAGGACTAAGGAAAAGGCTTTAAAATACAGGGATCTGATGAAAAACAATAGACACAATTATGGGCTTATGCTGAAGAGTTAATGAGAAGTAAACCAGGGGTCCTCAATTCTAATGTCAATGCAAGATAACATAGATGGTAATGTAGCTAGAAAGTTTGATAAGTTTTATATTTGTTTCGGTGCATTAAAAAAAAGTTTTAAAACAGGTTGTAAGACTGTTATAGGAGTGGATGGGTGTCATTTGAAGGGGTCTATTGGGGGAGTACTATTGACAGTTGTTGGTGTGGACCCAAATAAAAATCTATTTCCTATTGCATATGCCGTTGTGAGTGGGGAAATAAGGGCTTCTTGGGAGTGGTTTCTTGAGCTTATTAAATCTGATTTGGATATTGTTAGAGATGATGTTTATACATTCATCTCTAACAACAAAAAGGATTGGTTCGAGCTTTTGAAAGTGTATTCCCAAATGCTGATAATCGATTATGTGTGAGGCACTTGCATGGGAACTTCAAAAACACACATTTCAAAGGACAAACCTACAATTCAGGAGTGACAGTGGAGGATGTAGGAAATTGATTTTTTGTCAAAGGATGCATATGAGTGGTTTAGTGACAAGCCTGCAAGTCAATGGAGCAGATCTCACTTCTCTGTTTTTTCAAAGTGGGATTTACTTTTAAACAATATATGTGAAACATTTAACTATTGCATTTTGGATGCAAGGGAAAAAACATGCTTATAATATTGGAGTGGATCAGGACATGGTTAATGACGAGGATTCGGGAAAGTAGGGACAAAGCAAGATCCAAGTGGAAAGGCAAGTTGTGCCCAAGAATCAAGAAGATATGATGGTGCGTGGTTTGTGGTTGATTTGCAGAAGCACACCTGTTCATGTAGGAAGTGGGATCTCCATGGAATCCCCTGCAATCGTGCATGTTGTGCCATTGCTTGTGAGCATCTAGACCATGAAGATTTTGTGTACCATATTACATGACTGTGACCTTTTTAAGGTGTATAATCCTGCAATATAACACCCATAAATGGACCTCAGTTATGGAAAAAACTAGGTACATTGCTTCAGCCCTACCAAATTATGGAAGAAAAGTTGGCAAGCCTGCTAGCAGAAGGAGATTATAGCCTGATAAAATACCCAACAAGAAAGAAAAATGAGTCAGGGTCCAAAAAAATAGAGAAGAATGAAGAGGGGTTATTACAACATCAAGTGCAAGTTCTGCGGTGGTGTTGTCCACAATAAAAAAAGGCTGTGAAATTAAAAAAGAAACAGAGAAATTTGTAGCCTCTTTGGATTATAAACAAAAAACAAATGTAAGTAATTATTTATGTTCTTTGCATGTTTGTAGTCCGTTCATAATTTCAAGATTTTGTATGTTAATTCTGTACTTATTTATGTTCTTTGCATGTTTGCAGGCTGAAGTTCTCAATGAAGTGCAAGAGGGTGTGTCCAATGAAGTGCAGACACAAGTTTCAAAATTGACTGTAAGTATGCTCAACTTTATGTATATTATATGATAAGTGTTAACATTTAATTATTTTTTTTATAGGCAAGAAAAAGAACGAGGGTTGCAACTGGAACCACAACTGCAATTATGAGCAATAAAAGGACATCTAAAAAAGAAAAAGTTGGAAAAGTAAGTATAACTAACATAAATGAGAATTTAGTGCCTAAGACTTGTTTATTTATTTGTTTACATACCTTCAGGCTACAATGGCACCATCTCCACTTCCCAACAGTCATGCATTGTCAAATTGTGGTAGTACATGTAACATCCACAAATTTTTAGTACATAATTGTGGGATTAATTATTAACGAAATTTAAATTAATTAATTAATAAATTCTGGACATAAATTTGAATATATTAAAACTTGAAGGGAATACATTGAAATTTTATAAAAGTTTTAGGGGAAAATTATACCAATTTAAAAGTCATGGACTAAATAGAAAATTTAATTAAAACTTCAAAAAAAAAAAGAATAGGATAAGAATTTGGGGAGCACCATGTGCTGCAACCCCAAATTGCCCAATATATATATATATATATATATATAATATATATATATATATATAGAGAGAGAGAGAGAGAGAGAGAGAGAGATAACAAATTGAGGGGTGCAATTTAATTTACTTTTAGCTATTTACTCCCTTTGCCCGAGCGTCGCAACAGGAATAAATTAGAGAACTGAACGATTCTCTATTTGCTAATTAAAGCGTTGCAAGATCAAGGTAAGTGAATAATTAGTATTATCTATATATGTTCCCTTTCTTTGTGGTATTACTTTTATATAAATTTGTGATTCGTGCAGAAGCTGATTTATCTAAGACTGTATGAGTGGTGGATGATTTAATTAGAATGATGATATTGTGTATGTAAATTGAGAAATGCATTGAAATATTATATTTATTGGATGATGTGTTATTGGTGTTTGTAAATAGAATATGTCTACATATGATTTTACGTCACTAGTTGATTACAAGAATGGTGATATGTGGAAATGAGGGAATGATGGAAATTAAATATGATGTGAATACCCCTTGATGTTGTTGAATAGCCTATGTGGCAAAATGAAAAGAAAAGAGTTATGATGCGATTTGAAAAGAGCTATGATGCGATATGGAAAGAGCTATGATGCGAAATAAAAGAGCTATGATTTGAAATGAAATTGATGAGCCGGCGTGTCAAAGGGATTAGCGTATGTAATGAATGGTGAGGTTAAGCTATCGGAGAAAAACACTATATCACCTTCTGGTAAGCTGACTATGAAGGGATGAATATAATTAGTTGTTTCGCTATGAGTTGACTGCGTATTAGATAAAGTTTATTTATATTGAAATTAAATTGATTATACTTTACGTAAGCTGCTCATCTTGTTTTATCTAGACTATATGTGATGTACATATTTAGATAGTGCCGGTTATTTGCTTACTGAGTTGCAGGTTCACTCATCTGCTATCATTTTCAGGAATATATCTCTACCCACTAAGGACTAGATTCAATTCTTGCATTTTGTCAGGTCGGGCCAGTATCCAGTTTTTCTTCATATGTCAATTAAAATACAAATTATATTTGGATGTACAAAGAGAAACTAGAAATGTGGACGGTGTAGGAATGAGTTATAGTGGTTTACCTTGTGGTATATGATATGTGCATATATATGACGTTGATTGTGGGTTGATTGTGTTTATTGTGACGTTGGGTTACGTGTGCATATGGATTATGTGTGTATTTATATAAATAGGATTTACTTTAAGTATGATATTAAAGGGAGATATAGCCATAATGCCATTAGAGGGTGGTACAGTACACAGGGTAGTGGATCTGACTTACCTTTGTTGGTTAAGGATGGTCAACAATTTGTCACACTTAACAACTTGAAAACAGTGATGAAACAAGTTCAAGCAAAGAAGAAGTCGAAAACCACTACAAGCAAAGAATGAGCATATGCTGCGGAATTTGAAGGTTTTTGCAAGCAAGGAATTATGTTATGATGCAAAACTTGAAGGTTTTTGTGAAGTATATAGTTGGTTTTTGTGAAGTCTATATTATATTTGATATGAGGTGCTCAATACCCGAATCTCAATTGTATATTTAGGTGACTGTGCTACTGTTTATTTCTTTTTTAACAATCCCCATTACTTTGTGTATTGAGCATATTGTTATATTTTGTGGATGCTATTGAAAATAAAAAATACTCTTTTTTTGCACTAGTCTATATTTTCTGCCCTTTCATTTCATTTCATTACATAAGGTTCATTTTATTATAAAAAGAACAGGTTGATTGAAATATTCTTATTTCCATATGTTACAAATTATTATAAAAAACACAAAAACAAAAAGAAGTACAAGATTTTGTTCCTTCGACGTAGTTTGGCATTCTCTTCTTCCTCTCTGTTTATTCAACGAAGTACCCTAGGGATAATGATGTGTCCTTGCACAAAGTGGATTATCCTCCCAAGTAAAGAAACCACAACCATTTCTTCTTGCACATGAATGGAATCGCCTACCCGGATTTCGTTCGTCTAAGAGGTCCGCATCCTTTCAGCCTGTCCACATAAGCAATTAATATGTTTAACTTCAAATATTTTCAATGTCTTGATAACAATAGAGAAGGAGTAGTAGAGAAGCAAATTTTGGAAGAAGCAAGTATGTGTCCATGTTAAAAAAAGCAAGCCACTCTTTATGGAGAGAGAGCACTCAATCTGGCGGCAAAATTTCCTCCTAAACATCGCTCATGTGCAACAACAACCAAAAATGAGGTAGGTGAGTCAACTAACGGGAGTTTACATATTTTCGGTAAGTATTAACGAAAAATACAACTTGGACAACAATGCAATAATTTTTAATATTTTGGGACCACAAAATAAATCCCGCAAATCATGGGACCAAAAAGGGCACTGATCCTTCTTTGTGGACCAAAAATGCAAATTATCCGATGTTCACGTGTAATTTTCCCTTAAAAAATCAGCCTTCTTGACGACCATCCTTAATTCATGTGATTTTTCATTAAAATTTGAAAGGAAAAATCAGTTGGGACTAATATTGAGAATTGTTTATAATATGTGAGACACAATGTGAGAGATTTGTAATATACGGGACTAAGTTGAAGATGAACCTATTATATGGGGATAAAAAATACAAATTTTTCCTCTACTTGACAAACTCGATGTAATGTAATATTATTCAATGAATAGAAATACCTATTCATTATAGGCTTTATCTTTGTTGTACTCATTTAATTATGTTGAAATTTGTTAACATCACAATAAAGCTCACATACCATTCAGACAACCCATGTAGTTGGACTGCACATTAGATAGTGGTTATGACTGCACATTAGATAGTGGTTATGAAATCAACTGATGAGGGTTGGATCTGAAACGTTCCAAGTCAAGGACCTCAAGATTGGTATCGAGTGTCCTGTGGAGACTTGCACTAAATATCATAAACATTTGATGAGTGCTTTATTTAATCGACGACAAGCATTGGACGTTTGTTCAATCTTAGTCGGTTGGTTGATCAGGTGTCAAATTGATTGAACTGACTCACGGGGATCATTACAAGGGAGCCTTGGAGACTTGACCAATATGACTGAAATCCCGACTTCGATAGTATAGAAGTAGTCTTCAGACTTAAGGAACCACGACAGTCACGTGCATATGATGACTGCATCTTGGATCTGGCGAGAGGTGACTGCATCTTAGAAATGGTTATCATAAGTTTTGTCCAGTGCGGTCAGAATGTGTAGTGCAAATGATAGTTTCAAGAAGAGGATCCGTCCCCTATTAATATGTGACAGTGGTATCTCATATATACTTGGAGACATGTTCATGCCTTATAAACATGTGGCTATAGTGATAAGTCGAATAGAAAATAATTTCCTATGTTAAGCAATTGAGCAAAATATGGTCTCAAGTATAAATGTGAAAAAAAGGAAAGAAAAGAGAACCAACATCAAATTTCATGCCCTAAACTAATATTGGGAGACGGTAAATGGAAAGACCATACCCGCAAAGAACTCGAGAGCCGAAATATTCACACATATACTCACCTAGTCTATAGTTCCATAGATCGTTACTAGACGACCACCCATGGCAACGGCTTTCTTGATCAATGGTTGATTAGGGATGATTAATTAGATTGAATTTAATTAATCAGTTGTGTTGGACATTAGTCCTTTTCTGGTTGAATGTGAACCTAAAGAGTCACACATAGATCACCTAGGAAGAGAAGGGAATTAATTGAGAATTAATTTCAGAACATGTGAATAAATGGAGTATTTACACATGGGATGATTCATTGGATGGATAGCTCAAGATTAAATAAATTAAATTAATTTAATTGGACTTAGCTTAATTAATAAATTAGATTTATTAATTAGTGATGTTTGTGCTTATGTCTTTAATTGAATTAAACGACATTGGGCTTAATTCAGTTTGAGTTTTATTAAATTATATTTGATTAAATTCATTGAGTCTTGAATTTATTTTAATTTAATCAAAATACAACTCGATGCCCTAAATAAAGGCCCATTGGCTATAGGGTTGACTTTCATTGTTGGAAATCAAAGTTGACCAAGTAGCGATTTTGGAAAGTGCAACTTGGGTATATATGGTATTTCTTCTATATGGTGTGATTGGATCATACCATGTGGAGAGGGGCTTGCCTTATAGGATTGAGTAGAATGAATCTAAACACATTTCCAATCTCCTATACAGACCATATATACGTGATCCTATACAATATATCACATATAGAAGAAAACACAATACAACTCTAACCCTATACCTAGCAAAATCAACCGCCCCCATCTCTCCCTATCGCAATAATTCTCTAGCTCTTCTTGGTCAAGTATCAAGTGAAGAGTTGTAGAGAATTGTGATAAAAAGAATACACTGATTCATATTGCGTTTCGTTTTTTATCACCTTCATCCAAATTGATTTTCATTTCCTCTAGCAAAGAAACCAAGATCATTCTCCTCTTGGTGTGGTGTGAATCATCTGTACAGGACTTCTCCTTTAGAGTCTAAGGTGAATGGGTCAGATACGCTTTGTCGGTTAAAATGCAAACGAAAAGAGCAATTTTCATATACATAATGTGGCCTCTTTCTTTCATTTATGTATAGCCTAGTATGCATGGATTTCTTGTTCTCTACGTCGAACGCTCGGGAACCATCAAGGGTACACCCCTTGGTTGTATGATCAAATTTTAATTATGCCTACTTTCTCGTTATTAATTTTATTACCGCACTTCTACCGCTTATTCTCGGGCCTATCCACTCCCTTTAGTATTAGGAACATCACCAAGTTTAAGAGTAAAAACGATTTCATTTTTTGGAAACAACATTGATGAAGATTGAGTGTAGTTTTAAATAATATTTCATAGGGCAATTTCCTACTAGTGATGATTTAAATTCTATTGGTTGATTTAGAATTCGTTGGATGAGAGATGTGAAAAAATACACCCCTCAATCATTTAATGTCTATTGTTGGGATAAGGAAAAAGTTTGTTAAGCTTATTATAAAGGGGGTACGCATGGGAACCGTACCTGTGCAGTAAGGGATTAAGTGAGCAAACTTTTGGGAGCAGGGGTCCCAAGGGCAGTTTTAGAATATCTCAAAGGAGTGTATAGAGTCTCTGAATGGAAATGTGCCGTACAGGTGGGGTAGACCCATATTTCGGCCAAGAGGCTATGTGTTGATGCAATGTTGCCCCACATGGGAATTATTAGAGCAACACCTCTAAACAGATTGAGTAGGTAAGAACAATGCCTCAAAACTCGTGACATGGGTTTATTGGGCATGCGCAAGGTTTTGTTGGCTTAAGATATGCGGTCGTGGGCAACATCATGCTATGAGCTTGAGCCATGAAAAAGCATCAGACATGCCGTGTTGATTAACATGAAGGTTGATACCGAATGAGCTTTTATGACTTAGCTATCTAGGCGAAGCATGGAAAACAGGCATGGTGACGACATGTGCCAATGATGCACCCAATGTGCCTTGTGCAGAGATTTGGGTATAGAATCGCCTACATTGCTAAGATGGATCAAGGATGCTTCTCGCCATTAAGAGATTAGTTGGAAAGACTAGGGAATGTGAGCTAGGCTGGAAACTAGCTAGTTGGGATGGACATGTAAACAAGTAAGGGTGGGGGAGTTATGAGTGTTGATGAGCATAGGCATTGTGAATAGGTGAGTGCACGGGCACATGGTGATGTACCAGACGACAGAGATGTCGTAGTACTTCAAGTGCACACGTGACGAGTCATCGTTGAGACTTGAGATATTGAAAGCCTGGTCAAAGGTAAAATATACCATACGAGCGAAAAAGTATTACGCTATGAAATAAAGAGGTCCTCCCATGACATTGTGGGTGAGACGAGGATTTAACTTCTAGCATGTTAATAGAGTTGCAGTGAGGATGTAAAAAGTTTTATTATATGATGACAATGATTAACTTATAATAATATATTTTATTCTTTCTAAACTCAACTTTTATTATGCTGGTAGGGCTATGACGCACAAGTTGAGCAGAATCTCAACAAATTATTTATAAAAAAATAAAAATAAAACCTCATATCGGTTTTTTTTAATTAAAATTGCTATAATGAATTTAATTCAACCTAACTTTTCACTGTACAAAAGAAAAGACACCCAACAATCCTGTCTGAATTTTGAAAATTATTTATTATCTAAATGATTATATTTTAAGTTAAAATTCTTAATTAATAACATAGATATGTAAGGAGTATGAAGGAAGAGTGTGTAATTTTATAATAGGATTACAAGTACTTCTCATGAGACTTGACATAATTACGATTCTTTAATTTTAACGGTAGTTTAACAATTAGTCCATTCTGTTAGTTTTCGTTAAGTTTTCATTCATCTTTTATGGTAAACTGATCAAAATGTCCTTGTAGAATAAAAAATATAATTTTATTTATTTTTTAAAGTTTTTTATATTTATTAACTAAGTGGATAATTTTTTTTATAATTTTTCTATCCACTCCATTAATTATTTTACAAATTTTTAATTATTTTTTAAAAGAAAGACAGTAAAGGCATAGTTGATAATTTCATACCACCATCCAAGTATTACATAATTTCATCAAATATTAAAGGGTATTTATAATTTTTCAAACAACGAGAAATATTTGTAATTATGACAAATTCAGGAAAGGGCATTGTAATTTATCCTTTTATAATAAGTATTTTATTTTATAAAATTAATTGAACTAAATTGCTAGATTTTACAAAAAGATTTCTTTGAGATAAGGTGCAATGGAAGAATTTATAAGAATACAAGGGGGGATAAGTAATGTAATTAAAGAAAAAGGGGAAGAAAGTGAGAAAAACTAGAATAGAGGGGGTAAAGTGGAATTTACCTTTCTTGAATATACTCCAATCAAGAACTACACCAACGCTCCCCAATGGCGGAAAAAAAGAAAGAATAAATGGCAATTCAGTTCGCAACTCTAAACCCTCTCTTACCCTCATCAAACAAGACCCTCTTCAAAATCAAAGAGGAATTTCAGTTTCTTCACCGAGAAGAACCCAATTGTTTTCAAGGGCTGCAGCATCAGTTTCAGTGCCATGGGAGGAGCAAATTCCCCCAAATGCACTTCGCAGGAAGCGCGACCCGTCGTGGCGGGGCGGCTTCAGTCTAGGGGTAGACTTGGGATTGTCCCGCACCGGCGTTGCCCTTAGCAAAGGCTTCTCCATTCGCCCCTTAACGGTACTCCTAACGCGTACAAAAATCATTTTGTGTGTGTGTGTGTTGTACGTATATGTATGTGCGGATGAGATGGGTTTTTGTGGTATTGTTGCTAGGTTCTTGAATTAAGAGGGCAGAAGCTTGAGCTTAGACTTCTTGATATCGCTGAAAAGCAGGTTTGGGAAGAAAGGAATTTGCTTTCATTGTCCTTTTTCTATTATGCGGGATTTTTCAGAGTTTATTTTCTTGATATTAGCTTTGTATTGGGTGGATTGAATATTTTGCAAGATGATGAATCTGTTTGAATTGTTAGGAAGTTGATGAATTCATAATTGGGCTTCCAAAGTCTGGTGAAAGGAAGGAGACAGAGCAATCGAATAAAGTTCGTAGCGTGGCTGGGAGGCTTGCAGTTCGAGCTGCAGAGAGGTAGATTTCCTGCTACTTGTTGATGTCATGAGTTTAAAATAGTTGAACGTACGTAAAACATACAACAACAATAACTAGATAGATGCGCAACTCAATCTAGAGTGTAGAGATAGCTTTATAATCTGTTTCCAAGAATGTAGAGATCTCTTCTTTCCCAATTTATAAATGGGAGCTATGAATTGCCAATAAAAAGTCAAGAAAGTTCCTATACTCACATGACGTTGATATCTAAACGTAGCACTCGACCAGTAATCAAGTATTCTGACTAATACTTACGTGTTAATAATAGATTATACCAGAGTTCTTTATTGGTTAAGGTAATCATTTTTTTTTTCTTCCGTACATATAATGTGTTGATTATAAGCTTTTGCCCTGTTTGCATTTCTGTAATTGGAGTGGCTGTCATTCTTGGTTATCTTATCATGAGTCTTAGGACAATGTCATAGTTATTGTGGATCTTGACTCTGCATCAGGGATATGAGTATGCAGATGAACGTCTGCCGAGGCTCTGGACCATATGATAGCCAAGTAATCATCTCTTCTAATCCATCTCTAAGTAATAACCAATATTAATAGCCTAATCCAAGGGCATCTCCTTAACTAGAATGCTATATTTGTTTTATAGCAATTATTGAAATGTGTGGATATGCTGTTTGCTAAGAGATGAAGTCTAAAGTTTTGTTTTGGAATCCCCTTAATGATCAGGGGCCTCAGTAGATCCGCTCGCGAAGGGAGGATTGACGCGTATGCTGCCGTGTATTGTCATATCTCAACTATTTTTGCTTTCATATGCATGCTTAACTACTGTCGAGTTAAAGAACTCCTTGGTGTCACCTTAGTAAGATTATGTTGTCGTACATGAGGAGCGTAAACGGGTACGATTGTTAGTCACCAGATTGAGATGTGATGTCATTATGATTGCAGAAGGTGCTTGAAAGATATTTTTCATATTTGGGGAAAGGAATAGAACTTGTTGTACCCAAGCAGGTGGAACTCCAGAACAAGCTCCTGCAAGGTCCGCCCAAGGATGTCGACTTTTTTCCAGACGATTAACCAGGTTGGTAAGTTACAGACTTTCGTCAGCGAAAAGGATGTTTGGCTTTTTGAATTGCAAGTAGCAGGGCAAGCTCTTGATGTTCCGACAAGCTATAGGAGTTGAGCTAGTTATCAGGGGAGACTCTTGAACGTGTTCTTATCACATTGGACATCCTTTGACGCGCATATCAATCAAGGCTCCAGCATGCTGGCGCATGAAATATTTTTGATGTAATTTTAATTGTAATGCTTGGTTTTTATCATGCGTGGTTACTTCATTCTAAAATGTGCATATCTAAAGATCATTGCACAGAGTGTGAAGATGCATAACAAAAGACAGAAAAGTTTAGTTACAAATTTACAACTTCAATTCTTGTGCTTTAAACAATAAGCAGTTTTCTTATACTTTTTCGGGCTAATTTGCTACGATCTTTTCCCCTGTTAAAGCTCACAGAATTATCACTTCAACTTGCACTTTAGCCTTCGTGTTTCTCAGTCTAAAGTAGAGCAAAATGAACTTACGTTGTATTTTCGACCTTCAGTTTCCAATTGTAAACTGAGATACAGAGGTTACAATTCTCTTTGTAAGGGATTTTGTAAAGCTCAGAAGATCACACGGCTTCCGACCATCAATTGAAGTTGTGTTCTATATGTGCATCTCCATTCAAATTCGGAGACTGCTTTTGTTGCTGTCTCTCAAAATGGAGTGGTTACTGCCTACACAAGACCTCCGATCTTGGGAGGGAGATCTCCATGCAAGTCCAGCTGTACACTTGTAAATCCATAAAGAAACTGGACTCTGATCTTCCAATAGCTCAACTCGATTTTCCACATGTTTCAAACTGTAAATATTCCCCGTCTTCCATTCCCCCTGTTATAAACATAATTTGTGTCCCTGTAGTGTTGAAGCATCGGAACCAGTCACCATGTATTTCTAGTAGAACACCAGATTTTCCACGGCCGTCTTCTGGAGAGCATGTGCAAGTGCCCATTGAAGCACCTGTCTGCCAGAGCAGAGCAAGTGCCTAGATGCACGAAATTTAGCATATAACCAAAGTCGTATTGGGGATATGCCAGAAATTGCAAACTTATTTACCTTTATCTAGAGAGGATCAGTTGCAATAGCAAAAAGGGCCACAAGTTCCTCAGATCCAAATATGCCGTTTCCACGTCTGCCAATTTGATGACACCACACACTGTACCAAGATGCGAGTGGAAGATAAATACATCTTATGAATCTTGCAAAAGCATAAAATGGATTGTGAATATAGGTACACAATGTATATGAGGGGAATTACTGCATATGTTGCTCCTCGAGCTACTTTGGACAGTGAAAAGTGAGCGAGGATACTGCATATATTTGGGACCTCAATTAGCAATTCTTCAAACACTAGGAGCATTCCCAAGCCTGATGAGCAAAAACCAATGCAAGTTTCTTCACATCAACTAAGTTCTCAATTCTACCGGAGGCAATCTTCCCCAATGCGTTGAGCGATCAACGTGAAGCAGAAGCATATAAGTCCTGAAGGTAAATGCCAGGAATGAGTGTCTAGATACTGTTCATACAGCATATTATCTTCACATACCAACCAGCTCTAATTGTTCATCCTTGAAGTCTTATCTTTATGGCCAAACATCTTTACATTTCAAACAGATGTGCTGAAAATATTATTTCTTATCAATATGATTTTCAAAGGGCTAAACTTTCTTCCTGTTCATACAAAGAGTCTCCAAAGTAGACATTTGTAGTTGTTCCACTTATGCTTGCATATACTGATTAGATAATCATCATAGTTGATAAAGTGTGCTTGTAATTGGACAGAGCACACGCCACACAAGGATAATATCTTATCTTACAAGATGGAACCAAATACCAAATAACCAAGCATAAATCAGACTGGCGTTAGCCCTTGGCCCAAGGACAAATTGCTCAGCCAACCCAGTTGACAATTTTCTTTTCTCTTTTCTTGAACTCATCTTACCACTTTCGAATTCTCTACACATAAATCCCACATTTGACTCCAAATAAAAGATAACCCATTTGAACAGCTTCTGCAACTTTCTCAGTTAGCCCATTAAACTTTTTCAAGAGTCATATCAGTAATAAAAATTTCAGCATCCAGAAAATCACTTTAGCTATGTAAACTTGGTATAAACTGACACATATAATTATGTGCCAAAACACGGATCTATCTTTGTGTCTGTGATCGAGTATGCAGCTAAATAACCACTTGTTTATGCCACAGACATCTTGTGTTATGTTTAAAAATTTCAGTTACTGGTTTGGTTCATTAGGTTCAGAATCAAATTAAAATGTGAACTGTACTACAATTTATTAATTCATTACCTATTTGTTTCATCTAAAGAAAAACCAGACTTCATTTTTGAAAGAGGGTTGTGAGAGCATAAAACCAATGCCATATTGTATGTTTCTCGAGCTTTTGCAAACTGGTCTTTACCTATTTGTTTTTCTTTTTTATGGATGTGAACATTGTTTTGTGTCTTTAACCCTATCTTCAATATCTGTGTTTTTTGATATTACTGACTTCAGTATCAGCTCTTAGAGGCGGTTTGGTAATTCTAACACTAGGTGATATGGTGGAGAAGGTTCCGGGGGTACTATTGCAAGCAGTAGTAAGCGTTCAGCTGTATTCTGCTGGTTATGTGTTTATGAATCTATGGAGGAAGAACCATCATAGTAGTAATTCAGAAAATCCAGAGGGTTCCGAAAATACCTTGGAAAGATTAATCACTCCGGCAATATTAGGACCCTACCAAATGACCAATGCTCGGAATTAACTTTGGGAGCAGTTGACAGGTAGGTTTCGCATCTGGGTTGTCCTCATTGTGGAGGCATGTGAGCTCATTTTCCAGCATCGCATAAGCATCAGCAAATGCCTGTATCACGCAAGTATATAAGTAACCTAAATCAATGGGCTAAAATATGGAGATCAAAGAAACCACAAAGCATGAGCATATAGATTCTTCCCCTCTGCAAGAAGCCATAGCTAAAATAACATAAGACCAAACGGACCATCAGGGCATGAACAATAGATTCTTCTCATCCGGACAAAGTCATATAGAAATGAAAACATTTTCTTTTCTAAACATGGAAAAAAAAAAAAAGAAAAAGACATCGTAAAGCATCAGGTGGGCTTCGCCTCTGTGTCATCATAGTTCCTTTCCATCCGGATGAAGTTGCCATCATGGTAACAGATATCACAGCAGGTCCACAGCTTGTACAGGTAACACTCAAGACTGAAGTTATGAAAAGATACTGTTGACACACTGACATTACATACTTGCAAGAAAATGTTCAGACTATCAAAGATGTTCCAGGAACACTACGGATATCATTTCATTTATAACGGAAGACAATGCACATATGTTCATACCTAAAGTCTATATTCACCTTCTAGTTAAATTATAGTAATACATAAACAAATATTGAATAAAGCAGGAGATTGGAACTCTGTAGTTTCAAGTTAAAATACTAAGGGGTTCACTGTTGTTCATGATCAAGTTTTCAGGTTTATTAAAGTACTGGATTTCTCATAGAGGATATAAAAAGCCCCAGCAGGCAGAGAAAAACTTCAATGAACTTTTCACTGACATGGAAAGATATTTAAGCAGTGGGGATGCTCAAATTAAGAGTGCCTCCTGACCTTGATACACTGATGTATACGGAAACAATTTCTCCCAACATTATTTGTTAAAAATAGAGGATCGTCAATGTAAAGTGGATCAATGCTGCAAAAAAGATAATTAGTTAATAAGAGCAAATGCATAGCTCATGAAAACAAGCGAAGACAGACTCTTCCAGTACCTGCATCCACGTTCCCTGTTTAAATATAATCCACTTCCCTGCACTGAAATACGCATCTGTCGTGGATCAAAGACATTCCTGAAGCAAAGATATTTTGGACCGACATGAAAGTTAGATATTTTCCAATCACGTACAAGTGGATATGGAAAATGAACATACAATTGAATGGAGATGGCTGATGATAGATTTGTCTGGTTGGAACTGAGTCTTCCAAAAATAAATTGAAATTGCTTCTTAAATATTTTCTAACAAGCTTTGACTTACCCAAAGAAATATAGAAAATCCATCAGAAGGCTTCCATAGTTCTACAAGATAATGTTAAACAAACAAATCAAATTCAGACATAAATATGATTTTTTTTTTTTAAAAACTATAGGTTAAGTATTTCTGTGATCATAAAAAATTAGCAATAGGGGCTTGTTAGCTCCATGATAGATGTGTATGATAATAGTACAGAATAGAACATGAAACTTCACATGACACAAACATGTATATGTATGGGTTTGGATGCACTTATTATTACCAACACAAGCAGAAAAAGATAAAAATGGTCCAACTTCACATAGCTTGCATTAGGGTTTTAGAAATAGAAAACTATAGAGTAATAGGCCTTAACACTTTTTTGTTCCTTTTCCAGTATAGCTTGTAAAATTGAACTCAAATTCTTTTCTGTAAGAAAAAAGGTCAAAGCAAACACTAACATAGAAAGATGAAAAACAAAGTACAGACTTGCTTTTATTACAGGAGAACAGTAGGCTATAACCCATTCCCTTACCTTCCTTGTCTAATCCTGTGGCTAGATTAATGACTGAGTCTATGGTCAACTGTAAGACACATTATCTTATACCTCAAACAAATAGAGATGTTTAATTTCAATATTATGTTTGTGTTTATCCATCCACATTTCTGTAAACACATGCTGCAGAAATCCTGCGGCGACTAATATCGAGTAAGAATTGCAAGTTCGAAAACATTGAATAATAAGAATAAATCAAATACCAAAATCAGATCATCCAGTTGTTAGATGTTTCATGATTGAGATATGATCTTCTATTCATGCTCCAATGAGCATCCAGAAAAAAAATGTAAAATCCACAGCAGATATGCATTTATCAGAATATTAAACAAAGCAGAACCATTTGCATAAATGTTAACTAATCATACTTGATTGATAGGTCGGCCATGATGATGCTCATGCTGCAGAAAACGTGTAATTAATAGTATCTGTCAAATGAGAGTAACAGAAAAAGATCAGCATGGCATACAAGAGCAAACACACTTACCATGAAACATGAACTCTAGACGGATGCAATTTGAAAACAGTCGCTCTCAATGCACTTCATATATTCATATAGTAAAGGGAAAAGGTCAACGAGTATTTATAGGGGTACATGCAGCTGATGTCACAAAAGAAGCTAAGATGCAAGGAAATCAAAACAGACAACAAAGGATGAGGACACGTGTGTGTGCCATTTGTACTAGAAGACAGGCCAGGGCTGTTTTGAATAAACAATGGATAAATATATGCTCATATGTCCAAATAAACCCGTTAAAATTCTTGTAAAATTAAAATTGAGAATACAAGTTCAATCAGTTTGAACATGGCTACAGTAACGTCTCAAAATAAGAAAGTACAGTAGTACACTAATTAGCTTATGACTACCCAAAATGATAAAACATTGGTTAAGAATTACAGGTGGCAAGAGAATAATCAGACGCTGTCAGAGTTGCATACTTCTCGGGAATTTACTATTGTTATGAATTTTTTCCTGCTCTATTTACATAACTTTTTCCTAGCATGCTCCTCCTTGAACCTAAAGGTTTTTCACTTTATAACCTGATAATTTATTAACAGAAACAATTTTGAGCCTGAAAGTTCTTTAGAGTATCACAGCAAGTTCTCGATCCTTCACAACAATAAGACACAGAGGTCAGAGTATAAGTTGAACCACCAATAATAGAGTCAGCACAACCCCAGTTCAATAGAAGCCATAGTAGATCAACCAGATTAAAATCTACTAACATCTGACAGGATTTATGCATTAGCCACCTTAAAATAGGGCATAGCACTGATGAAAGTCAGGTTGGCTAGCAGAAAGACCAGGAACAGATTGCAGCAGAACATATTTCCAGGTTGATCAAGGTAAAACTTAAAAATTGAAAAGCTCTTTCATCTTTAAGGCATGCCTCTAGATGTACCATAAAGGCAAATCACGGACCTAACTTGAGGTTGAATCTAGAGAGAATGATCAAATATGTTTTTTCTTCTCTTCAATTCTCTCTACCTTTTGTCTTCACTTCTACCCTTTCTTTTTGCATACAAAAACTACAAACACCTCCATTTTTCCAGTTACGCTGGGCACAAGCCAATTTGACTGCAAAATCAATTGAATAATTCCGGAAACCTTCTAAGGTCCTCAAAAGAGATTGTATACATATGATATATTCTATAAGAAGCATCCTTCAATTATCTAATCAACAAAGCAAATAACAGAAGTCCAGGAGAAAGATCAACTTCACATTATTGTTCCTCATCTTTCCATGTTGGCAAGTCGGAAGATGTTTGGGAATCTTAAGTTTCTGGTGAGCAGAACGAGAGATTGACGGAAAATGGTTAGTGGAGATGCCTTGAAGATGTACATATGAAGGCATTTTTAATTTTCAAAGGAGTGAATTGGCAACTAATTATTTACCTAAAATCCATTAAGCGCAAAGGCACCACCACCCTTGGTTCTGTGTTTTCCAACTTTTGGTTCAAATTTAAGAGAATCAAAGGCAAATCACACTACAAAAAACATGCAAAAAAGTGCCCAAATCCAGCTAGAAGTTAAACCCGCCACATAGTGCCACAAAGCCAAGTACCCAAGAGGCACCAGGGCTAGGCAGCAAATAGCTTCAATAATCGTTAACCATGTGAAGTATGTGGCAACTAAACATGTAAAATATTGTAATTAAGATAGCTACTGTTGAATGGGCAAGAAAAAACACCTAGGATACAACAATTTTACAACAGGAACTTACCAGACAATATGAGCTTAAACCACCTGAATAGGACTGGTCAAGGCTACGGTCTGCCAAGAACTGTTTTAGCACCAAAGCAAGAGGTGTTACAGATGGAAACCGCTCAGTAAGATCTTTAACCTGTAAAGAGAACTAACAGTATCAGGATGAGAAAATGACCAAGTATGCCTATTTGACACTAGTGCAAAACAGATTGAAGGCTAATTCAAATTGAAACAATCTGACTCCAAAAGTTTTAGAAAAATACAAGTAGCAGATTACTATTTGACAATTCCTACATTAAAAAAAAAAAAAAAAAAAAAAAACAACTTCCCAACAAACAATTACCAGTCCAGTCGTCTGAAGTCCAGTGTGCGTAGGAGACTTGAAACTAATGTCAAGACGAACTGATTTGAATCCATCATTAGTACCATTCCTTATCTTACTCCACTTTGGTGAAGTTGTGCCCTCCAAACTAGCTGCATCAGTCTGAAAAGGGTTGCCATCTTCAGAAGCTACCTGATCTGCTTCTTCCTTAGGTATTTGAACATTTGACATAGTTGCAGAGATGAGAGCATGAGGAACTTCCACCACAAGCATTATGATAGGTATCTAAAAGCAGTGAAAATGAGGAGGAAAGCATGAGACACATATTGAAATTAATAGAAGAAAAGACAAATTTGTTGGTGGCAGTACAGCTGTATTTTCCACAATCTTGAGAGAATCACTTTTGACCCACTCCTGGTTAGCAAGATATCTAGCAGCATGCTGCAACAAGAAAAGCCAGAAGAAATAAAAACAATAATTTAGATCTAGTGAAAATCCAAAAAGTTGGATTATAATATTATACAAATGATCAAATTAAGCTTTCTTCTACATTATTACCCAACGTAATTTTGTACCACCCTGCCTACCTGAAGACAAGTTTCTTTAATGCCATTGCGTCCCTCTAAGATACCAGCTTCTTTAATAGGTTCCTGAGAAAAACTGCATATGAGGTCTGCTTTCTACAGTTTATCTCTTGAAGAAAATTGAACAAACCACCCAAAGATAAAACATTCACTCACCAAATTCCTCACAGGAGGAAGACAAACCACAAGGTCAACATCACTAGATGGCAGAGACAAACCAGTTGCATTTGAACCAAAAATATTTGTTCTAGAACGAGGCCACAAGACTTGGAGAGACCGTGCAACACGCTTGACAGCCCAGTTAATGTAAGGCTTCCTGATCAAGTTCTCAGCAGCTACCTTCAGAATTGCAAATAATTATGGGAATCAGTAAATCGTGAGAAACAGCATTTAGTAATAGCCACCCAAATTCCAATGAATACATGCTAGAATCCAGCACCCTATACCTGCTTGCAGAAAGAGTCAATTTCATCATGCAGAATATCATGAATCAGTTGCAGAGATGCCTTGCGAGTGGTACAATTCTGTGGTTCAGGGGGTTGCAGAGGAAACGTAACATCTGGCTGAGGAATCAAGACAAGTGAGTAAGTGAAAAATGGAGTGAACATTAACCTGGAATGCCAGCAGAAGAAAGAATACTGTATGAGACAATGACATACATGTTCCTGATCACGAGCTAGCTGGGAAATTGCAATAAGCCGATCCTGAAGCAATCTTCCTACTAAAGGCTGCGTCAGCTGATGGGCTGAAAGGCTTTTGTTCCTCCAAGAAGGCCAAACTACCTCATTCCCTTCCATGGGTATGCAGGCTTCTTCAAAATTGACACCATCATGGAACCAACCTTTGACACCCCAGTGCCTTGGGCTTGAGCTACCAGATCGAACAGTAGGAAAACCCCTTTGTTTTCTTGAATCACCAACAGGAGAGGGTGGAGGTGGACGAGGAGCACGTGGAACGCAAAGCACTACAGGAGATGGTGGCCTCTTAATCCGAGGCTGCTCGCGTCTGTTTGGAGGAACACAAGGGCTTTTAAGATCATAACTACGCTTGAAGTCTGATCTTGATCTTTCTCTTGACATACTTGGGATGATTATTGGCCTCAAAATGGGTATGGAAGTGAATCCACAGTCTTCACTTCTCCATCACCCGAAATATTGGGCATAGATCCTGAAACACTCTCCTCTGCACCAACATCGGTCATTGTTGAGGAAGAATGCAGAACCTTGCTGCTAATTTCACTTCCAGGCATAACATAACCAAGAGGACCCTGAGCCAAAGCATCAAATGGAGAGCAAAAAGAAGCAGCAGATGGAGAGGTCAAACCATTTGTACTATAAGAGGAGGAGAAGGCAACCATATCATCAACAGCCCTGTTCATATCTGCTTCTCTCCAAGCCCAGGAGCTATCGTCTGAACAAAGAGAAGGAGGGCGAGAGAAACTGGCCCCTGGATGATCAGAAGGATTCCAGTACATCACACCACCACCAAAGTACTGACTATAATCCATCCCACCAACTGCATGTGTCTCTAACTCTTCTTCAGACATCCAGTGTTTGTCATGCTCATCCACTGTTTCCTGTGAATTTACAACATCAGGGAAGTCCATCAGTTCACTGGAAATGGTCTTTTCATCCTCAGAAGTGGCAGCACCACATTGCACACTTTGAGCTGTGATGCCTTGATGAAAAGAAGATTGTCTCCTTGAGATAAACTCAGAGTCATAATTGCAAGTAACTGATGGAACTATTCTATTAACACCACGCACTGCAGGAGGCCAATCTAAACTCATTGGCAAATGTCTAGACATAATTCCATTATATGCATTGTCAATAGGGGAATTTCGTACTTGTAAAGTTTGTAAAAAAGAATGGTGGAAACGATTCTGCAAATTGTGACCAACATCAAGATGCAATCTGTCAGTGGCAGCAGGGAGATGTGTACTGGTAGAAAGATGAATTGGAGCTATGTTGGGCCACTCATAAGAAACGTATGCTGGCGAATTTATGGATCCAACTCTAAGGACACCAAGACTTCCTTGCTCCTGAACCAGAGAGGTTTTTCCCTCCGGTTCACCAATCATATGTTTTCCTGAATAACCTGTCGCATAACTTCCACAGCCAACTACTCTAGTGCACGTCTCGTCATTATATTCGACAACAGGCTCGATAGTCGGTGCACCGGAATCTGATCCAGAGTTCAAAGAATCACCCCCAGTAGTTTCAGCACCACTATGGACACTATTGTCCAAGTATAGATGGCGCTTCAAGCAGAGACGTCCATCAGTTTCAGTAGAATAACCATTGTTCCCATGTTCTGAAATATTGTCTGTACTTAAATTACAACAAAAATTTGGATTTGCATCAGGCCTGTCAATCTGAACCACATTGTTTTTCACATTCTCAAAAGTTGAACTTCCAGAAGTCCAATCAGACATGGAGGATACATCTTGAGAATTAACAGAGGCAGCAGAAACTCTGGTGCATCTTGATTGAGAACTACCAACCTCCGAACTATTGGAGCCAGAGCTTTTCAGCTTTTTTCTTTCTTTCCTACTTTTCCTTGGAGCACCTCGTAATTTTCCATTATTTACCCCTTTAACAGGTTCCTGCTGATGACCAATCAGTTAGAAACTATGAATCATTCATGTATTAACTTTCATATAAAGGGCAAAACAAGTTTAACCGTTACATCTTTAACTTCTGCAAGATCCTTTCCTGGAACTTCACGGTCGAACTTATTTGAATGTCTAATATCTTCCTTGCTGATACACAATATTCTCTCTCCTTTACCCTGAAATATCAATGGAATCAATCAAGACTTTGCAACACAGAGAGTCTTCTAATTTTAAATGGTACTACTGAATTTATTGTGTCAGAGCATCCTAATACCTTAGAAGGCACAGTGGGTTTTGGATCATCTTGACAAGGCCTTGGGACGGGATTTGACTTTTTGTTGTGGTTCTTCCCTTTTTCTTACGGTTATTTGCTGCATGTTTCTCATTTAGTTTCTTTGTAAGAGGACTCATGGTTCCCTCTCCTAGTAACTCAAATTTTGTGCAATCCAGAGAAATAACCATGATTAACTCCCGCAATTTTCTTAGTATAATGTCAGAGATGCTATTTACAGTATCCAGAGAGCTGAAAAAAAGTTTCTCTTTACCACATCCACCAAACTGAGCTGCTGAAAAGAGAGTTGAAACAACCTGAAGAATATACAAACTATTGAACATACAATATAATGAAGACAGATCCTCAGAAACCTGTCCAGGGTTGGCATTCCATTTAATTTTTGAATCTGTTCCTCTGAATAGTGCAGCGTCTCGCCTACCCAGTGAAGTTTTATCCCATCTCAATAACTGTTTATCTTGATCATCAAAACACCACATTTTATCATTCGGGACGCAAAGTTTGCCCTTTACTAGATCAGATGTCTGAGATTTGCAATAATAAGATATTAGAACACATTACCAGCAAGGACGGACAACAAAGAAAAATGAAACAAACAGAAAACTACAAATCAACTTGCACATAATCCACATAAAGCTTTCCAAGAACCAAAAAAGAAAAAGTGCCAAGAGTCAAGCCAGCTAATTTCATTCTTCACCACATCAAAAAGATAACACAGAGATGCGCACACAACTAAAAGAAGCACATAGCAAACAGAGACATCTACGAAAACTTAAAATATAACAAAGTACCAGCGAGCGTGCAGCTTTTCCCAGGTATGCAGAATAAACCTTCTTCTTCACAGAATCATCCAATTTCTCCCACCAATCCACACAACCTTTCTTCCTCCAGAACAAATTTGCCGCCACACCAACAGCATTCAACCTTTCCTTCAACTTCACTCCTCTTTTCTTCCCAGTATTACTATTCAACCAGGCCAACCTCAAAGCAACCTCCATTCTATTTACAACAAACTCCTCCAAACTATAATATCCCTTCGCTTTCAACCATCCCAGCTCCACCCACTCCTCTGCTATCTCCCCCTCGTCCCCTCCCCTCAAAAACTCCCCATTGGTAATCTCATCCATAATTTCGACAAATCTACTCACATCCCCAACTAAACCCTCAGCCAAACACGCCGCATCAAGACCAAGAACTTCATTCCCTTTCCCATCCCTCTCGCCCTCGGTCGAGCTGAACAACTCCACCGCCTCGTGAATCGCGCGTTCGGCGCAATTGAACTCGGAGAATCGCGACAAAAGCCCCTCCGATTTCCGATAACAAAGCGTGGGCAGGGAAGAATTGCCGTCTTGGGGAAGGTCCGAAAGGATGATAAAACGACCGGAACCATGCGATTGGAGCTTCTGCTTCATCTGCAGGAGGATTGCAACGAAGTTGGCATCAATCATCGTCAGGTGCGAGCGGCGTTGGTGCACCGAGAGAGAGGAGAACCATCGGAGGAGGGCGGGTCGGGTGCCCGGGTTCGAGGTGCGGTGGGGCTCGGGAATTTGAGAGTGGTAAAGGGAGATATGGGCGGTGAGGGCGTCGAGGAGTTGCTGCTTGGAATTCATCGGAATATTCGAATTTCCCGGCGAGAGCAGGAGTTGATCATGAAGATTACAGAAACGGGGAACGGGAACTCGGGAGTTTGTATTAATGACAGAAGACAAACATATTTTCACCACTTTCTTTTTTAAATATGTTTGTCGGCATTGTAAATCTCATTTTATTATTTAAAAAATTATAAATATTCTTTAAAATTAATAATAATTTAATAAATGTCGTTCACAATATCCTACTGTAAGCTTTATTTCTTAAATTATCGTCAATTTAAAGTACTTGTAATTAAAAAGTATTTTATAATTATGATAAATTTTAATTTTTTTCTTTAATTTTATGTTAATTATGATAAATTTTAATTTCTTTCTTTAATTTTATGTTAGGGGTAAAAGAATATTTTACGGAATAAATATTTGGGTATATTACATCGATTTCTTAAAATTTGTAGTAATTATAGATAATTTTTTTAAAAAAATTACAAAATACCTCTAAGATTAACGAATGATAAACACTTCTCGTGATAGTACATTATAGGGGGATATTTGTTAAATGATAGTTTAAGACGATATTTATAATTTTTTAAAAGAGAAAAAATATTTATAAATTAACAAAGCTCGTAGAAGCCCATTATGATTTATCCTAAATATTATTTTCAAGTGTTGTATTTCAGTCCAATTATAATTTATTTTACACTAGGATTATAATAATATAATTTTTTACATAGAACGAGAAAATAGGGTAACGCTCCTACTAGAAAGGGTTGCCCTAAATTGTTGTGCAAATGCCCACTGGTACTAAATTATATGGGCCCTAAAAACGAAAATTATATAGAAGATATGATATGCTATAAAAATTAGGATCCCACAAAATTATACTTCTTTTCTAAAAAAATTAAAATTACATTTACACTCTTTTGATTATGGATTGGCGGTTCTAGCAAACTCCACATCTTTTGTGAAGTTTGAAATCGTGACACTCAAGTGGAGCATTAAGAACGTAAACGCTAGACCACCATGTCGGTGGTTGCTAATTGCATAATCGAATGAATGAAAAGTTTTAATAGGTTCATCCCAATACATGTTTCACCATATGTAACCATAGGCACAATGATTCAACACTTAATAACTTAAAATTCTCCAATCTGGAGCACACCAGAAACTTATCTAGTAAATAGTTCCATGTAATGGTTATGTAGAAACTTTCAGTGCATCATCGAATGATGCATAGAGAGAAACAAGTAAATGAATCGAGTCAGCAAGCTACCTGGATAAGATGGTTTTGATGGATATACAAAAAGTTATACCCTATACATATGGGGAGAGAGAAAGCTATATATGACCAACCAGAGTCGAGGACAAAACAATCACCCTCTGTTCAAACAGAAACACCATTTAAGGCTGTCTGAGATGTAACAGGTTTCGACATCCCAGTCATAGCTACACCCTCCACTTGTTCGGTAACCAAACCACCCGCTGGACAATTGCACTGGGCTCCACCTTGAGGATGTCCCTCTTCTGAAATTCCTTCAATGTTCACCAGAATCTTATCTCCAAAGTTTGCTACAAGCATTTGTGGTTGACTTACAGTTGCCTCCAACTTAGTGCTCTCGACATTAGTTTCCACTGTTGAAGCTTGAACATCAACAATCTTTTCATTACAAAGTCCTTGGTGATGAAAAGCAACAAAAGTTGAAGCATTAGAATCTTGGTTTGCAGGTCTTAGTGCTGGAAGAACTTCTTGTCCGAGTGTTTCTTCCTGGCCTAGGAAACGCTTAGCTTTTGATTTGTGTTTTTTTCCTGCCAAATGACTTTGGAAAACAATTAGAGATTCACACTTTACGTTACATAATTCACATACCAAGGGGATAACTTCTTTGGGCTTAGGAGGCTCCACAGTTCTTTTTGGTTGATCACAAGGCTTCATTCTTCTACCAACTTTACCACCCCTCATCTTACGCTTTAGTCCACGTGTTAGGCCTTCGGAATGGTCTATCACCTTTTTCCCAATTTCTTCAGTAGGTTTCGCCTCTTCGAGCTCTCTATTTTCAACTGCAACTTTACTTTCTTCATTAATAGCTTGAGAAGGTAAACTCTCTTGTTGAATCTGTTTTTCGAACTGCTTAATTTGATCAGCCTGGGGAGGAACTTCTGGTTTCAACTGAGAAGAAGATGTTTGTTCCATTTGTTTGCCAATCACCCTACTGTTGAGATTTTGTAACTCTTCAAAAACTTTCAATTTCTTTTTATGTTTTTTCCCATTCTTGTGTTGCTCAAGAATATCGAGGGTATTGCAGTCAACTCTACAGAGTTCACACCATGCAAGTCTTGGAGGTGGCAAAGCAGGCATTATATGAGTCTGGCCATGAATAGTCGTCGATATTGGGCCAAAACTTGATACATATGGCTCTGCCATAGGTGGAAGAGATTCTCCTTGGATGTGTGATCCACCTTCAGTGGATGTTGTTCGTTCCTGACCACGTGTTGCAACATGCTTATGTATTACATGGCCTCTGCCTCGACATCGAACACGATATGATCGGCCCCGAACATTTGGCTGAGGACTGAGATGAGTTTGGGTAGCTCTAGGGGGCGCCACACCATTGACTATGCTAAAACCTCCATAAGAAGATTGCACAATCTGCAGAATCATATGAATAAATTTTCAAGAATGAGCTTAAGTGCACTTGCTCTTTTCAAAAGGTAAAATTTGTACAAATATATGTAGCACCATCCTAGGAAGCTAACAATCAACATAAAATAACAATAGAATTTTTTTTGTAGTTGTGGACATTCTTTGCTCGAAAAATATATTAAGGCATACTAGGTCTAAAATGTTCTATGGATAAGACACAATACAAAAATGACAAATAAGAATTTGCATAGACCTAACTAGAGAAAGCTCTTGCCTTCAGCCATATAAAGAAGACTCTGACCCTTATTTAACTCCTGTTGGAAGATACAGATAAAAATTTTAATACATATCCCCCAGGTTGATATCCAAAAGATCATTCGGCCACACCATAATCCAGAACTAGAAAATACAATTAATATTTAATAGTAGAGATTTAAGTTGAGATGCAATATCAAATATGTTAAAGACATAATTCAACATCTAGAATAATTACTACACTGAACTTATAATGTAATCATATCTTCTCAGTTCTAAAAATAATATAGCCATGCACATAATAATGCACATATCTAAACTTAGGCATTTACTTGTATCATCTAATATTTAGCAATGTAAATAGAAAAAATCCACAACCAAAATCAGGTGACTAAGTTTTGAACGAGAAGTATCTTAAGAATATTACTCATTATTTTCATGTGAATATGCTCCTAAAAACATCTTTGAATGCATGTCCACTTAAATCTCAATTAAACACCGAAAAATTGTTGTATAAATGGAGCACATACACATACAGAAAACATCTGAACTGGTTTTCTTCCTTATGCTATATGCATTTGTATTTCATTCTCATGCCTCTTTCAACTTAAAACTATCAATCACAAGAAGGGGTAAAAGGAAATTGAGATAGCAGTGCAGTAATGAATCACCCAACAAATGGTATCAAAACAACTTAGCAAATCTCAGGATTGTCGGGAAAGATTCACTAGAAAGAGGGTTTAGGTTCCATCCAAGCTAGATAAGAGAAAACTTCTTAGTTGTTTGATGTAAACTAACCAATTAGAAAGTTACTTTCTGAACAAACAAAGGCATTAATTCATCACTAAACCAACATTAAAGTAACTATGTCACCTTTCATGATCTTTCTTATGTATCATGAAGCCAAAAGAGAGGCTAGGTTAGAATCACATAATTGCAAAAGGTGTGGGAGACAAAAGGCTCCAACACATAAGATAACAATTCAAATTCATAAATGCACATTTTAATTTTCCTCTACAATACTGATTGCCCTTCCATTTTGTGAAACTCATAGCCACCACTTATAGATTCATAGCCAACCAATAATACAACAATGATAATGTCAACTAAAGAATCCATATGGTCAAACGACAAGATCACACAAGTTAGAAAGAAGAGAATTGATCACTGCATTATCAGCTGCAAATAAAGTTTGTCTATGCAATCTATTAATGGCAAGAGAGGGAAGCAGTACATGTTTAGCCATGTAGAGCAACATGTCCACCTGAAATCTATGACGACTTGATAGAAATTGAGTGTATAGTATTTATTTTGAGTGTTTTGAAAATTTTGGGCAGTTGTACTATGGATATAATGTCCGCTTAGGATATGTTAAGGAAAAGATTTCGAGAGATGTTACTGACCTTATCATATGTTGTTAATTGTATCACATCAATGTTTTAATATCTTATGTATGTACATACACATACATGTTGTTACTAGTGTCATGATCAACATTTAATATAAGATGCATGCACATGTTTTAAATGCTAATGAGGACACCACTAACAACATGTGTGTGCCTATCAATATATCTAGTCATTACATATTTACATATATGAATTTGGGAAAACAAAAATGATGTTCTCCTAAATGAATTTCATCTATATCTATGTATGTCTGTAATGTATTTATCTATGTATATAATGATTGGATGATATAATATTGATACATACATATATATATATATGTATATATATATATATATATATATATATATATATATATATGCTCACACATGCATCTGAGAGAACAAAAATGATGTTCCCCTAAAATCTGTCTCCCAAATGTATATCCACTATGGATCAGAAATGATTTAGGGGATAAAACAACCGTAGCGTGAAATTTTATGTACATCTTTTTGAGGAAATTAATGAGGTTGCTCCTAGACAAGTTGTTGAATCCCTTCTATTTTCTGTGTGTATGGATGAAAGCCCACATGAGACACTGATGCTCATGAGCAGGATATCAA
This sequence comes from Sesamum angolense, assembly GCA_034509725.1. NCBI lineage: Eukaryota > Viridiplantae > Streptophyta > Magnoliopsida > Lamiales > Pedaliaceae > Sesamum > Sesamum angolense. Next base: position 12,950,745 of record JACGWL010000008.1, on the reverse strand, counting down.
CTACCAACCTGACCTTTGAAGGAACAAGGAAATATAAAAAAGGATGACTCATATGCATATACTGAATCGCGAGATCTTCCCAGCTCTTTGTGACTATGCACTTCTGCAAAGGACAAAACCAACTTTAGGCAAGATGATCCAAGGTATAAAAGTATCAGTTGTACAACGGGTTGTCCAAGCTTGGTTAGTCTTGACAATAGGACAAAGCTCAAGCTTGAGCATCTAATACTTTTAGGGTGATACTTTAGGCTCAAGCTCACCTTTATCACTTTGTCCAGGTAGATGTAAGGTACTCAGCTCAGGTAATTATAAATCTCATGAACCAACAGTTTCTTGCAGAATGCACCATCTTCCACAGTTCCCCCATTAAAGATAATATAATTTAGAAAAAATATTTTGATAGGTGGTATAATTAGTTGAGTAGAATATTGTCAGCTTGGAGATACACAACTTACTGCATTAGCCAAAAGACAAAGCTCAAAGAGAAATTAACGTTGCATGTAGTGTGAGATCTTCCAGAATCAAATTCAACAAAAAAAACCAAGCAATCAATGTCTAACCCATTGAATCTTATTATTTACATAGCACAAATCCAATCCAACCTTTTAAAAACAGATAAAAAGTATAAAACAAGAATTTTCAGAAGATGACAAATAAACATAAATTTCTTTTTGAAATCTCTGCAGATTTTCATTATAAAATCATATACGAAAATTGTCAGTATATTTAATCCTCAATTCTTAACAAATAAAAGTAAAAAAAAATAATTTGAATTGTGTTCCTAGATCTACACATTATCAAACAAAAAAGTGAACAATCAGATCATGTCATACTATTTCAAGCAATAGAAAATTATTCAAAAAATAAAAATAAAATCTAACCAAAAAAGAAAAATCCACAAACAAAAATACATCCATACCGGTTGATGAACAATCCCAACACCCGAATCCACTCCCCTATGTTGTGGGCCCACAGGAAGAACCCCAGCAGCAGCACTATGCGTGTGGTATTGAAAATAAGAAGACTGATCCTGATGTAGAGGCGGCACGGTGACCCCTGGTGGATAAGGCTCTTGTTGTTCATGTTGTGATGGTTGTACAGTGAGATTTGGATATGAATACGACTGAACACTGGTGTATTGAGGGTTTGGATAAGAATAAGTGTAATAATCATTTGCAGGTTGATCATATATTTGTTGGGTTAGAGACGATGGATCGTACGTCTGTTGTTGGTAATGCGAGGAGTAACTCATGGATTTTGTGACCCTCTTTTCAATGGAAAAAGTACCTGTTCAATTCTTATTATTTCTGCATTCATGAAAAGGAAAGAAGTGACGAAAATTGAGAACAAGAATTGCGAGTTTTTGAGCTTATCATGAACACTGTAATAATACGTTCAAGAGCTTTTTAAGTCATGATCTCTTCGGCTGCACTCAATCATTGAGGAAATCATATTCTATTAAAAGGTTATATGTTCAAATCTTTCTATGTTTATTTACATGTGCTAAAAAATCATAATAATCATTTTTTTGCATGATAAATATAAATTGATTAAAAAATTTCAAATATTCTTATTTTTTTAAAAACTTTTTTCCTTTTCTCCTTTTTTCTTCTTTTTTCTTCTTGGAATAAATTTTATGGAAATTCTTAATAAAATATATTAATGAGAGATAATTACACAATTTTAAAATTTACAGAAGGTATAGCTAAAATTTAATGGAACATGAAATTAATTTATAATTTAGAAATATAATATCCAAATCAAACTATGGATCTAAAATAGTGCAAATTACATTGACTCTCATGAGATTAGGTATAATTATGCAAACACTCTCTTAATATTTGCAAAAGTATAAGTACACTACCTGACAGGGTGTCAATTTATTAATTCATGGATGTCTTTATAAAATTTTACCTCTAAACTGAAGATATACTTATAATTACAACTACAATCTTAAAAATGTCCTTAAAACGCATGATTTGTTTAATTAGACATATTCTTTATGAGGACTGGTCCTCTCTTTCTTCTTGAAACCCTAACTCCGGCGGCCAACTGGAGCAGACAGCTGATGGGACTGAGTAGTATGAAGGAGAGAAAGTGTTTACGGCCTTTCAGCTTCATTCATTTTTCTAACCTTGTTGAACATGTATCTGGGGAAAGAGATGAGGCATCTCTACAGGCTTTGAGGCTCTTGCGAGGATGCTTTGTTAGATTTCGTATACTTTGTAGGAAAATAATAATTACTATCAATCCTAAAATTGATCATACTAAATCATTAAGAAATATGATAATCGTAAATGTGGAAGTCTATTTGAATCTATAACTATTGAGAACTCAATGAAATAGTGTCGGTAGCTTTCCAGATCAACACGTTTTCTTTGAGTTTTCTTTAGTTACTTTTCTCTCTACAATCTCTCATATAATGGGATGTCGGAAGATATATATTGAAACCACGTGTGATCTGGAGATCATGACATATATTTATATAATAATATGTATTCAATTTCAGCCCATTACTAAACCTGAAATTTATCATTAGTCTCTACACATTAAAGACCTATATCCAATCAGATACATTAAGACCCAAACTATTGGAATCTTATTTGATCACTTTATTGGACCTAAACTACTACAGTCCATAATACATATATATATATATATATATATATATATATATAATCCCAATGTTGGATTAAGGGTCCAACATGATTTGATTAATAAATTAAACAATCTCACGCATGGGCTATATGCAGAAGTCTTAAAATCGTGCATTATTTTGAGCTCAACTTTGCTATTGTAACATTTGTAAATTTTTAATAGATAATTCTGAGATTAATTGATAAATATTTATGAAATTTAGTTAATCAGTAAATAAATTATAGGTTGAAATCGAAATATCATAAAACTTGAACGAGTAAATTGAAACTCATTATAATATTTGGGAGCAAATTATATTAATTAAGACAATTAGAAGGATGTAATGGGTATTTTAAAAAAGTTTAAATTAAATTAAAAAATAAAGAGAGAGAAAGAAATTGGAAATGGGTGGGAAGTGGCATGTGCAACCACTGCCCCACCGCCGCTCTTTAGCGTGCGCGCGCGCGCGCGACACACACACACACACACACACACACACACACACACACACACATATATATATATATATATATATAATAATTAATAATATAACGCACACTAATCCAAGAAAACACAAATTTGCACACACTCACACACACTTGATGGTGAATGAAAAATAAGTTTGCAAATTTCAATTTTGATTTTCAATTTATATTGATATTTTAATTAGTCCATTTATTAAATATAACTTATATTGTTCAATATAATTTTTGATTGGAAAATTCTAGGAGTTTGGCTATTTAAATTAGTGTCAAATTAAATATCACATTTTTGACAGAAGAATATTATAGAATTAAATTACTAATTTTGTTGGATTTAACCACTACTATAATTAATTTACTCATTTCATCGGACCTATTAACCAAAATGCTTAATTATAAATGCTGGTGTTTCATTAAATTTTATAGTAGCAAAGAAATTAATAGAAAATTTTTTAAAATATTCAGAAATTATAGTTAAGAGGTATTAGAAAAATATATTTGAGAAATATTATATTTATTAAAAGAAAATATGAGATTCTCATAATAATTCAATTTCGGATATTATTAAGAACGATAGTTATAAAGATATAAGAGGTTTGATTAAATGAATTCTTATGAATTGGTTGATAAATTAAATATACACTTAGGAAGTTTAGATAGTTAGAAAATAACGGAACGATGATTTGTATTTCAATAAAAATAAAATATTAAAAGATTAGTGGAAATTGTATGTGTGAGTACTAATTTTATAATATCTTGATGAAAAATTCGATCTCCGCCTTGAACGCCTTTGAATATTCTTAAACTTTGAAAAACTGTTTAGAGAGAATTATTTGCCTTCTTCCTCTACTTTGCTCTTCGTCTTTTAGCTCTGTGTGTGTTGAATGAGGGTGCAAGGACCCGTTTATATAGGTGTCAAAGAGGTAGAGTTCTGATGCACTTAAACACCTTTATATTATCCCTATATAATTTAATTTAAAAAAAATAAATAATTTATATATTTGGAATGATATGATTGGTTAACTTGACATTATCTCTTTGATATTTGCATTTTTTTAAAGAGATATATATAAATATTTGTCTTGATTTGATTGGAGCGTACATACAATTACTCCACATGGCACGGTCTGGTTGGTTGGAATCTTTGACTGCGAAACATCATTTGATTGGCCAAAGATACTCTATTTTGACACTTGTCGGTCATTGATTTGATGAAAAATATATATTAAAATATCAATTAAATTTACTATTCATACTTGGAATTAATTTAGTAAATTCTAAAATATAAATAAAATTGATAATTAATATATAATTTGGCACTTGTCATTATTTAATTGGGTGCAAATTTTGTTTGTCTATGAATGCCCCCTCGAGACTCATTCGCAAATATATGCTTGAAAAATATTTTCAAAGTGAATGAATCGCGAAAATATGAATCAATTTTATTGTGCCACAAATATATGTACATATATGTATATATATTTTTGAAATCAATATGTGGGTCAAGTAATTCACTTTAGTTGTGTAAAATTTTCCATAACATGAAGCCCCCCCTTTTTTCAAGCATTTTCCCTTTAAACATGTGCAAGAGCCCATTATCTTTTTTTTTTTTTTTCCCTTTCTTAATTGTAACAATTCTAAACTCCTTCATCTCTTCTCCAAAACAACAACTGAAGCGGGTCTTTGCGGAGCCACACAAGAAATTGAGTTCGAATCGGCTTGAATGTTAGTATTTGACCCATTTAGAACTAGTCATTCATCTCTTCTCCAAAACAACAATTGAAGCGGGTCTTTTTGCCGTGAAGGAAGTGGATCGGCCCGGGAAGCGTAGCGGAAGCGCGAAAAAATTAAAAAATTGAACATTAAAGCAAATAAATTCCCAATCAAGGGGCATACCCTTGATCTTTTCCTGGGCGTTCAGTGTAATACAAAATATAAACACAGCCCATGAATAAGAGAAAACAAGAAAAGAGCAACATAAATTCTAAATCGGAATTTTACCGTTGTTGCTTTCTCGTTCGACTTCAAGTGTTGATTCCGTTCATTCTTTCGGTTCAAGATCTCAATCCAGAGATCCTCTTAAAGATTTAACACATCACACTAAAGGGATAAAGGGGTGGTGATTTACGTGCTAGCAAAAGCACAGAAGTGCAAGTATGAAAAACGCTATTGAACGTGATAGTTATCTTCGATTCTTTTCGATCTCTTAGATCTGAGAGAGTTTTTGAGAGAGGAAGAGAAGAGAAAGTTAATTCTGTGGATTGTGTGCATGCTGTGCTGTTCAAGGTCGGCTAGGAGTGCTTTTGGAGCTATATATATGACCTAGTCTAGTATAGTAGTATGCAAGGGGTATTGACCTAGCAAAACTCTTACACCTAAAAACCACTTCTAAGCCACCTTATGACCATGTCTAGTGCACCCTAGGCACCAAACTCGGCCACGCATATTTCAAGGAGGGGTTAGGCTCCTCCTAAAGCTAGCTATGGTCAAACCGAGGCCTTGAACTTGTATTTTAATAGACAGAGTTTGATTAAATATAATTAAACCAAGCCCACGTCAAATGGACTTTAATTAAACTTAGTTTAATTGTAAGTCCAACATTAAAATCTCTTATCCAATTAAGAGAGATTCAAGCCCTGTTTTTATCTCTCCATCCCAATTAATAATTAATTAGACCAAGCCTAATAAAATTAATACAATTAATATTATTCGCCAACTTAAAATTCCAATTAATCTAATTAATTAAATTTCAGTCATCCATCTAATGGATTGGTCTAAATAAATGATCTAACCATTTATCCTCTACATGAATTAATTTAATCCAAGTAAATTAATTAAGCTCTTTTGGAATTAATTTCATCCTATTATAGTGATAGGGTGTGACTCTTTAGGTTCATCCTCAACTAGACTTGGGAGTGTTCCCAACATAAAATTAATTAAAATCTAAATTTAATTAATTATTTTTTATTATCCCATAACCAGAAAAATAGCATGTTACCATGGGTGGCTATCTAGCAACAGTCCATGACACTAGAGACTATATGAATATAGATGAACATTTAAGCAACCAAATTCATATGAGTAAGGTCCTTTCGTCAACCGTCTCCCGGCCTTAGTCTAGGGCATAGAATTAGGCGTCAGTTCTCATCCTGGACTAGGCATCTATACTCAATAACTAACTCGACCCCCGTTTATCCTATTGAATTGTCACGGGAAACCTATCCACTTATTCATCATTTGTGGCCACTGATTTTTAGGAAAATGTGTCTCAAATTGTATAGGAGATCCCACTGTCACGATACTGACAGGGGATAGATTCTTTCTTGGAACACACCGTCCTCACTGCCCATTCTGACTGCACTAGAGAAGGCTTATAACGTATGTATCTTTCGACATATACATTATTCCCCAGATCTAAGCTACAACCATCATGTGCATGTGACTGCCATGGTTTCTCAAGTTCGAGGACTAATCTCGTACTATCGGAGACGAAAATCCCAGTCATACTAACCAACCCTTAGGAGGCTTCCATATGACGATTCCCGCGAGTTAGTTTAGTCAGTCGACTACCTTGTCAACTAACTCACTAAAACTGCATAGATGACCTATATCTCCTGCCGACGAAATATAGTTGCAGTACTTAGTGCAAGTCTCTATAGGACACTCGAGGTCTCTCGACTTGGAACGTTTTAAACTAATCCCACAGGGGTTGGTTTCATGGCTGGCAACCAATGCACAGTCAACCCCCTTGGATTTATCCATTTGGTATGTGGGATTTGTTGTTCAGTTAAGTAAATATTAACACAACAAATAAACACAACAAAGAATCAAGTCATAGTTTGGGTATTACTTTTATTCAAAATATAAATATTATATTACATCAAAATTGTCAGAAATAATTTACAGTAGTCCAATCCGATTGGTTTTCTGGTCACCTATTCTAACATGCGGAGCCACACAAATAGAGTAATTGAGTTCGAATCAACTTGAATGTTAGTATTTGTCACATTTAGAACTTTAGTAGATAAAAGCGAATTAGCCAATGTCCCAGTTCTATCAAACTTGCACTGTTTGAATTTGACTTCAATTTGAACAAACTATCACAAAATTTTACTTGGAGTAAACAACTAAAACTGATGCTTATATAAGGGGCTTGAATATGATGACCTTGACAATGATCATTCGACAATCTTGAGGTATGTTTCAATAACCACTTTTTTTCTTCAATTTTCTTTTTTGGTATGCACATAAGGTGTTTGTGCTATTGCCTCAACAATTTCTGCAGATTTTTAGCCTGACAAGACGCATCGAACCTCAAATTTCATTTGATACCTCACGCTAATTATGTCTTTTGATGTACAACCTTCGTGTCTTTCTTTCTTCTTTTTCTTTCCTTGCAATTGGATTTGTTTTCTTCACCTTTTGTCTATTTGCATTCGATCCTTACTTCAGTACTTCGTTCAGTAGGTACTTCTTTTCTTCTGCTTTTTGTTTTATTTTATCTGCTCATGTTATGACCTGTTTGCAGTGAAAGAGTCATTTGCATACTTTCTCTTATGAGCCCGCTACTAAGCCCAAAAAATAATGTTTATTTATGTTTGTTGTTCTCAAAAGAAAAACGAAAGTTTCATCCCTTTTTTTTGTTGGCCATGCAAGTCGTTGGACCACACGAAGATCACTTTTTCCAAAATGAAGTAATCTACCCACTATTATTTTGGGCTGCAAATATTTATTGTTGCATACGATTTATTTGATGTTGAAATTCAATAAATTCACTTTTTTAATTGAGTGTGGATGCATATGATTTAATTAAGTCTTTTTTTTTCAATAACTCAATTAAATCTTTTATTTTTTGTGCTTTTCACTAACTCAATTAAATCTATGCTTCTTTGTCTTTTTTTTTTTTTTTTTTTTTGATAGGTTGCAACACGGTTTACTTCGAAGACAAATCTTCTCTTTCTGGTGAACACCACTTGATTATCCTTGATGATCAACATCAACCTATGGAGAAAAACACAATTTTAGCGGTTTATGCACCCCTCCTGAGCCCGTGGCCAAGATTAACGAATTCTTCTTACTTGGATAAATGGTCTCAAAAAATTTCAATGAGCAAGAATGTCAAGACGTGGACTTTACGAACTACCCACCATGAGCTTCTTCATCACCAACAATTAAAATAACCTTGTCCCTTTATGCATTTTGGGCCATTTCATCATTGAAACTGATGCAAAATAGGATGGCAATCTTTGATTTACTGAAGAATTCCACTACACCGAAGGATATTGGGAGTGGACTGAAGATGTCCTTAGTCAGTGTAAAGATAAATTACACCCCGTCAAAGTATACAATGTTGTTTCAGCTTTGTTGTTTACTTAAGATTACAATTCCGACATCGAAAAGGCGTTTTGTAAAGCGTGGTGCTCCCTTACGGATACTTATTTCCGTCGGATAGTTGTTCATCTCAATGTGGGATTTGCATGAACTTATTGGACTTTCTATGACGGGCTGCCTTTATGATGAAGTCGTACCAAGTGCAGTAGAGCTTATCGACATTGATGAAAAGAGAGAGAGATTTATTCCTCGTTACGCTTACCATTTGCTTCAAAGCTCTGACGATAATCGATGCTCCAACATATCCATCAAAAATAGGTGAATTTTTTATTCAAGAAAGCTATTGAGTACCATCCGCCTCCTCCTCATAAAGAGAAGAAAATGGTTCGGTCTAAGTCAACTCATAACCCTCTTGGTGACATTGCAACTTATGAGATATGGTCGACTGCCAAAGAAGCCTTATTTTCCGAGCTATGCATTAAAAGGAATCTTAAGAAGGAATCTTACTTAGCGGCATACTTAGCTTGTTGTCTTTGTGCGTTTGCTCTTCCTGGTAAGGATGTCAACTTCATTCATCCAAGTGCTTTAAGGATGGCATCCATGATGATGAGCGGTCGATGAGTGAGCCTAGTTATTCCCATCTTGGCAAGTATATATGCAACCTCATTTGTTGGCTAAAGCTCTTTCAATTGGGATGTGATTTAAGAGAAAACAATTCCCTCTTCATGCTCGCTCTTGATCCATGCAAAGCTTTCAAAAGTTTGACATTGTGGGTGAAACATTGAACGTGTTTTCTGGCAAAGTTGTTGCTTATGACGAAGTAAGATCCTTGTCTTTTGAGCAACTGCCCAAAAGTCTTCTCAAGCAACAATTAAAAGAAACTAACGATCATCTTCGAGATGCCCAAGTTAAAGCAAGTGAAGAGGACTCCAGGGTCCAATCCACTATGACCAAGTTGGAGCATACTGAGAAGGAGATTGTAGATTTGAAGGAACAAAGAACGAGCTTGTGTGCTACTTTGAAGGGACAAAAATAACTTAGCCATGATGCTCAAGCCAAAGTCCATGAGATTGAGGAAGACATTGCAGCAGTTGAGAATACCACCCCACTGAATGATGCGATAGTTGAGGATTTGAAGTCTTTAAGAGCAAATTTAGAAGTCCTCAAGGAAGACTTCAAGAGTTTGAGTCATTTTGCTTGAGACTTGTTTAGTACTTTATCTCGTATTGAGTTCCCCCTTTTTTGGTTTTTGTTCCCCCCCCCCCCCCCCCACGTCTTGAATGAGATTACATAATAGAACTTTGTTTTTCTATCTTGCAATCTTTGAGCATATTTTGATATTTCTCATGTCAACAATTTCATATGAGAAATAAAGATATTTTATGTGATATGACTGAACTTAGAAATGCCTAAGCTGCCTACGTACCTCATCAAGAGGATCAAGTCATTCGTAGTTCAAAGTACAAAATATTTGTTTGGAAAAAGGGAGGGGCTGTTCACAGTTTATATTCATGTAGGCCAGGAGTTTTTTTTCATATTTTCCTTTTTTCTCTTTTTTCATTTTTTTATTTTTTATTTGTTTTATTTTTGTTTAGTTTGCTCAAGTGTAGTACCGGTTCAAAACTTTTCCATTGATCGGGCGAATTCTCAAGCCATTTTTATCGATCAATTTATATGCACCATTTGTGTAGGCTTTTTTGACAACATATGGACCATCTCATTTTGGCAAAAATTTATTTCCCGTCCGATGCATTGTACCCATCATAGCTATTATCACCTCTGCTGATATAGTTAGATGACGCCACACTTTCTCTATTATCTTCATCATTTTGAGCTTGCGTGAAAATCATGGTTTGTACTTTGACCTTCAAGACTTTGCCACATGATATAGTTAAAGTTGTTTGGCTCCTGATTCTGGAATGAATCAAGATTTTAAGCTTTTGTGTATGCGAAGAATTAAAGTTCTTCTTTTAATGTGCAACCACCTTAAACATGCTTCTCTTTTGGTATACCACTCGTTTATTGGGACTCAGTCTATCAAAGACAGATTGTTTGCTGGTTGTTCTATGCACCGTTCTTCTGTGGAGGCTAAGTTTATTGAAGACAAATTCTCTTAAATTTTCTTCCCTCTTGTCATCTTCAGCTGAAAACTCTTCGACAACATAATTGCTACTAACCCTCTTTATGGTAATACGGACAGGCTTAGGAGGAGTAAAATTTAGACCTACTCGAGAATCTTAAATTACATGTCCTTTTTCTTTTAGCATTACTTGCGTAACATTGAACCCATGGAGCTTCTTGCCGGTGGCTTTAGGAGGAAGTTTCCCAAGCCTTAGTTTTCCTTTTGGGTTATATCCGGCTTTAATAAGAAGCTTGGAGGCTTTAGGATTGAATCATTTTCCGTCTATGGCCAATGCCTCATGTTCTCTTTCTTCTTTTCTTGGATTGAGGGCACAAATCCTTGGAGTGGAGGCTTAGACGACCGCTTCATGTTGATTTGAGTCAATGGTAAAGTCAAACCCTTTGATAGTTCAACTTCAATAGCGGATGAATCATTCTTTTTTACATTTTGACTATTATATGACTTTGGTTGTTCAGGGGGCGGAATGTGCTTTCCTTTCTTAGCGTCCTTGATATAGTATTTAGCGCTAACAAAGTGTGACTCAACTTCAATAAAAGATTTTCTATTACCAAACACCTTTCTTACTATACGTTGCGGCGATATTTGAAGCACTGATGCCATGTTGAAGGAACCACAAACTTTTCGTGCAGCCAAGGCTAAGAGCATGTTATAAGAAGTTTTGGCATCTATGGCGTGAAACAATGCGGTAGACACCATGTCATTCATCAACAATTCCATTCTTATAACACCAATAGCTCTTTGTCCCCTTAAAGCCTTCGATCATAAGGTGACTATTTGAGAGTTCATCCATGGGGATCCCTAATTCATTCAAAGTTTGTAGGTAAGATATTAACCATAGAGACTCCATCAATCAATATCTGTTCATCTTTTGTTCAAGAGCGTACCTAGCCATGAACAATGGACGGTTATGAGGCTTACACCCGAGGATCAAATCTTCGTCTGTGAAAGTAATTGTGGATATACACTTATTAGCATTAGACGAATCTTTTTTTTTCTAGTAGACCATCCTCGTTGATTGTGTGTGTGGTATTACATGACACCTTTTTACCATCCAAAGATCCACACTTAGTTGATATAAGATTTGTTGCTGCAGAATCCTCTTCAAGAGAAATTTAACCTTGGTGAGCTAATTGCATAACTTTATCCTTGAACACGAAGAAATGTTGTATCGCATGCCCAACTAAGCGATGGTATTTTCAATATTTTGGATCATTCCTCCGCTCGACTTCCTCAGGTTGCTTCATTTCTGGCAGATTGATTACAGTTAGCCTCTAAGCGGTCATAAAATATTCCCAAGACATCAGAGTTAAGAAATGGATATAGTATGGCTTGCATTTCCTTCAAAGTCAATTTTTCTGGTAGCTTCTCATGGGGAACATTATTCTTTAGGGTGGCACTATCCTTTGCAGTGCTTTTGAGCTTGAACGGCACAACATTCAGGGTCGTTGATTCCTTGCTTAGAGTTTCTGAATAAGGTTTGCCCCCTTTTTTTAGTCTTTATTTTTCCTTGGTTCTACGGAGTTCTTGAACCGGTGGTCCCTCAACTCCATTTGTTGTTATATTTAACTCCATGTCATGTGCTCTAGTGGCTAACTCTTCAAAGAATTTGGTAGGGTTCTTTGAATAATGTAAAGAAAGCCCCAATGCATGCCTTGAATGTACATCTCAATGGCGGAAGATTCATATAGTCTATCTTTGCAATTAAGGCTCAAATTCCTCTACCTATTGATGTGATCAATGACTGGTTCTTCTTTCCATTAGCGAGAATTTGTAAGGTCAACCATATTGACAGTTTGCCGAGTGCTATAGAAGCAATTGAGAAATTCTTTCTCTAATTGTTCCCATCCATCAATCGAGCCCCCTCCAAGTCAGTGTGCCAGTCAAATGCATTGCCTTTTGAATTGCTTAACTAAATGATCACCATATGTTCCTACATTGTTCACATTTTAATGAAATAAGCCAAGTGCTGCTTAGGATTGCCTTTGCCATCAAATTATTGAAACTTTGGTGGTTGATAACCCATCGACATCTTCAAGTTGTCATCCTTTGAGTGTAGGCTTGGAGTAAGTAAGGGATGATTTTGAGCTCCCCTCGATCTTGCTTCTGATGGTTCCTTCAATGAATTCTTTCAGTCAGTCCACAGGAATCAACCTATCAGATGAAATTTGAAATTCTTTTGCAGGCTTATCCTTCTCAATATAATGTTGCTTTGCGGATGCCTCTGCTTCATCATGAGCTTCAAATTGTTTTCCTATGATATGGCTTGTGTCAATGCTATCTGTTTTGTTGATCAACTTAGCAATTTGGCCATTTTGTTCCTGGACATGCTTCGTAAGTCCCTCAATGGCTCTTGTCAGGCTTAAGTTGTTTCTCTATGGTTGTAGCATTCATCATCATAAGTCGAGCCACATTTTTTGTGAAGGGGTAGCTAGACACAGAGCAAGGAGAGGACAAGGGAGATTAATTTCCATCATCTTCACTTCATAACTATGTAAGCCTAAATCCTTCTGGATATAGTCAGTGAGAGGAGTCATTTGAGAAGATTCTTTGATATTTTTTGACATGCTCCTTGTAGTAACACCAATACTCTTGGTACTGGAGCTTGAAATTTTCGATATGGCGAGTTTGGAATTCACTGACTTCGCAGCTTTTTCTTAATGGGTACAAGATTTTGAATTCGCCTTGAAGAGTACAAGATTTTATTTATATTTTGGAATTCACTTAAATCTTTGACTTCGCGATAAAAGGTATTCAAAATGGGTACATGCAATTGCTCCACATGGAGCGGTCTGATTGGCTGGAATCTTTGACTAGGAAACATCATTTGATTGGCTGAAAATACTCCATTTTTTACACTTGTCGGTCATTGATTAGATGACAAAATATATATTAAAATATAAATTAAATTGAATATTCATACTTGAAATTAATTTAGTAAATTCTAAAATATAAATAAAATTGATAATGAATATATTATTTGACACTTGTCATTATTTGATCGGGTGCAAAATTTGTTTATGCACAGTATGAATAATGTTTAATATTCTATTTAGAAGTTACCTTCTTCTCAGTATGTTGAATATATGTGATATAATTTATTATGAATTTGGAGATAAAGTAGAGGACTAAACAATTGTCTACCTGCTAATTAAAGCATCGTAAGATCGAGGCAAGTAAATAATTAGTATTATCTATATATGTTCCTTTCTTTGTGTTATTACTTTTATATAAGTCTGTGATTCATGCTGAAACTAATTTATTTAGAAATGTATGAGTGGTGACGATTTAATTTGAATGATTATACTGTGAACGTGAAATAAGAAAATACATTGAAGTATTACATTTGTTGAATTGAGGTGTTGTTGGTGCTGGTAAATGATAATATGTCGATATATGGTTTTACGTTTTACTAGCTGCTTATAAGAATGGTGATATGTGAAAACGAGGGAGTAGTGGAAATTGAATATAACTATGATGGAAATGCCAATTGATGTTGTTGAATAGTCTGTGTGGCAAAATGAAAAGAAAATAGCTATGATGCGATATGATAAGAACTATGATGTGATGTGAAAAGAGCTATGCTGCGATATGAAAAGAGCTATGATGCGAAATAAAAAGAGTTATGATGCAATATAAAAAGAGCTATGATGTGAATTAAAAGAGCTATGATGCAAATGAAATTAATGAGCCGGCATGTCAAGGCGATTCACTTAATTATTATATAATGGTGAGATTGAGTTGGTTGAGAAAAATACTATATAACATTCTCGTATGCAGACTAGAAGAAGAGGAGTTTAATTAATTATTTTATTGTGAGTTGGGTAAGTTGTGAAATAAGATTGATTATGTTGGGATTAAATTAATTATATTCTATATATGTTGCTTATTTATCTCGTTTGGACTATACTTGATATATATATATATAGATAGTGCCGGTTATTTACTTACTAAGTTGCAGGCTCATTCCTCTATTAACATTTTTTAGGTATAGATCTTTACTCACCTAGGCTAAATTCAAAATTTGCATTTCAATCAAGTCGGACCAGTATGCAGTTTTCTCCTTAGTCGGTAGTAAAAATGGAAATCACGTTGTTGGGGTGTATAAAGTAATAAATGTGGGTGGCATCCAAACTAAATATAAAAATTATATTTTGTGGCGTTTTATATATATATATATATATATATATATATATATATATATAATTTTGTGGATGAGGAGTCAATTGTCTTTTGGGTGATGATGGGATTACATGTGTATATATATACTCTGCAAGGATAGGATTATGTGCATAATTATATGTATTAATCGGGTTTATTTTAAGTATAATATTTAGGGGATATATAGTCATCGTGCCGTTAGGGGGTGTGATATTTGGTGGTATGAGAGCAGGGATTAGATTCTCTGGGGAATATTGATGAAATGTGGTATTACATGTAACATATATATTACATTATAAATCCATACTTGCAGCATTTTATATAAGATGGAACTGTTAGGTGAACACGCTGCTGGCCGAATTGAGTCATTAGAGTCTGCACTTGATAGTATAGAGAACTATTACATCATTATGTATGTCTATTTATGCCCACCAGGGGTATGTTTGACGATATAGCAGTAAGCTTTTGTTCAATGGTAGTGCATTGTGTTAATTCACCACCAAGGTACTTGTCATTTTTATCATGAGTTTGCATTATGAAAACATGTTAGTATATGACTGTTGGGGTATGACCTATGTGTATCTATGTCTGCTGATGGGGTTATACTCATTAATACAGTTGTGAAACTTGTCCTATAGTGGTCGATGATGCCACACTATATGCAGATTTAGGTATGATAAACCTTAGGGATTTGCCGTCATTCTGTGGATGGATTGATTATTTAGGAACTATGCTTTAATGATTTGTTAAACCAGTTAAAGAGAGTCACAATCTTTTCGAAGATTAATTTGATGTTTGCTTATTAACAATTGAGGATAGTGGAGAAGAATATACCTAAAATAATTTTCGGTACTCGTTATGGTCATTTTGAGTTTTAATAATTCCATATATATTAAGAAATACATGGATGACGTTCATGATATTGATAAATTAAGCATTGATTTTAAGAATGCTTAAGTCAATCGGTAATAATTTTATAGATGACATGTCAATATATCGAGGACTAGGGAATAACATAAATAATATTTGAACTAGTGTTGCAGATCTTAAAAGAACGCTAGGTTAAGTAAGCGTGAATTTTGGGTGAATCATGTTGTTTCTCTAGGACATGTGGATTTTGGCTATTAAGTTATGCCTGGCTCTGCAAAAGTGAAAGCTATTATAAAACTAAGAAAAGGGGTAAAAAAAATAAAAAGCGACTGAAGTACAGAGTTCTTAGGATTAGTTGAGTATTATAGGAGATTTACTGAGAGTTTGTCTATAATTGCCGGTCCTTTGTTAAAGTTGTTAAGGACGGGGCCAATGTTTCACGGGATTGAATAATGTCAATGCGTATGGGTTAAAAAAAATATTCATATGAACTCCGATTTTAGTTTTACCATCTTATAATGGTGAATACATGATGTATAGAGATGCTATGAAAATGTGATTTTGCACGTATCTCGTCAATTAAGGATTCACTAGCTAAAATTATCCTATATATGAATTGAGATTATAATAACTATACATGCTTGAAGATTTAGAGGCAGTAGTTATGTGGAGAAAGATTTTAGATCTACACTGACCACCGAGTTTGAAATGTGTTTGACGCATGTCAAGTCAATTTGAGACCAATGAGGTGTATAGAATTGTTAAGGGATAAGGAGTGTATTATTTATTATCATCCTGAAAAGGTGAATGTAGTAGCACATGATTTGAGTAGGAAGAGTTCAAAAGCCTTAGCCAATTTGGTACGTTATAATTTCTCAGAAATAGTGTTTGACTTGTAATAGGTGTTTTAGGATAAATTGTTTACCAACTAAATTTTACGTAAGTAATATTATTACAATACATTAGGAGACAATTTGAACTTTAGAATTTCTTTTGGACAGATGAAATGATATTTTGATGCTTAATAAATTTTTAGGGTTAACTACAGTTACCACCCCTGAAGTATTCACCCTACATCAATTACCCCTTGAAGTATTAAAACCTTAAAAAAAACCCTGATCTTTGTTTTTAAAGTTTGAAATGCCCATTTTACCCTTAATACATGCACATATATATATATATATATATATATATTTACTTAAACAAATATACAATTAATAAAATCAAAATGGCTGATAAACTAATAAAAATATAAAATCAATATATATTTATCATATATATTTTTATATATATGATAATTATGTCAATATTGTAATTTTATGCATGTATAAATTTATTTTTAACTTGGTTTGACAAACAAATAAAATTAAAAATGTCACAAGTACTTAGGATCACAAAAAAAAAAAAAAAACAAAAAAGAGTTCGATGAACAAGTGAAATTAGATTAGACAAATAGAGATTTTGGCATTTTAAAAATTACTTTACTTTTTCTTTTTTAAAAAAGTAATTTTTGTAAGGGTAAAATTGGCATTTCAAACTTTAAAAACAAAGATCAGGGGGGTTTTTGAAGGTTTTAATACTTCAGAGGGGTAATTGATGTAGGACGAATACTTCAGCGGTGGTAACTGTATTTAACTCAAATTTTATATATAATATATACAGTGAATCTTTTGGGGTTTAGGAGATGACAATTTTGTTGTCGAAATTGATTAGTTGGAATGAGATGGTAAGAGGAATAAATAAAAGTTGTATTTGAAGGGCTATGATTATATAAATTTAAGGTGTGTTATTCTTATTTTGCATTTTTAGATAGGTTTCTTTGGTGGTATGTAGTTTGTATTATTAGTAGATAATAATAAAATTATTTGGTCATATTGGGGTTTTGGAGGTTTGGTATATATACAGCTATTATTATACATTATACTTTTTTTTTGTGGATTCTAGATTTACACTTAGATACATGTTTTCTTACTTTGTTGTTATTTACTATTGGAAAGAATATCTCATAACTTTTGATAGTGGTGGAAATAAATTATAGAAGAGCGAAAACTATTTAGCGGTCGCGATGGATTTGCGTTTTATTTACGGATGGTTAGAGAATAATATTATACGCTATTGAGGGTTAAATAAATTTAATTGTGGTTTGGTAAATTATAGGAGGGTATGGGAATGTTAGTTAAATGGGTTATGTGCTTTAATTGTGGTGGGTGCCATTTTTGTATTTGAGGAGTTAGGGTTTTGAGGTTCAGGAGATTCCTGGTTTGGAGAAATATAAGCAACGGTTGGTGAATATAGCTCCATTAGTGTGATGGAGATCCTGATTTAGACCGGGGTTGTTTGGTTTTTGGTTTTTTTTTGTTTGGTGTTGATTTGGGTTGTTTGTTTTTGGTGTGTGGTATAAAGATAAATAAATAGAGAGATAATAATTATTATAGAATTAGGGTCGGTAATCTGATGACTGTTTGGAATTGGTGTGCGGGTTTTTGTTTTGAGTGTGGGTGGTGTTTGTGGTGGTTGTTTGGTGTGGGTTGATGGTGTAGGTTGGATGTGGATTGAATAAAGAATAAAGTTGATGTTGTGCGACTATATTTTTGTTGAAATTTGGCAGGCAAGAATGAAGTGTTTTGTATATTATTGTGATTTTAGATGATGAAATTTTTGAGTTATTAAGAGTCTTAAAGTATCTCTGAACGGTTTGGTGGTTTTTGAAGTGGTTAGTACTAGGAATAGTTTATTTGATTATTTTTCACTTTTTTTTGTTGTTGTTTGTTTGGTTTTTTTCGTATTTGGTTTTTTTTTTGTTGGTGGTTGTTGTTTTTTTGGTGGGTGGGGTTTTTTTTGTGTGTTGGTGGGGTTTTGGTTCGTTGGTGTTTGGTTGGTGTGTGTTGTGTGTTGTTTTGTGTGTTGTTTGGTTGTGTGGGTTTTTTGTGTTGTTGGTGTTGTTTTTTTGTTTTTTTTTTTTTTTTTTTGTTTTGTAGGTTGGTTTTTTGTTTTTGGTTTTTGGTTGTGTTTTGTTTTGTTTTTTTTGTGGTTTGTGTTGTTTTTTTTTGTTGGGTGGTTTGGTTGGTGGTTTTGTTGTTTGTTTTTGTTTGTTTGTTTTTTTGTTTTTTTTTTGTGGTGGGGTTTTTGTTTTTTTTTGTTGTTTTGGTCTTTTTTGGTGTTTTGTTTGTTTTGTGTTTTTGTTGTGTTGGGGTTTTTTTTGTTGGTTGGGTGGTGTGTTTTTTGGTTTGGGTTTTGTGTTTGGTGGGTTTTGTGGATTTGGTGGTTTTTGTGTTTTTTTTTGTTTTTTTTTTTTTTTTTTGGTGTGTGGTTTTTGGTTTTGTGTGTTTGTTTTTTTTTTTTTGTTGTGGTTTGTTTTTTTTTGTTTGTTTTTTGTGTTTTGTGGGGGTTGGGTGGTTTTTTTTTTGTTTTTTTTTTTTGTGTTTTTTTTGTTTTTTTTTTGGTTTTTTTTTTTTTTGTGTGTTTGTTTTTTTTATGTGGTTTTTTTTTTTTTTTTTTTTTGGGTTTTGTTTTGTTGTTTGGTGTTTTTTTTTTGTTGGTTGTTGTTTTTTTTTTTGTTGTTTTTTTTTTTTTTTTTTTTTTGTAGTTTTTATTTCTTTTTTTTTTGTTTTGTTGTTTTTTGGTTTTGTTTGGGTGTTTTGGGTGTTTGTGGTGTTGGTTTGTTGTTTGTGTGTGGGTTGTTTTGGTTGTTTGGTGTTGGTGGGTTTGTTTTTTTGTTTTTGGTTTGGTGGTTTGTTGTGGTTTTTTGTGTTTTTTCTTTTTTGTTTTTTTTTTTGTTTTGTTGGTTTTTTTTTTTTATTGTGTTTTTTTTGGTGGTTGGGTTTTTTTTTTTTTTTTTTGTTTTTGTTTTTTTTTGGTTTTGGGGTTTGTTTTTTTGTTTTTTTTTTGTTTGTTTTTGGTTTTTTTGTTGGTTTTGGGTGGTTTTTTTTTTTGTGTGTTGTTTTTTGGTTGGGTTTGGTTTTGTTGTGTTTTTTGGTGGTGTTTTGATTTGGTTTTTGTATTGGTATGTGGGGTTTTTTGTATTTGTGTTTGGGTGTTGGTGTTGTTGTTTTGTTTGTGGTGGTGTATGTGGGTTGTTTTTGGGTTTGTTGGTTTGTTTTTTGTGTGTGTGTTGGGTTTTTGTTGTTTTTGGTTTTTTTGTATTTTTTTGGTTTGTGGGTTTGGTTTGGTGGGTGTTTTTTTGTTTTGTTGTGTTGTGGGTGGGTTTGTTTGTTGTTTTGTTTGTGTGTTTGTTTTTTGTTTTTTTTTTTGGTTTTTTTTTTTTTTTTGTTTTTTTTTTTTTTTTTGTTTTTTTTTTTGTTTTTTTTTTTTTTTTTGTTTTTTGTTTTTTTGTGGGTGTGTTTTTTTTTTTTTTTTTTTTTGTTGGTTGTTTTTGGGGGGGGGGGTGGGGTGTTTTGTGTTTTTTTTGTTGTTTGTGGTTTTTGGTTTGGGGTTTTGTTTGGTTTTGTGTTTTTTTTGTTGTGTTTGGTGGGTTTGGCGGGTTGTGTTGTTGGTTGGTGGGTTTTGTTTTTTTTTTGGTTTTTGTTTGGTTTTGTTGTTGATGTTCTTTTTGTGTTTTTGCGTGTTTTTTGTTTTTGGTTTGTTTTTGTTTGTGTTTTGGGGTGTGTTTGTGGGTTTTTTGTGATAGTTGTTTTGGTGTGTGTGGTTTTTGGTTGATGTGTTTTTTTGTGGTGTTTTTTTTTTTTTTTTTTTGTTGGTTTTTGTTGGTTTTTGGTTTTGGTGGTGTTTTTGGTTTTTGTGTTTTTTTTTATATGGTGTTTGTGTGTTTTTTTTTGGGGTGTTTGTTGTGTTTGTGTGGTTTTGTTATTGTCTGTGTTTTGCAATGTCTTTGTTTTTATTTGTTAGATTTCTTATTGACATCATATAACCGATTCCCAACTTTTAATATCTCCAACAATCTAAAAGGACCTATACTAATATGGTCAAGGACAAAATTTCTAGAGCCAATACTTCAATTGTAATAAATCGCATACTGGTCGGTCGCCCAACAGTGATATATAATACTTTTAGTACTAACCAAACTCAAAGTCTCAGGATAATTTAAGCTCTTAAATTTCTCATCTAATCCATTATACCTTTCTTTGCTGACAATTCAAACATATAGTCGCAAACTCAACTTTATTCTTTTTCATCATCCATCGCCAACATTAAAGTCATAGATTCCGACATAATTTTTAATTTTATTTATTTATTTATTTTTACGGTACTAGGATCCATCACCTATGGAGCTTTTCGTGCTTAATTTCTCCAGGATTTGCTCAAATAACCTTTCCATATCATGCACACAAATTAGCCTCCCATTTAATAACATTCCATAAATCCTTATTTAAAAAATTTAATTTTTTACCTCTGGTTTATTTTCTCTAACATCCGTAATAAAAAGAATCCATCTGGACCGTAATAGTTTTGTCTCTAATTATTTCCACCACTATCAAGTTTTGAGATATTCTTTCCAATATATAAAAGTAAGAAAATTATCTAAGTGTTCTAGTCCAGTACTAATGTATAATAATAGTGTTATATTAAACCAATACTATTTTATTATTTTCTTTCATATACACCAAGACCTATCTATGAATAAGAATTTTATTAATTAGCTAAACTCAATATTTATTTTTTCTTACATCTCATCACTTCAATTTCGCCAAAATTGTCATCTCTAAACCCCAAGATCTCCTGTATATATTATTATAAAAATTTGAGTTAAATACAGTTACCACCGCTGAAGTATTCGTCCTACATCAATTACCCCTCTGAAGTATTAAAACCTTCAAAAACCCCCCTGATTTTTTTTAAGTTTGAAATGCAATTTACCTTACAATTACTTTTTAAAAAGTAAGTAATTTTAAAATCTCTATTTGTCTAATCTAATTCACTTGTTCATCGAACTCTTTTTTGTTTTTTTTTTTTTTTGTGATCCTAAAGTACTTGTGACATTTATTTTAATTTTTTTGTTTGTCAAACCAAGTAAATTTATACATGCATAAAATTACAATATTGACATAATTATCATATATATAAATATATATGAAATATATATTGATTTTATATTTTTATTAGTTTTCAGCATTTTATTAATTGTATATTTGTTTAAGTAATATATATATATATATTATATATATGTGCATGTATTAAGGGTAAAATGGGCATTTCAAACTTTAAAAACAAAGATCAGGGTTTTTTTTAAGGTTTAATACTTCAAGGGTAATTGATGTAGGGTGAATACTTCAGGGGTGGTAACTGTAGTTAACCCTAAAATTTATTAAGCATCAAAATATCATTTCATCTGTCCAAAAGAAATTCTAAAGTTCAAATTGTCTCCTAATGTATTGTAATAATATTACTTACGTAAAATTTAGTTGGTAAACAATTTACTAAAACACCTATTACAGTCAACACTATTCTGAGAAATTATAACGTACCAAATTGGCTAAGGCTTTTTGAACTCTTCCTACTCAAATCATGTGCTACTACATTCACCTTTTCAGGAATGAATAAATAATACACTCCTTAGCCTTAACAATTCTAATTACACCTCATTGGTCCAAATTGACTTGACATGCGTCAAACACATTTCAAACTCGTGTCAGTGTAGATCTAAATCTTTCTCCACATAACTACTGCTCTAAATTTAAGCATGTATAGTTATTATAATCAAATTCATATATAGGATAATTTTTAGCTAGTGAATCCTTAATTGACGAGATACTGCAAAATCACATTTTCATAGCACTCTATACATCATGTTCACCATTATAAGATGGTAAAACTAAATCGGAGTTCATATGAATATTTTTAACCCATACGCATTGACATTATTCAATCCCGTGAAACATTGCCCCGTCTTAACAACTTTAACAAAGGACGGCAATTATAGACAAACCTCAGTAAATCTCTATAATAACTCAACTAATCCTAAACTCTGTACTTCAGTCGCTTTTTTTTTTTTACCCTTTTCTAGTTTTATAATAGCTTTCACTTTTGCAGAGCCAGGCAAATTAATAGCCAAAATCCACATGTCCTAGAGAACAACATGATTCACCCAAAATTCAACGCTTACTTAACCTAGCGTTCTTTTAAGATCTGCAACACTAGTTCAATATTATTTATGTTATTCCCTAGTCCTCGATATTGACATGTCATCTATAAAATTATTTACCGATTGACTTAAGCATTCTTAAAATCAATGCTTAATTTATCAATATATGAACGTCATCCATGTATTTTTTATATATATGGAATATTAAAACTCAAAATGACAATAACGAGTACGCGAAAATTTTTTAGGTATATTCTCTCCACTATCTCAATTGTTAATAAGCAAACATCAATTAATCTTCGAAAAGTTTGTGACTCTCTTTATGGTTAACAATCATTAAAGCAGTTCCTAAATAATCAACCATCCACAGAAACGGCAAATCCCTAAGGTTTATCATACCTAAATCTGCATATAGTGTGGCATCATCGACCCATATAGAAAGTTTCACAACTGTATTAATGAGTATAACCCATCAGCAGACATAGATCACATAGGTCATACCCAACAGTCATATACTACTGTTTTCATAATGCAAACTCATGATAAAAATGAAGTACTGGGGGAATAACCATGCCTCCATTGACAAAAGCTTACTGCATATCGTCAACAACCCTGTGGGCAGTATAATGACAACAAATGATGAAGTCTATACTATCAAGTCGACCTAATGACCAATTCGGCCAGCAGCGGTTCCACTACAGTTCCATCTTTATAAATGCTGCAAGTATGGGATTTTATGTAATATGATTACATGTATACACATTTCATCAATATTCCCAAGAAATAATCCTGCTCTCATACCCAATTCACACCCCTAACGCACGATGACTATATATCACTTTACTAAAACGATTATACATATAATAATGCACATATCTAGCCTTGCGAGTATATATATACCTGGATCCATCATCATCCCAAAGACAATGCTCTCATCCACAATTATATTATAATATATATATATATAATATATATAATAATAAACGCACAAATAATTTTTTATTAGGGATGCCCCACATT
Organism: Sesamum angolense; assembly: GCA_034509725.1. NCBI lineage: Eukaryota > Viridiplantae > Streptophyta > Magnoliopsida > Lamiales > Pedaliaceae > Sesamum > Sesamum angolense. Next base: position 12,927,065 of record JACGWL010000008.1, on the reverse strand, counting down.
TATTATTTATACACCCACACGTGATTTCCATTTTACACCGACTAGGAGAAAACTGCAATCATGGTCCGTTGATGAAATGCAAATTTTGAATTAGCCTAGGTGAGTAAGTCTAACCTAAAAATTTAAAGAGGGAGCTCAACTGTAAAGTAAATAACCGGCACTATCTATATATATATATATAAGTATAGTCAAACGAGATAAATAGCAAATATATAAAGAAGTATTGAGATTTATTAAAAATTGAAAGTTATATGGATATTAGAAATTTTGTATGAATATTACGCTATAAGGTACTATCTTAAGATTGTGGGAGAATATTAAAAGTTGAATAGTATATGGGATGTCAATCTGGTAAGAAATCTTTTGAAGGAATAGTTGAATTTGATATGTCGAATTTGCGAAAGAGGAATAACATGTTGTCGATACACTGCATCTACTCACGGAACACACACTTTTCACGATTATTAACATAACTAGTCACATCATATCAATATAAGTGTAACATTTCAAGCTTTATTCACATTACTACTACTATTGAATACATTGAGTGACAAAGACTACTCGTGGACTGGCTTTATTATTACGGTACAAATGTACTTCGCTCTACATACAAATTACACGCTATCATGAATTAAATTTATAGAGTGGATTAGATCAGGGAATAAATACACTTTACATTTTTTCGACACATATCGAGTCATTAAAGGTGCATTGTTGAGCAGATTTCATTATAGACTGGAGTTTCCTTATATTCATCATTACAGTGCAATATATAAGGCTACCTTTTGTCATATTGATTCGTGCACTCTAAATAACTATGTATATCACGTTTATTTATTTATCCATCATATTAAGTACTACTTATTTGGCTATTTCGTACAGCTATTTAGCTTTCTCATAATACATTATTCGACAATTATTACATGGAGGGAGACTTTATTCGATTTATTATCTTCGGCACTTCTTAGGAATTCTTTTTTACTAAGTGGAATTTCACGCTCGCGAAATTTACAAAATCTATACATATATTACTACATCTTATCTTACCACTCCATCACTAGATTATGTAGCATAATATTCTATGCACTAGAATGTATATATTCAAATTTGTTATGACAAGATATTATCCATGGCAATACGTAGCTGGTTATCAGATCTTTGACGCTATCTTTATATAGACAACAATTGTTATGAAATGAATCACGATACTTTAGATGACAAATATTTTATCTCCTCTATTCAGCTCAATACTAAGTTTTTCACTCGAAGTTACCGTTTGATCATGCTTTAATTGATCCTTTGGATGTTTAGGGAATATGGTGTCAGCACTAAAGTATCTGCAGTTTAGTTCTACACCGTAAAATTGACACTGACCAAAGTAAATTCATTTATATCAGTTATCGAAGTATTCTGATAATCGATACCATGAACTTGTAAGAAATGACTATTCTTTGATGATGAACATGTGAAAATGAAAGAGCTTATTTTAGGATATCTTTGTGAAGGTCTTGAGATCGGATCAAAATTAAGATTTAGAGTTCAAGGAATAACATGCATCTCATGGCCATGTTGCGTCGAAAATTTATTTTCTGGATTGAGAAGTGGTAGCATCCACTTAGCGTACGGTCCAGTTTCAATATCTTATGTTGTCGGATCAGTGTCTAATAGAAGATATATTGGATTGCCAATTACATATACTAACCATTGAGCCGGAGATACCAAGAATTTATTAAAGATATTTATACAATAACGAAATAACCAGAGTATTCTGGTCTATTGGGTCTCTACAACAATGGAAAACTTATTTTCAGCCGGTTAACGAAAAGTAGGACGAGAGGATCAAGTTTACCTATTATTTTGTTCCCACCGACCATGATAAAATTCTTATTTAAATTTTTTCGAGGGAATGAAATATTCTATATTATTGAGTAGTTGAGCGCATTGTATATCACTGCGAAATCTTTTTAATTATCATTATATTCTGGTAAATTAAATCTGGTTAAATTATTACATAGAAAATTTTTTTAGTCTTTACATTTGTAACATAAACTTTATAGATTGAAATCGAGAATTATAATAATAACTGGATTAACTAGATGCCTTTATCTTAGGAACTCGATTATTTAATGATTTTGCAGAGCAAATTATACCTCATTCTATGAGAAATTAGAGAATAGTAGCGTAATGAAAATCTCTTGAATTTCTTTATTTTTAAAGTTAAATTAAATAAAATGATATTAAAATAATCAGAGAATGGGTGGTAAAAGTTTAGGCATAGATGTCTGTTTACTCCACTACCCCAACCTGCAATACTCCTTATTGCACGATCTATCACACTATCACACGAGCACGAACATCGCACACACTGGTATATCATATTTATGACTGGCGTATTATAGATATATTAGAATTATGACTATTAACTACATGAGTAATTAGATGATTAATTGATATTATGGTTTATGTCTTAATATAGTTACGCACAGAAAACATTCAAATTTCACACACCATCACTTTGTATGCGTGAGATCTAAACACGGTTACGCTTCTAGAATATATATATTGGAAAAACTTTTTCAATTATTAATTTGTATATTCAATCAAGTATAAGATTAGTCGCTGGATAGTTAGTTATGGATAATAATAATATTTACTTTTGTCACTTTTTTCGGCATATATTAGCTATAATCTAGAAATAACTCAGTTTACAGCATTTCCGCTATTTTCCTACAAATTAGTGTAAATTTAAATGGGGTTTTATCCAGCATATTACACTATATGAGATGGTATATAGGGTTTGTCCTATATCTTACACTTACTTAAATGTTAGTGATATGGCACTTTATTTTACGCTACTTGGAAATAAGATTTGAGATTATTTTACCGAATGCAATTTTGTCCTGCAGATTTCATTACCGACTATGGTTCACACCAAATGCTTAATTTTATAAGGTGTTATGGGTGGTAATTATTACTCATAAAATATTCTTATGTAGCAAATATATGGAGGATAGACATATATGCACATTTATTCAGGAAATTATAGTATAAAGAAGTAAATTAGTATGGAAAATAGACTTATTTGCAGATGAATAATTTATAAGCAAGTTAGGGCATCACTTAAAGGAGAACATATAAGACCACTACTTCTAAAGTAATATATTGGTAATTTTTAGCAGATATTTTTTACAGAAGGGACTAATTATAAAAGAATAATGAGAGGTTTCTGATTAGATGAGTCTTTATAGAACTTGATGATGAAATTTTAATTATCATACTTAACCACTCGGGGAAGTTTAAAGAAGTTTTCAGATTTATGTTGAAAGAACATTACCAGGGACAAGAAATGGTATTGTGCAATATTACAATAATTACATTATCCTAACATACAAACCCGCGACTTTAGATCTGAGATTGAAACACATCGCTGAGGAGATCTAGATGTTACAAAATCATCAATTAAAATTATTCTTAATTAGTGAATAGGTTACAGCTAGTTGAGACTCAATATGTTGACATAAGATGCGAAAAAAGCTTAGTACAGATAACGGATTCACGTGAGGATAACAATTATGATGCAACAATTGTCTAGTATATGTGATGACACACGCGTCTCGTAAAACCGCAGACGCTCAGGTAAGTATATAACTAGTATTATTATATGTGTTCCTTTCTTTGTGTTATTACTTTTATATAAGTTTGTGATTCGTGCTGAAACTGTTTATTTGGAAATGTATGAGTGAGGTGGACGATTTAATTTGAATGATTATACTATGAACGTGAAATAAGAAAATATATTGAAGTATTACATTTGTTGAATGAGGTGTTGTTGGTGCTGGTAAATGATAATATGTCGATATATGGTTTTACATTACTAGTTACTTACAAAAATGGGGATATGTAGAAACGAGGGTGGAAATTGAATATAACTGTGATGTGAGTACCCTTTTGTTGCTGAATAATCTATGTGGCAAAATGAAAAGAAAAGAGCTACAATACTATATGATAAGAGCTATGATGCGATATTAAAATAGCTATGATGTGATATAAAAAGAGTTATGATGCTATATGAAAAGAGTTATGATGTGAATTGAAAGAGTTGTAATGTGAAATAAAATTGATGAGCCGGCGTGTCAAGGCGATTCACTTAAACATTATATAATGGTGAGATTTAGTTGGTGGAGTAAAATATTATATCACTTTTTGGTAAGTAGACTAGAAGAAGAGGAGTTTAATTAATTATTTTATTATGAGTTGGCTATGTTGTGCAATAAGGTTGATTATGTTGGGATTGAATTGATAATATTCTATATATGTTACTTATTTGTCTTATTTGAACTATACTTGATATACATATATAGAAGTGCCGGTTGTTGGCTTATTGAGTTGTAGGCTCATTCATCTGCTAATATTTTTTAGATATAGATCTTACTTACCGAGGGCTAAATTCAAAACTTGCATTCATCCACGAGCTCAAAAGTTTGCAAGGAAAGCTAGAATATCACTGGAGGTTTATTTCAAATCTAGTCGGTCGTTGTCAACCATTCAGTCATCTGATGAATAAAGATGTACCACTTCAGTGGGATGAAGCCTGTGATAAAACATTTAAAAGTATAAAGTCCTACCTAATGAAGCCTCCAGTCTTGCTTGCACTTGTTCCCGGGCTCCCTTTAATTCTTTACGTTGTTGCTCAGGAGCGCTCTGTAGGAATCCTGCTTGCTCAGAAAAATGATGAAGGAAAGGAGAATGGCCTATACTATTTGAGTAGGACGATGACGCCAAATGGGCTCAAATATTCACCAATTGAAAAATTGTGTCTGGCACTCATTTCTCAATCTTGAAGTTGAAGCATTATTACCAATCTCATAGCATTCATCTAGTCTCAAAGGCTAACCTTTTGAAATATGTCATGGCAAAACCAATACTTTCGGATAGGCTTGCAAGATGGTACATCCAATTGCAACAATTAGAAATCACACATATTCCTCAAAAATCCGTAAAAGGACAAGTTCTAGTAGACTTTCTAACTGATCATCCCATGCTTGTCGAGTGGGAGTTATCCGATAACTTGCCTAACGAAGATGTCCTCGTGATAAAATTTACGCCTCCTTGGAAGATGTACTTTGATGGAGCCTCCCATAAAGAAGGAGTCGGCGCTGGAGTTGTATTTGTTACATCAGAAGGAGAAGTACTACCTTACTCCTTTACATTGCCACAAAATTGCTCAAACAATGTTGCAGGATATCAAGCTCTAATCTTGGGATTAGATCTAGCCGTTGACGCAAAACAACTACCTCAAAAGTATATGGAGATTCTCAACTAGTGGTCAATCAACTCCTTGGTCTCTATGAAGTCAAAAAGACTGAGTTGCTTCCATATCATAACTACGCAAAAAGATTGATGGGATGGCTAGGAGATGTAGAACTCAAACATCTACAGAGGAAAGACAACAAACAAGCTGACGCCTTGGAAAAACTCGCTTCAACAGTTTCAATGACCGACAAAGAAACATGTATACCAATATGTAAGAGTTGGGTCATACCACCAATCTTCAGTCATGATGAGAACGACATGTTCCATGAAGAAGAAAATCACATCATGGAGGTTTTTGAAGTTGAAAAAGAAGATTGGCGACAACCGTTGGTTGACTACTTGAAATACAGGAAGCTTCCCAATGATCTACGACGGAGGACTGACACCCATCGGCGAGCAACTCGTTTCATCTATTACAAAGGCACGCTCTATAGACGATCATTTGATGGAATTTTCTTGCGCTAACTAAGTGATGATGAAAAGGTTCAAGCTATGGAAGAAGCCCATTCTAGAGTTTGTGGTGCTCACCAATCGGGATAAAAGCTACATTTCTGCATAAAGAGAATGGATTATTATTGGTCTACTATGGTCAAAGATTGCAAAGACTATGCAAGAAGATGTCAAGCTTGTCAATTCCACGCTAATTTGATCCACCAACCACCTGAGTTGTTGCATCCTACCGTTGCTTCATGGCCTTTTGATGCTTGGGGTTTAGATATTATGGGGACTTTGACAAAGTCCTCCGAAGGTCACTTGTATATTCTGGCTGCACATATTATTTCTCTAAATGGGCTGAAGCAGTACCTCTTAGAGAAGTGAAGAATGAGAATGTCGCTGATTTTATCCGCACTCACATCATTTACCGTTATAGAGTGCCTAGGTATATCATCACCAATGGAAGCCCTTTTGCAATAGCCTGATAGACAAGTTATGTCAAAAGTATGATTTTAAACAAAGAAATTTGTCCATGTATTATGCCGTTGCCAATGATTTTGTTGAAGCATTTAACAAAACTTTGTGCAACCTACTGAAATAAAGTGGTGGCTAAGTCAATGCGTGATTGGCATAAGAGGATTGGAGAAGCTCTATGGGCAAACAGGAGCTCTGTTAGAACACCTACTCAAGCAACTCCCTACGCACTAGTCTATGGGGTAGAGACAGTCCTTCCACTTGAACAAAAAATCCCATCATTAAGAATAGCTGTACAAGAAGGACTTACCGATGAAGAAAATACTCAAACACGACTTGACGAATTGGAAGATCTCGATGAAAAGAGATTAGGAGCACAATAAAGGCTCAAGTGTTACCAAGCCAGATTGTCTAGGGCATTCAATAAGAAAGTGCGTCTGCGTTCTTTTCAAGTTGGCGATTTAGTGTTTGTAGTGAGGAGACTTATAATCACAACGCATTGGATGGGAAATAAAATTTTGCCAAAGTTGGATGGTCCATATGTTGTCATAGAAGCCTACAAAAATGGTGCATATAAATTGATCGCTGAAGATGGTTTGAGAATTGGCCCGATCAATGGAAAGTTTTTGAAGCGATACTACGCTTGAAAAAAAAAAAAGAAGAAGAGAAAAAGAAAAAAAAAAAAAAAAAAAAAAAAAAAAAAAAAAAAAGAGAGAAAAAAAACTCCTAGCCCGCATGAGTATAAACTGTGAACGGTCCTCCCTTTTTCAAGCAAATATTTTGTACTTTGAACTACATAATGACTTAATCATCTTGATGAGGTACGTAGGCAGCTTAGACATTTCTAATTTCAGTCATAGCATATATAATGTCTTTATTTCTCATATGAAGCTGATGACATGGGAAATATTAAGGTATGCTCAAAGATTGCAAGATAGAAGCAAGAAAAAAACTTCTTTTTACGTAATCAAATTCAAAATATGGGGGCAAAACAAAAGCACGAAAAAAGAAAAGAGAATGCAACAAGAGACAAAATCCTAATCTCAAGCAAAAGGATTTAAACTCTTCAAGTCTTCCTTGAGTATCTTCAAGTTCTCCACTATTGCATCATCTAGTGGGTCGGTACTCTCAAGTGTTGTAATGTCTTTCTCGACCTCATGAACTTTGGCTTGAGCATCATGGTTGAGTTGCTTTTTCCCCTTCAAAGTAGTGTGCAAGCTCGTTCTGCTACGATTTCTTTCTCAATATCCTCTAGCTCATCCATAGTAGATTGGACCTCAGAGGCCTCTTCGCTGATTTTAGCTTGAACATCTTGAAGACGAGCCTTAGCTTCTTTTAACTGTTGCTCATGAAGGCTTCAGGACAATTTCTCAGAAGATAAGGATCTCGCTTCGTCATAACCACAAACTTTGACAAAAAACGTGTTTAGTGATTCCTCCACCTTCGAAACGTCAAACTTGTGAAAACTCTTCATGGACTCAAGAATGAGGTAGACATCATCCTCAATTGATGAGAAAAGTTAACCGGAGTATTTGATATCTTCATGAGGAGACCACTCCAAAACTTTTGAATCAACTCTTTTTTATAGTTGAAAAGAAATCTCTCGCCTTCAAATACTGACACCGCAATAGGAGATAGAGATTATTTTCTTTTAAATCCCATTCCAAGTGGAGGAGTCGTAGTCGACGAATGACTAGTCTTGGATTCTTCACTAACGTCAATAGACTGGACTTCATCTTCTAACTAAAAGAGGAATGAAAGGATAACTTCAGCAAAGAACATTAGAAAAAGAATAAACTTAAACTTACATGATCAAGGAAGTACGACCTCTGCAATGAAGTTAGCTAAGGAAGATCGCGATGCATTTTCATTAGCCTCTATCGCTTTCAAAGGCGTAAGTTCCTTCTTTTGCATTTTCCAGTGACGATCCTTGTTGCTACTATGACTATCTGCCACGTTATGTGAAGAAACTTTTCCTTTACTTGACTTGCCTCCGCAACTGCAGCTTGAGAATCACACTTGACCACAACAAAAGAAACAAGTGCATGCGGAAGATTGTTCTCGCCACCATCAACTTGCTTGTCCTCGTTCTTTTTACATTTGAGTGTAATCTTAATTGATTTGGTTCTGATCAAACATACAATGTTGTCATCAAAAAAGGTCCCACGGACTTTAGCCCACCATGCTTTATAAGCATCCAAGCATTAGTAGGCAGACAAAGGAACCAAGCTTTTGATGAAGACTTTGATAGAACACATAAGCGCTAATAACGGAGTTCTTCTTCCAAAGAGGCTACATGTGTATCATATTTGAGGGTTTTCGGTATGTCTTGACAGTACCCAAATTGACGCCCAAATCTATAGGGACTATATGGCTCAATGATGAATCTGCCATCTTGACGAAGGGTAAGATAACTCGAACGAATTGCAATAAAGTAATTATGATCGAGCTCTTCGGCATGGCCATCATCAACAAACTTGAAGGGCCCATCTTTCGCAAGCATATTGCAAGCCCAAGAAACGAACTCGGCCTTATGAATTCACATGCGTGCTTCTCGTGGCTCCTTTTGCACCTCCTTCACCAGAAAATCTTGTCATCTTTGAACCACGCAACTCTTACCAAATCAAGTAATGAGTCTTGAAGTAACATGCTAGTCATGCATAGACAAAGTGAATAGAAAAAGAATTATTCATACCGGTAGGTTTTGGAGAAGTTGCAACAGTATTCAAACCCTCATATATACTCGCCACGACGGGAATAGCTAAATTCACTCGTTGACCATTCGCCATCAAGGATGCCATCTTAAAGGTACTTGGGCGAATGGAGTTGACATCTTTACCAAGGAGAACGAACACACAAAACCGACAAGCTAAGAAGACCGCCAAATAAACTTCTTCCCTGAGACTCCTTTCAATGCATAGCTTGGCAAATAAGGCATCCTCAGCAGTCGACCACCTCTCGTGAATTGCAATATCACCAAGAGGGTTATGAATTGACTTACCCGTTTTCTTCTCTTTATGAGGAGGAGACGGATGATACTTAGTAGTTTTGTTGGACCAAAACTTCACCATTTGTCAATGGATATGTGAGAGCATCAATTATCATCGGCACTTTGAAGCAAGTGGTAAACATAAAGCAAATACTTGCTGGAACGAAAAATAAATCTTTCTCTCTTTTCATCAACGCCGGTAAGCTATAGCGCACTTGGTACAACTTCATCATAAAGACATCTAGTCATAGGAAGTCCGGCAAGTTCATGCAAAAGATGGATAGTTCTCTAGTAGAAGTAAGCAAAGTATTTGTAAGAGGGCACCACGCTTCGCAAAATGCTTTGATGATATTGGAATTGTGATTGTAGGTAAACAGCGAAGCATAAATAACATCATATATTTTGATACGGCGCAATCTATCTCCACATCGGCTAAGCACATCCTCAGTCCACTGCCAATATCCTTTGGTGTAGCAGAATTCTCGGTAAATTGAAGATCGCCATCCCACTTTGCATCACCTTCAATGATGGAACGACCCAAAGTGCATAAATCGGCAAAGTCATCTGATGGTTGGTGACGAGGAGCCTCATGGTGGGTAGCTCATAAAGTCCACGCCTTGATGTTCTTGCTCAATGAAATTTCTTGACACCATTTGCCCAAATGACAAAAATTAGTTAATCTCGGCCACGGGTTCACGTTTGTACCACCAATAAGGGGTGCATAAACTGCTAACGTTGTGCCTTTCTCCGTGGGTTGATTTTGATTGTCAAGGATGATCAAGTGGTGCTCACTGCAAGGGGAATATCTGTCTTTGAAGTAAACCATGCTATATGATACCAAGGCATTAAAAAAAACAAATTTGAGTTATAAAAGAAACTCAAATAAATTAAAAAAAAAGAGGTAATTGCATTTCAAGTACCACAGTATAAGGGGTATTGCAAGACAGGTACGATTGTTTACAAAATAGCCAATTTTGATACTGTACTTTACAGAGACTTGCAATTTTGGTACCTCCCTTTCATTTTGGCCCCTAAACTTTCTAAAACGGTCAATTTAGTCCCCAGATTTTTTTTTTCCAGAACTATTCCCCTTTACTATTCAATCTATCAGACACAACATGCTTCCGAAATAAAATTAAGCCTCTATAAATTCATAGCTTTTTGACCGCTTTGTCTCCGGGTAATCTAAGTCATCGATTTTACGGACTTCTTCCAACGTAGATGGCTCGTAGGTCCTCGGCTCCTTCAGCAACAAACAACACTGCCCTATTTCATTTCCTACCTTAGGACATAGAGATATTTTCAATATAGAGACTTAATAAAATTTTGGGTCGACAGGTTGAACAAAAGCCCTTCTTTTATTGAAGAAATATAGGAAATACTACATAAATATTTTATCCTCTATTGGAGGAGACAACTATTTAGCCTCTCATAGGATAGAGGGCTAGATTCTTCGGGGAAACCCACATAAACTAAGAATTCGAAAAATTACAAAGATAGTACTTGGAATATTATGCTTTGAAGAGTAGGAGAAAATTTTATGATGATCCCCTTCTGCATCGCTGCTTCCTTATTTATAACCATCCATAGACGCCAAATGCGGATTTCAAACTCGTTTTTGATGATGTCATTACATTCATCATCATTCTTTCCAGCTGGTATTCATGATGGCTTGTCGGCTATTTAATTGCTAGCTGGCTCCTTTAATCTACTCTGACTGTTGGCTCTTGTTGTTTTCTGCCGACAGTCTCTTTTTTGAATTTTTACATTTTTCGAATCTTACTTCTTCTTGTAAAAATTCTTTATTTTACCCTCGTCCGACTTTGAATCAGGTTTCTTTTGGGTAACCCGTATCTAGGTTCCGAACAGTGGTTTTTCTTATTTTTCACAGCAAGGGCATACATGGTTATGCCATTACCCAATATGCAACATGTTGCATGTCTTCATCCTTGTGGCCTCAGTTGCAGGTAGCTTGTTTCCCATATGAACATTCTCTTTTTTCTCGAACATGCTTTCTGCAAACTCAATGCTCTTCCCTGTCATGGAGTTTAACATGAATGATCCATTCACCTTGTTGGAGAAGATTTTGAATAGACACTTGACTTTGTCCATCTCAATAAGACTGACAAGCTCTTCTGGTGGAAATGACGTCTTCACTAATAGCTGACATCAGTGGAGCTTCTTCTGAGGCGGCTTTAATTCTCTGCAGCTTGATGAAATGGAACGCTGGATGCAACCCCTTTCCTGCAGTTTCTGGAGCGACTGATATAAATTTTAGCTCCAGGATATCTCCTCTTTTTAGGTGGGGGTTGTTTTGTCATGAATTGTATACCGGCCCACTAATCCATTTCGGTAATTTTGATATTTTTGAAAAGCTTGGTGACATAGTATGAACTGAAGCTAGAGCTCCAAACTCATACCACTCTCGGACTTCTTCGGGTTTAGACCCTTCTAACATCCAGACCCTATTACATTTTTCGGATGTCTTGATAATAATCTTGCTTGGGTTAACTCCTTTGCGAGAAATTAATTTTTTCCACATCTGCTGATAAACCTGCAAAGCAGAAGAAGAAGAAAATAATTCATTAGTATTAGCTTTAAGCTTTAGAAGTGCTTGTCATTGGCTCAGAGACTAACTCTCTTCTCTTTTTACCCGATGCTTTGGGTTATGCTCCCGCAACTCGTTAGTCATCTCGAGGATGATGCCTTCTGAATTGGTTCTTGTAGGTCATTCCATAGTGAGGTTGAGGCCACCATGGTAGTTCCTATTGCGATCTGGATAATGTTAAGATCAGCTCTTTGGATTTGTCCAGCCACTTGTGCATTCACAGCTAGCCGTCCAAACTTCTTGTTAAGCTCCTCGAGGTTTTCTCTAAGGTGCCTAAGCCTTAACATGATGGAGTTTGCTTCAGATGCCTCCATCTCTAGTCAGAAAATCTGCAAGAATATTTTCATGAGATTTTATAACAACAATATTATAACAATAATATTGGCATTCACCTTGTTATCTAATAATACATGTTTTCTCAATCTTAGATTCTAATTTATTTTTCAAGAAAGCTTTAACATTGGTATTATCGACTTTCAAAGTGAATTCTTTAGCAAGTAAAATAAAGGCCATTTCTTAAAAGCCTTCCAAACCGCATAGAACTCTTTCTCATTGATGTGTCACACTTAAGCTTGTTGTTCGGTGAACAACCCTCCAGTGTATCTACAAGGCTCTTCCCCTATAGTGGTCTTCTTCATGAGCACAGCTGCCCATCTATAATCATTGGCGTCTGTGTAGACCACCAATTCATCCTCGTCCTGTGGTATTGTAAGCTTTGGCGTGTTATTGCAAATCTGTTTTAGCTCACGAACCCTTTGCGTATGGATTTCCTCCATTTCCACTTTGTACTTTCTGTTTCCTTTAAAAGTGGTCGGATATCCTTTCTATATTCTGCAAGATCCTCTATAAAGATACCTGCAAAATTTACCACTCCCAAAAAGCTTTTTAAATACTTCTTAACTTTGAGTACATCTGGAAAATTGCATATTTTCTCCACAATATGCTCCTGCAGCTCAATACCTGTTTCGTCAATAAGAATTCCTAAAAATTCGATTTTATTGACAACTATAATAGCTTTCTTCTCAGAAAGTACTAAACCTTGTTTATAGCATGCATCAGAAAATATTTCAAGATGTTTGATATGATCTTTCATATTTTTTTATGCAATCAATATGTCGTCGATGTAGACAAACATGAACTCGAAATAATCCTTGAAAAGATTATCCATTTTCTTTGAAATATTTGGGGTGCATTAGCTAGACCCATTGGAAGTACGTTCCAGATATATTGTCCTGTGGTGTGGAGAATGCAGTAAATTTCTTTGATTCCCTCTCCATCTTAATCTGATAAAACCCAAATTTGCAATCGAATTTTGAAAACACTTTTGCTCTCTACTCGGGATGTAATAACCATCAAATTCTAATATCTTATTAATACCTTGATAGTTAATTACTGATCTGGATTTACCTCTTTTTATTTCACCATGATTTCTTATCAGAAATCCAAGGCTACTATAGGCAGAGATTCCAGGCTCAATGAGTCAAGATTGATATGCTCTTTGGTAATCATTTGCATATCTTTTCTTATCTTTCATGTTCATCTGGATGGGCTTACATCGAACGTACTCGTATTTGCATTCTTCTTTAACCCTGAGAGTAGCTTCGTTCTTGTTTCTATCTCACCATGCCAAAGGGTTCTCATTGAAGTTTCTTTGGATGAGCCTCTTGATATTCTAAAGAGAAAGTTTGCTTTCCTCGCTTATGTCCATGGCCTTTAATTCCTTCAATGCTTCCTTGAGATCCTTTATTTCTACCTTAAATTCCTTGTAGAAGCTATCGCTATCGATTGGTCCCTGTTGCATGAAAGACAAACGAACTTTACCAAATTTCCTTTTATCCTGTATTTTCGGATGAGTTAATTTGGCATCAAAATCACCACGCTTGCTGCCAAGATTGTTATTTCACAACGTAGTAGGATTATTCCAACACATTCTTAATGTGATTGTGCTCACAGGTGTCTCACTATCATCATAAGGAAGATCAAATAGACATTGTGTGTGCTCTTTGGCAGCAAAACATCAATTGGACAACTAGGTGATATAAGAAAAAACACTTGATTAATGCAGTTAACAAGATTGCCCTAGCTGCTACGGTTTATCATCTTTGGTATGAGAGGAAATATTGCAGGAGAGAATAACATCGAGCCACCACCCACGAGCCAAGATACTCGCAAATAGAATTGTGGAGCAACTCAAGCAAAAATAATAGTATATTGCAACACTAAAACCTTCTAGGAATTTTTATTATATAGGTTATTAAAAATAGCATAGGTTTAAAATATTTCATGTATTGTTGGATAGGAACTGAGAAGCTTGTAATTACACTCATATTTTTTTTATCAATGCAAATTACTTTTTTTCTAAAAAAAAATAGATATAATCTCAAGGAGTGTCGGTATAATTGAACCTCTAAAATATATATCTTTTTCTTTTTTCAATTTTCTCGTTAACTGTGGAAAGTAACATGTTTGTGGACAACATGAAATTTTAATTTTCATTTGAAAATAAGAAGTATGTACTTGGGCCTTACAGTTGAAATAATAATATTTTCTATTATGCACTCATTGGATTTTAAAATTCATTCTTATAGATACTTATCAAAGTTCAGTAACAACATGCAATAATAAAAGATCTATGAAGTATTCTAAAATTATCGAGGATTAAACAAAGTATGAGTTAGTACTATGATACTTAAACAGGTAATTATCTTAGTGAAAAATAAAGTAAGAATACTAAGAATATATGTGAGAATCAATAAGGTTAGCAGTAAAATGTGCGAAGAACATATGGAGTATAAGAGCAATAGTAAAGGTTGCAGAGAAAATGAGTTTTGGTGAGCCAAATTCGTGTGAGAGAGTCAAAGTGAAGTTGAATAATGAGGTTATCTCGCTTGACCTATTTAGACTCTTATTTTATAATAGTAGGATAAGAGAAACTGGAGGCGGTTGAGGGTGGTAAAAAATATCCCCGAATTCCTTGAAAGATCTATTTTCTTGTAATAGGATTGGTCCAATTGTATGTTACATCTTACAAGCCCACACCAGGAAGAACATAATCTGCATATCCACATGAAAGTAGGGGAAAATGAGGGAAATGGTTACTATTCAGCTTATCCAGTAGGATATAATTGGCATGTCCATCCATGCTGATGTGTTTTTGTGGTGACATGTCATCCGAAGTATAGAATGTGGTTGGCATGTCTGGTAAGTTGGATGGGCCATAAGAGGGTTATATTTGGGCCTGGACTGATTGTTGCCTCCCCAGCAGGTGAAGGTTGAGCTGGATGGTTGCGCTTTTTGCTTCTAGCCTACTGGTACTTGGTTCATTGAGCTTGATATTTTAGGTTAATTTGGATTGAACTTTACCATTGGACTGGAAATATTGATACCCTAGGCACCATCACTTATATTATCTTATTTTGTTTGTTCTTTGTCTGACTTGTCATTATTTTATATGAAAGAATATTATCGTGAGTTGCATGTGCATGGATGGAGTGTAATAATAATGTAATTAATATAATTAATTGAATGTTCATGATTTAGTGGTGTTAATTTTTATTATATAACTCTTTAAATCTACTTCAAAATTTGGATAATTTTCACAAAATGATATAATGAAACCTCATTTATGAGATTTATTAAATTAAAGAATGTAAGGAAACAAGTTATGAACATTGTATAAATTTTGTGAAAAAGTACTGAAATTTGTACATTAATGATGTTCTTGTGTACATAAACTGACCAAGATAGATAATAATGTACTCTCTAAACTTTTACAATATGAATACAAAAAATATATACACTCGAGCTTTAAGTTTTTTCCCTCATTCATCAACTCCAATTGTAGAATTAATTCCTACTTGTAACCACTGCGATGAGTTACCTCTACCGTTAATGTCCTTCAAATCTTTCAACTCACTCAATTTGGCTAGCTTCAAGTTGCTATCTACTTCACCATCAACATTGTTTGTAGCATCAATGGCATTGGTTTCATTAATATTGAAATTGTTGATGTTCTTGTCCTTCTTGTTGTTGTCGTCGTATTTGTTTTTTGGTTGGTCTTGTTGAGAGTCAATGTGCGGGTTGATGGTATCACTGCTGATCAATGGTTGTAGATGTTGAACATCTGTAGACACCTCGAAGCTCAATGGGTTGTGTGGGTCCCGCCTTATTCCTAACATGTCGTTTGCCCAAGTGGGGAAATTGAGGTCTAACGTGTCAGGTTGGCCTGACTTAGGCTTATAACAAGGTTGGACTGGTCCAACATGGTCTTGAAAGTGGAACTTAGGTAATGAAGATGTGTTAGGTGAATTAGAGGTGATCCAGTGGCATCTCTTGTGCCCTCCGAGAGCTTGCCCTGAGGGAAAAACCCGATGACAAATCGAGCATTCATGGCCTTTCGACTTCCTCTTAGTAGCTGCAACGATTGTAGAACCTTGTCCAAATTGGAAATAGAAGTTTGATTTTGGTGGGATCAATGATTCTTCATGTGTGATCACATCATCTTCTGCCAAATTTGTTTCATCTTGTTGTTCTTGTTTGGCTACATAACACCCTTTAACCTTCTTGTGGCTTGCCCTATGTCCCCCCAATGCTTGGTGGGAATTAAACACTTTCTTACATGCCTTGCATTCAAACAAGCCTTTAGGGCTAGGAGAAACTAGCCCTTTTGCCTTATCCAAGTTTACCCTACTCGTGAATGTGCTATGGTTCCGCCTCTCCTCCTCCCGACTAGCAGAGGCGGAGGACTCCTCCGGCTCAACTACCACTGGTGGATCAACTATTGTATTGGCTAGTTCCACAAGGCATCTAGCTACATGGAGGTCCTCTTCTTCGCTCGATGCATAGGTTGAACTAAAACTACCCACTTTTTCTCGCACTGATCTCCTACGCTTAGACCATCGTCCGCCACGTCTTCCACCATCGTTCTCCTCGCCTGAGGACACCAAGGACTCAGACGTGTTTTCGGAGCCACATTTCCCATGCTCGAGAAATGATTTCCAAGACAAGAACTCCATTCCACAATTTTCACAAACTCTACAACTCTTTAACCTATTTGGATTGGTTCTCAATTGGTACATTCTCTTGACACTAACTGTCCCATCACCCCCTCCAAGTTTCTCATCCCAAACATTTTCAACTTCCTCATCATCTTCAAGATTCATCCCACTCTCATCCCCAATCCCATGAGCTCTCATGTGCCCACCTAAAGCCCTCCCGCACATAAACCCCTTCTTACATACCCTACAATAGTATTTAAATGTTGGTAATTGTTGCTCATCAGTGCAAGCCATGAACACAAAATAGAACTATGAATGTGAAAAAATGAACAAGCTAGTGAAAATGTACATGTGAATTGAAAAAAGATGAAACAAGAGTTGAATTATATATCCATGAGGCCTAGAGGGAGTTTGTTCTTGTAGTACTTGGGCGTACGGTGAAAACAACTTAAACCGCTCCTAGTTTTTAGTTAGGAGTATTGTTTGCGGACAAGAAGTAGAGGTCAAGAAAAACAGGAGTGTAGATGGAACAAGTGGAGGGAGGGCATGAGATGAGAGTGGTTGCGCCGCCAATGAACCATCCAAATTAAAGGTCCAGAGCAACATCAAAATTTGTTATATTTTTTTATATTTTCTTTTGATGAAATATTTTTTCTATTTATACTAATAATATGTATGAATTTTTGGAGTGAGTAGTTGACTGAGGAGTATTTTTCTCTCTTCATTTACTTATATGTGTATATATATGTATTTGTCTCTTTCATGCACCTATGCTTTCTTTTCCACGTAATTAATTTGCATACTTATGTACATTCCTATAAAATTATTATTTTTTTTTCTGAAAATTTGAATTATTGAATGTGCTCGATACAAGAACAAATGAATATCGGTTAATATCTTTATTAATTATATAGTAAGTAAAACATAAATTACATTAACACTCCCTAATATTATATCAAAATACATAAATATTCCTTGTTTTTCGCAAAATTACAACAACATTCCTGAAGGGTGTTAGTGTATATTTTTCAAGAGGTATTGTGTAAGTTTTGTCTCTAATGAGAGGGCATAATAATAATAATTACAAGTATAATTTCAAGAGATGTATCCGTAAGTTTGTAAAAGATAATGAATTTTTATGAAATTCGGCATAACCTGAAAGGGTGTTAATGTAAATAAAAATAACTTTTACTCTATCGCAATAAGAGGTAACTTGGGCCTTTGAGTTGAACAAAAAAAAAAAAAAAAAACAAGACATCTATGATCCAACAATTTGAAGTGAGAAAGACATTCAATTTGAATTTGAGGTCAAAGTTCATGGATCACAAATCCACTCAATATAGTCTGCAGGCCATATTGTTAATTATGAAGGCCCAATTCTATTTGGGTTTTCGTTTAAGCTCAGCCCATTTACTTAATATGGGCTTGGTACAACCCTTTTTTCTTGATTATGGCCCAACAAGAGGCTAAGGTACAAATAATTCATCGACAACAACAATATCAAAATTGTAAAAAAAAAAAAAGGGAGGCAATATAAAAATTTTCATAAGTTATACATATCAAATAATCATTATATGATAATTTTTTTGGTAAATTACAGTGAGTTTCTCTAAGATTTAGCACAATTACAAAAAAAAAAATTATTGTTCAAAAAATTACAATACTTTCTGATATTTGATAAAATTATGTAACCCTTGAAATTAGAGTTTGGAATTTTAAAATTGGCCCTTGTTATATTTTTTAAAATTAAAAATTATAAAAATAGAATAAGATGGAAAACTTTGAAAATTTCTAAAAAAATTAAGTTCTTTTGAAAATAAATAAAATTAAAGTTTTTCATAGTTCATAAAAGAATTTTGATCAGTTCACCATAAAAAAGGTGAATGAAAACCTAACAGATTGAAGTAGTTGTTAGAGGGCCATTAAATTAAAGAAGGTATTGACAATTTTTCAAACAACGAGGGAATATTTGTAATTATGTCGAAATTCCAAGATAGCTCGTTGTATATTTATCTTAATATTTATTAAAATTTGTATATACGACCTAAATATCGTAGACCATGCCTGTCGAATTTTCTTATTCTTACATAAAATCTTCCTATATAATTATGCATATCAAATCCTAATGATAAATACTTCAAAATTATTTTGATCATATTAAACTCCAAGCATTTGAAATCTTTCAACATTATTTTTAAATTTTATTTTGTTGAATAATGATGGATCTTAAATTATTTTGATATAAGGTCCTTTGAAATTATGTATTTAAATTCTTCCCTCAAATTCAAATTTATTAATTAAAAAAAAGAATAAAAATATCTCAAATATCAACAAATTTCAGCAATGTTGATTGTTATTGCTGGAGGCTTGCTCGTTTGAAGACATCGTGGACAATACTAAATTTTTATATTGCAGCAAAAATGACATAAATTTAGCTGAATCAAGCTATTAAAATGTATAAAATAATAATTTCAAAAAAAAAAAAACTCATTCTTCTTTTATAATTTTGCGATTTTCTCATCCTTTGTGTTCAATCAACACAACAAACCAAGAATAATAGCAGATGATCTCTCACACACCGGTGGGTCTAGTCACATAAAAAAAAACCACGCACATTCACACCTTTTACGCGTCAAAGAACACGCATAAAAACCTCCTATCAAGATTATATGATGTCTTCAAATGAGCAAGTCTCCGACAATAACAGTTAATAATTGTTGAATTTGTGGATGTTTGATATCTATTTATATATATATTTGAAGGCGGTCCTTGGACCCATAACCTTCAATTTTGATCAAATACTAATTTTTTAGAATTTTGATTTTTTTTAATTGTAAAATTCTTTATTTGGTAAGTAGGCATTAATGTATATGTCATAACTTTTAATGCATTTATCATATTTAAATTATATCCCCTATTTATTATTATATTGATAGATATTACTTATTACTAATTCATACTTTTCAAATTAATTTTTCAGAAACTATTATTTTAAAAAATTACATAAATATATTTTTTGAAATGATAGAAATTACATAAAAAAATTGAAAGTACAACAAAATGTACAAAAATTTCAAAATTTCAAAATTACTTTTTCAGGAATTACATTTTCAGAAATTTGAGAAATATAAACTTTCAGAAATTACAGAAAGTAATAAAATTATTAGAAATTATCTTTTTGAAATTCATAATTATAAATATGATCATCTTTATTCTACCTCAACGCGTATTTTTAAAATTGGAATAATTTTTTAATTGAACATATCTATTGTCTATTATTATTATTATCTATTTTATCTATTAATATATATATATATATATATATATATATATATAGTTAAAGGAAGTTTTTTTTAACAAAATTTGAGCAATTTTGACTCAATCCTAATTTTTTTGAATTTAGAATTTGTTTTATTATAAAAATACCTAATTGTAAATATTAATGGTGAATATTTAGATTAGTAACCTTCCATATTTTTCAAAGTCCACCTTTCTTATTTTCCAAACTTGCATGATTTAGGTTCCCAAGATTTATGCAAATATTTATGGTAAATTATAATAGATAATAAATAAGGATGTTGTATTTTCTTTAGAAAAAATGTTAGTTATCTTTCTCTTTCCTTAAATTTCAAATTCTAACATAATTCTTAATTAATTTCTTTGTTGGATATCGTTTTGTGATTTTTGATGTTCTTAAATCTTAGGCAAATATAAAGAAGGGTGCTTTCTTAAGCCAAGGTATGGAGACAAACAAATTCTCTGATTGTTTTTTTTTTATATATATATATATTATTAGTTATTATATTTCATGAATTTATCAATATATTATCATTTTTCTTGAATTCATGAAACTTTTTATGTTTGAATTTTTTTACATATTTCTTTTTATGATATTATGAAAGATAGAAGTTTTTCATTGCTTTTTACTTTTTATACTATCAATTTTTGTTTTATTAGTTCATGAAATATATGATTTTTTTTGTTCTAATTATATATTTTTAATTTTATATTTATTATTTTTTATGAGTTCATGAAACTTTCTTATTTTTGAAATCTTTTTCATTGATCTTTAATTTTTTTTACTATAAATTTTCGTTTCATAAGATCAATAAAAATAAAAATAAAAATAAAAATATTGCTTTTTACTTTTTGAATTATCAATTTTTGTCTCATGAGTTCATGAAATATATTTTTTTGTTAGTTATAAATTTTTATTTATTTTTTTATGAGGTCATAAAATTTCTTATGTTTGAAATATTTTAGTTGATTTTTAATTTTTTTTATTATCTATTTTCATTGTATGAGATCAATGAAGATCGAACAAATTTTCATTGCTCTTCACTTTTTTTATTACCAATTTTTGTTTAACATTTTTATAAAATATATGATATTTTATGTTAATTATAATCATTTTGATTTAATTTGTATTTATCATTTTTTTATGAGTTTGTAAATTTTCTTATGTTTGAAATTTTTTCATTGATTTCTTACGATTTTTTCACTCAAACTTTGTTTCATGAGATCATGAAGATTGAACTTTATCCATTTTTTTCTACTATCAGTTTTTGTTTCATGGTTTGATGTAATATATAATTTTTGTATTAATCGTAGATTTTTTTAAATAGCTCACACAACTTTTCTTATGTTTGAATTTTTTTATTGATCTTTCATTTTTTTTTTTTTTTATCAAATTTCATTTTATGAGATCATGAAAGATGATTTTTTTTTATTGATTTTTACTTTTTTTACTATCAATTTTTGTTTCATGAGTTCAAAAAATATATAATTTTTGTGTTAATTATAATTATATTTTATGAGTTCATGAAACTTTTCTTATGTTTGAAATCTTCTTCACTGATCTTTAATTTTTTTTACTATCAATTTTTATTTCATGAAATCAATAAAAATAAAAAAAAAATATTGCTTTTGACTATTTTAATCATCAATTTTTGTTTCATGAGTTCATGAAATATATGGATTTTGTGTTAGTTAAAATTATTTTTATTTAATTTGTATCTTTTTATCTGTTCATAAAATCTCTTATGCTTGAATTTTTTTTTCATTGATTTTCAATTTTTTTTTATTAGTCATTTTGTTGGTTTATTATTTTATTTCATATATTATATGTTGAACTTCAACAAGTTAATTATATTTTCATCATATACTTTGCAATTTATCATCTCAAGAATTTGCTTAAATTTTATTAACAAAATTTTGAATAGTATGGTAAATATTATTAAAATCATACTTGGATTTATTCTTAATAACTTTTTTCAATATAAAGATGGTTGTTTTTAGTTTAAAAAGTAATATTTATTCAATTATTTCTATTGATATATCTCTTTGTATACATTATGAAATTTTATTTTTTTTATATTCAGGCAATGTAATTTGAAAAATAAAACTTATTTGTATGATTAATTTAAACCATCTTTTATTTTATTTTAAAAATTTTATAAAAAATATTTTATTTATTAATTAATTTAATCCGTGCATAGCACGGGACACACGCTAGTTTATGACATATTTGAAATCCACCTAACCTAGTCACTTTAAATCACTTTATTTGACTTTAAAATCCTTGCACAAATTCCTTATAATTCCAAATAAGAATAAAAAAAATCAAAATCCATTTATTTTAAATTTTAGCCAAATCCAAATTTATTGTTCCAAACACATCCTTAGTGCTTTTATTATTATTACGTTGTTATAAGGGTCCAATATGAGGGGCTTTCAAAAGGACAAAACTACTTTCATAAAATCTCAAAATGCGCAAACAATACAAGGATCGACACACATTTAAGCCGAGTGACCCACTGTCCCAGAACGACGATCACCTAACACTTCGAATGCTAAGATCATGACACATCAACTCGTACAAATACAAATATTTGGCCCTATAAAATACTCCACAGCTAGTTTGGACCAATTCATGTCATTTTCACAGATTATGTACACTACTTTTGTCCCGATCTTGTATCTCATTGATTTAAGTATTGAGGAGTCTCACCTGACAATCTCCTAGCAATCCTAACAATTTGTTCGTCTTCTCATATTCCAAGCATATTTGAACAGGACGACCTTAGGGATCTCTATGATTCCCACCTCATTTCACGTTGTAATGTTCGAATAATTTTCTTAATTATATATATATATATATATAGATATATATATATATATATATATTCTATCTTATTACTTTTTATATAATTTTTTTCAATTTTAAAATATTTATCTTATTTATTCAAGTTTTAAAATCAAATTTATAATATTTAAATGGCTTAACTACACTCAAACCCCATTTGAAAATATGAAATTATACTTTTTTAAAGAAATTCCAAAATTATAATTACATCTCCGCTGAAAATTCACTGTTTACATTTAATCCCCTTTCATTAGAGTTTGGACAAAAAATACTAATATTAGCAAAAATATTACATAAATTTTTAATTTCACCCCTCGTTAATTTAACATTTTCATGTAATAATTTTGTACTTATAAAAAAATATATAAGAATATTAACCTCGCTGTATATATGTATATATTTTATTTATCCCTTTATAAGTACAATAATATATATAAAAATATTAAGTGAGGAGCAAATTAAAAATCTATACCATTAGCATTTTCATTCATACTCTAATGAAGGGTGTCAGATGTAAATGATGAATTTTCAAAACAGATGTAAAATGAAATTTCAATTTTTTTTTTTAAAACAAAAGGTATAATTTTGTATTTTAAGAAGGAATATAAACCTAATTAACCTTATTTAAATAGATAAACCTCTCAAATTCATATACTCTGCCCTCGATGCTCACGTCCCACCCTACACTCATATCCAAACTATATATATATATATGATGTAGCACAAAATAAATACTTCAATTTATTTTGAAGAAAAAAAGGGTACAAATTCAGTTCTCCTATTCTTTCTTGCTTTTATTATCTTGTTCGAAATTTCATTGGTTAGAGGTAAATTCAGTAAATATTTTAAGGGTATTTTGGTAATTTTACCTTGTAATATTATTATTATTTTTTTGTTTTTTTTATCATCACCCTTCATTGATGTTGGTGTCGGAAATTGCGCTCCTCGTTAATTGCACGTGACGTGATTTATGCGATTTAATTATATTTGATGTCGTGATTACGTCAACTAAAATCTTGCCATATTAGTGTTTGTTACTATAATTTTTTGAGTTTGTAAGTGTATAATTACATCTATAACTTATTAGACTGAGCAATATGTTGATTTGATTAGTTCATCAATAAGTTAATATATTAAGAAAAATCAAATAAAATCACAACAAACTCACGTAAAATAAATAAATACATACACATTTGAAGGGGTTCAAATTCATGACATTGAATTTGTTACAATAATTTTATTCGTACAAAAAATGGCATTACGATAGATACACTATCCACAAAAAAGAAAATAATAATAATTACACAGCTCTCCTCCAAAGTTTCGTATAATGGACCTCTTATAATTTTAAAAATTACATTTAGTACTTCTGACATTTATACAATTGATTTATTAGTAAAATTCATAAATTTTATTGATATCAATAAAAAAAACTAAATATGTAACCTCATTTGCCTTTTTACTAACTTAATAAAACCTTGCCATAGCAATATTTGTTAAGATAATTTTCTGTGGTGGCAAGCATATAATTTACGTTAGTATTTTAATAAATTGAGCAATATATCAATTATGTCAGTACAGTATTTTATGAAAAATAAAGGGATAATTACACTCTCATCCCCCTAAATTTGGTGTAATTACATGTAGACCTCATGTGGTTTGAAAAATTATATGTAACACTCCTAAAAATTTTTTCAGTCTGACAAATAAGTTCCTCTATATTTGCCTCCCATTGACTTATTATTGATTTACAACAAGTTAAATAAATCTTTTTATAATCAAATTATCCTCATACATTTCACGTGTTAATGTATGTGAGGAAGCGTATCTTTACCATTTTAAGGATAGTTTAGGCAGAAAAAAATTATTTGACCTGCAATAAATCAATCGACGGTAAATATCAATTTTCATTCAACTTTTTTTGTTAATATCAACAAATTCAGTAAATTTTATCTAATAAGAAACCATATTTGTTAGACGTAAGCGAATCTCAAGGTGCTAAGTATTGTTTTTAAAACTATAAGACAGCAATGTGTAATTATCCAAACATCAAGAGAGGTAGGTAATTACTAAAAAAATAAATAAAATTCCTAAAAATTTTGAAAGGACAAGACTGGAGAAGAAGTCAACATAAATGAGATTTTTGAACAAATTGAGATTGTGTGGTTGGGTAAATGAACAAGCGTTCTCTGCATTTTCCAATCATTTTGCAATCTTTTAGATATTAAAGCTGCCTTGTAACATCACAAGTCACTATCCTACTAATTATGATTGTGAAATTGTGTCGAGGAGACTTGATTCATATTATTATATAATATATAGTTTATATGATTGTTTAAAAAACTTAGTTATAATACATTAAAATTAATTTTTTTATATAAAAATATGGATATTAGTCTATTTTTTAATTGTACTTAATTATTGAGAGAAATTATGATAAATAATATATTTGATTCTATTGAGTTTACAGTAGAATTTTTATATTGTATTAATTAATGTGATATAATTTTGCACTATTTTTTTTATAGTTTTTAAACTCGATTAATGTAAAGAAATTGAATTCAATCATTGTCTCTGTTGGGACAAATTTAATATTAGGTTGTCGTTTCATATTTAATGTAATGTTTGCATGGATGAAATTAACTAGGGAGTTGAAGTTTGATGACGATGATCATGAAAACGAATTTGAATTTATTAAATTTATTATAATTTATTATTTTATAATTAATATTTTAAGGTGAATGTTATTAAGAAGTTCAATAAAATATTAATTGATATTTTTTTAAAATTATGATACAATTAGTGCTTCTTTAAAAATTAAAAAGCTGGGATAAACCAAATGGTGAGATATCTACAATAATCAATATAGAGAAAAGTAGTTAACAAATAGATTTATAAATGAGAAGTTCTCATTATAAGGGGTATATAATAATTATTTGAACATTTATATAACATATAATACGACATGCGATCTAAATTAGATGCCCAATTGTTGGTGAGTATATGTAACTATTCTATATTAATTATAGATCTCAATGAGGGAAACAACACTAGGTTACTTCCACCATGTGTCATTCACTTTATTAGATACTCATCCGGATTCGTCGATTATGTAATGGATTTAGAATTGATATAATATATGAAAAAAAATGATATGCAATGTGAAATTTGTGGTAATATTATTAGAGTGAGCATTCCACCTATAAGGGTGATGACTTGGGTGAGTAGTAATCTAGTCAATATTAGGGTCAATATGTGTGATGTGATAAAAATTACTAGTACATGGATTCTCTAACTTCTATGCAGCATGGGATAATCCTATTAATCTCAAAGTGCTGAGGAGGTGAATAAGATATAATCTACAGACGGATCTGCTCCATATAATGATAAATGGTGGTGGAGCAATGCTCACATAAATGAGTCGGGAAGGTATCTACAGGTATATCTTTTGTTGTGAAAAAACGGAGATATAATGTAGTGCCGTGCCTGATTTTAGACATACCTATTGCATAGAACGATATCTAGGTCCTGCTCCCGTTAGGTTTGCATTCATTTTTGTGGCTAAACTTGACAAAAATTATCATTGTGAACTAAAAGGTGTTAATATCATATGATTTTATTTATATTCTTTACAAGAAGAATAATCCTATAATGTTGTTTTCAGTGATCCAAGGACATATAAAAGTGTGGGATTAGATTGGTTGACAGATATTAAAAATGTTAACTGGTATTCGTGTATATTTATAACGATAAGATAGGACAAACGGCTAACAAAATCACCCTGTAAAGCGAGTGAGCAATGAGTGATTCGATAGTAGATTTTCAATTATCCTCCAGTTCCAACAATAGTATACATTTCAATATTATTACAATATATGCGTATATACACGATTAAAAGGAACATGAGATAGTAATATTTATCTGAACTATTTCCTCAATAACAACATAGAGTAGGGTACCATGAGCTCATTAGGCGTTATAATTTTTTCAATCCTTTTGGGGGGGGGTGGGGAGGTTTGCGTGTTTATCTCGAGAAGATTTATCCTTCCTCGTAATTATGATATTATGTGCGTGCGCGTGAGAGGGATGATTGCTTCAGAATAGCATTTATATATATATGAATATCACTCTTTAAGAAATATATTATTCTCGGAATTATTTCTACATCATTGTCAACACACGAAATATTCGGATCCGTTACCATCTGAGAGTGTGCATAGAAGTGCGTATGTATTAATTAGATTATGTATCTAACACTATAAACAGAAAGTGCAAAATATTGGTTATTAGATATAATAAATATGTGTGTGAAAGTTATATCGAGTTGGCACCCACTGAGATTAGCTCTAATCTATATAAACATTTTCCGCCCTTATTGAATGATCTAGCCTTGTATTAGTGAGAAATTGTTAGTGTAATGTACCTCACGTGTAGAGATTATGTCTATATCCTTATATTTAAAATTTCTATTAATCTACTGTATATTAACGTTACCAGACGAAATATATTTGTAATCACTAGTATTTATCTCTTATGAACTATTACTATTTCTATCAAAAATAATTTTTTTTTCTTCATATTGAATAAATAGAGCAATGGAATAAGATGTTCGAAATAGTGGGTGAATCATCGAAAAACGAATTAAGATGAATGAGAATATGATTTTTCGAAGAGTTTGCACTGGGAAAATACACATTTCGTTCGAAATTGCGCGACTGAAGTCGTTGGAAAAAAAGCGTTGCCGGTGCCGGAGAAAGGCATTAATTGGTCACTGGTTGGTTGCGAAACCAACTTAAGCAACAGAGTCTCATTGATTGGCTAACAAGTGCTGAATAGGTTTTTTCAATTAAGCATGACTTTTAAATCCAATGGTGGCAAAGGGGCACAAGAGCCTTCTTGGCTAGCTTGAGAGCCAAGGGCCAAGCTGCGAAAACGTGTATGGATCAAAACTTGAAAGAGTGATAAATTGTTCAAGAGAAGTGTTCAGTATATTATATTATGGTATCTGTCCGTATATTAATGATACCATCGAGTGAATTGGGAGGGTAATAAGTGCAATAAAATACTTTGATGCACTTACAATATGATGTATCTTTGAATTATGGAGGATGAGAATCGTATAGATACTCTGGTACAGTCTCTGGAACTCCGACAATTATATGTTAAAAATTTACGACAAAAAAACACTTTTTATATTATTTGTTAAATATATATAATAAATTATAATTTTATATAACGAATAAACCCTCGTTATTTAAATTAATTGTAATTTCACATCAATGACCATTTCTCAAGCCAAATAGCTGGTATATTTATAGTGCTAATTATTTTGAATAGTATAAATATATGTGTAAACAGTATAATAACCTATTAATAAAATCTGTATCCAGTGAAGTATCAGTATTTGAATATTAGTAAATTTATTATCCTAATTAACATAATGTATAGACATGTTCACAAATTCATTTTAACTATCATTAGAAGATTGTAGTTTTTCATAGATAGTTCTATTTGATTGCCAAAATATATTCTTGTCTTGATTTTCACAGAGCATACTTTTGGCTCCCTTACTGGTTCCAATATTCTAGTGCCTCATGACTTGTGTTTAAGTTAAGCACTATGAAATTGCTAAATTAATACAAATCTTCTCCAAATACTTTGTATGGCATTGCCTGTATCGGAATGAGTATATACGAGCACCTATTCAAATCTATAATATGTTCTATATAGAAGCAATTCCATTTAGATCTGAGTAATTTATTGAGTGCTACTTACCTCTCTTTGTCATCGGTGGAATACCTTACTAACCACGTAAACTATCACATATTGTAGCTTTGAAAAATAGTCGCTACATAGTGATATATCCTGGTAATAGTATAGTAATCGTCGAGTCTTGAGGTGAGAATGAGATAGTTAGGATAAATTATGCTATTAGTGAAGATTTATTGAGCGTTTATGTGGTTATTTACTGGTAGATAAATATACCCCAAATTATCCTGAGACGTGAGAAAAAATCGTTGTAGGTATATTATAGTCCAATTAAACAGATTATGATATTTATGTAGAAACGGGTAACTCCTCAATTTATCAACAGTGCTCTACACATTAATTGAATATTTAATCGTATCACTATTCATATTAATAGCCCAACTTCTACTGAGAGAGTGAAGATATATTTTCTCACAATGGCCATATGTATAGTACCACAGGTAGTTAGTGTTAAGACCGATGCGTATGAGGATGAAATTGTATGATTTCAAAATACTATTAATCTATTAGTTATATAATATCATTAAGTGAGTAGGAAGCGAAAGTGAGGCGATAGAGGATCACATAGTATATTCCAATAGGAAATGATGATAGACTAGACTAATAAGTAGTTTCATTAAGTCTAAATGTATTCTTGATACAGTGTAATAAATGAACTAAAATATGCAACTTTACATTGAAATGGTTGAGGCGCGTTTGGATGACTTCCGTATTTACATTTGAGTGTACTATTGTGAAGTGTGCAAAATCCTCTCCAGTGACCTATGTTTGGCATTATCCTAAAAAAAGAATAACAAATGCTCATACTCTTACTGATATCTTATCACGTGATAGTATATATAAGAAAATTTAATAATTCTTTATATTTAAGGTACTGAGGATCGCTATTTGTTAAGAGTCTGATATTTAATACTAGATATTCATTCCACCTTTTAGTAACTTTAAAAATTATATTACTAAGTCTAATTATTAGTCACGTATTAATTAATTAAAAAGTGCAATTTATGGGATATCTTGATTGCTTTTCTAGGTGAGACATTGTGCTCATTTTGGCTGCACTGCAGTAAATTAATTGTGGAGGATATTAAATTATATGGCGCAGGAATTAGTATTATTCATCTGTAATTAGATAGTGGAATCCTACAGGTAACCACGCTTATAGGGCGATAAAATAGAATATAATATGTGTCGAAATTAAGAGAGAGAGACAAATGAACTTTTTATTAATTAAAATAAATCGATTATAAGTAAATAAACGAACATCTTCTCCATGGATCGTGAGCAAGCTTAAGTGAGTTTTTGAATAGCCCTCAATGTTACTCCTTATAAATATATGAGTCTTCACTCAATCCTTAAGAAAATAGTATAATTGAGTACAGCACTCTACATGTAGACGCCCTAAAGAAAGTTCTATCACGAAATCTCATAAAGAGTGTGTGCAGTGTGTATATTAAATGTCCAGTATAGAATACTACTAATAAATATGGTTAATTAAAGATTATAAAGATTTTGACTTCAGGCGTTGTATCCATATTAATGTAGATCACATTGTTGGCTATATAAGTATGGAAATAGCTCTAAACAAGATCATAAAGGATGAAGATAAGATAAGTATGAGTACACTTGAAACCTCATGATAAGCTAGCAATAATCGTATTTATCAACGTTATGTTATCTAATTAACCACTAAGATTTATCAATATAAATTGTCATATCAGGTGTCTAATAGTAGGCAACAATACTCGAATGTGTCACCTTCAATCATAATTGAACTTAAGTAGATAGGAATGAGATATATTACTTTTAAAAAAATGAGTCTGCTATTCTCTTATTTATCTATATATGCGTAAAAGCATGTCTACCCAAATAATGTATATCGTGCCTCCTACTGAAGCGAGTGAGTGAGGTAGAGCTAGAATTGAGTACAACAAAATATGCCCTCTGAGAATACTATAACTATCTACAACTCGAAAGATCAGAGGCGAGTGCTCACCATAGTGAATCATCTATCAAATATACAGCATAAAATGCATAAAAAAAAGAAAAAATGAATATGATGCAATAAAGTAACACACCCATAATAAGAAGTATCTACTTGAGCATTGGTGTGAGTGTGTTGAAAATGTAGTTTTTAGGGTATGAATCCAAACCCACCTCTCATACACCTCCAACTAAACTCTCTGATTATATGCGTCATACTCCCTCAAGTAACATAGTGATTATTAAATTTTAGTTAATACGAGAATTGAGCTTATACTCTAAGGTGACAGTCTCTGGTTACTAAAAAGTTCTCATATCTAGTGTTAATCTAACATATCAGTCTAATGAGGTCTGGAACGTCACTCCATCTTGTTCAAGAACAAATGTTGTGTGTGATGCCTAAGAGAAAATTCTGACTTTAAGCCAATAATAAATTCTATCAATTATCTCTTATAATATATAACCACTTTCTTTAATTTAACACAACATTCTGCATCTATATAATATAATTTTCTTGTTATCTTTAAATTAATTCGGTGAAATATGGAAACAACTGGTATACTTACATCGGCGTGAGTTAAGTCCAAATATCTATGGTTCCTATTAGTGAGAATGTTTACGATCTAGTTACGCTTTATAGAGGACGAGCTCACCATAACATATTCAACATGCGATGCTATGAGAATAAATTGAAAACACTCTCGTTTTGCAATAAACATTTAATATCATCTTCTTCTATGAGCAAATATATGCACCGATGATTATACGTGAGGTAGTGAGTGATGGTTAAACACTTTAGAAAGAAATTATCTGCAGGAGCTAGAAATAGTATAGGTAGTTTCATCCCTTATATATTTAAATGAGGTAGATCTCTAATTTTATAGTGCTATAAAACGCCACTAGGATTTCTCTACTCTCTCTCATTGAATGATACAATAATAAACACCTCCGTGTAGAGAAAAAATATTATATTAACATGATCAGACTTTTAGAAGTTAGTGTACGTTACATTAAATGAATTTACTAGTAACAAAGATTGAACATCATTAACAATGAGTGAATATTTCTATCTATAGCTAATAAGATAATCTGATGTGAAGAAATGAAATGTGGAGTAAGGACTATTCTCCAATAAATCTCTAACAGCATTCTTGCTTTACTAAACACCTCTGCGTTGCTCGGATACTCGCCCACACAATATATGAGTATGAGGTATTCAAGGATACAATTATATTCCTCTCTCTACCCTTTACCAATTAAAAAGCGCTAATATTAGCGATTTTTTACAAGGGTAGAGAATTATAGGACGTGAATATTACGGTTTTATGTACTAACAAGAAGCAAAAGTATCATGTCTGATTATGTTAGCCAAATTCCAAAAAATATAGAATTTTAAATTAATCATGATTCTAAATTTCTAACAACTATATGAGCTTGTAAAAAGAGAAGAATCGAATATTTTAGAAATGTCTAGAAATTATTTGGCGCAAAATCACTTTGCATTTCACATTGGTAGACGCAATTTTTTAAATAGCCTACAATATGAAAAGTGCCTCTACGTAGTTCTCCAACTCTTGTTAATATGGTAGCAAGCATATGGCATGTACCTATTTGACAAGATATGGAGAAATTAGTCAGACAATATAAATTCCTTAAGAGGAACCTTTTTTATATGTAAGGTCAATGGGAATCTTAACTATGAGAGTGAGGATTCTTGAAGGAAGGCACTCATTTCTTTGCAATGGTGAGTTTTTTCATCTCTCTAGTTGCAAAAGATAATCGAAGCGACTCAAAAATCAATAGGAGTCTGACTACAAAAATTATTCTCAAATTTCATAAATAAGGAGAGAACCTTAAAAATATTCCCCATCGTCTATGTAAGACTAAAATGGGTATCCTCTATAATTATTATGTGGATGTTGATGAGTTAAGTTTGAGAATTGACTTTACCTAACATTTCAAGTGGACAATCGCTTAAGGGAAATTGTTAACCCTAATGACTAAAAACAAAGCTAAGATAGTAGGTATGCAAGATCATTGGAAATATGTGGTTTCTAAAGATTAAGTGCAAAGTAGATAGTCTGTAAAGGGCAATTGAGAGCGAACTATTTACATCTACTTGAGGGGTGTAGTTTTGAGACATTCTCCATAAAGGTGAAAATTGTTTGAATTCGTCATAGCCACTATCGCCACTTTCTTCTAGGTTGATGAGTTGACAAATCTAAATGAGAACTGGACATGAGGATTAATGTGAATCTTCTAGTTAATTCAAGCAGTAGGGCAAGCGCAAGTTTGATGCTTGAAAGCTCCATATATAACTTGAATTATTGTCCAAATAGTGATAACATCAATTTCATTGATTTATCATGTGATAGTCTTAACAATGATTGAGATGATCACCGAATATGTCAAGGTAGTGAGAGAATATAGCTCTCACTACTATGTGGGCGAAGAAGTTTGATGGTTTGAAGTGATATGGAGATATCTCCAAATAGAGTGGTCATCTTTCCACATGGATATAGGAGAAAGTATGATACATAATTAGTGTTCAGATACTAAGATTGTATACGTCATACTATCCTTATTGATACTCCATAATTACATCATTCTTAGTTAAATGAGATGTCTTGAAATCGAAAAAATAAAATAAATGCTAATGAGTACTAATTGATTAGCGTTGTAGAATGTTTGATGCACAATAAGTGTAATGTGTGCTCAACTAATCTAGTGCTCAACGATTGGAGTAGCGACTAGTCATCAAAATGACCCTTGCTGCAGATTATGTGATGCAACTAAGTGATCAATAAGATATCTACTAATGTAATCTAGGATCAATTGAAGATTGTCTGGTCATGATGCATGTTGTGATGCACATATGTGAGGCGTTGTATGCTTTAAGAGCTAAGTATTGTTGGAAGACCTAGTATACAGATACCAGATATCTTGTATGAGATATGCAGATAATTAATTTGTTTTCCAGCATGTTCTGCGAGCGGTATGATCGTTTATTTCTTACACTTAGCCTTGATATGCGTGAAGGTATGTAAGTGGTAAAGGATAATGTAGAAATTGATTCTTGTGGCTTGTGAGAGCATGCAATTGGTCATGAACCGTGAAATGTCACTAGGCCCTAATTGGCCCTCTCACACGGGCAATCGTCTTAACGCTGCGATAGCGAGCGGGATGAGACTTAAAAGATTATTACGCATAAATGAGTCATGCGAATGATCACCTTCGCACTTGAGATATGGAAAAAGATAATAGATAACGAATTTCTCCTTAGCTAGAGGAGCTGAGATGATATCATATATTTGATCGATTTTGAAGTAAGTCCGCACTTCATAAAAAACCTAATTTTGAGCTGAACGTGAGAGCTACTAGAAGACATTAAGATGATTGTCTTGTAGTGCGCAAGTTAGGCGCTTGGGTAGCGACCGTACTTAGGCTCATATGATGTTAAGAGTGGCGATATACCCAAGTTGAGTGAGAGCTTCATCATAACATGTATTCATACTACATGTGTTTTAAGACTACCTCTTATGGGAAGTGACTGAATGGTCCCTACTTCATCATCATGTGAGCTAATATTGTTCTTTTATACCCTTTGGACTCTGGCCCATGTCATGAGGTGTAAGCTTGATGATGCTACTTTAGCATGATATCCAAGCCATGAGTGAAATTAGTTTGTCAGAACATATCTAGGAAAGCTGTCAAGACCAAGTTTATTGGTATGAGAGGCTGAGGAAGACTAAGTTGGTAACGTGCTTGTGTTCTATTGTTCATAGCCCGGACGACTGTGTTGGAAAATGTCCTACCAATCATGAACATAGATATACATTTGAGTGGGTTAAGCATGCTATATTTATTAAGGGACTTAGAGATGCTTGATTAAGTGTGACCACATAGTTTGGGGTAATAGCGAGTTGTTGAGTTGTAGGGTTATGTTAGTTCGGTGATGACTTAATATGACTCTCCTCATTATTTCTTATCACTTGGTCGCACGCCTCATTTCCTGTATGAAGGGATGAACATCGATTGAGAAGTTGAGATGATGAGTATCATGGAGATTGAGTCAAATATGTATGAGTGCGTGATGCTGAATATTGGTTGGGTTAGAGGGCCCATAACCTAATATGCATCCATATTTGAGATAGAGTTTGAGTCTCCTAAATACATGTTGGGATAATGACTCCTTTGGTATGAACCCTATCTGGGATAGACTTTATAGTCTTCCACTTATGTATTGAGATATGAACTCCTCTTACGGATAAGTTTATGCGCACTTATATATAGGGAACATGGTTGTGACCAAATTACAACACAAGAACACAAATGTGATACAAATGAGTTGATCAAAATACTCTCTTCAATTGTCTCTCTCTCTCTCTCTATTTTTCTCTCTACTTGGAGCATCACCATAGGCTCCTTGGATTTGAGGTGTGTAAACGAGTGGGTCACTCTAGTAGTAATCCACTAAAGCGAGTAAGAAATGATCGTGGTTCGCACAAGATTTGGAGCAAAATCCAACGTGGGCTAGATCTTGAAGACGTTCGTGGGAGATCTTGAAAGGATTCATGCAGTAATCTCTAATCAACGAGAAAGATGATGTGTTCGTGATCCACTCAAGGCATGGGTTTGTAGACGAGTGATTAGGGCTAACTATATGAAGTATTTTGCTATTGAAACCCCTATAATATTGTGATATGATGCTTGTTCTTGGATATGTTTATGATATTTTAGGAGCTTTTATGAAAGAAATGGAAGTGGCAAAAAAAGAGCTAAAATGTGAAGAAGAAATGTTTCAGCAACAACGATGCCGAAATCATTCGTGACCCACGGGTTATCAAAAATCTGCAAGACAGAGACTGGCTTCACTTTTAACCCATGCCCATGAATTAACAGCGGACAAAGGGCGAAAATTGAAGATCTCAAATGTTGAATTCTAATATGATACTTGTTTTGGAGCTATTTTGTTGCCATATGGAATATTGGTAACAAGGTTGGTAGGAATGGAATGAAAAAAGAAAAGAAAAGAGAGGTCAAATTTCCTATCTTTCCTACCATGTTGGAGATTGGCATAAAAGGAATAATAGAGGAAGAAGAAAAAAACTTTTGGCTGGAGATTTCTAAATAACATGTGTAGAGGAACGGGAGGACGATTGGAGGAAAAAGATCCAACGCCGAAGTGACAGACCGATCACGCCCAACCTTCGACTCCATGAGTTTTTCTTTATTTTCTTCTTTCGTGCTTATTTTAGCTAGGATGAACTAATTTACCTTTATGCTAAGGCTTTTGTGAAGCCTAAATGAGACAATGTTCTAACTACTTTTACCAGATTAATCTACAACGTTATTTTTATATATCTGTAATTTATCGTGCTTGTTCTTATAATTTGAGGGCTTGATCATCGCTTGAATTTACTTAATTATGTTGATAAACTGAAAGGGGATTTGGCATAGTGGATGGGGTAAATTGTGGTGTGAATTGAATGACATGTTGACACATATGTACATGATTCATCTGGTTGCATAGGTTATTCACAGATCTTAATGCATTATTGTCACGAGTCTTAGATTGGAGAGACCCACTATTTCCTTAACAATAATAGGTTTGGTATAGCTCGAGAGAGTGTATCGAATTAACTTAGCAAGAACCTCTGTGTATGAAAATATTTGCTTCTTGGATTAACCTGTTAAATTTCATATTCATTGGATCAATTAGGTGGATCAATTGATTTGGCATCTTCCTCATTATTAAATCTTCTCAAATACTTTAGTCCATCTCTTTCTTATTAGTAATTAGTTTCGTAGTCATGATTCACCACTTAATTCTTGATCATCCAAATAATCATTGATTAGTCATAATTTAGGTATTTATTTCATTTAAATCCTCATGGGATCGATATTTTGAATACTACTTGATAGCTAGTGCACTTTCTAGTAAACCATACATATTTTGGCAATCAACAAGGTCGATCCATATGCGTGGATCGGCACACTTTCGCTACTCAAGGTTAATTCGATCCACAATTATGTGTTTGTGTGATTTTATATCTGTTGTGCACAAAATCATATATTATATGCGAGATCAATTCATGAGATAATATATGAACTATCCATTATTATTCTCCAAGAGAAGGGGAGCGCAGTCCCCTCAATAATGATCAATGCGCTTCTAGCCATGACGTTTGGCTAATATAATATATAGTAATTCTGGCCGCGCTCAAGCTTTGACCACCTCAAAAGTTAAGGTCTTCGTGTTGACAGATTAATTGTTGTCCGTGCTTGACAGTTGCCATTACAATCCCGAGCTATCACACCAATTCCGAAATTCCCCATATCCTGAAAAAACAATCACGTTGAAGTTGAGCTTTATAATTTTGTATTGCGTTTAACATAATTTACCTCCTAGTGATATTGTAAATGAGAAAATTACCACCTTGTGTTTTCTAAAATGAAGCAATTTACCTCGATGTCTAAGGAGGTAAATTGCTTTTTTTTCTCCATAGGGGGAAGCAATTTACCTGCCTGTCTAATAAGGTAAATTGCCTTTCTTTTTCATAGGGGGGTAATTTGCTGATTAGCAATATCATAAGGGGATTGCTTGCATTTTTTCCATTCCGGGCTTGTGCGTAGTCCAGGTAGCAGGAGCATGTGCGTATAGTAAGTTGTGATGTGGTTATAAGACACCAAGAAATAAGTTGAGATAATTTTGAGCAAAGGTGATTGTATGTTCCAGTGAATATGATTCGTCGCCCGCCCGTTTCATATTTCTACACCGCCAGATAGACCAACAAGAGACAAGGAATAAACTAAAATCAGAGTTATCAAGCTCAAGCTTGGAAGACCAATCCTGAGCGTTAGTTGTCCAGTTAGAAATAATTTTCCAACCATAAGTCCGACATGCATCAGACCATCCTACTAAAGGGGCAGCGAAGGAAGACATGCCGATCGAATTCTTCCAGCAATTGGCAGAGGGGCAAATAAAATCGATCCCAATGATACAATGAGAAGAGATTCATGCCAAGGGAAACAGACACTGAGCATAGTCTCCAAATAAAGACATTGATCGTATTTGGTACCTTAGCATTCCAAACACCTTTCCACCCACTACACAGATACGCTGAGTGAATAGAATAGGAAGTTGGGTAATGTTGTGTTTAAGCTCAAAGGTTAAATGATATGCAGACTTGATTGAGAAACAACCAATTTGTGACATGTCATGTCATATCATCTCATCAAATAAAGGAGCTTGATTGAGAAGCATGGAGATAATAGCTAACATTCCAATGGAATAAATAAAGATTCAACAAACGATACATTCCAATCATGAGAAGAGTGATCAATGAGGTGACTAACCATCTTAGGGGGTGGTAGATGCCCGAGGTGAGTACTGCAAAAGGAAGGAGGTCTAGGAGTCCATACATAAATTCATATACGTGTTTTATCCTCCAATGCGCCAAGGGTATCCAGTTGGAATGATGTCTTTTGTCAAGAGTATGCTATGCCAAGTGAGCGAGGGTCTCAATCCTAGCTCGACATCAAGGATAGATGAGCCTAGAAAGTAACGAGCACAAAGGAGGTTACTTACCAAAAACTCAAGAAGTGTGAGGAGACGCCAGAATTGCTTGGCTAGCATAACACTATTAAAAGCCCATAAATGTCTCAAGTAAAATCCTCTTTGCAGCTTAGAAGTGCACAATTGGTCTAATAAACTTTTTTATCGCCACCCAAATTCCCCCAAAAGTTTGCAACCATGATTTTGATCTGGTGAATGATTCCCTTGAGAATTGGAAAAACACCTATTGAATAAGTCTGGATTGCCTGCACTACTACTTTGCTAAGAATCTCCTTCTCAGCCTATGATAATTATTTCTCATTCCATGTACTAATTTGTTGCCAGACCCGATCAAGAATGGAATAAAAAACCATCTTCTTCGAGTTTCCTACAATCGATGGTAACCCTAAGTACTTGCCATGCCAGTCTGCACGCTTAACTCCAATGCCCTCCAATATAGCAGTCATCATATATTCAGTTGTATTATTGCTAAATATAACCCCACACATTTGAAGATTAATCTCCTAGTTGGATGCCTTACCATAGACCTGCAAAATAGAATTCATAAATCGCATTGCCTGGATCGAGGCTTTCGAGCTATAAATGGTATATCTTCAGTGAATAATAGATGCTAGGGGCATCTTGATAGATATGGATACCCTGAAGTTGCCCCAATAATTCTACTCTAGAGATTAATGAGATTAGAGTTACATTACATAAGAGGAATAACTATGGTGAGAATGAATCTCCTTGATGGAGTTCTTGTTTGGTGACAATATGATCAAATTATCTGGAACTCAATATCAGTGAATATGAAACAGAAGAAACACAAAGTAACACAAGCTAAATGAAATGATCATGAAAACCTAACTTAGAAAGTACCTGCTAGAGGAAGCTTCATTCAATTTTGTCATACTCCTTGTTTATATCTAGTAGTTTTAGAGCCATATGACCCGTTTTGCCCCGATTCTTATTCCTTAGAGAGTGATTAATCTCAGAAGCAATCGA
The DNA here is from genome assembly GCA_034509725.1 of Sesamum angolense. Lineage (NCBI taxonomy): Eukaryota > Viridiplantae > Streptophyta > Magnoliopsida > Lamiales > Pedaliaceae > Sesamum > Sesamum angolense. The sequence continues at coordinate 12,887,789 of JACGWL010000008.1, read as the reverse complement.
TACATTGTCAGTAATAAGTTTACCAGGAATAAATGTAGATTTCGTGGGGCAATTATAATATCAAGCAAGGGCTTCAGTCTATTAGCAATACACTTTGTAGCAATTCTCATTGTCACATTGCATAAGCTAATTGGTCGAAAATAGGTAGCCATGTCAGGTTGTTTGAACTTTACTATAAGAACTATATAGGTAAAGTTCAATTCAAGGATACAATCATTCAAAATGCTAAGGACATAGTTAATAGCATCATGCTTAAGAATATGCCAATATTTATGAAAAAGGATTGGAGGTATACTGTCAGGCTGGGGTATTTAAGGATATGTGAAATAGCTTGTGTAATTTCCTCAGTAATATATGGTTTTAGCAACACTAAATTCATATTCGATTCCACTTTTCAAGACAACACCTCAACTCAATGTTCTAAGGCATTGATTGATGAATCAGTTGTTGGAATGAGTGACCAAACGCCAATTACATTGAATGTTTGTCATTAGCCAATCTTTATCAAATAATATTAAATTGATGAATACGGTAAGAATTCAACAAGTTGGCAATGTATTTTTTTGTACTTACCACTAATGTCTAACGGGGTTTCAATGTCACAACAAAACGCTCACAGACTGAAAAGTTAAGCACATGAAATTGCGTTGCACATACGTTTGGTAGCTACGAAATCAATTTATGAAGGTTGGTCTGAAATATTCCAAGTTGAGGACCTCGAGACAAGGTATCAAGGGGTTCTATGGAGACTTGCACTAAGTACTACACATGTGTTCCGTCGATAGGAGACGTAGGTCGTCTGTGTTGTTTTAGTGGGTTAGTTGGCAAAGTAATCAATTGACTGAACTGACTCGCAGAAATCTTCATATGGAAGCCTCTTAAGGCTTGATCGGTATGAATGGAATTCTCAATTTTGATAGTACGAGATTAGTCTTTGGACTTGAGGAATCATGGCAGTCACGTGCATACAAAGGTTGTATCTTGGATATGGCGAGTAGTGATTGTGTTGTGAGATATGGTCATTATAAGCCTTATCCAGTACAGTAGGAGTATGTGGCGAGGATGGTGGATTCCAAGAAAGGATTTGTCCCCGATCAGTATGTGACAGTGAGATCTTCTATGTGCTATGACATGGCTTAGACTTTAAAAATCTTTGATCAAATCAATTGATTAATCAGGAATAGGTTTTTTAGATCGGATCAGTAGAGTAAATGGTATCGAGTATCAAGCATAGTTGTCTAGTCAAGTATGAGAACCAACACCCAATTCCATATCTTATACTAAGGCTAGGAGACGATTGATAGTAGGACCGTGCTCGTATGGGTTTGGAGTCTAAATGTTCATGTCGCTATTTACCTAGCCTCTAGTATAACAGTCACCTATGGTAACAGACTATTTTTGATTATGGGATAATAAAAATAGATTAATTAAATCAAATTAAATTAATTGTATTGGTCACTCACGATCAAGTCTAGTTGAGGGTGAACCTAAAGAATCACGCCCTACCACTATAGTAGGATGAAATTAATTTGGAAATAATTTAAGAAGAGTCTGATTAATTTAATTGGATTAAGTTAATCATTTGAGAGAATAAATGATCGGATCAGTTATTTTTTAGACCAATCATTGGATGGACGACTTGAAATTTAATTAATTGGATTAATTAAAATTTTGAGTTTGCCACTAAAATTAATTGGATTAATTTTATTGAGCTTGGTCGAATTTATAAATTAAATTTATAGATTGAAAGAGAGATAATAAAAGACTTGAATCCTTTAATTGGATTAAAGAATATTATAATATTGGAATTTTTATTAAACTAAATTTAATTAAAGTCCATTAGACGTTGGTTTGACTTAATTTTAATTAACCAAGCCTGGTTTCATTAAAATACAACTGGTCCATTAAAATGCAAGCCCAAGCCTTAGTTGGACCTTAACTAGGTCAATGAGCATTTTGTGAAGACGATGGCTGAATTTTAGAGGGAAAAAATCGAAAATGAGATGTTGCTAGGATAGGGTTTGATGTTGGAAGTTTAACTAGGTTAAGACTCTTTGTATGTATAACTAGGTCATATATATTAAATCCTACATTAAATCCTAGCCACACACACTATACACACTAGCCTCTCATCCTCTCCTAAATTCACTCTCTCTCTCTCTCTCTCTTTCCCCAATTCTCTCCATCCCAAGTTCTTCTTTCGGTCTTAGAGATCAAAGAAAAATGAAAAGGAGATCATAACACGTTAATTGATAGCAGCTGTTTTGATCTCTACTCTTCCATAGTCCTTCTAGCTAGCAAAAAAAGACCACATCCTAATAGGGGGAGGGTGGACAATTTTAGTAGAGGGTCTCATCGTCGAGATCTATCTGTGAATAGATCCAGAGACGGATGAATCAATGCTTGTAGCCATGTAAGAAAAACGACGGGGTATATTTTCTATTTATATTTCTGTCTCTTTTTTTTTTCTTGTAATTCTATAGCTATGGTTTATTTTTATTGTACACCAAACGCCTGAAAAAAGATCAAGGGCCCACCCCTTGATCGGGTTTATTGCATGCTTGAATCATTAATTTTCAATTTTTTGCGTTTCCCGGGTGCCTTGCAGGCTGATCCACTGCCTTAGACTTTTTCAACCTCTTAATCTGATTTAATTTGAAAGTCCGATTGGCTTGTGCATGGAAAAATTGTTTTTTGCAGTCTCCCTCTTTCAGCGAAAAAGATTTTCCCCTTTATTACTATGAGTGTGATATTCGTCGTGGCTGAAAATCAAAGCACAAGAAAATTATCACATATAAAAAATATATTTGATAAGCAAATATGGGTACAATTTCCATTTAATCCTCTAATTCTTCTTTTCAAGAATGTATTCGATAGATTTAAAGGTAAAATCTTCTTGTATCTCCCTTTAACTTGTTTTGAATTTCTGTAACATTAATTTGAGGGCTCGTGCCTGTAATCCCGAATTAAACGCTATAGTCTTAACTTGAGATTTGAGAATTTGAAAGTGAATGTGCCAATTAGATCTTCTTGGTAGTATGTTTGGATATTTATAACGTTAATTTGAGGTCTTAGTGCTAGTAATCCCAATTAAATGCTATAATTTGTGGCACACCTTTGATGAAAGACCCGATCTCCGCCTTGAGCACTTTTGAATATTCTTGAACTTGAAGAAGTGCATAAAGAGAATTTTTTGCCTTCTTTCATTGCTTTGCACTTGGTTCTCTAGCTCTTTATGTTTTGAATGAGCTCCATGGACCCCTTTATATAGGTGTGAAAAGAGGTAGAGTTATGATACACTTGAACACCTTTTATGTTATCTCTTTATATCTTAACTTAAAGAGATAAATACATCATACATTTGGAATGATATGATTGGTCAATTTGACATCATCTCTTTAATATTTGCATTTTTAAAGAGATAAATATCGCAAATATTTTGCCTTGATTTGATTTGAGTGTACATGCAATTGCTCCACATGGCGCGGTCTGAATGGTTGGAATTTTTTACTGCGAAATATAATTTGATTGGCTGAAATAATTAGAATATCAATTAATTTGATGAAAAAATATATATTAGAATATCAATTAAATTTACTATTTATACATGGAATTAATTTAGTAAATTCCAAAATATAAATAGAAAAAGAGACATAATTGATAATTAATATATTATTCTACACTTGTCATCATTCAATTGAATATGAAATTTTACATGTCTACAAATGCCCCTCGAGACTTGTTCACGGACATCTACTGCAGCAAAGTGAAGGAGTGAACATGTCTCGAAATTGATTCTTCTTCATGAGATTTTATTTTGACATGTGACTGAACTTGAAAATATATCTCAAGCTGCCTGCGTACCTCATTGGAGGATCAAGTCATAAAGTAGTTCACTTAAACTTTATTGATAGTTTATTTTTATATCAAGGAGTCTTCATGTAAATTTGTCGATAGTTTATATTAATATCAAGGAGTTCTTCAATTTGAATTTGTAGATAGTTTATACTCATATTAAGGAGTTCTTGAAATTACTTTTGAAGATATTATATAGTTTATACTCATATCCAGGAGCAATGGGAATTATTTTTCAATAACATTAGATAGTTTATACTCATATCAAGTAGCATTGAATTTTTTTCGTGGAGACATTAGATAGTTTATGCTCATATCCAAGAGCACTGAAAATTATTTTTCAAAGACATTAGATAGTTTATAGTCGTATGCAGGAGCATTGAGAATTTATTTTCAAATATATTAGATAGTTTATATTCATCTACTTTGCAATTGAAGCTCATTTCAATTCCATGTGCTCAATTGGCTAGCTCTCCAAAATTCTTTGATTTTATTGCTTGAAGAATGTAATATAGTTTCCAATGCATGCCTTGAATACATAACTCAATTGCAGAGATTTCAAACATAATATCTTTGCAATTTAAAGATAGATTTCTCCAATTATTGGTGTATTCAAGTATGGGTTTATCTTTTCCTTGATATTGGTTAGCAAGTTCAATCATAATAATAGTACATCGAGCACTGTAAAAGCGACTGAAAAAAATATTTTGTAAATCAACCCAACTATCAATAGAGTTTGCTTTAAGATCAATTTACCAATCAAAAGCAGCGTTTGTCAAGGATAAAATAAATATTTGACTAAAAGATCTCCATCGATTCTAATATTATTGCATGTTTTAATGAAGTGAGCAATATGTTATGATCCCATGACCATTGAATTGTTTAAATATTGGAGATTGGTAGTTTTCTGACATTTTTCGTTGCTCAATCCTTTTTCTATAAGGCTTCAGGTAAGATTCGAAAACTTGAACTCGAGTTTCATATGTATTTGCTATTACTTCATTCACAGTATTCTTTACATGTTCAATAGAAATAAATACATCATTAGAAACATGAATTCCTTTGTTTGTATTGCATTCAATTGAGAAAACTTGCTCTTCAAATTGATTTAACACTAGGGTACTTTGAAACTTGTCATGGAGTTTGTTAAGTTGATCGTCGTGTGCTTCAATATGTTTTAGTAAATTTCCTACAGCAGTTGTCAATGATGCAATTTGTTCTTCTAGGGACATAGTTTGCCCCCACATGATTGTTGTGTTGAGAAAAAGTTTCCAAGCTCGTCTTATGATATTCGAAATTTGGAAAGTTGAAAATATTGTTCTTCATCTCCATTGACCTTTTAAGTTGATTTGCGATGAGAAGATATGAGAGGTAAAGATTGTCCCACCAAGCGTGCCAAAATTTGTGAGTGCGAATTTTGTCGTGTCTGAAAATCAAAATACAAAAAAATTATAAATAAAAAAAATATATTTGATAGGTAAATGCGGGTACAATCTCTATCTAATCCTCTGATTCTTCTCTTCAAGAATGTATTCGATAGATTTAAAGGTAAAATCTTCTTGGTGATCTCCTTTTGACTTGATTTGAATTTCTATAACGTTAACTCAAGGGCTTGCACCTGTAATTCCAAACTAAAGGCTATAGTCTTGACTTGAGATTTGAGGATTTGAAAATGGATGTGCCAATTAGATTGCCTTGAGAATATATTTGAATATTTATAACGTTAATTCGAGGGTTTAGTGCCTGTAACTTCGAATTAAAATATTATAATTTGTAGTGCACCTTTGACGAGCGATTCGGTCTCCGCCTTGAGCACCATTGAATATTTTTTAACTTGAAGAACTGCATAGAGAGAATTATTTGTCTTCTTCCTTTGCTTTGCTCTTCGTTCTCAGTTGAATGAGCTCTCAAAAGATGTAGACTTGTGATACACTTGAACACTTTTTGTAGTATCTCTTTATATCTTAATTTAAAGAGATAAATACATCATATATTTGGAGTGATATGATTGGTCAATTTGATTATCTTTGTATTTTTAAAGAGATAAATATCGCAAATATTTATCTTGATTTGATTGGAGTGTGCATGCAGTTGCACCACATGACGTCGCTCGATTGGTTGGAATCTTTGACTGCGAAGCATAATTTAATTGGCCGAAATACTTCATTTCGATACTTGTCGGTCATTAATATGACTAAGTATATATTAAGATATCAATTAAATTGGCTATTTATACTTGGAAGTAATTTAGTAAATTCTAAAATATAAATAGAAAAAGAGATATAATTGACAATTAATATTATTTTACACTTGTCATCATTCAATTGGATATGAAATTTTACATGTATACAGTTACTAAAGTATTACCTCTGATCGAAGTAGTTGTTCAAGATCTCTTTTGATCTTTCTTCCATCGTTTACTATTCAGTGTTATAGCTTGTTCATACAGATGTTGGATGTCATGCTATATCTCAGAAATTTGTCGTTGAAGTGGCCAAAAACCCATGTTCTGTCGTGCAAGAAATTTTAGTTAAAAAGATTTAAAGTTACACTACAAATGTCCTTATGCCAACGTCTCGCTAAACTGATCCCATGTTCCCCATAGATTTGTTCATTGTCCTTGGCTCTTATCTAAGTGGCCTCAAAATGGAAGGGCATCATAGATCATATGTCTCATCTATTAGTTGGAGCTAATTATGTCGAGAGTTGTGTATGATGCAAATGTATAGACTGAAGTTGGTTGATTCTTGTATAGGAAAAAGATGCAGAAATTGATTGTTACCACAAGCTCGATTTAATCGCTCCAATATAATGTTTGGGGCTCTATATCGGTTACATCACGCAAACCAATTTCCAGAACAATCCAAATCGAATTAATGTGTGTAAGGCATCTATGAAGTCTTAGATTTGCCAGGTTAGTTGAGGGAGGCTGCCTTGTTTCTCCAACTGTTCGAGAATTAAAGTCTCTAGCAACAAGCCAAGCTCTATGAGATTGAGCTACCAAATTAGTTAATAATTTTCAATTATCTTTTATGCTTTGAAAAATCGGGTTGAAACGCCATGGGGAGGACTCATCATCAATGCTCACAGTAACATCTATATGATAGCTCGAAAAAATACATAAAACACACGGAACTAATCTATCCCATAATAATGCTGGAACTGTCAACTCCAAAGTCCTGCATATTCAAATGGTGGCTAAGTTTCTCAATACGGTGATTAGAACATTGTGAAAACCAATGAAGATCAGTTAGCTCGGATGCTAGATTCCAGGTTTTTTACTATCCAAGCCCCCAGTGGTAGTTCCATGATATGAGACTCATATGAAGGGCGGGATTGCATTGTAGTCTTAGTCAAATCTGAGAGAGGTTCCGACTAATCCATCTTGCCTCCTACTAACTATTTGGTAACCTTCAAGGGGGCTTCAAAAGGCATCCAAAACCTTGTCAATTAATTTTCTTTTTCTAGGAACTGTGATCATCTTTCGATGACCACCTCTTTTAAGACCTTTTAACAATGGAGTAGAAGATGATTAGGCTACGGAGAGGGTAGGATTAGAGTCTGGCGAGAATACAAGGGGGGCATCCATGAGGCCTTAACTGAAAATAAGACTAGAGGAGAGATTTATTATGAGGTTAGGATTGTACAGCGTGAGAGGGAAAGATAAAGAAATGGTCTAGGATTGAACATTGAGTGTCCTCATGCGCGTAAGGCTGCAGGAGTAGTCGCTCAAAGCAAAGGTCCAAACATAAGGGGTTCATTCATATCATCAAAATCAGGATAAAGCAAACATTCACAAAACTTCAGAATATGACCCAAATGTCCTCACTAATAGCAGAAATTCGACAATTCGCTCATAGGTGAATGATATAATTGATTTAGCACCCAATGTCATACAAAGCTTCTATACTTTTCTGAGAGGTTTAGTAGCATCCAACCTAACTTAGAGTCGAAGAGAGAACCCCCAATGTTGTCCTCCATTGCCCATTTCAACGTCGCAATGGTTATCAATGAATTTCACCATCTCTTTAGTCGTACGACCCATTGATAAATCATTAACATGAATAAAGAAGTCCACCCAATTCAAATCAATATCGGAAGGGTTTTCGCCTTCCTCCATTGGCTTAAGCATGAGGAAATTTTCTCAAAAGCCCATGGTCCACCCTCGATAACCCTATTGTAATCAAGGATATGCACAAAGTTAAATAGAATCCTACCATTTCCAATAAGTTGGATATTCAAGTTGAATCCTACCTCCAACATATGATCTATTTTCAAACCACCCATCCATTTACACACACCCACAAAAAAAAAACGTCAATATTATTTATACAAACTACCCCTACTTTTTAAAAAATTATACATAAGTATTTCAAAAACATCAACGTCATTACAAACACTATCCCTATTTTTTGGTTGTCATGTGTGTTTTCTATAATTATGCAGAAGGCAAGGGTGGTTTGTGTAAATAGACCATAGGTTGTAGGGTGTAAATTAATCATCCCTTTAAAAAATCACAAGGCCTTATTTAACCGTTGAACTGAAAAAAATTATAATAAATTCAAGATCATATGATACAGTTCATTACGTCAGCTGCTATATTTAAATTTAAAATCCAATTAAATTAATACATTATTAATTTTAAATCAGATTCCCAATCAAATAATGCATTAGTAGAGAATAAAAAAATAACTAAATACTATAAAAATAGACATATAACTACATTTATGGGACTTGCACCCATGACTTATTGATTATGAAGTCTCAAGCTTCCGCTTATTAAATACAACATCACTAGCATAAGGTTGTTAATTATTTTACTTTAAAAAAAATTCTTTATTTCTTTATATCTACTATACGTATGTTTTATTTAAAATTATTTGTATATTTAATCAATTTTAATATCTTTGTCGGAATGATTTTCTTTTTCAAGTTTATCAATCATGTAGAGTTCAGTTATGTAAATCAAAAGTTTAAAATATTTGATGGGGCTAAAAGATAAGTTTCAACTATCTCATTTCAACTCAATAGATATAAATATTTCAACTCAAAACTTATAAATTAAATTTAGGTAAATTATAATGGGTCCTCTAAAATTTATTATAATCATAAATATCATTTGTTGTTTAAAAACTTACAAATGCCCCATTAGAATTTACAGCCTTAGTTAATACTGAAGGAAGTGGATCGACCCAGGAAATGTGGCGGAAGCTCAAAAAATAAAAAATAAAAGCAAATAAAGTACAAAAAATCCGATCAAGGGATGGATCCTTGATATATTCCAAGCATTCGGTCATGTATCCTTGATTTATTCTCGGGCATTTGGTAGACAATTAAATCAGAATCCATGAGACTCACAAGAAAACAAAGAGATGTACGAAAAATTTAAAAAGAAAATTACCATTGTTGTTTTCTCGTACAACTACTAGGGTTGTTTCCTTTCGTCTCTTGATCCAAGATCTCGATGTTGAGACCCTCCAGAGACGTCCACACTCCCACTACGTAGATGTGATTTTTTTTCGTGCTAGCAAGCATAATCACATAAGCACAAAAGATCAAAACCGTTATTAATTAACGTATTGATCCTTTGATTCTCTTTGATATATCTAGAGAGTACGGAGAGAGAGATAGAAAGCGAGAGGGATGAGAATGAGTGTTGTAGTGGTTGGCTAGGGTTTTTAGAAGGTTTTATATATGACCTAGTCATATAGCACTTTCAACTAAGTGGCCTAAAAAGCTACCTCACAAGCATCCACTCGGCCACCTCTCCTTCTCAAGGAGGAGCCACGCTCCTCCTTGACCTAACTAAGGTCTAACTAAGGCCTTGGACTTGTATTTTAACAGAATGGGCTTGATTAATTAAAATTAAATCAAGTTCATATCTTATAGACTTTAATTAAACCTAGTTTAATTACAAGTCCAATATTAAAATCAATATCTTTTAATTTAGTTAAAAGAACCAAGTCTTTTTTTATCTCTCTTTTAATTTATAAATTAGATGAAGTCCAATAAAATTAATTCAATTAATTTTAATAGCTAACTTAAAATTTTCATTAATCAAATTAATTAAACTTCAAATCATCCATCCAATGAATTGGTCCAAATAAATTTTTCAATCATTTATCCCCTCCAAGAATTAATTTAATCCAGTTAAATTAATCCAACTCTTTTGAAATTAATAATAAATTAATTCCATCGAATTATAGTCATAGTGTGACTCTTTAGGTTCACCCTGAACTAGACTTGGGTGTGTTTCCAACACAATTAATTAAATTTAATTTAATTAGTTATTTTTTATTATCTCATAACTAGAAATAGCCCGTTACCATTGATGATATTCTAGCAATAGTCCATGGCACTAGAGACTAGGTGAATAAAGATGAACAATCAGGCAACCAAATTCACACAAGTAAAGTCCTTTAATCAACTGTCTCTCGGTCTTAGTTTAGAGCATGAAATTGGGTGTTGATTCCCGTCCTGGACTAGAGGGTTAATTATTTTTTTATTATTAAAAAAGAAAAATTATAAAAATAATAATTTTTTAAAATTTATTAATATTTTTGTGACGAGTCGTGGTTAACAACCACGACTCACACCAAAAATATTCTTTTAAAAAAAATAAAGGTCAAGTCGTGGATGTTATCCATGACTTGATTATATTTTTTAAATAAAAGGTCGAGTTGTGGATATCGTCACGAATTGGCTGTCCCATGCCTCGTTTTTTTTTAAAATTAAGTATATTACATTAAAATTATTAATTACAATTTAAACATTATAATTACAACCACAAAATATTATAATAAAAATACATATATTAAAAAATTCACCCATTCCACAATTCCGCCGGTGGCGTTGATGCCGAGGTCTTATTTTCTCACCCACATTTTGAATTAGCTCATTTTTTCATCATTATCATCACCATCGGAATTAATGTGCAACCGACTTGATGATGCTACAGAGTTGGACTCCACATTATCACGATATGCTCTATATGATGAAAATGGAATTGGTGAAATGTTATATCCTGGTGCATATGGTTGATTAATGCGAAGTTCAAGGTTAAGATCTACATGTGAAGAATAAGCTTTTGCATGACTTTGCATATATGGAGCCGATTGAAATCAATCATCTTGTGGTGGTTGAGGTACGTAGTAATCTTGAGGCATATACACTGTAGAACGACCAATTATATCCACCTCAATGTCGCCCACACTCAACTGAACTAATAGACATTTGGCTAGAACTTCTCCTTTGCCTGTGGGATGTGAAGTTGCAATTTGTTGTGGCTGATGTGATATGGCTTTCTTGATAATTTGTATTCCGTGTGCGAATCAGTCCACCAATTGGCAGTACCCTTCAATATCTAGTGGTGTAGATTGATAAAATGCTTCAAGGGCATTTACCTCTTCTATCTAAAGAAATATAAAAAAATAATGAATTTTAATATTAAAAAAAGTGTTTAAAATAAAGTATGTGATATTATAACATATCACAATTTGCAACACAGGTGCATCTCCAGGTTGGTAACTATTTTTCACGGGTCTATCAGTAGACGACAACACTAAAGACGTGTTATGTTGTTGTACCGTTCCCAATACCCTTGTTCTGTATCTCTTCTGTTGGAATGGGTGGCCTTTGCACAATTGTGTCATATCGTCTTTGCCATATAGTGATGTATTGTATGTCTTGCAGGTTCAATCTGTGCCCATACCATTTTTGTGGGAGATATTATGCAGGTTTATGTCCCGAGTATCCGTCGCTTCTGGAATATTTTGCCTCATCCCCAATTGACGAACTACCCATTCAAGATGATGCATTTTGACTATTGCATAAAATATTAAAGGACATGTTGATCTCCACAGTTGGGAGTTAAAATAAGTTGCGTAGGCCATAATAACATTTGAGTCTATGTCATATGGCTGCCAAATAAATTGTAAATGTAAGTTAATGTGTAGATAATAGTCATATAGATGTTAATGTCTTGAATATACGATACATGATCAAACTGCATCTCGTCCAATATATCTCTTATGACCAGGATAGTTGTTCGTACTATTCGGTGAAGTTGTGCTCAATGTTCCATGTCTCACCATATGGTATGGCTGGGGGCAAACAGTTATCTGTTTGAACTTGGCTCATATATACACGTTCCGCACTGAGTTCCGGGCAAAGTGAAATGATACGTGACCATACCCAAATCTACAAATAGAATATAAAATTATGTTATTTCTTTAATAAAATATTTGTCTACAAATTTAATAATTCAATGTTACCTATAACAACTACAATGCACCACCAATTGCAACTTTATCTTTGTTGCTGGCATTACATAATTCACGGTATAAAAATACTAGGACAACACTGCCCAGACTATAGTTCCTAACTTCCACTATATACTGTAATTTTGTAAGATATAGTAACGATACCAGGTTTCTAATGAATCAGGACACATCACCCCACCCAGTAGGAGTAACATAATTGCACGTGTATACTGTACGATAATTTCGTGAGGTGTATTGGGAGTAATTTCAACTTGTGCTATGTGGATATAATTGCATTAGTTTGCAATCGTGAACCTTTGAACGTTGTTGCACTAGGCCGAAAACCTAAATACTTCTAGCAGTAGTGCTGTCATTTAATAATTGTTCGGTCAAGATCAACTCCTATCACGGGCTCGCCATCTATTGGGAGTGTTCAAATTACTTGAACATCTTGTAGGTAATGTTGGCTTTCCCTACACGAAGATGAAAGTGTGTGTTTCAGATCGCCACCTCTGCACCATGAGGTGACAATCATATATGAGCCTTCTGCACCTATATACGCCATAACATCCTATCTGGTGTAATATTTGTTGCACACGAACAGGAAGATTTGTTGGAAGTGGTGTCGAAAGGCACCATCCGCACGTCTTGCTGTTATCGAAGGGTTCCAATTCTATCTAAAAAATATTAGTGTAGATGGGACCCATTTCTACAAAAAGTACAAACATAAAATGTTGATTGCAGCTGCCATGGATGGAAATCATCAGGTACTCCCTCTCGCATTTGCAAAATTGTCAATGATGGATCCTATTCATCTTGGAAGCGGTTTCTTCAACAATCGAGTAGATATGTTATAAGAGGTCGACGTGGAATGTGCCTTATTTCTGAATGTCATCCGGGTATAATTAAAGCAGTACGCAAGGTTCGGACTTTATGTCACCTCAGGGAGTGCAACATTATTGCTTGAGGCACGTGTGTTCTAATTTCAATAGTCGTTCTAAAAATGTGGTATTGAAGGATCTCTATAAGGTAAACATAACCATACCGTGAATGATCTTCGAAAAATGTTATGAAGTAAGATAACCCTCCTCTGGCTTAGTATTCAGCGGCCAAAGACATCTATATCAATCAAATTCAATAGACCACTAGCAAGCGTACTTTGTGCAACAAAGGGCTTTCCTAGTTATTTTCTCTTTAAGACAGGACTCACAGACTGGTTAATTGTCCAAATTGTATATTTCTAGACTTTATGAGTCCACCAAGATGTGACCTACTTGCATGTCAAATCTGTGTTTTCTCAAGATTATCTAACTTACATTTGAGAAGATCCAATTTTCATCAAATAAAAACAACTTTTATTAATCGAAAACTCAAAATCAACAATGTATAACACAGAATGGAAATGATGTTTTTTATCATGATAGGTACAAAATAACAATCTTTTAATTCTAGCTTAACCCAATCACTAATAACTAAGTTGACGATTCCTACAGCTTCATCAGCGACAACTTTGCCATCGCCAAGCTTAAGAACTACCTCATCTTTACTTGGCTTTATGTTTCTTTCTAGCACTTGTAAGTCATTGCAGATGTGAGCACCACAGCCGGTATCCAATACCCATGAAGTAGAATTAGTAACCATGTTAACCTCAACAACAAACATACCTTGCTTGGGAGGGAATTTGGGACAATCCCTCTTCCAATGCCCTTTCTCACGGCAATGGGCACAGATATCGTTTGCCCTCAACTACTACTGAGTACTTGTCTTCTTTTTACCTTGCCCATTCCCGTTGCAACAACGAGAGCGCTCTTAGCATCTTTAGCTCCAACTATAGTTTTCGCCTTTTTCTTACCTTTCTTCCTCTTCCAACATTTGACCCTCTTGCCCTTCACCATAGAGGTCAAAGTCTCCCCCAACAATACCGTCGCGGTAGATTTTATGTTCGTTGTTTCAACTTATATTGATAAACTCATTAGACTTCTCAAGCCTATTCATATTGAAGTTGACAATAAATAGATCGAATGATGGAGGAAGTGACGAAAGGATAACGTCAATGTACGTGTCATTATCAAGTCCAATTTAGAAGTCCTTGAGTTTCTCCACTAGCGATAGCATCTTGACCTGATGCTCTTGTAAAGAGGACCCTTCAATCATCTTGGTCTTAAAGAATTCTTTAATGGAGACATACCTAGCTAGTATGTCTATTGGGAGTAGCATAAGCCTCTTTCATGCATTGCCAATTGAGGTGGCATCATCCAACCCATCATATGACTTCTGTATGTTGTTAGAAATGGAAGCCAGTATGATGCTTCGAACTTGACAGTGGTCTGCCTGCCATTTTTTAACGTAACATGTTCGTCTGACGTAAACCCAGCCGATAATATCCTAGGAAGCGACTCATCAATGATGTATCCTTGGTTCTCATAGTCAATGACTATCCTAAAACTATACAGCCAGTCATTGTAATTGGTTCCATTAAATTTATTAGTTTCTAATATCGCAGTCAACAAATTCTTAGACATGATCTACATAAAATGTAAAAGCAGAAAATTAGCAAATAGTTATAATATTTAATTCAAGTTAAGAACTTGGAGTTCAGTTATTAACCCTCCCACTATATTTATGAAAGTCCATCACTCTCAAAATGGGGTTTCGGAAAACCATCCTAGTAGGCTTGAGGTCCACAAGTGAAATTCTCCATATTCCGCTTTTACGGTTCACATAAAAATAACCTTGTAGAATGTATTCAATACCATTCTCATCCACCGAGATCCCCCAAAGTATTTTTTGCTTCACCATTTTTACATGATTCTTAAGAATCCAAGCAAATCACGTTACTTGATGTTAGACCCATCCCATCAACATAATCATAGTGCAACATGTCGCCCTCCATTACTCGTAAGATGGGAAAATAGGAGCGTATTCACTTTGTTCACAATAATAGTGCAACTATATTTCAACCCAAACATGCCATTAATGTGTTCCGATTATATTATTGTGGATGGAATGTATGGAAAAACAGACCTTTGTTAATTTTCATTTGGGGTCTAATATGTAAACTTAGTCCAACCAGTGAGAGTTCTTTATATCTTTATGACCTAGACCTCATCATGCATTAATATATGGCATCCAATATATGACATCCAATATCATAAAATAATCAGATATCTAATTCAAGAAATTATATGTAAATATAACTTAATATGTAAAATAATAACTTAATATGGACATAAGTACAACCTATGCAAAATTAATTCTTCTTTGAAAACTCATTCAAAATCATTTTAATATTTAATTTTTGAAAATACCAAATCTCAACCAAAATTATGTTATCAAAATTAACTGTTTCAGAAAAATATACAGAAAAATTCATAAAAATAAAATATCTAAAAAATAGAAAAAATTTCGGTCCAGCCAGCCGTCAGCTAGGTGTGCAGGCCCCTGCCTGCCCCATGTCCCTGCCCTGCGCGCAGCCTGCCAGCGCGCACGTCAGTGAAGGGCGTGTGTGTCTGTCAGCTAGTGACTGACTGGTAAGCTGCAACATGTCTACTATGTTTTTTATTTTTAATTTTTTGAAACTTCTCATTTTTTTCTAAAATAACAAGACATAACCAAATTCAGAAAACTAAATCTCAAATTTCTGGAGCCCAATAATTAAATGCAAAATTAAACATACAAAGTCCTATATTTAGATATGCAATTAAACACAATCTCATGCTTTCAAGCTGATTAAAATATATTTACATGCTGATCCACATGAAACACATTAGATTCTAAGCCTAGATATTGAACCAGGCTCTGATACCATTTAAACAAAGTGGATGATCTCGAGAAGCGTGATGAAAGCGCGAATAATCATAAATAAAAGCGATTAAAGCACAAAAAATTTAATTAAGGGGTGTACCCTTTGATCTATTCTCGAGCGTTCGGTGTACAATAAAATCAGAGGCCATGAGAATCACAAGAAAATAAAGAGAGGTACGAACAATTTTAAAAGAAATTACCATCATTGTTTTCTCGTGTGGCTACTAGCAATGTTTCCTTCTATCTCTTGATCCGAGATCTCGATGTTGAGACCCTCCAAATGCATCCACTCTCCCACTATATGGATGTGATTATTTCATGTTAGTAAGAATAACCTAGAAGCATAAAAGATCAAGAATGTTATCAGTTAACGTATTGATCCTTTGATTCTCTTTGATCTAATTTCTAGAGAGTGTGGGGAGAGAGAGAGAGAGAGAGAGAGAGAGAGAGAGAGAGATGAGAATGAGTGTTGTGTAGTGGACGGCTAGCATTTTTAGAGGGTTTAAATATGAACCAGTCTTATATCACCATGGAGTCTTGACCTAGCAACTATGATGCATGGACATGGACATGGACACGATATGACACGAAGACGGCGACATAGAAAATATAAAAAAAAATAGGACTCGACACGGTACTGACACGACTATATCTAATATATATTTTTATTATATATATTATCAAATTCTAATAAAATTTAAGATAAAATATAAAATAAGCATGTCTTACATTTATATTTTTAATCAATTGTGGCTTCAAAAAATATATAATCAGTTTATTTTAAAATAACACAATAAAAAAATTCTAATAATTTAAATTAGTTAAATTATTGTGAACATCTCTCGAAGTTTTAGTAATTTCATCCTAATACTTTTAATTTAAGAGGAATAAATTAATTCTTTTTCTATTTTATTAAGCCTAAATTCATTTTTAAAAAAACCCAAAATTTTTAAAAATTATAAAAAAAATTGAAAAGTGTCCAAAACATGTCCGACACTCCTGCAAAACGTGTGGCGTGTCCGATGCCGTGTCCCTTTTTCTTTTTCTTTTTAATTTTTGGATACTTCGATGCCATGTCCAACACGTGTCCATATCGTGTCCAAGCTGTGTTCGTGTCCGACGCTACATCGGATAATATTTTGGAGTGTCCATGCATTATAGCGTAGCAAGACTCCAACAACTAACATCCCTATCCACTTTCAACTAAGTGGTCAAGTAGGGTGCCTCACAAGGACCCATCCGGCCACCTCCTCAAGGAGCAGTGTGGCTACTCCTTAACTAGCCAAGGTCTAACTAGTTCTTGGATTTGTTTTAATAGACTGGGCTTGATTGATTAAAATTAAATCAAGCCACATCTTATGGGTCTTAATTAGACCTAGTGTAATTACAACCCCAACATTAAAATTAATATCTTTTAATCCAATTAAAAGATTCAAGCCTTTTTATCTCTCTTTCAATTTATAAATTGAACCAAACCAATAAAATTAATTAAATTAATTTTAATTGCTAACTTAAAATTTTAATTAATCCAATTGAGTAAAATTCAATTCATCCATCCAATGGATTGGTCTAAATAAATGATTCAATCATTTATTTCCTTCAAGGATTAATTTAATCCAATTAAATTAATTTGACTCTTTTGGAACTAATTTTGAATTAATTTCATCCAATCAGTGGTAGTGTGTGACTCTTTAAGTTCACCCTCAACTGGACTTGAACGTGTTCCCAATACAGTTAATTAAATCTAATTTAATTAATTCATTTTTATATTCCATAATTAAAAATAGTCCATTATTATGGATGGTCGTCTAACAACAGTCCATGGCACTAGAGATTAGGTAAATAAAGATGCACATTTTTCAAGCAACCAAATTCATACAAGTGAGGTCTTTTTGTCAACTATCTGCCGACTTTAGTTTAAGACATGGAATTGGGCGTTGATTCCCATCGTGGACTAGTCATCTATACTTAATAACTCGAGACCACTTGTTTACCTTACTGCACAGAAAAACTCATCCCACTTATTCAATCGCTATGGTCATAGATTCTTATGAAAATATGTCTCAGAGCATATAGGAGATGTTATTATCACGATATTGACAGGGGATGGATTCTGTCTTCGAACACCATCCTCACTCTGATTGTACTAGATAAAACTTATATTGTCTGTGTCTTTCGACACAAACATTGATCGCCAGATCTAAGCTACAACGATCATACGTATGTGACTGTAATGGTTCTTCAAGTTCGAGGACTAAGTACTATCGGAGTCAAAAATCTCAGTCATACCGACCAAGTCTCAAAAGGCTTCCACTGATTCTCGCAACTCAGTTCAGTTAATAAAATACATTGCCAACCAACCCACTAAAACTGCACAAACGACCTACGACTCCTGCCAACGTTACACGACTGTAGTACTTAGTGTAAGTATCTATAGGACACTCGATATCCTGTTCCGAGTTCCTTGACTTGGAATGTTTTAAACCAATCCACTGAAGTTGATTTCATGGCTGCCAACCGATGCGCAGTCCAACTTCAAGAAAACTAGTTATAATTTATCCATTAAATTTCTTTACATTATTAATAAATGATATATCTTAAGTTATTTAAATTCATTATAAAGAGGTGTTTGCAATAGCTTAACTTAAATATTTATTATCTTTAAAAAATTGAAAATAATCTTAAAAAAGTTGTTTTTTTAATTAAGGAAATGTTTACGTAAAGTTCATTTAAACAAAAAATTATAAGTAGCTAACTGGTAAACTTGTATCTATGTTAGCTGTTTTTTTCTTTTCTCAAAAGATTCTAACATCAACTCGTTTTCCAATTTTTGATTTTTATTTTCTAACACTTCTATTTCTCATTACAACTAAATTTACAATTTTTGTACAATATATTCCCACAGCAAAAGTAAACACTAGTCAAACATCTTCTAACTAGCTAATCGTAATGGCATTTGACGTGTTCATGCCTTGATATTGGAGTGTGGACCCCGATCCAATATTGTAGGTCTAGGGATCTCAAATTCCAACTTGTAAACTTTTCCAACTTTATAGGCTCATTTGGTTGGTTATGCATGGTAGGATTGTCTATCAAACATATGGCAGGATTATCTATCATGCATAATTACTTATTTTGTTCATATTATCTGAAACCCAGTATTGATAGTTGGCGGCTTGGCTCAGGATGAGTGATAGTGTATCACATCTAGGATCTCTCGATTGGTTCACGTGATGAGACTAAGCATGATGAAATTGGATAGAATATTGAGGAAATGAAAAGATTACTAATCCCTCCATCCACTATCATTTGTTAGTTTGATGTACTATGTTTCATGATACTCTGTATAACAGTGCAGTCTTATGTTTGGTGGAAGGGATCATAAAGTATGATAATAATGTAAAAAGATTTTTAAGGTCATTTTCATATAAATCCTGTAGTATGAAAATACTTACAAAGATAAAAATCCGGTTATTATTTATTGAGTAGACATATTACTCCAAATAATTTTTTTAGCAACTTTTGTCCCACATTCATATAAGTGGTGATGTTTCATCAAATATGTATTCTCCAGCACAAAGTTAAAGAGGTAGGCCCCATCAAGCAGCCCAACAGGCCTAACCCTACTAGCCCACAAATAAGGTATCAAATCCATAACCTGTTTATTCTCACTAACTTGACAGGTTCAAAAACGAGCTCTATACAACAGGATGACTCAGTTTACAGCAAGGACAACATGTCACCTATACGCACGATATTATAAGACACCTCATGCTAAAAAATCTATAACTAATTCCACCTAGGCAGCTGAAGTCAGCTATCAACAATAGGTAACGGATTCCAAGATTCTCATATTTACTGGGTAAGATTCATTCAAAAGGTCATATTTTCATCCAAATAAGTCCAAATCTCAATCTGATTCTTTTGTTAGTTACATATCACGTACAACTTTCCAACTGTTTATGATTTGCCCTAACTACATCCCAAATTCTACTCTACAGTTGCTTATAAATAAAGACTATTGTGCAGTCATTTGGGTAACTAAGTTCACTCACTTTTGTTCTCATCCTCGCTCAACTTTCACAAGTTTTCTGCATATTTTGCACTCCACGCAATTCTTATCACTCTATCTTCATATTTTACCAAGCCATTTTAGTCACTACATTATTATTCTCACTACATCTCGAGTTTTTTCGTTTATTTACTCAGTAAAACCTTTATTAACTTAAGTATCGGAGTGTTAATCCTTATTTTATAAATTAGTTATCTTTTGATTTTAAAATTTCAGCGAAGATCATTCGACTATTATGATGCAATTGGACATATATACACATTAAACAGAAAAAAAATTATTAAATTTGTTAAACTCAATTCAAACTAGAATTTCTTTAGGAAAAACATCAATAAGCAAAAGTAAATATCAAAATTTAATTAATATTAAAAAGAATAGGAAAAAAATAAAATTACATCATCATAAACTTAAAAACAAACAAGAGAATAAATTTAATTCACTCACTTATACATAAATTAAAAATATTCATTATGGTGCCCTTTATTATAATTGGTCCAAGATCTGCTGCATATACAGAGAAATTTTTACAAAATTAAAATTTATTAAATTAATTATTTCAACCAGAAGTAGGGGTTGTTGGAATTGCTGATACAAAGCTGCCAGCCTGCTGTAACCATCAATCGTCATTGGCTGCCATCAAAATATCATAATGTTAATTACAATCAAATTCAAATATATTTTCATTTCTCATTTAATGAATGTATATATATACATATCTTTTACTTTATTTTTAGTTTAATTTCCACGAAATTAATTTGATTTTTATATAATATTGATTTAGTTTTTACTATAATATCTTTTTAATGAGTGGTTTGGATTATACCGATGTATTGAAGTTATAATGAATGATGTAACTAATCATTTTATGTGTATTAATATAAAAAAGAATGTATTATTTTGGTGATACTGCCATATTAAATTTTTTTGATTTCCAAAAAGTTTTTTAACTGATAAAATAATTGACTTATTCAACTTTTTACATTCTAATAAGTTAGTTTTTTTTTCTTTATTTATTTTTCTTTTTTTTATATGATGTGTTGGTTATATATTTCTTATTATTAATAAATATTTTAAAGTTGAAGGATTATTTAGTATATGCATGCAAAAACGACGTGCCACTATGGCTCATTTTAAAAAAATAAAGATATTATTCGATAAGTATTGTATTTATTTTCAAATAATTACACCAACACCCATGAAATTTAGGTAAATTACGAAACTCTCTTAATTTGAAAAAAAAAATAATGTAAAAAATGAGAATTTAATCTCTTTTTATAATATACCAAAATATAAAAAAGTGATTTTATAAATATTCTATTTATTTTTGGGGGTTGAAAAATTAAATTAAAATAAAACTCACTTGTGACTGGCATGCAAGGAGGGCTGCCGACAAAAAATCCGGAACCACCGCAGGCGAGGGCAGCCGATCGCCCTGAATATCCCATGAGGCCATCGGCATGAAGGCGGCGGGCGGCGGAATAACAGCGGCAGCTGCCGGCACAACAGGCGGCATGGCAGCGGCGGCAGCGGCACGGCCGATAGTGTTCAAGTCCATGACTCCCATTCCAGCCATGCCCATCATGGACATGTGAAGCTGCTGCTGCTGCTGCATGGCGAGTGGAAGCATCATGGATGGCATGTTCATCCTGCTCATCATCTGCACCTGTGCTTGCAGCTGTTTCAGGTACTCTATCACTTCATCCAACATTGACGCTTTGTCTGTCTGCACCAACAATAAATTTCACTACTACTAACTTTCTTCTCAAATTGTATTTGGACGAAAGGATTTAAATTTGACATAAGGATTTCGAATAGTTGAATGTTAAAAATAATTAAAAACTATACTACAAAAAGTATATAGCTCGATAGCTATGAAAAAAAATTAATATGTCGAGCTAATCGACAAGAATTTTTATCTGCTCCTGACCCTATTATTGTTTTAATTTAATTTAATATATACATCATCAATGTAATTATTTAAATAAAGTAAATAGCATAATTTATATATATATATATATAATATATGAAATAAAATACTTAATCCGTACGGGGCCAAATATGAATTGAATTTTTTATTTTTAAATTCAATCGCTTTTTTTTATTTCATTAAATATATATGTTGTGTATAAAAAAAAATCTTACATAAAATACACGATGTCATTTTTTATACTCAGATAGGAAATAAAATAAGAGGTAAATTATAATGGGCTCCCTTCAAATTTATCATCATTATAAGTAATTTTTTTTATTTGAAAAATTACTAATACATCCTGAAATCAATAATAATCTAAAAAAAATCCCTTCATAACATCCAATTATAAAAAAAAATACTAATTAGACGATA
Source organism: Sesamum angolense (assembly GCA_034509725.1). Taxonomy (NCBI): domain Eukaryota; kingdom Viridiplantae; phylum Streptophyta; class Magnoliopsida; order Lamiales; family Pedaliaceae; genus Sesamum; species Sesamum angolense. The sequence continues at coordinate 12,865,453 of JACGWL010000008.1, read as the reverse complement.
GTTAATACCCAAATAATATTTATAATTTTTTAAATAAAAATATTTATAATTATGATAAATTTGATCGGAGTTGTTTGTAATTTATTCTAAAATAATACATGTGAAGTTTACTATATTTAGTGTTGTGAAAGAAAGCCACGTCAACGACTGCGGACATGCTGCAGACAACCATTAAAGGGTAGTTCTAATGAAGTCCGGTCCAGTGCTAAAATTTATGTGGTTGTGTTTGAGTTTCAGTTTGTCTTCCCAACAAACAAAACCCCCCACTGTCTGCCTGTCCTCTCAGTTCCAAGTATTTGTGTGTGGACTACCTTCACTACACTCTGCCCTAAATCAAACACTTCCATATGTTTTGCATCAATTCTTGGACCACTTGTCAGATCCTTTGTCTCTGTTGGGCTTATCTATCTATACTCTGACAAAGTCTAACTCAGATTCGATGATGATTAGATTCAAATTAATTATATAATAAGTATAATATATTTATAATGTAATTTTTGTATAATTCAGAAGAATCAATCATGTGATTGGTCCGATACTTGTTAATTGATTAATTTGGTGGGATCGAATTTGATTTGGATAAAAAATTTCTCTTAGTATATGCTATCAGAAATTTTATTATCCAAATTAGGTTCGATCCAGCCAAACCAATCACACACGTTCACCATGTCACCAATCACACGATAAGTGTATTACACTTGTCTATAATTGATTCAAGTCTGACTAAATCTAATTGGGTTAAAAAAATTTCCTAAACTATTGTACTTTGAACCATTCAAGGTCTTGAATTATGGTTAGGTTTAAAGTCGGATTGGATTGTTTATTTTTAGGGTAAATTACAATCACCTCCCCTGAGGTTTGGCATAAGTACAAATATCCCCTCGTTGTTTGAAAAATTACAAATACCCCCCTGATGTTTGATAAAATTTTGTAATCCTTAGATGGATGTATAGAAATATCAACTTTGCCTTACTGTATTATTTTTTTTTTTAAAAAAAATAAATCTTATAAAATATTGAATGGGATGGATGAAAATTTTTATTAAAAATTATAACAAATTATCCCCTTAGTCGATAAGAAAAAATTTTTTAAAAAAAAAAATAAATACAATTATAATTTTTAATTCATAAGGGTATTTTGGTCAGTTCACTATAAAAAATGGATAAATTGGGGTAATTGTTAGATGGTCGTTAAAATTAGGGGGGTATTTATAATTTTTCAAACAACAAGGGGGTATTCGTAATTATGACAAACCTCTGGGGAGGTAGATGTAATTTACCTTTATTTTTAATCATGTTGCATCTTATACTCCATTTAATATATACACGTCACTTATATATACATTACTTATGAAAAATTTTATACACGTATTGTGTATATCTTAAATAGAATAGAAGATGCAATATAATTTAAAATATAAATCATGAAAAAAGAAGATGCAAAAAACTCCCCTGGCATTTGAAGAATGACGCAAACTGCCTCCCTGCCCATGGGAGTTTTCTGCATCATTTTAGTGTTCGCTCACACTCTCTAGAAAAATTTTATATATAGCAAATGGTGTAAATTGCACCATATTGAATAATTTTAACGATAGATTTGCAGTATGTTGATATATTATTTGTTTTTTTCCCGTGTTCTGCCAAGTAATATTACATGCATGGATCGATATAAATAATAAATAGTATAAATCATTGTCACATCAGCACAACATACATTTCATTATTAATGACACTTAATTATACAATTTAATTTTTTTCTTTTTTATATATATAATTTTCATTTTATCTAAAATTTAGATTAATTTTGGGATATTTTTCAGTAAAGAAGTGGTGCAAAAGTTGTGGGGTACCAAAACAATAGTCAAATAGTGTGGCCCATATCAATAGATACCTAAGAATATAATGATTAATTAGCATCACTTATTTATTATTTATATTTATTATTATTATATAATAATTCAAATCAAATCTAACATACCCACACACATATATACCAAATCCCCTTACCCTGTCATGGATTTAATATTTTGACCATGACTCTTAGCCGTAGCTAATAACTTTTTTTGGTGGAAAATCTAATTTTTTGCATTAATATTTATATAACTGTAGTTAATATAATCATTTACCATGATTTTTAGTCACAGAGACAAATATCGTAGCCAATAATAGCTTTTTTCTAGTGACTTTTAATAATAGTGTCTTGTTTGTTTGTTTACTTTGATTACGTTTGTTGATTTAAAAATACTAATGCATTGAATTAATATTTGAGTTTATATATATCGACGTAGCAACAACATTATATAAATAACTAAAAATAATGAAAATATTTGAGGGGAAAACTGTAAATCATGATGTGAGTAATGCATAATAATTAAATTATAAAATTTAATTCTTTCGTACCTTGCTGGAATTTGGGACCATCTTCTGCAATGTCTTCATCCTTTGATTAATTTTGTCCCTTCTTTTCTGGTACATGCATCATCAAATTATTATTAATTCATAACATTTTTAAATATTATTTTTTTAATTATTTTCCTTCAAATTTAAAGGGTTTTTTAATACCTTATGCTCTTACAATAAGAGTAAATTACAAAGAACACTATAAGTTAAGTAGCAGCAAACATGATGAAAACAAAAGTGAAAAAACCTTAAAAAGTGGTGTTTGTAAAAATAACTTAACATTTGCAATTTTAACGGTAAGCTGCCAAAGTCGGTAAAAAGCTGCTTATTATAACTTTTGTATTAAAACAATTTAATATAAACAATTCAAAAATAGAACGAAATTGTAAATTGAAAATACGCTTTCAGCTTATTTATCGATTTTTTTTTGAAAATTTTTTATTCGAATCAGGTTTGGTTGAATCAAACAAATCACATAACAAATACAATAAACTTGATATGTGATTGATTATTTTTCTTAAATAATAAACGAATCATGTATCAATTTGTATAATTAGTTCAAGTTCAAACTAGAGGGGACTACTTTTTTTTTTTTTTTTTTTTTGGGTCAAAAAGTAGATATTTCACCAAAAAATAATTAATTATGAAAAATTGAGAAAGAAATTAAAACCTACTCTTTCAGACTGGTTGTGAATAGCGGCAGCCCTACTCCTTTTTGTTGAAACTGATGATTTCCACTTCCTTTCTTTTTGCCTTCCTCATCAAATTTATCCTCTGCATCCAATATAAATATTTATTTATTTATTATTTTTTAATAATTAAATATAAAAATAAATATAAACCTCTATACATGAATACAAGCTTGACATGAATTTTTTTTAAATTTAATGTATATTTTAGAAATTATTTAATTTATTTATCAAAATTCTTAATAAAATTAGATATTTTCATAGGGAAATTCATATTTTAATATTCTGTATAATTTATTATTTTATTTGATCATGCCACATATTTTGCTACACCCGTGCAAAAGAAGAGCTTTTGTAGCTTATAAGTTCAAAGGTATAGGTGGTATGAGGGAAATTTTAAGCCAAATTCGATTTAGTAGGACCAGATTCAATTACATGGTAAGTGCAATACACGTGGAGTGTGATTGGTGTATAGTTCATGAAAAGTGATAAATCATATAACAATTGTATCGCACTTGCTCTGTGATTAGTTTGTTTTGGACAAATCTTATTTGTAAAAAATGTTTCGGTGGCGTGATTGGTTGATTCTATCGGAGTTTCACGAGTTTTATTTGAAAATATACTTAAGGAGAAAAGACTTTAGGCTTGTTCAGCTTTTACGACTGATGTGGGACGCATGACAGGATTATTATTTATTTTAGAAATAAAAATTATAAAATATATTATTTCTTTTGTGTTTTTGAAATTTTGAAAATAAAATAATAAATTTATGGCAAAATATTCAAAGTGAGTGTAAGAATGTGCGGGTGACATGAAAAGCGATGGGTTACATGCCTGTGATCTACTGTGACAAACCGAATCATGGTCGTCGGCGGAGGTCTTGGTATATTCTTTGCCGGAGCTGGTGTTCTCCGGCGACCACAGCGAAGTCGACGTGAACCCTCCACCACCCAATTCTCTCTCGCAGGTGTCAAGCCTCACCTGGCGGCTGTCTCTCCCCCCGCAGGTGGCGCTCTCGCTCGCACTAGCATTACCCTTGCAACCGCATACCCCCACACGCGCCACCCGATCCCGGCCGTCCTTGGCGGCGGCGGCGGCACTGCACGATCCCACTCGGGTGGAGCAGCCCACCACGCACGTGCCGATTCCCTCCAGCACGTGGCCAGAGTTTTCTTGATTGCTGTGATCATTTCTACAGATGCTGTTGTTGTTGCAGGGAACGAGGGCGTCCATGGTCACGGTGATGGAGGCGCTGGCGCTGGCGGGGTTGACTATGGTAGCACGGTGGGTGTCGAACCACGGCACCAGCTCCTTGGCATTGTCTCCTCCGCCGCCGTTCACGGCGGACTTCGGGCGAAGGTGGCCAGTTGCTTGATTGACTATAGACTCCAGCGTGCCGCCGGCGCGTGGCTTATCCCAATTACTGTACTTCGTCGGGGACGACGCGAGAGCCGGCTTGTTAACCACGCGCGGAGGGCCCAAGCCGTGCATGGCAAGCTGCCCGTTTTCCCACGTCAGCTCAGCTACTTCATAGTCCAACCTATCAAAACACAATTAAGTGTGAATCACCAAAAACCAAAAACTTCACCTCACGTCCGTCCCTATGAATTTGTACCCATATGAACTACAATTCATGACCTCTATGAATATAAACTCGTATCATCATACATCATTCCTAAAACAAGATACGCACACAAACATGTGCGATCATAAAAAATTATAAATAAATAGTAAAGAGAGATTACGATGGGACGACTTCCGGGGGCAACGAGCTGGACGAGTTGGAATGAGTACGGTGGACAAAGCGGGGTGGGGTGGGGTTGTCGTCGAGATCCCAGCTCGGAACACACTGATTCATGTTGAAATCGTTTTTTTGTAGTAGCTAAAGTTGTTAGAGTTGCGCCATTTGAGCAAGATTTTTTTTTAATTTTTTGAGATGTATATATAGTAACAAAAAGGGGACTTTCTTTTTTCTTTGGGTTGGAGGATATGTGGGTGTGGGCTTTTGGGACAAAGGATCCGACTGCATGTATATATATTTATGAACGTAGAGATAAGAACAAGAATAATTTGAGAGGAGAGAGAGAGAGAGAGTGGTCCATGGATGGGAGTGTGTTTCTCATTGGGAGAAAGAAATTGGGAATGCTTTAACATCCCCTTTGACCACGGCCAAATTCTAATTCGAATTGAATTTAATTAAATTTAAATTAATTATATAATAATTATAATATATTTATTATGTAATTAACGTATAATTTAATAAAAATAATTAGTTAGATGTTAAATTCAATACACGTGTTATATGATTGATTTGGTTCAGTCAAATTTGATTTTGATAAAATATTTTGAAAAAAATTTAAGGACCCCCTTATGATTTAAGAATGTTAAAAAAAATCTTAAAAAAAATAAAGTAACAATTACACCCCTTGTAATATGAAATATTATTCAAAAAACCCCGTGAGACCAGGTTGACCAGGGGCCTATATGAGTTATTGTTCATAATATAAAAGTAATTTTTTATATTTAAATTTTCAAAGGGAACTTTTGATATTTTTTATATCACATGGAGGTCAAGATAAATTTAACTCAAAAAATTTCTTAACTACATTAGGAGGAAAAGTCTTGTATAAATCAGATTTGGTTGAACCAAATCAATCACAAAATAAATGTCATATACTTGTCATGTGATTGATCATTTTTTTTAAAATCATACACCAAATACTGCAAATATATTGCACTTGCCATATAATTGGTTCAGATCTGACGAAATTCTATGTGGATTAGAATTTCCCAATTAGGAGAGGTAAACGTCAATATTCTAGGGTTATTGCAGCTCATCAAGGATCTTCTATTGTACATTAGGTTTAAGATATTATGTTTCTATCTACTAGTGTGTATGACACACGCAAATGGGTGTGCAAATAATTTAAAACTTAAATAATATAATTTTTACTTTTTCTAAATATATATGTTAGTTAAATAAATAAAAAATAGTAAAAAATTAAAATTTTTGGGAAGTTATTGAGAGAATAAATATTTTTTACGCTTTAAAATATATTATAAATAATAATAGCATACATAAATTAACTCATCATATTTTAAAAAGAAAAAAAGAAAAGAACGAAAGATATTGAGAGAATAGATATTTTTTTACGTGTTAAGTTTTATTATAAATAAAAATAACTTACATAAATTAACGCATTATATTTCAAAAAAAAAGAAAAGAAAGAAAGAAAAAAAAAAAAACTCAACTTAAGGTACTATTGATATATAAAAAAAATAATGTCTCGGTATTAGAAATCGCCTTGTGAGTGAGTTAAAGGTCTTTGTTTTTTATATTAGTATAAATAGTACAATCTGATTTAGTTTAAATTGTATTTATTAGCTTGATTGTTAGCTTCGTTACTCAAACAACTAATAAATACGCATATTACACGTGTTCTTGCGCTCCATTTTTTTATGAAAATTTGAGCACAGTGTATATATTTTTTTTAATTTCAAAATTATTTTAATGGTTTTATAGAATAAAAAATTAAAAGTGTTAGAATTCTGTTATATGGGACTAAAAGTATATGTTGTAAAGCATGGTGAGTTCCCCGGGCAGAAATAAAAGTACAAAGGAAAATGATACAAAGACATGGTATTAGGGATTTTGGAAGCAAGTACGACACGTCCACTGAGATGCGCGTGGGGAAGCTAAACCTTGGACGGTAGCAAGTGATGCAAAAGCCGGACACGCGTTTAAGAGTTGCTGTGAGTGAAGGTGGACCAGACACGTCGACCGCAATTCCACTTGCCCCATCCACGCGCTAACTATGGAATGTGCAAAACGACGCACCCTGTGTTCGGCCGAACTAAAAATAAACATACGGCGGATAGCCCATATTAGCGTACATAATAGCAATTTACCTTCTATGATTTTGTAAATGAATAAATTATTTTTTATAAAAATAAATAGTAATTTTTTTTTTATTTTTTAAAATAAAATTATTTTTTTGTTTAAAAAAATAAAAATTATTTCATTTTAAAAAATATAAGGAGGTAAATTATTATATTTTAAAAAATATAGGGAGGTAAATTATTATTTTTTCTTTTATAGGAAAGTAATTTGCTTATTTGTAATATTACAAACAAATTTCTTGCATTTTTCCCTTAGCATACCTGAACTTGAATTTTTTAAAATAAATTAAATTTACATCGGCTAAATTACAAAAATGTGTTTTTTTTTTTTCCTAGCTACACGTTTTGAAAGGTGTTATGTCTGCATAAACTTTTCCTTTAAATAAAAAATGTAATTATAATTAAAACTAAAATTTTAAAAAGTTTAGCCGTATTTTGCAAAAAATAATGATTATTTGGGTATTTTGGTATCTGTAGAGAGTGTCAATATCTACCCATTTTTAAATTATATTATTAAAAATACTTATTGAAAGTTGTATGTGAATTTAAGTATGTTTTGATGTACTTATTAGATTGTGATAAATTAAAAGGAAAATAGTATATAATAATATAATTTTTAGAAAAATAAATGAAATAGATAAAACTTTAAATAATGAGTAATGCGAGAAAGAAAAAGAAAATATTACATTTCTTCAAATAGGGGTAATTTAGTCAGTTTACTTAAAAAATATACCAAGATAGTTGTTCAGGGGCGTTGTTATATAGGAAAAATTGCATTTTTTTGTTCTGCACGATAGGGTGTGTTGCACTTTTGATTCCACAATTTACAAGCTTAGTATATTTAGTCATATAGGATAAAATTATAGCACATTTAGTCCCATAGCATATAAACTTGTGGCACTTTTGGTCCCATAAGATATAAATAATTTTATATTCTATAAGACCAAATGTGCCATAATTTTTATTCTATGGGACCAAATATATCAAAATTTTATTTTATGGGACTGAAAATGCCACAATATTTATCCTATAATAAATATACTAAGTTCGTAAACTATGGAACAAAAAGTACAACGCACCCTATTGTGAGGCACTAAAAATGCAATTTTCCCTTATATATAACTAGTAATCTGTGACATATCCAATATGTGTGTAAATTCTATAATTTTATTTAAAATAAAATACTTAATAAAATATAAATTAGTATTGAATTTATAAGAGAATTGTGAAAAAATGCATGAAAATTAAAAAATAACTATAAAAAGATAGCGGGATGAAAACTTAAATGAATTAATAAATTAAAATTAAAAAAAAAAAGACCACAGAAAGAGATACAAAAAAAAAAATGTTTTCTCTTAATGTATAGTATAAATATAGATATCAACCAAATTTGGTATGCACACAAATTTTAATACATTAAAACTAAGGGATAATTTTATTACACGTGTTATGTGATTAGTATACAATTTTAAAAATTAATTAATCACATAATAAATATTTATGTGCGTGTATTATTTATTTTGTCTGGATATTTCAATTTTTAAAATCATTGGCATATGTAATTAATCTTTTATACTCTGTTATAACAGTATTTATATAATAAATAAATGAAGACATAGAAGAGTTCGATTAATTTTTCTATCTCACTAATGAGCTAAATTGGCATTTTCCTCGTAATGACATTTGGACAAACTGCTATCTTTGTTAAGATCTAATGTAATTTATACTTTTGTTATATTGAAAATGAATAAATTATCTCTTTATATATAAAAAAATAGATTATTTTCTAGTAATTTTTAAATTAATAAAAGTATATATTATTAAAAATATTTATATATTATATATTTAAAATAATACTTATGTTTAATAAATATTTTTATATTATCATAAATATTAATATTATTCTTAAAAACTATGCCCAATCGCAAAAGAGTTAGTGGATTACACCAATGCGGGGACTCTTGCTACATCGCCAGCCCTTAAATGAGGGGTTTTAGATGTGCACATGACCTCGTTCTCATAAACAATATCAAATAATATGACTTGTGGTTCAGTCGGTACCCAATTGCGCGGGGTATTATTTGGTCTAGCTTCATTAAAAAGATCCCTTAAAGATTATAAATCGATCAAGCTCCACATTTGCAATTAATATAAGACGATTGCTAATATCAGTAGCCTAATATGGCATGCACTTCACATGTGATGTGATAATATTTTTATTTTTTTAGAATTAGAAAAAATAACAAAATATTGATATTATGCAATTAAAAATGGAGTAATAATAAAAATAGGTTTGGTGGAGGTGCAACATTTGGTAGATGATTGGATACAACTACAAGGAGAGGAAGTCATAGTCTGTAGGGTGTGGGAGAGGACAAGATTTGATCATGTAATAAATGATGATTTTTGTAGTTTGTCTGTAAGAAGTCGAAATAAAAGAGACCAGTTGGAGGAAACGAGGGATAAGATTCTTGTGGCCAAACTGCAATGTCATGTACTCTTCCAAATTCATAATTTTCAAAAACTATATATATATATATATATATATATATATATATATATATATATATATATATTATATATATATAGGGTTAATTATATTTAGACCCCACTGAAAATATTAAATTGTACTTTTTTTCTAAGTTTTTTTTTTAAATTATACTTACATGTCTTTTCAAAATTCTTTAATTTACACATAATCCCCTTCTATTACTGGTTGGATGACAAATTTTTTTTTCCATAATTTTCAATTTTATTCCTTATTTAATATTTATATATATATTTTTGTACTTTTCTTTATTTGGTATATATTTTTGTATTTATAAGGTGATATATGTATCACATATATGTAGAGTGGGGTTAATATTATTATATATATATTTTTTATAGGTACAAAATTATTACGTGAAAATATTAAATGAGGGATAAAATTAGAGATTTATGCAATTTTTGCTAATGTCATCTTTTTTATCCAAACCATAACGAAAGGGGGTCAGGCGTAAACAGTGAATTTTTGGAGGGGTTAAGTGTAATTTTCAATTTTTGGGGAGAAAAGTATAATTTTACATTTTTATAGGGGTCTAAGTGCAATTAACCTATATATATATATATATATATATATATATATATATATATATATGGTGAAATACAGTTCATCTGCAATTGATATTGAGTGATGTTACGGGAAATAATGAATTGAGGGCTTTCTCTATCAATTTTCTTATTCAAAGTAATCTGCAACGCAAAGGAACATGAGAGATATCAAAGGCAGTTCTGGTAGTAATCCTCTTGACGTTTAAATCAGTCAAACTCCAAATTAAGAGTAAAAGGATAGGCCAATCACAACTCACGTATTTAGAGTCGAGGTCTGGAATCATTTTTTGTTTTTTTTTAATTCGTACAAAGAAAGTTAGTAACATAAGCATGTTTAGAAAAATAAAACTTATTTTGTGCCTGTACGGAGCAGGACTTTTTATGAAGGTGCCTCTATGGAGGAGGGCTTAACGGGTGCCTTTTGTGCCTACTTCTTAGTAGGGCTTTATTTTTTTACAAGAGAATGTTAGAGAATAAAGAATATATATATATATATATATATATATATATATATATCATGAATGGATCTTGCATGGAGCAAAAATTATTATGCCTCATCGGAGGAGGGCTTATTTGACGAGAGTGTTCTTAGAACAAGACTTAGAAACCTCACCGGAGGAAAAATAAGGTGTCCGCCAAAAGTAGGGCTTAGGTGCCTATACGAGACAGAGCTTATATGTCCTCTATAAAAGGACCTAAGTACCTAGCCAAAAGAGGGGTGTGCCTCCACGAAGGAGGGCTTTTGTGCCTGTGTGGAAGACAGGGCTTTTGTGACTTGTGTGGAAGACAGGGCTTCTTATGAGAGGTTTAAGAAGGATGTCTACTTCGTGAAATTATTACAAGAAGACACATGTTAATATGTCGAACGTGGTAAAATAAACTTTCAAGAATGTTAAATATTAAAATACTCCTTGAGGAAGCTTGTAATAAAAATTTATTCATCAAGGGGGATGCCTGCCTGGGGGTAGGGCTTACTTCTGAGGAGGATGCTCTCCTACTCTTCTAGGGAGACCCCAAAGACACGTATTTGCAGATCCAAGAGGTCCTACTCAAGTTTTTCAATGTGCGCCATGCAGTCCTCGGGGGCACCTTCTTGTGGGGGAGGGTGCTCTCGCCTTCTCACTAAGGGGATGCCTTGTCGCAAGGGTCTCTGCACATTGAATAATAGATTAGTAGGAACATTAGAATTAAATAATGATAATGGTGGGCCGGTGATGTAGGACCTTGAACGGAGGTAGTAAGCATTAGGGGGAGGTCCTCCATCGGGAAGGGGACCATTCTACCGGAGGAGATGCTATCTCCGTTGTTGGTAGATTCCATAGACCTCACGCCTTAGATTAATGTTCCCACTGACGGCGCCAATGATGTGTTCAAAAAATGCATAGGTCCAAATTATATGGATTGTCGTAAAGGTTTGGGCCGAAGTGAATGCCAATCTTGAAGAGAGGACCTGCAAAAAAAGAGTTAGCACTCCGAAGCCTAGGTTAGTATGGGATCTCGAGAAATATGAAGATAAAAGTAGATAAATGCGATATAACTCGAGATATGGTGAATAATATAGGTGTAAAAGTATATGAACACGTGATAATATGATTGTAGAGTGCTTAAGAGTGTTTAGAGTGTGAGAGATGTGTGAGAGACGTGAGGAAGACGTATAGAGAGTGAGAAAAGTATCAAGAATGTGTCAAGAATGTCTCTAAAATATGAGGTTAAGGTCTCCGCGTAGGGTAGAATGAGCCTGTATTTATAGGGGAAGGGGATGCCCATTCCCTTCCAGACTGGAGTCTACACGTTCCCTCTATTCTCGGGAAGAGTGGATACGAGTTGTTAGGATAATGCCCGATTTGCCTTTATCTTCGGTTAGTTATGCTGTTGAAACTTATCTCCGAGTTGGGGGAGACCATATCCCCTAGATTCAGAAGAGTTGTTGGAGTCTGTTAGGGTTTGGAGTCTTTCTCCAGTCTTGGGAGACTCCTTGTCTCCAGTAAGTCCCAGCCGCCAGGGGGAGTCCTCCTAAGGTTGATGTGGTCCAAAATTATTGTTGACACATGGGCTGATGAGATGCCACGTAGGAAAGTAAGCTGCTACGTGTGGGCCTTTTGGACCAAACATTTTGTTAGCTTTGATCATGGTACGAGAAGGGGGATGCCTTATCCTCTTGGTCCGAGTAGGGGGATGCCCTATCGTCTTGGGCCTCTCATTTCTTTCTTCCTTTTGGATCGTTTGGGCATTTATGGGCCGGTCTATTTTTATGCACATCAATAGCCCCCCCCAACTCTAATAAGTGGATATTTTGGCACTTATTAGAGTAGACATTTTAGAGTCGAGGTCCGAAATCCCATTTTTTTTTAATTCCTTCAAAGAACGGTAGTAACATAAGCATGTTTAGAAATACAAAACTTACTTTGTGCCTGTACAGTGTAGGACTTTTTATGAAGGTGTCTCCATGGAGGATGGCTTAATGGGTGCCTTTTATGTCTGCTTCGTTGTAGGGCTTTATTTTTCTGCAAGCGAATTTTAGAAAATAAATAAAATATGTATATATCATGAATGGATCTTGCATGGAGCAAAAATTATTGTGTCTCCTCAGAGGAGGTCTTATAGAAGGAGCCTAAGTAACTACCGAGAGGAGAGGTGCCTCCACGAAGGAGGCTTCTGGCCTGTGTGAAATATAGGCTTTGTGACTGTGTGGAAGACAGAGCTTTTTATGATAGGTTTAAGAAGGATGTCTACTTCGTGAAATTATTACAAGAAGACACATGTTAATATGTCGAACGTGGTAAAATAAACTTTTAAAAATATTAAAATATTAAAAATACTCCTTGAGGGAAGTTTGTAATAAAAATTTATTAATCGAGGGGAATGCCTGCCTGGAGGTAGGGCTTAATTTCTAATGAGGATGCCCTCCTTCTCTTCTAGGGGGACCCAAAATACACGTTTTTGCAGATCTAAGAGATCCTACTCTAGTTTTTCAATGTGCCACATCCAGTCCTTGGGGGCACCTTCTTGTGGGGGAGGGCGCTCTCGCCTTCTCACTAAGGGGACTCCCTGTCGCAAGGGTCTCTGCACATTGAATAGTGGATTAGTAGGAACATCAGAATTAAATAACGATAATGGTGGGGCCGCTGAAATAGGGCCTTGAACGGAGGTAGTAAGCATTAGGGGGAGGTCCTCCAGCGAGAGGGGACTATCCTTCTGGAGGAGGTGCTATCTCCGTTGTTGGTAAATTCCATAGATCTCATGCCTTAGATCAATATTCCCATAGACTACGCCAATGATGCATTCAAAAAACGAATGGGTCCAAAGGATATGGAGTGCCATTCTAGGCTTGGGTCGAAATGAATGCTAATCTTGAATAGAGCCCCTGCAAAAAATGAGTTAGCACTCCGACGCCCAAGTTAGTATTGGATCTCGAGAAATATGAAGATAAAAATAGATAAATGCGATATAAATCGAGATATGATGAATTATATGTGTAGAAGTATATGAACACGTGATAATGTGATTGTGGAGTGCTTAATAGTGTTTAGAGAGTGAGAGAGGTGTGAGAGACGTGAGGAAGACGCATAGAGAGTGAGAAAAGTGTCAAGAATATGTCAAGGATGTCTTTTGAAGATGAGGTCAAGGTCTCCCCGTAGGATAGAATAAACCTGTATTTATAGGGAAGGGAGATGCCCCTTCCCCTCCCGACTGGAGTCTACACGTTTCCTCTATTCTCTGGAAGAGTGGATAGAAGTTGTTAGGATAAGGCCCAATTTGCCTTTATCTTCGATTAGTTATGCTGTTGAAACATATCTCCGAGTTGGGGGATGCCATGTCCCCTAGATTCAGGGGAGTCTGTTAGGATTTGAAGTCTTTTTCCAGTCTTGAGGGACTCCTCGTCTCCAGTTAGTCCTAGGTTGCTAACACATGGGCTAACGAGATGCCACATAGGGGAGTTGGCTGCCACATGTGTGGGCTTTTTGGGCCGAACATTTTTTTAAGCTTTGAACATTGTACGAGTAGGTGATGCCCTGTCTTCTTAGGCCTCTTAGGATGTTACGGACCTGTCGTTTCTTTCTTCTTTTTGGATCGTTTGGGCCTTTTTGGACCAGCCTAATTTTACACATTAGAGTTATTTAATATTGTGTTTCAATTAACGCTTTTGAGTTGAATGGTTTAATTTGTCTGGATAAATTGACACCACAACAGATCTCAAATCTTTGTACATTAATTTTATGGTATTATGATAGATTTTAGGCTAAATTCCATTTTACCTTATTTTGTTTATTTAGCAAAAAATTCTTATGTGTTTAAAAATAGGCAAAAAAATCCCCTCCTGCTTTCGAAACTCCAGCAAAAAAAATTCCATTTGAATATATTTTTAGTTGATTTTATCAATACTTTTGTCCATTTTGGACTAAAATGCCCTTATATAAATATATAAGAGACTAATACATTTTTTACTTATTTTTGTGCATTTTTGACTTATTTTAACTTATTTTGAGTATTTTTTTTATTTTCATATCTCTACAAAATTAAAAAATTTCATTTAAATATATTTATTTTTAAAAATATTCAAAAACATAATATAAATTTTTTAATGTTTAATAATTTAAATTAAATTAAGATCACAATACAAAATTTAAATATCTTTCAAAGTATGGAATTTATGAATTAAAAAATTATACATTATTATTGTTTATTTAAAATTATTTAAATATATACTTATATTAGATATAAAATACCAAAAAATACATTATATACTAAATTTTACTTTTAAAATTTAAATACGTACACGATTATAAATCTTAAATAAATAGTAATTATAATTTTATAAATTAATTTAAATTATTATTTAGGTTACATATTTATTAGTTATATTATTGTTTATAAATAATATTTATATTAAATTAATGTTATGTATATGTTTAAAAGAAAAAAGGAAAAAAACTCTAAAAAAAACAACGAGGGCGACGACGATGGTCGCACCCCCGCAAAAGAGGGTGACGGTGACCTCTTTCTTTTGTCTGGGCGATGTTGTCGTTGCCCAGATTTGATCTCGGCGATGGCGATGTCGCCAGATCTGAGGGGCAACGGCCGTTGCCGTTGCCGTTGCCTCTTTCCTTTCATTTTTTTCTTGGGCGGCGGCCGTCGCCCTCTTTATTTCTATGGGTGACATTGCCGTTGCCCAGATTTGATTTGGGGCGTCTGACGTCGCCAGTCGGGGCTTGGCGGGGGCGGCGGGGGGTTGGGGAGTGGGAGGGTAGTTTTTTTTTTTTTTTTAAATATTTTTATATTATATATTTAATATTAATAAATTAATAAATCTAAACCCTTAATTTTTTTAAATAAATTTATGATCTAGCGGTCAAAATTAATTGATTAGATCTAACAGCTCTCATCTAATCAATCATGATCCAACGATCAATAAAAAAGAAAATATTTAATATGTAAGGGTAAACGGTCAATTTATGACAAAGTTTAACGGCGTTACACTACCTCCTAAAAAAGAGAGCGTATGCTAAGTATAAAAAAATACAAGGGTTTTTTTTTACCTATTTTTAAAATATCAGGGAAATTTTTGCCGAGTTTTTAAAATACATGAATTTTTTTTGCAATTTAGCCTAAATTTTAAGTCTATTAATATAGAGTCATTTGGAATCCCAACTTTAGATCCTTCCTCAAATCCAAAATTTTCATCCAAATACAATCTAAAATCTTCTTTTTAAATGATTAGTTCAAATCCAAATCCGTCCATTCAGATGAAATTTCATGTTGCATTTGGATTAAAAAATTTGAATTTATCTAGATAAGTCTAATTTTAAAGGATTTCAACATTTTCATTTTTTTAAAATTTTTGTTAAATAAATGAATTTCTTTTTTTAAAATTATTTAAAATTATTTTTTAAATTCTTTCCTTAAATTTAAATCCGTCAATTCAAACACATCCTCCCAATGTGCGCGCATGTTGGGCTTTCAGCTAACATAGCTCCAATAGCAAGCCCATATTTTTTCTTTTTCTTTTTCTTATTCTTTTAAATTCACACTGGACTGTAGTTGAAATTGCAGATATTAACGTAATTGGGCCTTCACAAATATTCAATGAAGGTATGTCTGCCATAGTTTGATGAACATAAGTGATATATATAATAAACCACCAATAAATTTTGAAAACAAAAATTAATACATAATAAAAAGCGGACCAATTCATGAATATGAGTGAAAGTGGGAGCAAATATGATATTGGTGGTTTAAAAATGGAGCAATTGATGAACATAAGTGATATTTTAATAAATAATATATTCGCGGTTAAAAGATAATGTGAATCAAATGGGTAATATTTTAATAAATTTTGGAGAAAAAAATATTGGCAGTTAGATTCTTTAATTGAAATAGCTCTAATAAAATTTAGGGACAATTACATTTATACCTCTTAATCCATTGTTCATTGTGATAGTTATGTTTCTTTTTCTGAGATTTGGTGTAATTATACGTAGATATTTTATGATTTGAAAAATTATAATTAGTAACCTAAGATTTGTTTTTGTCTAACAAATGGTCCTCCCCCCCCCCCCCCCCGCGATCGTCAAAATTTACTGGATTTGTTGATATTAACAAAAAAAAACTGAATGAAAACTGATATGTACATTCGGTTGACTTATTACTGACTTATTGCAGGTCAAATATTTTTTTAACTAAACTACCCTTACAACAGTGAATATAACCTCATCACATGCATTAATATGTTAAGATATATAAGGTTAATTGATCACAAAAAATTTATTTTACATGCAATAAATTAGTAATATGTCAATTGGGGGTAAATATAAATTTTATCCGATCTTTTTTAATTCAGCAAATTCATCGAATATTAACTAATGAAGGAATTTATTTGTTAGATGGAAGCAAATCTCAGGGTTACTAAATGTAATTTTCAAACCACAGGATCAATGTATAATTACATCAAACCTTAGGAGATGGGGTGCAGTTATCCCTTGTTATTTACACAAATCACTTCTACTTTTTGTGTAATTATATTAAACTATCACAAACAACAGAAAATAGGGCTAGTTTGTGCAATTTGTTGATACTTTTGGAGGATGTGTATGTTGGTATACATGACCAAAAAGCTAACTGAATTGATTGTTTTTTATGCATATTAATTGAATTAATGAATACGGTAAGAATTCATCAAATTGGCATTGTATTTTGTTATGCTTACCACTAACGCTGCATGGGTTTCAATGTCACAACAAAATGCCTACAGACCAAAAGGCTAGACCTATGAAGTTGGGGTGCCAATAGGTTTGGCATCTATGAAATCAACTTCTAAGGGTTGGTTTAAAACGTCCAAGTCGAGACCTGAGATTAAGGGTGCTATACAGATTTGCATGAAATATTGTAGTGCGTGCTTCATTAGCGGGAAACATAGGTTGTCTACGCAATTTTAGTGGTTAGTCGCATGGCAAGGTAGTCGACTAACTGAACTGACTCGTAGGAATCGTCATATATTTGAGGATTGGTCGATATGACTGTAATTATCAATTTCGATAGTACGGATTAGTCCTCGACTTGAGTAATCATGACAGTCGCATGCATACGAAGATTGTATCTTCGATCTGGCTAGCAGTGACTGTGTTGCAAGACATGGTCATCATAAGCCTTGTCCAATGCAGTTGGAGTATATAGCGAGAACGACGGATTTTCAAGAAAGGATATGTTCCCTATCTGTATGTGACAGTGAGATCTCCTATGAGTTTTAAGATGGTTTAGACTCTTAAAGTCTTTGGCTAAAGCGATTAATTAATAGGGATGAGTTTCCTAAATCAGATCAATAGAGTAACATATATCGAGTATCAAGCATAGTTGCTTAGTCAAAAATGGGAACCAACGCCTAATTCCATGTCCTAGACTAAAGTCGGGAGATGGTTGACAGTAGGATCATACATGTATGGAATTTGAAGCCTAAATATCCATGCCAACATTGAGGATAATCATAAATAATTAATTAAATTAAATTTAATTAATTTTGTTGGTCACAAGCCCAAGTCTAGTTGAGGGTGAACCTAAAGAGTCACACACAAATTATTTGTGAAGTGATGGAATTAATTTTAGAAGAAACGAATTAATTCAATTTGATTAAATTAATTCATAGAGAAGAAAAATAAATGACTGGATCATTATTTAGAATAATCCATTCGATAAATGCCCAAGAATTTAATTTGATTATTTTAATTTTGAGTTTAGTCTTTTAATTAATTGAATTAATTTAAAATAAATTTGAGTTAATTAATTTATAGACGGGCTTGTCTAATTAATGTATTGGATTCATTAGTTAGTCGAGATGGGCTTAATTAATTAGTTGGATTAGTTAATTATTTAAACTTGATTAATATATTAGATTTATTGATTGAGCATATTTGGGCTTGTATAGATTTAATTGGATTAATATTCATATAAATTTATTGGATACTTTATTTAATTGGATTAAAAGATAAACCCAATAGATTATAATTGGGCTTGATTTAATATATTGGATAAGTTAAAATAAGCCCTATCCAAATATAAGTGTGTGGATGTTTAAAAGATAAGGTCTTTTAAACACACTACAACACTATGTCAGAAAATGCTCTCTCTCTCTCTCTCTCTCTCTCTCTGTTTGCAGCAAAACCACAAAAATTTTCTCCCTTTTTCATGGTTTTGAGTTCTTCTTGAATTAGAATCAAGTTGAGAACAAAAAAAATCATTTACACTAATAGATAGCGCAAAACAATTTTGATTTCTTCCAACGAATAAATAATCATTTCTAGCAAGAGGGTTAGGTCCATCTTGTCACGATATGGTGTGCACTAGCTTTAGAGGGGTTCTACACTTGAACCTTCTAAGTAAATGGATCCAGAGAAGGAGAAGAGTCAACGAGAGCAGCCGAACAGAAAATGAGGAAAAGGTGTTTTTCGTGTTTAATTTTCTGTTTGCTTGATTTATCCTTTACCACTTTATATAAACACATATATTATTTGTATGGTTTCTGCATTTTAATTACACCGAATGTCTGAATGATCAAATGGTACACCCCTTTGATCCGGTTTTTATTACGTTATCGTTTTACTTTACCGTTTTTCACGCTTCCGCTGTGTTTTCGGGCCGATTTGATCCCTTTATAGAAGCGTAATTTTTCCAAAGTATAAGTGAGTTGTGTAAATGATGCCGACGTTTCTAATGAGCATGTATAAATATACCATAGTTAAGGGGCGTCGATGTAACTATCCTTGAATTTTATCTTACACTTTGTTAATGCCTTTTAATTGGTATTTATCAAAGTAACTAATCTAATTTTTATTCTAAAAATGCTATATTTTAAATGTTTTTAATTTAAATTCGTTGATATAATAATCAATATTTAATTTGTGTATAATTGAATTAATCACCATTGATGTCTTAACTTAATGATTGAGGTTACGACTAAGGTCCCGTAAACAAGTTTGATATTATGAGTTTGAGTCCCGTCAGATGTCTAGATACTTATAACACTTTATTTGAGTTATTATAATTTATTTACAGTCATGTGAATGTATTGATTGAATATCAAGTTATTATAATTTGTTGTTTACTATTCTTAATATATTGATGTACTAGTATAGAATCCCTGCTATCCACACTATAAAGAATTTTTTACATAAAATAGACTTTCAGTTTTTAATAGGTAAAGCATAGTAATTTTGAATTCTTACTCCACTTTGATTATATTCAAAATGATCGGTTAAATACTATATTTAGTCCTTAAGTTTTTATTTAAAATTATTTTAATCCCTCAAGTTTATTTTTTGACTTTA
The DNA here is from genome assembly GCA_034509725.1 of Sesamum angolense. Taxonomy (NCBI): domain Eukaryota; kingdom Viridiplantae; phylum Streptophyta; class Magnoliopsida; order Lamiales; family Pedaliaceae; genus Sesamum; species Sesamum angolense. The sequence continues at coordinate 12,845,557 of JACGWL010000008.1, read as the reverse complement.
ACATCCTTAAACTTTAGTTTTTATCTCTGTTTGGTCCTCTAACCATTTTCTGGCGAAAATGTGACCGAATTTTGACTCTTTTGAGGGTAAAATGGTCAATAAGTTTACTTTTATTTCTTTAAATTTATAAATTTATCAACATAGTCATTTTTATATTTTTTTTGTGCCGATATGTTGTAATTATCTGATGTGAATAATGAAAACTTTGAACTCTTGTGAAAATAAAATGATATATTGCTTAATTTAAAATAAACCTCTTTTCATTTAACAGAAAAATTACCAAAATTATAAATAAATTTTATAAAACTTATCTAATATGAAAATATGATAAAAAAAAACCTAAATAAGTAATTTTTTATTTCAATAGTTAAAGATAAGTCTAAAAAATTTAAACATTAATAATATTTATTAAATATTTGGTTCGAACAAAAAGTTGGTAGGTTATATTTTTAACTAGATTCTTTGGTGGATTTCATATTTATAAAATTCATTTTAAGAGATTTTCTAAATATATAATCCCATCTTATAGAAAAAAAATTATAAAAATCTTTTTAAATGAATTTTATATATATTTGAAATTCAGCAAATAATCTAATAAAAGTAAGTTCCACCATATTTTTTTCAAAATTGTTGTGGTTAATATTTAATAACATTACTAAGATTTAATTTTATTAGACATATCTTTAACTCCTAAGATTAAAGAACCAAGATAGTGTTTTTTTATAGTTTTAGATTAGATAAGTTTTATAAATTTTTTATAATTTTGATACTTTTTGTCACTTCTGAAAATGAAAAGAAGAAAGAGACTATTTTATTTTAAGTTAAGCAATATGATAATATGATGTTCACAGGAGCTCGAAGTTTTTATTTTTCATACAAAATAATTACATCGTACCATATAAAAATATAAAAGAAAATGGTTTTTTTTTTTTTTCTAAACAAGGACTAATTTGATGATTTTACAAACTTAAGGGACTAAAGTGAATAAATAAACTTAAATTGACTATTTTACACTAAAAAAAGTCGAACTCCAATCACATTTTTGCCGAAAAATGATTAGAGGGACCAAACTGAGACAAAAATTAAATTTTAGGATGCTAATGTCAAGAAATGAACTTAAGGGATTAAAATGATTCTAAACGAAAATATAAGGGACCAAATATAACATTTACCCAAAATAATTTTTTCCTACACATGCATACAATTTATTTCTATTTACCAAAGTTTGTATAGATATGATTATTACTTTCAAACAATTTGACATTCTATTAAATATATAGATAAATTTTTATATATCCAACCTTATATAAAAATTAGATAATTACTTAAATGATTATTTGTATCATAGAATTCATATTCCATAAAAAAACTATATTAACGTATATAAATCTAAAATAATCTTACTTACATAATATATATATATATATATATATATATATATATATATATATATGTTATGTGTATCAAAATATTCTGGCCTAAAGAGGCCGAAGTGGTTAAAAAAGAAGAAAGAAATGGAAGGCCTATAAGGCCCCTCGGAGGCCCAGGTCAGGAAGAGGCCCAAGGGACACCTGATAGGCAGCTAGGTGGCATCCCCCAGAGAACTGATTGGCCAAAGAAGGACCAACAAACCCTTAGGGACACATGGTTCCCTCAAAGAGAATGACTCCAAACCTAACAGACTCCCCTGAATTTAGGGGGTATCCCCCTACTAAGGGGATCAACCAGCACCAAATCTGAGAGAAAACAATCTTATCCAACAACTGTAAGGCCATGATCCCCCCAAATTCATGACCTCCTAGAACAACATTGTTGTTGTCCATAAATAGGGACATCCCCCAGTTGGAGAAGGACACGCAAGATCAAAAAATGCATGATCAAAAGGAGAATCGACCTTCATACATTCATCCACACATAATCAGATCTACACAATCATATTCACACGACTAGAAGGACTCCTATAAGGGCACGACAGGAGGGACATCCTTCTCACCTTTTTTGATACTATATTAGTTTAAAACAACCTTATAATTCATAGTTAAGACTTTGATTCCATATCAAAATCTCTAGTACACACAAAATCAAGCAATAACATTCTCTTCTTTACTCGTGTGACCCATTTTTTCTTATTTCATCACTTTCAACTTTAAGTGGGCCAAGTATCTCGCATCATTTCTTAGATAAGTATATTTCTGAATGCATTAATATATATAAAGAAAAATGAAAATTTAGTTTTAATGAGGTAATTGGAATCGGTGATGAGAAATGTCATAGTATGAATTATGAAGCATTTTGTTAATTCCTAACGGTAAACATATATGTATACACATTAATTTAACAAAACTATCTAATTATCATATCATTTTAATTACCAAAAAAATAACTAAATCAAGAAATACAAAAGCGAAAAGCAAAAGAAAGTATGTACATCTTTTAAGCTTTAAGGCAAAACCATAAAATGAAAAATGATAATAATTTTTAAGATATATTAAAGAATTGAACTGTTATCTGTATTATTATTAATCTAACACATGCCTACAAAATTTTCAGTCAAAGTAAAATATACAAAGAAGAAAACAAACTTCAAACAAACGTATAAGGACTGTTTCTGGAAAAGAGTTCAAATTACACAAATATAAAATACATATATTTACATGTGAATGTAAAGATTTATAAAGTTATGATCACTAAAAAATATATTCTATTGTAACAACTTTTATAATGACCAAGTTTATATTTATAATAGATTTATGAATTTGGAATGGCCTTTGTAATGGAAGAACATCCGTTCCTTTAACAGGTATTGCAAAAAAATTTAAACTGCTCTAGACAAGGCCATTCCAAATTGTATCGGATTTGTAATGGTCAACATCACCATTACAATATTGATCAAATGCAAAAATTGAGTTAGGTACTATTTTTTAAACGACCACTTTGAATTTATTAGACAATTTTATTGGAACAGCCGTTGTAATACATATAGTTATAAGTGTATATCCCATTTGGAACAGACCTTTGAACTCTATTTGTAATAGCCTGGCCTTTTTTGGTATCGGTGTTTGTACCTCATTTTATAATACTAATGTTAGCACATATTGTAATGGCTTTTGGTACTCTTGTTGTGAACGTTTGTTGTAGTTTTGTAAGGGCCTCTGGAGCGATTTTTGTTTCTATTTTAGTAACGTTTTTAGTAATTTTTAAATGAAAACATACTAGTGTTTTGTCTCATTTTGTACGGTTTTTTGACCTATTTTTAGAACGGTTTGTTGACAATTGGAACGACTTTAGGAATGGATTTAAGGTTTTATGATAATAAAGTTTATTCCTAAAACTGCACAAAAGTTGTTACAAATGTAGTGCATTTTTATATAATTTATTTATATTTGAATTATTATAATATTTATTTTATAATATTTTGTTGAATTTGTTAAATAAGAAATATTATATAATTTATCTAGCAAGAAACTAAAAAATATAATTAACAAAATTAAAATAGTATCTAAAACTTGTATTCATAATATACATACAAATGTAAAAGAAACTAAAAAGGATAAACCATCCTAATTTAGATCATGCTCCCTGTTGGTAGCATCGGCATTGTCTTCTTCCTCGTCGTTCGGCGTTATAGATCAACTGGAGGCTAGAACGGTCGGGGCGGTTGAGGGCCAGGCCAGATCGTTGCCCAACGCTCTAGCATCTCCTTGAGCTTCCTAACTCGATCATCGAGCCCTGGGGGTTGCGATTATGGTATCGGGGGTGGTGGAGCAATGAACGAGTTGAGTTGTGATGGTCCAACAATCGTGTGGTGGGCCTTGGAGTCAAGACCGAATACTTAGCTCTTCTTTCATTCGTTTGCTGCCAACATCCACAATTGTTGCTCGATTGGAACCACCAAGCTTTGAGAAGATAATGGAGGATTTTGCTGATCATTCGTTGGCTGGGTCTGTAGTTCCTCCCTCATCCTTTGAAAAGTCTCCTAAAATAATTTATTAGTAAAATAAAATAAAATAAATTTCAATTGAAAATAAAAAATTACAACCTATTTAATCTACTTACTGCGACATCCCCTGCCTTCGAGCCACTCATTGCCCTCCTCCTTCCTTTTATATACCTTTTGGACACCTCCATCTGCTTGACAGGGCGACCCAATTATGCCTCATGTCCAAGACCAACTCAAAAAACTGATTACTACATTAAAAAATAAAACAAAATAAAATAAAAATGGTTTAAACCACTTACCATTGTGCGCCCCAAAAGGAGGACGACCTTCTGCAGTAGATAGTAGTTTTTGCGGCAGGGTTGGCCGCCTGATTGGCCTTATTCTTTGCCGAGTAGGCCTTGAAGTATGGGCTCGCCCAGTACTCTAATAGCTAGTGCCAAATCTGATTGGCCAGCCACAACGGTCGGGATAATTGAGCTCGGGTGTCTGTGAACTGCTTTCGCAGGAACCTACCTGCTTGCCTTTTAAAGACCTTGAACATCAATTCGTCATCTCAATCCCACTAGTAAGTAAGCTGCAAAATTCTCATAGTAAAAAAATAAAATCTTAAGTAATCGATAAAAATCAATATTCGTATTTGAAAACGTAATTAAAAATTTGAACAATTCTTACCTTTAAATTATCATACCAGAAGAGTTGGTGCTCCTATGGAATCTATGATATGGATCTCAAGGATGAGGATAATTTTCACACACCGTAGCATTGATCACGCTGAGAAATCTCGATTCGATCTAAAAAAATTATTAAATATTAAAAATAAAAAAATGCAAGAAAATAATTGTGTAAATTTTTTTAGGCTACCTCACATCGCGGAGGCTAATATAGTGACATGCAGACGGTGGTCGAATGGGTGGTGGTGCATCCCACGACCTAGGGGGGCTGTGAACTACTCACCCCCACAGCCGATGACCCCATTATGACCGGATCCACTAGCGTGGTCTGTGGGACGGATACAGACTCTAGTGGTGTGCTTCCGCATCAATGGCAGGAGGAGGACTAGGCGGGCCACGACTACGTCTTAGAAGGGGCGAACCATCGATTGCCATGGATCTATAACTTAAAAAATTATATAATTAAAAATTATTAATTGTATTATAAAAATGTGTACTAAATTCAATATATTTTTCTAAAATTTGCATGATATTTTATAATTTTCAGAAAATGTGCACTAAATCTTCGTCATTTTTTTCTAAAATGAGATTAAAACCAACAATCGTTCTAATATGTGTACTTATCTAAATAATTTTCCTAAATTTTCTATTTCTTTTGAATTAGTCTATTTTTATATTTTCTAAATTATGATAAAATTTCATAGAAATAAAAAGAATTAGTAACAAAATAATTCTGAAAATTGCATAGAAATACTAAACTAAATTGCATTAAATATCAGGAAATTGCATAAATATTTCATAAAAATTGCATACATATGTCAGATAAATACAAAAGAATAGAAATTGCATAAAAATACTCTAAAAATTTCATACATTTTTTTGTAAATACATATTTTTTAGAAAATTGCAATTAACATACAACATGCATACATTTTAATCCTAACAATTAACAAATAAACCCAACAAACAATTATAACATCCTTATTATCATGAACAACAACATTATAAACCCAAAAATCATAATTAATTAGATATTATCCAAAACATATTCTTTATGAACTAATATTACCCAACAATTCATACCCAATATACATGCAATTTAAGAAAAAATAATAGAAAATGCAATAAAATATTAAAAAATCGAGAAAAAAAATTGAAAATTTGAGAATTACAAAATCTATTTCTACTAATTAAAAAAACCAAAAAATAAAAAACAGAAAAATGCAGAAAATATTTTTTCAGAATATTTTTAAAATTGCAGAAAATTTTAATATTTTAGAAAAAAATAAAAAATTGCAAAAAATTTTATTATTTTTTAAAATTTCATAAAATATTATTATTTTTAGAAAAATATGAAGTATTTATAAATATTTTAATATTTTAAAAATTTCAAGATATTTCAGAAAAAATATTTCATATTATTTTAGAAAAAATATTTGAGAATATTTATGCAAATTTCAGAAAAAATTTGATGTGGGCACCTAAGGCAGCCCTACCCACCGCTTAACCAGGCAGCCCAGGAAGCCTAGGAAGGAGGATGGCGACCCAAGATCTCCCACGGCCCTGGCCATAGACCCAAAGAAGTCGTTCGACCTAAAGAACATGAACATGTGGCAACTCTCACTTTGACATGGCATCCAACTAAGCCCCTAATCTTTGGGGTACCACCTACCTCGGACCATATTGACTCAAGGCGGCCTACGTAAGCAAGCAATGACTTTTAGGTGGGGTCTCTCTAGAAAAAGAGATTTCTACTAAAGCACATCCACCTATGGATAAGGGAAGGTTTATCCCCTATCTAACCGACTCGCAAATTTCTCGGAGTAAGCCAGACCCATTACGGATGGGAGCGCCCCCTCAATAAATATAGGTTTAGTCCCTGTATGTGGCTGACGACTCTCTCTCTCTCTCTCTCTCTCCCTAAGCATTTTTTAAGCATTTTACAAGCATAATACTATGTGTTCTTGCATTTTCAATCGATCTTCTTTACCATATCTCAATTTCATTCAAATTCATTTATTTTTCCAACTTTAGTTTATTGAAAATCCAATACTGACTTGGGTGTTGGAGTGCTAACGTCTTTTTTGCAGGTCATCTCCTTAGAGCCCGCATACACTTCAGCCCAAGCTCTGAATAATAGTCCACATCTACTTAATTTGTGCTCCTTTCGCGCGCATCAAATTTAATATTTCATTTAAATATAGAAAATCATAAAATTACAACAAAAATCATAAAAATTTCAACACAATTCACAAAATGCTCCAAAAATAATCACAAAAATTGAAGATGCATACTTGATAAAAATAGCAACAAACTGGAGGTGCCTACCTAGCGGACGGAGGAAATGGGGGTGGTGGAGAGGGGGCTTGAGAGTGAGAGAGGTGGTGGCGACAATGTTGGTTGCGGACGGCAAACTGGTGAGAGAGAGGATTTTGGGGTGGGGAGGGGGAGGTGGTTAGGTTGCTTTGGAGAAGACAAAGGGAATGAGAAAAATTATGGTAAGTGTGGTTTTTACAATATAGTTGGCCGTTCCAAAAATCGTTAGGAAAAGAGTTCCATTACTAAATGGACCAGTTCAAAAAGAGATACAATATATATAATGTTTTTTTTAATTGAGAATCTATTTATAAAGTCGTTCCAAAAGGAGTTCCAACATATAACATTTATCCTTAACGTAACAATATTGTATTGACATTGCGCATATATAGCCATTTCAAAAGGAGTTCCAATATTTTTATATATTATTTTTTATAAATCAAAACGATATTATATTGGTTATCCATTCCAAAAGAAATTCCGAATAAAAAAATATTTTTCAAAAAAAATAAATAAAAATCAATACTCGACAAATTAATGTTGAAGAGAAGTATCCATTGTGTGGAATAATACAATTGAAGTACATAAAATATTTGAAATTGAGATTGATATGTGTTCACAATATGAATTAAATTTTATATACTAATAATTTTCAGTATCACACTGATGTAACTATCATCTTATATTGTTGTACTGCATTACTTAATCCAACTGTCAAAATTTAGATCGAATTGACAAAAGAATACATTGGATGAAGTTTTGGACTAATGAGGTACACGGATGCCGAGATATCATATTCGAAACATAAGACTAGTCTTTCAATCAGGTGCATCATTGAATCAGGCCATGTAATTTTAAATCATACCTTCAGATGTGATCAAATAGAGACAGTCTTATATGTATTTTAGTTTTGTATGAATCTAGGGTACAAATTTTAAGATATCGTACCTAAAAACATAAGTTTTCTTGGAATTTGAACATAGCTTGTAGCGGTTTTTTTAAACGGAATTGGATATTGGAACGAGTTTTGGTACTAACCTTGGAACGGTCTTTTAAAAAATTGGCTCCCCCGCATCCCCTAATTTTCCACCAAACAAATTTATTATGTAACATCCACAAATTTTTAATACATAATTATGGAATTAATTGATAATTATTTGTAAAATTTAGTTATAATTAGTAAATAAATTATAGATTTAAATTTTACTTATGTTAAAACTTGGATGGAGTAAATTGAAGTTTTATAAAATATTTAGGATCAAATTATATAAATTAAGAAATGAGAGGAAAATTGTAATTTTATCAAAGTTAATGATTTATCAAATATATATATATATATATATATATAGATGTAAGATAGTTTCCCAAAATGGGATGAGAGATGATTGTGACATTGGGTGGCCCACATGTCTGCGTGTGCACACCACTACTATCAAATATATATATTATATATATATAAAGTAGCAGCTTATTATATATGAAAGTAGCTTAGCTATATATATATATATATATATAAGTAGCAGCTTATATATATATGAAAGAATATATATATATATATATATATATATAAGCATTTGTAAGGAGGCGTCGATTAGTTTGGTTTATCGAAAGCAGGATTTGTGGATAAAGTAGGGGATTGAACAATTCCCTATTTGCTAATTAAAGCATTGTAAAATCGAGGTAAGTAAATGATTACTTTCATTTATATGTGTATCCTTTATCTGGTTATTACTTTTACTGTTAAGGTATGATTTGTGTAGCTAATATCTCATGAGAATAATATCATTAATTGATGATTTAAAGAGAACGATTATTTGGTGAAAGTAAGGTAAGTAATTAATTAGTATTATGTATATATATTTTTTTTTTGTGGTATTACTTTTATATAAGTCGGTGATTGTGTTGAAACTGATTTACCTGGAAATGTATAAGTGATGGATGCTTTACTTTGAATGATTATATGGTGAACGTGAAATGAGAAAATGCATTAAAATATTCCATTTTTGGGATGATGTGCTATTAGTGCTGGTAAATGAAAATGTATCAATATATGATTTTACGTCACTTGCTGCTTACAAGAAGAGTGATATGTGGAAATGAGGGAGTGGTGGAAATTGAATATAATTGTGATGTGAATACCCTTTGATATTGTTGAATAGCTTGTGTAGCAAAATGATATGAAAAGAGCTGTGATGCGATATGAAAAGAGCTGTGATGCGATATTAAAAAAGCTATGATCCGAATTGAAAGAGCTATGATGCGAAATGAGATTGATGAGGCTGTGTGGCATGTCAAGGGGATTCACTTAAATATTATATAATTAATGGTAAGGTTGAGTTGGTGGAGAAAAACTATATCACCTTCTGATAAGCAGACTAAGAAGAGAAGAGTTTACTTGATTGTCTTATTATACGTTAGCTGTATTATGTGACAAAGTTAATTTTGTGTTGGAATTAAAATTGATTATACACTACATATATGCTCATGTTGTCTTGTTTGATACAATATTTGATATACACATATAGGTGATGTCTGTTGTTTACTTACTTAGTTGCAGGCTCACTTATCTGCTAACATTTTTCAGGTATAAATCTCTACCCTCCGAGGGCTAGGTCCAACTTTTGCATTTCAACCAAGTCGGGCCAGTATGCAGTTTTTCCTTCACCTGTCAATAAACTAGAAACCACATTTTAGGGTTGTCTAAATATGAATTAAAAGCGAGTATGGCATGTGAACTAATAATAACAATTTTATTTTGTGGTATTGATAGGCACACGTATAATCTTGTTGATGAGATGATAAATTTGCTAGATGATGTGATTACGTGTGTGTATATATATATTCCACATGGACTGGATTATGTGCATAATTACATGTATAAACAGGGTTTACTTGAAGTATGATATTTAGGGAAGATATTCATAGCGTCGTTAAGGGGTGCTACATAGTAGGCTGGTTTTTGGAACTGCCTTTACACACTAGTCATTCCAGGCTTTTAATTCTCTCCACATTTTGAACTAATGCCAAAATAAATTGGATAAATTTTGGAATGGCTTTTGTAATGCATAATTTTAATTGTTCGTTGTTCCAATATTATTTTTGAATGTTTTAAAAAATTAAAAACTTTTTCATAAAATATTCATAAATTTAAATATTTCATTACCAAACACTGGATAATCAAGCGTCATCTTCGTTAGTCTCGTAATCGTTGAAGCTATCTTCATCATTCTTGTTTTCTTCAATATCCGTGTGACCATGGGGCGTTCGGGATGTTCTTGCTCCCTAGTGTTGTGTCACAGAAAGATCAACAAAAAGTTGTATACCATCATGATCATGCAAGTCGTACATCTTATTGCCCATATCAACTTCAGGGACATATATGAATTCCTCTAGTTGATATGCGATATCGGTTTATCGAGACTCATCAGCTGCTCTCTAAGTCTTGGGTTTCAAACAACCATCCAATCTGTTTTGTCTCTCTTCATACTTTGGTACTCTATGTAGTAAACTTGTACTGCTTGTTGTGCCAGTATAAATGGTTAATCTTTTGGGTACAACTTTTCAAAATTAACATCAACGAGATGATAACGAGGGTGTACCTTCATGCCTCTTATTGAATCGATCCAATGATACTTGAACATAACATGCAAATTTGGAATAAGTAGGTAATCCAACTGAATTATCTTTTTATAGCACCCGCTATCAATACTACGGTTATATCTCCCCTAATTATCATATTTAAAGTAAATCCTATTTATATGTATAAATATGCACATAATCATTATGCACACGTAATCACTACGTCACAACCCACACATTATATATATGCACATATCAAGCATCACGAAGTAAAACCATTCTAGTAGTTCACTGTCCACATTTTTAGTTTCTCCTCTATACATCCCAAAATGTGAATTATATTTCAACTGATGAGTTAGAAGAAACCGCATACTGGCCCGACCTGACTGAACGCGGGGTTTGGACCTAACCCTCGATAGGAGACACCTCAAGATCTACTCCTAAAAAATGTTAGCAGAGGGATGAGCCTGCAACTCAATAAGCAAATAACTAGCATTATCTATACATGTACGTCAAATATAGTCCAGACAAGGAAATGAACTTCATGTATATAATATAACCAATTTAATTCCAACATAATCAACTTTATTACACAATATAGCCAACTCACAATAAAACAATCAGTTAAACTCCTCTTCTCCTATTCTACTTACCAGAAGGTGATATAGTATTTTTCTCCATCAACTCAACCTCACCTTTCATTACATACGTGAATCCCCTTGACAGTCGGCTCATCAATCTCATTTCGCATCATAGCTCTTTCAATTCGCTTCATAGCTCTTTTCATATCGCATCACAGCTCTTTCATATCGCATCACAGCTCTTTCATATCGCATTACTGCTCTTTTCATATCGCATCATAGCTCTTTTCTCATCGCACCATAGCTCTTTTCTTTTCATTTGCCACATAGGCTGTTCAACAACATCAAGGGGTATTCACATCATATTATATTCAATTTGCACCACTCCCTCAATTCCACATATCACCATCCTTGTAAGCAGCTATTGACGTAAAATCATATATAGACACGTTTCTATTTACAACACCAATAGCACATTATCCAACAAATATGATACTTTAATATATTTCTCATTTTACGTACACAATATCATCATTCCAATTAAATCATCCACCACTCATACATTTCCAGATAAATCAGCTTCAGCATGAATTACAGATTTATATAAAAGTAATACCACAAAGGAAGGGAACATACATAGATAATACTAATTATTCACTTACCTCGATTTTACAACGCCTTACTAGCAAATAAGGAGTCGCTCAATCCTATTTTATCTTCAATTCCTATAACAAGTTATAATGCATACAATTAGTATATTAAAATATTGTAATTTCTAAATATAATATTACATCTTATTTGTACAATTTCTAATTTACCATTTAATATTTGATTTCTATCGAAATATAAATTGTCGTTCCGTTATTTTCTTAATAACTAAACTTTTTAAACTGCCCAGGTATATATTTAATTTATCGATTAATTCATAAGAATTCATTTAATGAAACCCCTTATATCTTTTTATAATTATTGTTCTTAATAACATTCCCTGTATTAAAGTATGACTAAAATCCTCATTTCCCTTTCTAATAACATAATAATCCTTAAACATAATTTTTGGAATATTCCTATGAAGTTTCTATTAATTTCTCATTATTATATAATTTGATTATACACCAATACATATAATTACACAATTGGTTAATAGGCCCGATGAAATTTAGTAAATTAACTATAGTAATAATTAAATCTACAAAATCTAATGATTTATTTAACCAACTATAGCATTTTTAAGTTAATTGGGACATTTAATTCAACACTTATTTAAATTGACAAAATTATAAAATACTCCGATTAAACAATTCACCGATCAATATAAATTACTTTTAGTAAATGGGCTAATTAAATAATATAATTATATAAATTAATAAAAATTAAAAACAAACTATCACATACCTCTGTTTTCCGTCTGTTGTGCGTACAATTAAGTGTGTGTGTGCTTAAATGTGCAGTATGTGTGTATGTGTAAATGTTTCACACACACATATAAATATTTAATTTGAGGGCGGTGAGGCGGTGGGTTGCGACCCCACCCGCCACTTTCTCTTTTCTCTTTTTTTTTTTTGTTTTTAATATATATATATATAATAATATAATATATATTATTATTATTAATTATATTATTTTATTTATTATTATTATTATTATTACTATTTTATTTTATTTAAAATTTTTTCTAAAATATCTTTTACGTCCTTCCTAATTTCTTAATGAATATAATTTGCTCAATTATTATAATGAGCTCTAATTCATTCCGTTCAAATGTTATTGTACTCCAATTCCATCCTATAATTTATTATATTTTAATTTAGAATCTCTTAATAAATACCAATTAGTCTCTCAATTATGTATAAAATCCTACGGATGTCACACTTTTCGAGTATCTCATAGAAGTCATTGCCCATGTCTATGATGATGAGCTTTTACCACACACCCCATAATTCATTATTGACTTGCCGACGTTATGTCATTCACTGTGGAAATTGTAACCATTCACAAAGTAAGATGGGAACATCATCACCTTTGCACTAGGACCCCAATAATGGCACTTCAAGAGCTCGTTGTCCGTGTAGTTCAATTCAAGATAAATCTGTAGTTCATATATATATATATATATATACAATTTTAGTTTATGAGAATGTTTCAACCAAATCAAGTTATAAAAAAATCATCAACTTCCACGACGTTTGAATTAATCATTGAAATCAGTCGATACGATATCTTTAGGTCTTTCAAATGGTGGTGCTGGTATAGTTCATTCAAGAATGATCTATTTGAGAATTTTGTTAAACATATGTAAGTAAAAATGCACATTAATTATATACTTGTAATTAAAAATGCAAAATTCAAAAATTATATACTTACTCATAATATGATGTGACTACTTCACAGTGGCACAACATATACGTCTTGATTGTGTGGCGTTCTGAACCGCTAAGTCATCTCTTTTTTGAGGCCCCACTAGGTCGGCCAGGGTGGTTGAAAATAGACCGTTGGATTCTGTCGTCATTTTTCGTGAGATCATCATTTCTACCGGGTCTGTTTCATTTAAAAAGAATGTACGACTTAAAAAAGTGGGAAGTGAATAGCATGATCTTTTCGACTATGTATACCTCGATAACGGATGTCTCAATGTGTGTGTTATTCTTCCCATTATTCTTCAAGTCATGAAGGGGCCTCTCAAAGGGGTACATTCACCTGTATTGCACTAGCCTTCTTAGGCAAGCTTCGTATGGTAGGTGAACAAGAGGGTGTTCCATTGGGTCGAACAAAGTTGGAGGAAATATTTCCTCAAGGTTGCACATGATGACGGCAACACTGTGTTTCAACTTATATAGCTTGGTGACATCGAACGTGGTCGAGCATATGCTCTGGAATAGAAGACTCACATCCGTTAATGCGCTCCATACATGCTCGGGAAGCATTTCATTAAAGGCAATCGGGATTAAATTTTTTGCATGAGTTCGTGATAATCGTAGCTCTTCATGCTATGTATCCTGAACTCCATCATGTCGATGCAGCGAGCAATGTTAGACACGTATAGCCATTAGGAAACTTAAGACCACAAATCTAATTACATATCCTCTTCTTCTGCTCCTTCATTAGGGTATAGACCGCTTTAGTCATAACATTAGGTCTCCGTTCGTCCATCTCAAGCTCCAGCCAATTACATATGATCTTCAAATCCTTCCGTGCATTCAAATAGTCCTTCATTTTTCCCTTTATGTCATCACGGTGTTGAATATATTGCCAAATACATTCTTCTTGATGTGCATGGAATCAAGGTTATGTCATATCAAATGCATTGCCCAATACGAAAGATCCTAGAATATGTAGGACTGACCTTTATGTCTTCTTGATGTGCATGGATTCAATTGTAGGACTGACCTTTGCAACCCAATCATGGATTACTCTCCCGTCAACCTCAAACGTGCAACCTTCATTTTCACTCGATTTTTAGTGAAGACTTTGTATTCTTGCAGTAAGGATGATCCTCAGGGAGAAACGATCTATGGCAGTCAAAGTAGTATGTCTTCTTACCATGATGTAGATGGAATTCCCGTGTATCATCGATACAAACTAGACATCCCATAATACCAAGGATACTCCTTCCAGATGCTATCCCAGAATTAGGTAGGTTGTTCATGGTCCACATCAACGCTGCATGCATCATGAGTATCTGGTTCATAGCAGTGTCATACGTCTGCACACCCACATGCCACATTAATTGCAGTAGCTCCTCAAATAAATTTCTCCAAATACACACCGATCAGACGCTTTGGATTAGAAGGGCCAAGGATCACCATCCTTAGGAGCATATACTCAGAACTCATGCACATTCCCAAGGATAGATTCTACGATGTAAGTATAATGGGCCAACATGAATAAATCCGATCGTACTCCCCGTGCAGCTCAAACTCGGCTGTGCATAGCCCCAGTTGAACATTATAGAACTCCAATGCAAAATTGGGATACGTGTGACAAAATACCTCCAAGCTTCTGCTTCGGACAGATGACACATGGAGCCCTCCTCTATCTAATGTGTGGTACACCAGGTCATGTCCTCCGTAGTAGCTTTCGAAGCATACGACGTCTGCAGATGAGGAGTAAGTGGTACGTACCTAAAAATGATATACAGATACTTCTTGAGGTAGGGGTTTCACTTCCTAGTCGGCTTATACCTAGAGTCTCTACAAAATTTGTAGTATTTCAAATTAATGTCTTCTTTCCAGTACAACACGCACCCATTTTTTCACGCATCAATATTTTCAATGGGTAAATCCAAATCTCTTATCAATTTTTTCGTATTGTAGTAATCTTTTGGTAGGGTTTGATCGCGGGGCAATATATTATTATCCCACCAGGACAATTGATCATATGTTCACTCGAAAAAATTGCCTCGGGTTTGATAATCACCAAACCAACAACTGTGGCCAACTGAGATTTGGTACAACTGCTATACAACGGCTAGTTGGCAGTGTGCACTACATTGAAAAAATAGTTTGACAATCCTGATACATAATCATAGGCCTCCCCACCGTACCATGAACTAGGACTAGCATCAGTAGGGCAAGATCCCGTACCATCATCAGTCATACCCTCGTGGTAAGAAAAAAAAATAACCTAGTCCCGCTGCATCAAAAATCATCCTCTGCGCCTAATTCATCTGTTGTTCATCACCTTAGTGCGAATTATCCTCCTGCTGAGCAGCTGGGGTTTTCTCCTCCTACACTAGAGGGGCAATCACAGCATCAAAGTACTCCTACAACCTCTTCTTGTCATGCAAACTCCAATTATAATATTTCGGGCATAAACCCTTGCATACATAAGTCAAAACTAACATCCTGGGGTATTTTGAACCTTTCATTTTTGCACTGTTGATACGGGCACCTAATCTTGTCTCTATCCATATGTCCAGCTGACACTTGGCCCTTTCTATGCAAGTCTTAACACTATCCTCAAACTCTAGCGTAAGATCCACACTCTCCGAGAGTTTCTTATCATATATCCATCTCCTCAGTTGTCTTCACATGATGATCACTACATATACACACGTATATATATAATTATATTTCAACCTATAAATTTATAAATATTACTTTCCACTAATAACGTAACATTCAAAAATAAAAAAAATAAAACTAAAATAATTAAACTACAATTTATTAACCAAAAGGGTTCAAGTTGTTACCTAATCAATCAATTCAAGAGATCAACAATAGCATTTTGCAAATGACGCAATTCTAGCTGATAAAGTGTATATGCACAAAATAAGAGAGAGATTGAGATAGTGTGTGGTTAACCAATTCTAGAAGAAATAAAAATAAAATAAAAACAACATGCAACATGCAACATTCATATATATTTAACCTAATTTCGGCCAGTTATTGGAGTGACCTTTGGAGTTACAAAATAGCAGTTGAAATGTAACTGTTATACTCATCCATTGTTGGAACGGCTTTTGTAACATAACATGTCTTTTGCATAGAAGTCGTACAAATTGGAACAACTTTTTAACTATCCCTTTGCATTACATTTTGTAACGTCTTTATCTACGTTTATTCGAATAAAAGTCCATTGTTCGTTACAAAGCCAACATGGTCGTCCCAAAAACCATAGTAAATTTTTAGCGGTCAAAACTTTGTATTGATGTTTATAACAGTCTCGTCAAATTGCATATTTTGTAGCAATTCCAAAAGTTATTCCACTTTGTAACGGTCAAGTTTTAGTAACGACTTTACAGATACGACTGTGTAGGAACGACATTGTGACTATTTTGCCATTCCAAACATACGAAATTCTTTTAGCCAAGAAAATGACATCAGCAAATGCTTTCTGCCCCAAAGTTGCTACAAAAAACCGTTCATATTGACCATTCCAAAAAAGCCATAACAAATCCCGAATTTTTGTAGTGGATCATAAAATTTAGTAGAATAAATTTAGATAATTTGAGAAACTAATTACATAAAAATTAAAATTTTGGTGATTCTTTCTGATTCATTCAAAAAAACACACGTATTGAATAAATAATGGGAGATGCTCAGCCCGCTTGAGGTGGAAAATGATGAAACAAGTGCTAGAAGCTAAAAATGGTAAAATAAGTAAAGAAGAGAGTGTTATTACTTGAGTTTGGACATACAAGAGAAATTGAAATGGAGCTAAAAATCTAAGTATGAATTATAAAGCTATTTTAAGCTAATAGCAAAAAAGGTGAGAAGGATGTCCCTCATGTCGTGTCATTTATGGAGAAATGCCTTCTTGTCATGTGAATATGATTGTGTGGATCTCATCGTGTGTGGATGAATGTATGAAGGTTAATTCCCCTTCTGATCGTGCATCTTTTAACTTTGCATCCCCTTCTCCTGTTAGGGATGTCCCTCTTTATAGGCAACAGTAAGGTTGTTAGAGGAGATCGCGGATTTTGGAGGATTATGGCCGTATAGTTGTTGGATAAGATTGTTGTCTCTCATATTTGTTGATGGTTGACCCCCTTCGGATTTGAGGGGTAGTTGGGGGTACCCCCCATATTCGAGGCAGAGGGATTGGAGTCTATTAGGATTTAAAGTCCTTCTCTTTGAGGGAGTCATGTGTCTTTGAGAGCCCCCTTTTGCCAATATGTTCTCTGGGGGACACCTCTCAAGGCTGCCTGCCGGATGTCATTGGGTCTCATACGAGCGTTATGGGCATCCTCCTGACCTAGGCCTCCTTGGAGCGTTATGGGCCTCTCATTACCTGGGCCTAGCGGAGGGTACCATGGGTCTTCCATTGCTTTCTTCTTTTGGGGCTAGCCTATTTTTATGCACATCAATAGCCTCCCCCCCCCACACACTCTAATATGTGGAGATTTTTTACAATTATTAGAGTGCGTATCTTCAAGATAAGAGTCTGGCCTGAAGAGAGAATTTTTTTTTTTTTTTTTGCGAATCCCTGCAAAGAATGTTAGTAGCATAGGCCTTCTTAGAAAAAAGAAGAACTTATTTCATGCATGTACGGAGCAAGACTGTTTATGAAGGTGCCTCCACGAAGGAGGTCTTAACGTGTGTCTTTTATGCCTACTCCTGTATAGGACTTTATTTTTCTGCAATAGAATGTTAATGATAAAGATGTGTATATATTATGAATTGATCTTTCACGGAGCAAGATGATTGTGCCTCCTTGGAGAATGCCTTATTTGAGGGGCCTATTTGGAGTAGGACTTAATTAGGGACCACGCCGGAGGAAGAATAAGGTGTCAACCGAAAGTAGGAGTTAGATGCCTCCATGGAAGAAGGCTTAGGTGTCTAAACGAGACAGAGCTTACAAGTCCCCTAAAGAAGGACCTAAGTGTTTTCCCGAAGGAGGATTGGGGTGCCTCCACGAAGGAGGGCCTTTGTGGCTATGTGGAATATAGGGCTTTATATTCTGATAAATATGCCCCCTGGGTTGGGTAGGACTTTTGGCTAGAGGTTTGGAGAAGTATCTGTCATGAAATCCCTACAAGAAAGCACATGTTAGCACATCGAACGTAGTAAAATAGACCTCCATGGATACTAAATTAAAATAGACCCTAAGGGAAGCTTGTTTTTGAAGATTTATTCGCTAAGGGATGCCTTCCTACGCTTCCAGGGGGACATCCTGTCTCACGATTATCTGCACATTGAAATGTCGATTAGTAGGAATAGTAAAATTAAATAATGATAATGGTGGGGCCGCTAAAGTTGGGCCTTGATCGGAGATAGTAATCATCAGTAGGAGGTCCTCTAGCTTGAGGGAAACCATCGAGGATATGTTAGCTCCGTCGTTGATAGCTTCCATGAATCTCACGTCTTATATCAATGTTCCCATAGACAGCGCCAATGATGCGTTCAAAAAACCCATGTATCGAATAAATAATTCGAGATGCTCAGTCCACTTGAAGTGAAAAATGGTGAAACAAGTGCTAGAAGGTAAAAATGGTGAAATAAGTAAAGAAGATAGTGTTATTGCTTGAGTTTGGGTGTACAAGAGAGATTGAAACATAATTAAAGCTCTAAGTATGAATTACAAAGCTATTTTAAGCTAATATAGTGGCAAAAAAGGTAAAAAGGATGTCCCTCCAGTCGTGTCATTTCTGGAGGAGGGTGTTTAGGTCGTGTGAATGTAATTGTGTAGATCTCATCATGTGTGGGTGAATGTATGAAGGCCAATTCTCCTTTTGATCGTGCATCTTTTGACCTTGCATACCCTTCTCCCATTGGGGGAGGTCCCTCTTTAGAGGCAACAACAAGGTTGTTAGAGGAGATCACGTACTTGGGGGAATCATGGCATTATAGTTGTTGGATAAGATTGATCTCTCTCTTATTTGGTGTTGGTTGATCCCCTTCGGATTTGAGGGGTAGTTGGGAGATACTCCCCAGATTCGGGGAAGCTGTTGGAGTTTGTTAGAGTTTTGAGTCATTCTCTCTAAGGGGGCCACGTATCCCTAAGGGCTTGTTGGGCCTCATTTTGCCAATTTGTTCTTTGGGGGACACCCGCCAGGGCCACCTGCCGGATGTCCTTAGGCCTCCTAGGAGCATTATGGGCATCCTCTTGACCTGGGCCTCCTGGGAGCGTTATGGCCTCTCATGACCTGGGCCGAGGGGGGGTACAATTGGCCTTCCATTTTTTTTTTTTTTTTTGGCCTTCTTGGGCCTCTTTGGAGCAAGCCTATTTTTATGCACATCATTTTTCATCTTGTAAACATCATTAGTAGACAAAAAAAAAAAAGAAGAAGAAGAAAATGAAATCTGGAAAAGAATACCAAAATTAAACTATAAGCTGAAAATTCAACTGATGAAATTATAATAAAAAAATCTTGGTATATACAAATATACAAAAGGGTAAATGTTTAAATAGAAATAAAATTAGATAGTAAATGTATCATACAAATAAATATTAAACAAAATATGTAACTATTGACGCTAACCAAATCTATTCCTTCTTGTAGAAAAATCAAAACGAAGATAAAATAAAATCTGAAAGAAAAAACAACAATATTAAGCTATAAAATATAATTTTAATGAATGAAACTACAATATATAATATATATATATATATATATAGTGTATAAAATGATCAAAAATGGTGAAAAGTTAAACTAGAATAAAAATTAAATAGCGAATTAAGTAGAATTATACAAATGAATATTAAATGAAATACGTGCTTATCAAAAATAAGTAAATATGTTCCATCTTGTAGAAAAACATACACAAACAAAGAAATAAATTAGAAAAAAAAATTAAATAAAAAAATTATTGGATCAACCTATAATATGTATAAAATACTGGTGTATAAAAAGATATAAAAGAATAAATATTTAAACATAAATACAATTTCAATAACAGATGAAGTAAAATCATAAAAAATAAATATTAAAACAAAATATGTACGTACCATTAATACAAAATAAATCTATTCCTTCTTGTAGAAAAATAAAATAAAGCAATCACCATATAAATTTGAAAAACTAACACCATAGAGAAACTAATATTAAGATTTAATAAAGGAACATAACAAAAAGAATAGAGATTATTAATTCAATAACTTTTAAGTATTATAAAAAGTCATATATAAAATGTAAAAATGATATTATATAAAGAGCAAAACATTAGTCTACCTATAAAGATGAGTGTAAAAAAAGAATTAATATTAAAATTTAAATACAAAACTTCAAAGAATATGGAAAAAAAAATATTATGAAAAAGTGTAGGACATTGCTCCAACCATAGAAGAACAATAAAAAGAAGCACATGGACTGTTAAGTTTTGAGATTGTTAATAGAAAATAGATAATTGATAGAATTAAGCATATTTAATAAAGGAAGAGATGTATAATGGATTTTGTACTTTTTTAATACAAATCTTATGGAAACCATGATTATTAAGTAAGTTTGAGATAAATACTAATTAAGTTAGTATTATAATATTGGAGATAATATTCAGATAAATATAAATAAATATATAATATATTTAAAATAGGTGATGTTTCTAATCAATAAGATTTTGTCTTAATAATTAATCAATTCAATTATAATCTTAGAAATAAATATTTAATATATATTTAGAATAAAGTCTTATCTTCAAGACATAGATTGTCACAGGGGTTTTTAATGCAGAGAAATAAATCGAACATCCTATGCGGTCTAGCTTCACACAAGCTAGTCAGCCTTACTCACATACTCGCTCTTGTGTATGAAACTGGTAAGTACGGATGATAATCACCAACAACGCATACAAGAATGTAGGAATTCACACAATCCAAGCAACGCAATAGATTACAGCAGAAGCCAAACTTATATTTTATTCCCAACAAATCAAAATATAAGGAGACAAGCTTGTACACAATGGATCACATCCACCACTCACAAAAACGTACAAGCTCGGCCAAAGCAAGAATAAAACATAGCAATGCTGTTTGACACCCCCAAATTGCTAGGGAAAACTACCCCTAACTGCTACAAAACTGCCACCCATGATCTTGCAACAGTTGTAGCCAACATTGCCCTGCAGATATGTGGTTTTTTACCCTCAACTGCCAGTCACATACCTTCCACATGCTCCATGCTTCAGCCAATCACCAAGATTTAATCGCTGTCGACAATTGTCAAGCCCTGTCGGTCATGTGCGCAAGACGTTAGGTCGTCTGCCACACCTGGTGCCAGTCTGCCTAGAAATGCCACACATTGGATGCTTTTTGCACGCACCATCTGTCAGCTTGTTGAGAAATGCCCACAAGTGCACTGTCTGCATGCACTTGCCAGCCAACTGTCCCCTCACACAGGCGCCAAACTAGCCCATGCTTGTACATTCGCCTACCGACTTCCCACCACATCCCGCATGCTACTAAGACACTACCCCACAATGCACACAGTATGCCGACACTAACTACTGACGCTCAAGGTCTGCATGTCCACCAACCATGTTGCCTGTTATGCACCATGACCCAACCATTCCTCAATTGGCCAACTATGTATCATGTGTTGCCCATCAACTCGTGTCATGGCACAAACACTCTTCAGCAGTCTGCCATAACCTGTCGAGTCTCGCATATATGTTGTACCAACCTTGCCGACACTATGTGTCGAGTCTAATGCGCATGCCAACCACACCAGATTGAACGGCCTTTCAAGAGGCTTACATAAATCCAAATTAATTTCTATTTATCTTAAATAAATACATCTTTTAGGATTCTATTTTTTATTACTAAGAATTTTTCTTCGTTGGTAAAAAACCTCATCTACTTTAAATTAATTAAACATTCTCTATATTTAGGCTAAAATGCATTTTACCCCCTGTGTTTTGTTAAAAAAGTTAGAAACCCCACTGTGTTTTCGAAATAAGTTAAAATCCCTCCTGTGTTTTGTAAGCTCAGTAAAAAACACCCCTTTTGTTAATAATTAATGGAAGGTTCATTACACTCGCTCATTGTGCATTTGGGGATGGTTTTTAACCTTATTTTTTATTATTTTTTACTAAAATACCTCATGGTATATACTTCATATGTATATTTTTTTAATTATTTTGAGTGTATTTTGTATTTTCATCTATTAAAAATTATTTTTAAAAAATGAAAAATTATACAAAATTTTGAAATTTTATAATTTAAAATTCAAATATTAAATTAAATTAAATTTAAATTTTAAATAATTTTTATAATTGTTAAAACTGCAATTTAAAAATTATAATTATTAATGTAAAATTATTTAATTAACTAAATATATATTTAAAATTATAAATTATTTTTCAAATATTATAATTATATATAATTATTTAATTTAATTATTATATATTAAAAATTATTTAAAAAAATATATTTTTTATTTCAAAAAATTTTAAATATACCAAAATGATAAAAATATAATTTTTATACATATTTATATACATTATTTTTTACTTCAAAATTTCGTTAAAATATATTTATAAATTAAGTTAAAATGCATTTTCCACACCTTTTTCACCCCGGCGCTGTCCCGACGAGTGTCTAACCTCTAGTGGTACCATTCCAATTCTCTCTTCAAGAGGAACATTTCTATACCTTCAATTTGAGTTTCCGTCAATCGGAGAGATTAGGCTCAAGCCATGACCTTCAGTATGCCGTTGATTAATCTCCGTTTAGACGAATCTCGATCTCAAAACACCAGCATCATACTCGTCTCTTCAAGATGATCATAACAAGATCGCCCTCACTTATTTTGGTAAAGGAATTGTGAAGATCCAACGGATTGAAAATTTGCGCCGCCGGCGGGTTTTGGGGGTAGTTAGTTTTTGTTAATATATAATAATATATATTTTTAATTTTAAATTATTTATATACAATATAAGTTAAAATAATTTGTTGAATCTAGACCTTTCATTTTTTCAAAATCTAACGATTTAGATTAATTGATTAGATCTAACGATCAATATTTGATAAAAGAGGATCTCATGGTCATTAAAATAAGAAATAATATATATTAAGTAAGGGTATAATGATCATTATATAAAAAATTTAACGCCCTTAGTTAGATTTAACGGATATGGGTGATTGAGCTACGTTTAAGAAACAGAAGGGGTTTTAGTCTATTTTTAAGACAGAAGAGGGTTTTTAACCGATCTTTTAAAACACAGGGGGTTTTATGCACTTTAACCCTATATTTATTTAGATAAATTAACTTGATTTTGGCCAATTATCATTTCGCTATATATATTAATTGGTTGGTTGAATCAATTTAATGCTTTTTATTATTTTTTTGATCAATCGTATTTTCAAATAAAAGAACTCAATATTCATGTATTAAACTGAAATTTTCTTCAGCTGGTCAAAGGTCAGAAACGTCACACGAGTAATAAATTGATTCACTTTATTTCTAACGCCACTGCTCTCTTCATTCTCGATCTGAAAATTGGGATAACCCTAGAGAGGGGAAAGTCTGATCGAACTAATCCTCCATTTTCAATTCACGACATTAAGGTCAGTTGTCATGAATTCCTCGAATTCCCCTCGTTGATGCAGATTATGAATTCTTCGGATGAATTTGCTATTATATTTGTCCCTGCTATGGAATTCTAACTACTGATTGGATAAAAACACACCAATATGTCGATCTGATATTTCTGATGATATCGTTGTTTTTTGTTTAGTTTCTATTGAGGTTTTTTTTTACCGCGAGAATGTATTTCTGATTGCAATTGTGAGATCTGATTCTGGAAGTTAATCCCTGTATGGGGTTGATGGGTATAGATTGATGTTGTTATATTTTCTTTTCTTTTGCCGTTTCTCTTTCTGCCTGCATGATGATGTAAGATGTAATCTGATAGTTTGGTTGTTTTGTTCTTTGTTTGCCGCCTCTATGTTAGATCTACTGTTTAATCACCGTGAGCAGTTTGTCACGTTGAATATAAGTTTTTGCGATAAATAAGTTTGTAAAATTAGGTGTACTTGAAACAATGGTAAAAACAATTAGGCATTTACTGGCACAAGTTGTACTGCTTCATACAATAGCTGCGCACATGTTTAGTTGCTAATATACATGTTCTAGTTGACACACCTGAAACATGAATTGGAAAGCCCTGATTCCTGGGCTTGTTTGAAATCTGTTATTTTAAACATTATGTTTGACCATCCTGAGTAGTGAGCTTGGTTTTAAAAACATTAAGACTTGTGGAAATAATTTGGTGAAGCGGGCTGTTAAAACTGGAAGCAACCCAAGACACTTTCTGGCACGCCATTTCATAATATATTCTGGGTTTTGCATACCTTGAGCGAATGAACGATTGCTTGCATCTTGATGCAACTCCTGGAGTTGAGGGGTTTATGCATCTTTCTTTTCATCTATGCTCCTTTTCCCACTCAGTCCTTAGTTTTTATTTCTACTTGCTGTCAATGGTGGAAGTGTCTTATCGTGCATTTATCAATCGTGGTATGTACGTCGTAGCTCTTTAACACTTATCCAATAGTAGTTGATGGAGAGTACCCTTAAATAATTTTTGTGACTTTGCCACTTGAAGTTCCTGGTGAATACACATGTTGACCTGCCTATACACCATAACGCTTATTTCTCATTTATTCTTGCATGGGCTTGTTCTTGTTCTTTCTCAACATCTAGACGTTGGCTTTGTTGGTTCTAAAGCTAGAAATTTTGGCTGCAGAAATGGCAACAGGTGGAGCTGCACCCCAGCGAGGAACTGCAGCAGCTGCTGCAGCTAACCTTCGTAGGAGGAGAACAGCTGGAGCTGCTGGTGGAGCAAGTGGGACCATGCTTCAATTTTACACAGATGATGCCCCAGGACTTAAGATTTCTCCTAATGTTGTTCTTGTCATGAGCATCGGTTTCATAGCTTTTGTTGCTATACTTCACGTCATGGGTAAGCTGTACTTTGTACGCAAAGAGTAGACTCTAGTGTTGGCCCAATGGTGAAATTTGGATTCAGGAAAATGAAAACTACATTACTTTGTTTAGTTTGCCTCTTCGCAAGGTTTTCTTTTCTTTTTTTTAAATTAATTTCTACTAGGTGCGTTTTGGTGAACTTAGGGAACAATCAAACAGAGCAGATTTCGAGTTGTAGCTTTATGGTGGGGAAAAAGAGCTTCTCTATTGACAATTATCAACTTCATATCTTCTTTTTAATTGCAGCACATAGAATTTCTTGGTAATCTCCTGTTGTTTATCATGGATTTTACTCATTTTACATACACTGTTGGGATTGTGAATTGATGGAAACCTCTCATGCCTAATTAGAGGCACAAATAGTATTGATCAGTCCATCTCTCCACTGTTGATTCTGTTTATGTAGACAGTTTCTGGCCTCCAGGATTATTTTACTATATAAAACATTATATTTAAACTGAATTTTTACTGTAGCAACTCATGTTAGTAGTAGTATTTAGAAGTAATTCAATCTGGTATATAGAAGATTGAAGCATATTTGTGTCAATGGACCTGGACACAACCCAGATGAATTTTAGCTGCTTCAGAAATTTACACTATTTTGTTGAGGCTCAAGTATTAAACTTAAATTTGATCTATATATATATATATATATATATATATATATATATATGTATGTGTGTGTGTGTGTGTGACAATTACGACGAGTTTTCTTGAGGTTTGACATAATCATAAACACCTCTTTCTTATTTGTAAATCAATACTTTCTTAATTTTAATGCAATTCGCCCAATTCATTAGATTTTCTTAGATTTTCATCTATTTTTTTTAGTAAGCTGATCAAAATATTTTTGTAAATTATAAATTATAATTTTATTTATTTTTTTAAAAATATTTTGAATTTCTTTGTGGACTAGGTGGATAAATTTTATTTTTACAATTTTTCAAATTTTTTCATTCATCTCATTTGATTTTGTTTTTTTTTTTAAACAAAATTTCAATTTGTTTAAAAAAAACAACACAACAATGGTGAAGTTGATAACTCAAGGCCTATGTTTAATGATTACATAATTTCTTTTTATTCTTGTTTTCCTCATAACTGATATATTCGTGTTTGATTTGATGAATTTGAAAATAATATTATATTCATAATAGCAAAATTGTCAAAGTTGTAGGATAATTCCACATTACAATAACAAAAGATTTAAAATTGTTGGGCTTTCATTTTAAACTATATTTGTGATATTATAATTTATAGAAATTCATTTGAGATAAGAGTCATTTGAAATTTCAGCTTCAAATCCTTACATCTAACATAACCTTATTGCAATTTTTAGATAAAAATAGTTGTATAACATGCATAACTAAAATTAATTTTTTTTTTGTTATATACATAAATTGCCATACTTTATCCCTATTTTATAGTTGTGATGGGATTGGGTAAGATAGAACATTGAATAATAATTAATTTTAGGGATAATTATATTTACACTCCTTCACCTATTGTCTTTTTACAGTCACTCATGTTTTTTGAAAAACTATAAAAATCATTCCTAGCAGCTTTTAAAATTTAAAAATG
Source organism: Sesamum angolense (assembly GCA_034509725.1). Taxonomy (NCBI): domain Eukaryota; kingdom Viridiplantae; phylum Streptophyta; class Magnoliopsida; order Lamiales; family Pedaliaceae; genus Sesamum; species Sesamum angolense. Next base: position 12,818,530 of record JACGWL010000008.1, on the reverse strand, counting down.
CCCCTGTTGACTAGGTCTATTTTTAAAATAATTTTTAAAGGATAGAAATGCCCACCCTAACACCCATTTATAAAAATATCTTTTTAATAAACAAATTTAATTTATTTTATTATTTCTAACAAGATTTATATAAAATACATAAATTATTTTTAATTTTCATTTTAGTAAAACATAGTTATAAATAAAAATAGAGGATAACTAATCTCTTAATTTTAATAATTTTAAATAATATACAAATGTGATAATTTTTTAATTTAAACTTATAATCTATTAATTAATTTTATTTATATATTAATTGAATAATTTAATATTTTAATTATTAAAAGGTGCAATTTTATATAGAGATTCAATAAAAAATTAATAAAATAATTTAAGATTAAATTAAAATTGGTATAATAATAAAAAATATATGGGTTCATAATACTTATCTTCATAATTATTACTTTGACAACCCTTCAACTTTTTGATAATTACAAAAATACCCTAAATGCCCTTGAAGAATTATTCTAAAGGTTGACATAGTCAACATGAGGATTTTTGGATTTTAAAAGTTGTCAGGGGTAGTTTTTTGTAACTTTTTAAAGAGGTAGGGTGATTTGTGTAAAAGACAATAGGTGAGAGGGTGTGATATCTTGTTTGACAAAACAATGTTTTGTTTGGTTGAAAAGATCAAAAAGTACGATTAAGTAAAAGATTCATAAGGTATTTTTCTTTGAGTTATTTCTTTTAACATTACAGTTTGTGAATAATTACAGAAGATAAATAGATCGTCTCAATATTTATTGAAATACAATTATTATAAACCAAATTTCTGTGGAATACAAAGATTCAATAAATAGAAGAAGAGCGGTCACTTAATCTTTTTGAAGAAGTTATAAAAACATTCAAAAAATTCTATTTTTTAAATTTAATAATTAATCAAAATTCAAATGTTTTTCAAAAGTTTCAAAAATGAAGTAACATTTTTTTATTATATTTTATTATTAAATTATTAGATTTAAAGTACATTTTCCTTAGACATGTATTATTTTCACAAGTAAGAAAAAAAAAAGTGCAAAAAGTGATTTCCATCTTATTTTTGTGAAAAAAGTGAATTTCAGGAGGTGGTGAGGAAAGTGGGAGGACATTTAGTTAACAACACTTTTTTTTTTTAATCTCAAATACAATAATCGATGTGGGGCATTAAGGGTATCATATTACTTCCACGTTGTTCCAAATACAATAACCGATCTGATAGGTGGGCTACACTATTCGATAAATTAATAATCACAATATCGGTGTAAGTAATAATACCAAACTCTAATATTATAAACCAAATATATAATTATGCTAGACAAGCAATTTCATCATGATAATCACACAAACCAAACATGGCCATTGAGTTAAATTGTCTGTTGGTAAATTTTAAATAAAAGGACAAATTTTCAGTTGCACGAGATTGAATTTAGTTTAGGCAACAATGAAATTGACAAAATGTTTAATCATGTGTCCATATAACATAGTTTTGTACACCTCAAGATGTGCAGTCCCTAGTCCCGATCCAGAATCGGATTGGCCTAATTTTAAAAGTAAGTTGATCGGGCACAGGCTCACTTAGGACTGAACAGAGCCTATTAGGCCATTTTGTTTTCCTTTTAAAAATGGTTGGAATATAATTTTTATTATATAAATTTAAATTGACTATTCTAATAGGTTTTGTATATTGTTGAAACTCTAAAAGTACCAGTTGAAAAATAGCGAATGACAAATTAAATAATAAATTTATTTAATAAATTTATTATAGATCGTGACAAATGATTAGTTACGATATGGGATGCATAACAAGCTCGTGACACGTGGATGATGGTTGATGACGTTCAATCATCATCCAACTATTTAATTCAATCGATTAGTTGTGTCTTTTGGTTGAAATGATGTGTCCGTTGGGTGAAACCTTTTGAATGAAACGATGCGTCTATTTGTGTGAAGCGGTAAGTCCTTTGGGTGAAATGATGTGTCTATTCAAATGAAAGGTTATAGCCCTTTCAAAGGCATCTTTTCTGATTGGACATGGCCATTCATTGATACATTTTCAATTTCTATAAATAGGCCCTCTCACTTCATTTCATTAATTCAATTCATTTTAAACCATTTTAATGTGTTATCAACAAAAATATGTCGTCTTTTATTAAGAGAGTTCCGAAATATTGTTTGGTTCATCGTTTTCAAAGTTTTTGGTGCTACTACTTTGAGATTTTAAGTCGTTGTATCTTGAGAGACAAATTACCATTTTCATGAGCACCAGAGCGGGGCAATAATTGTCTTAAAGACAAAGAGTCTAACTCTTGCATCGACTTCATAATACACAAATCCCGCACATCCCAAATTTCTCCCAACAAGTTTAAGACAATTATTTATTTTTGTGAATTATGGAAGTCTTTGAATTGGTGGTTACTAATTCGGTTTTTGCATTTGTTCAATCAGTCATGGTATAGCCAATTACTAGCCAAGGGTAAAGGCCGGAGAAATTCTCTGACAACAAGTTTGAGCGATGACATTTAAAGATGTCATTCTACTTCACTATATTTGAACCCAGTAAGGTTCTTAAAATGAAGGAACCCCTGTTAATTTTGAAGGAAAAATTAATACCCAAAAGAATGTTATTTAAATGCTTGGGGACGTGGGGATTTTCTTTACAGAAATCTCATCCTCAATAACATGTATGATACGTTGAACAACGTATATTGCCCAACAAAGACTGCAAAATTTTTTTTTTAGGAATCCTTAGAGGAAAACTACAAATGGACATAAGTCATCATTTAGCGAGTTAGATTAAGAATCTACATGAGCAACCAGAAGGGTTGTCATTCCTGGCCAAGAAAAGAATGTCTGTAAAGTTGTTGGATATGCTTAAACAAGCTCTTAAGCAATGGTATGAAAAACTTGACAAAACAATATTGTCCAATGATTTTAAGGTCAACAAGTGTAATAAATGTGTCTATGTTAAAGGCACTTCCAGCTCTTTGTCATAATCTGTCTATATGTAGATGACATATTGATGAAGGAAAAATGACATTATTTTGACTACCAAGAAAGTATTGACAACATATTTGGATATGAAAGACATAAGGTTTAATTGACATAGTATTAGAGATAAAGATCTCTAAAACGTCTGATAAATATGTCTTATCATAGTCTTATTATGTTGAGACTATATTTAGAAAATTCAATGTTTATGACAATTCACCTCCTCAGACTCGTGTGGATCGAAATCTACACTTAGCAAAGAACCAAGATGAACACAAATGTCAAATTGAATATTAAAAAACGGTTGGTAGATTAATATAAATCGTGAAATACACTCATTGTGATAATGCCTATTCAGTCAACAAACTGATGCCAAATTGGATATTTGACACTAAAAATACTAAGTCCTCAAATGAATATGTATTCACTATTGGATGTGGTGCAGTATCGTGGAAGTCCTCAAATTAAACTTGTGTAGCTCGTTTCAATATGGAATCAGAGTTATACAGTAAAACCTCTATAAATTAATAACCTTGGGACCATAAAATTTTATTAATTTAGAGAGATATTAATATATCGATAAATTAATATTTTACTAATTAAAAGAGAGACTTTTTAAATTCAGATGTATTGAAAATAAATGAATCCATATATGTTCATTGATTATATTCATGCATCAACCAATTCTTTGTACATAATTAATTAAATATATTCATGTATAGTATCAATTCATTGTATACAATTAACTATTATATTCAGTGTAGTTTTTCTCTCTCCTAAGGGCACCTTCCCTCGCGATGGGGGTTCTTCACCTTGACTTAGGGCTTTTTCTTCCTCCTTTGGCTGGGAAGATCTTCATCAATGTTCATATGCCTTACTAATTTAGGAGTTTGGGGTTATTGCACTGGGTTTTTTTCCTTTCTTCTTCATCAATTTTGCTCATTTTTTTTGCGTTATTTCGCGTCCATTACCATCTCCAACTGGGACTGTTTTTCTTCCGCTCACAATTTCCTTGCTTTGCTCTGTAACAGGTTGAACAGGCCAAACGTAGCGTAGCTCCGTTGCTAGGGGTGCTCTGTTCCTCTCTCTTTATTTCGGGAAGATGGATTCGGATCTCCACCATTTTGAAAGAGCGCTCAACCTGGCCGAGGAGGAGGAGGATGGGGTTGTTGTTCCATTGGGCATTTGGCATGGTTTCTTCTTGGTGGGTTGAGTGTTGAGTTTGAAACCTCTGCACGCGGACTCTTTGAAAATGGTTCTTTTGTCGGCTTTTAATCCGGTGCAGGGAATGGATTTCAAGGTTATCAAAGGATATCGATTCTTACTGTGATTTCACCATATTCTTGACAAAAACATAGTATTGGAACGTGCTCCATGGGTTTTTGATAAATGTTTGGTGATTCTAGCTGTAGTTGAGGAGCATCAGAGTTCCTGTGACATTGAGCTGAATTGGTGTGAATTTTCACGTTTTGGTTCAGGGATTGCCGCTGGGGAAAATGACGAGGGAGATGGCGGTGTTTGTGAGGAATCGGATTGGGCGTTTTGTGGACTTAGATACTAGTGACAGTGGTGATCTTTGGGGGGCATCGCTTCGTATCAGAGTGGCTCTAGATGTTCGTCAACCTCTTCGACGCCTCCTAAAAATTCGAACAGTGATGGGCGATGAGCATGTCATCCATTTCCGCTGTGAGCGCCTTCCAAATTTTTGTTATATATGCGGTTGTTTGGGGCATATCTCTAAACTTTGTGAACTTCAGTTTTGGGAGGACTTTGTCGACCCTGGTGCAACCACGCCTTTCGATCCTTAGTTGCGAGCCCCCGCTCCTTCAGTCCAGAGGACTCGTCTGTGTTTTGCCTTTGCTCCTTCCAGGAGGCCCTCGCCAGTTTTTCCTCACCCCCATTAGTCACAGGGTTAGGTTTTTGACAGTGATGCTCCGGCAAAACGAGGTTCTTCCATCTTCAGTTTTACCTCAACCAGCCAGAAAAAACCATCCCTATGACCAACCCATCAGTCTCTCTCGGCCCCCATGGCAGATGCAAAACTTTCGACTGATTCTTCAGAATGCGGGACTCCATGATTTGAGATTTTTTGGATGCACATTCACCTAGTGCTATAATCAAGAGACACCGGCTATAGTTAGGGAACATCTTGATCGTGCCTGCGGGAACCCTCGATGGATGTAACATTTGAAATCGGCTTACTCTGATCACGTTCCTCTATTAGTTCCCACTACTGCACCGTTGGGCAGAAGATTGAACAAAAATAAACCCTTACATTTTGAGGCACATTGGTTGCAGGAGTCTGACTATGAGCAGATTGTCCGTGATGGGTGGGGGTTTGGGTTGGGGGAAACCGAGCATGGGGTGTTCTTGGGTAAACTTGACCAGTGTAGGGATCGGTTGACAAAATGGAGTCAGGCATTTGGACACAATAATAAATTTTGTTTCCAATAGTTGGAGACACAACTTAAGGCATTGCGCAAGGGTCCTATCTCAGCAGATACGAAATGAAGGGAAGCTCGAGTTTGGAAGCAAATAAAGGAATTATGGCCACAATAGGAAGTCTATTGGCAACAAAGGGGAAGGTCCATTGGCTTAAGGTAGGGGATAGAAACACGGCTTATGTCCATAGGAAGGCTAATACATGACGTCGGATTAATTTGATTACTAGGCTTTGAAATGATGATGGAGCTTGGGTTTAGGAACTAAAGGCTATCTAATGCTTGAATGAGCCCCATTTCTCGAAAGTGTTTGAATCCGATCGACCGTCGGTCACGGATATCGAAAGAGGCATAGAGCACCTAACACGCAGGGTTGACTACGTGACAGCTTTCGACCTTGTTCGACCCTTTACAGTAGAGGAGGTGACGAGAGCCCTTTTTTAAATGGCTCCATTGAAGTCCCCGGGGCCGGACGGTATGCCTCCAGTATTTTTCCAGCGCTTTTGGCAAATTGTAAAACCTGTTATAATGCATAGTGTGCTTGCTTTGCTTAATCACCTTGTCATGCTTCATTCTTTAAATGATACATATATTGTACTCATCCCTAAGTGTCGAAAGTTGGAAAATCTCTCACAGTGTCGTCCAATTAACCTGTGCAATGTGATCTATAAAATTGCTTCTAAGAAATAGCTAACAGACTAATAATAGCTTGATCGCCTATTAACTTAATCATTTTTTGAGAAGCAAGACCAAAGGAAAACTAGGACACATGGCCCTTTAGCTCGATACTAGTAAGGCTTATGACAAAGTTGAATGAGATTTTCTCAAGCATATTTTACTTAGATTAGGCTTCCCTCCCCGAATTATTGAATTGATTATGCTATGTGTCTCATCTGTTAAGTATTCTTTTCTAGTGAACGGCCAGGAGTTTGGATCTGTTATCCATCAACGAGGACTGCGCCAAGGGGACCCCCTGTCACCATACTTATTTCTGTTGTGCACTGAGGCCCTCAGCTCGCTGATCTTAGGGAAATGGGTCGATCAGGGGTGTATCTATTTGTAGGGGAGCCCCATCAGTTTCCAATCGTTTGTTTGCCGACGATACGCTAATATTCAGTGAGGCTATGGAGGGTTGGATACCTATGCTTGCGCCTCGGGTCAAGCAATAAACTTTGGGAAGTCCTTGATAGTTTTCAGTCGGAATGTTGCTTTGATTGTTCAAAAATCTATTGCGGGAATTCTTGGCATTCGGTAGACTGAAAAACATGATCTGTATTTAGGGTTTCTGACCATGGTGGGAAAATCTCAGCGAGCAGTATTTAGCTCCCTTCGGGATCAAGTGTGGCAGAGGATCAGTGGTTGCAATGAGAAGATGCTATCCCAGGTATGGAAGGGGATTTTGATAAAAGCAGTCCTCCAAGCAATGCCGACTTATGCTATTGGGGTGTTTCGATTGCCTGTGGGGGTTATTAGTGACATACAATCCCTATGTGCAGGCTTTTGGTGGCACAACCGGGGGCAGTGAAAGGTGCACTGGATAGCATGGGCAAAACTCTATTCTCCATCTCTTTCAGGAGAATTGGGTTTTTGGGAACTACGTGCTTTCAACCAAGCAATGCTTTCTGACTAGCTTCCTTGGTTGTCTCTTGAAATCTCGGTATTTCCCACACTCATCCTTTCTTGACGCACAACTCACATCCTGACCCTCGTTCACTTGGCGTAGTCTTTTGTCCGCTCAACCTCTCTTGATAGCTGGGATTCGCTGGCGGGTAGGATCAGGCTCTTCTATACAAGTTTGGGATTCTCCTTAGATTCCGAGGCCTACCTCTTTCCGACCTATTACTCTGATTGCAGTGCATGAACCAAACCTTCTTGTCTCGGAGTTAGTGGACGATGAAAGCGGTGAGTGGAAAGTGTCGCGGCTTAGGGAGATCTTCTTCCCCATTAATATTGAGGCTATCTTGTCAATTCCCTTCGGGAGAATGCATCAACCAAATCTGATTGTCTGGCATTACATGAGAGACGGACGATTCTCAGTTCAGAGTGCTTACCATCTAGCCTGCTCGCTTAAGGAGGGTGTATTATCTTCCAAGGAGACATAACCATGGAGTTTTCTGTGGGCTGCAACAGTTCCTCAAAAGGTACGCCTCTTTGTTTGGAAAGCGTGTAAGAATGCCCTCTCCACTGCTTTGAATTTTTTGCACCGAGTTGGTCCTCCCCTTGGAGGGTGCCCACTTAGGTGTGTGGACGATGAGGATGTATTTCATGTTTTGCTTTGTTGTAATTTTGCTTGTCAATGTTTGGCGTTGTCAAATCTGAGATGGGATGTTGTAGGGGGTGAACATAAGGATGTTGAAAGATAGGTTAGACATGTGTGGGAATAGGTCTCGAGGGATGAATTTTGCCTCTTCTTAATGATTTGTTGGGGGCTTTGGAAGAATAGGAATGGGGTGTTGATGGAAGGGAAGCACCAACATGCCGAGGGATTGGTTGCTATGGTGTCTCGCTACCTTGTTGAACTCCAAAGAGCGTCGGGTAGTAGGAGGGTGGGAATAGGTTTGGGTGGAGTAGATAGTTGGAAACCTCCAGAGGCAGGTTGGGTTAAAGTGAACTATGATGTGCCTTTGTTTGCTGATGGTAAAGAGGGAGGCGTAGGTGTGGTAGCAAGGTCTAAAATAGGGGAATGTGTCGCATGGGTTTCATACCTGTTTGCCAAAATAGTTTATCCTGAGGAGGTGGAAGCGATGGCGGCTCGAGAGGTGGCGTTGCTAGCTATTCGACTTAGTTGGCCTACTATCATCCTTGAAGGGGACTGGGCTTCTCTAGTTCATAAGTTGCAGGTTAGAGAGACTGATTTGTCTGCTATTGGGCCTTTGACCCAAGACATTAAGTGCATTGTTGTTAGATCTTCTTGTGTCTTTTCTTTAGTACGTAGAGCAGGTAACAAAGTTGCTCATTATCTTTCTCGTTCGGCTGGGGCGTTTACTGTGGGATCTCCTAATTTGCCCACTCATGTGTTTCAGACCCCAGTCTCTGATTTGGAAACATAGTAATATATTCTTTTCTCCTAAAAAAAAAAATTAACTATTATATTCATGGACACATGTATCAATTCATTGGAATTACTTAAATATACATATTTACATTAATTCGTTGCACTTAAATAACTATTATAGCCAATTAAATATATTCATGCATGATGAATGAAACATATACTATATAAATCTCAATATGAAAATAAAATAATTCATAACACCCAACCATGTCTTCTCATCTAAAAGGCATCGCAAAAAATCATCTATGAGTGATCAAATGCGTACGTAAAGCATTATGTGAGTATAAGAAAGACCATCCCACATGCACTCAAAAAGATTTACAAGAGTGGGTTGATGAAAAATATTGTTGGAAAGTTAGTCAAGATACAATATCAAACACTCTCAAGAGATAATCGGAGTACCTTTCAATCAACTTTGAGAGATGTGGAGATATTAAGGGACACAAATTGGCGAAATATCTAGATATGGAGAAGGTTCTTTATGAATAGTTTCTTCAATACCATAATATTTATAATTGTAATATTTATGAATTATTAATTTAGAGTTTTAATGGGACCTAATATTTTTAAAGGGATTTTTCAAAAATTATTATCTTATTATCTTATCGAATTTGATGATTTTTTACAAAGGCCCAAGTCGGGACTGGAAGATTTTATTATTTTAGAGAGTTTATTAATTCATAAAGTATTAATTTATAGAGGTTTTACTGTGGTTTTAAATGAAATTGGAGAAGAAGTTGATTGGCTTCATAATTTCTGGGAAGACATTTCTTATTGGACATAGCAAGTGCCTGCAATTGTGATATATTGTGATAGCCAGTCGGCTCTGGGAAGGCACAAAGCATAGTATAATGATAAAATTTAGACATATATGTCAAAGACGCAATACCATAAGATAGTAGATATCTAGTGGAATCATATTCATTGGCTATATAAAGTCAAAAGATCTAGTTGATTCATTAACGAAAAGGCCTTTCTAGAGATCAAGTACACTGTTCGTCGAGAGAATGGGATTAAAACCCGAAAATTAAATCTTTATAGCAGTACCCAACCTTATTGACTAGAGATGCAAAATCTTGGTTCAATGGACAACTAAGTTATAAAGATTGTGAAAAGTACTTGGAGTTTTACTCCTTCCTGTTCCTATGACGTTTAATGTTGTTAGCTAAAAGGTAGAGGGTAAGCTATAAGCTTTCAATGATTCCTATAGGAGATCACTTTATATAAGTGTGAAGACGGACCGCTTCAAGTGGAAAACACTTGTGTATCCAAGATGATGTCCAGGGCCAAAATGGACTCAATCGTTGAGAACCAAAGATATTAGAGAATGTATTATGGGGTTACTACTGTCTTGGTTTAGTCCAATGGCTAAATAGTTCAAGACATCATGTTCACTAATTAGCCAAGTAAGTTAAATTCTATGGTATTCCTCTAGAGGAGGTTCAAAAGCCACAAGCTACCTTTCCTGATGCAATGACTTTTCGTTTGAAACTCTCGTAAGTGTCTACATGTTCATATGCATTAATTGACATTTATGTGGGGATTGTTAGAAAATAGTGAATGCCAAATTAAATAATAAATTTATTATAAATCATGACAAGTTATTGGTTACAGTGTGGGACGCACAACAAGCTCGTGACATGTGGATGATGGTTGATGGCGCTAATCATCATCCAACCGTATTTAATTCAATCGAGTAGTTGTGTCCTTTGATTGAAATGATGTGTCCGTTGGGTGAAACCTTTTGAATGAAACGATGCGTCCATTTGCGTGAAGTGGTATGTCATTTGGGTGAAATGATGTGTCTATTTAAATGAAATGTTATAACCTTTCAAAGGCATCTTTTCTGATTGGACATGACCCCATTTTTTCTTTCAATTCATTTTAAAGCATTTTAATGTGTTATCAATATTGTTTCGTTGTTTTCAAAGTTTGTAGTGCTACTACTTTGAGATTTTAAGTCGTTGTATCTTGGGAGACAAATTGCCATTTTCGTGAGCACCAGAGCAGAACAATAATTGTCCTAAAGATAAATAGTCTAACTCTTGTCTCGACAAATCACATATCCCGCACATTCCTCATTTCTATCAATAGTACCCATTTTTACATTTTGTACTCTTTTTTTTTAACTTACCATCTCAACTTTGAAAAAATTGTAATTTTTCATATATGATCATTTTTCATTGATTTTTCTCCCATGAAAATATTACATGCATTCACATGTGATATTTAAGGACTATTACATGGGTAAAATATCACATATAGTGCATCTGATATCTTTTCCAGCAAAAAAATCAATCAAAAAATAATAATATATAACAAAGTACAAATTTAACAAAAGTTGAGGTGATAAGTTGAAAAAAAAATGAAAGAAAAGGACTGCAAAGTATAAATCAATTTTAGGGTGTGTCTGGTTGGGATGAAAAATGAAGGAAGAGAAGTGAAAGAAAATGGATGTATAACATTATAAGAGATAATTGCGTTTGGTTAGGAGGAAGAGATGGAGGCGAATTAAAATTCGATATATATGAAACTCCTTTGGAGTTCAATTTTGTTTCCGTCCAAAAGTGGAAGAGACAGAAGACAAAAAAATTTTATTTTTATTTTTATTTACTCTATTTCCCATATATATATATATATATAATATATATATATATATATAATAATTCTTTCACTTCTTCTCTCCTTCTCGTTGATAAAAAAAAAAACAAATATCTGAAAACTACTGCATCAAAGTCAACAATCAGTAAACAATCTTGTTAGTAATTTTTATTTATTTAAACTAAATAGTTTTAAAATAATGAACAATACTTATTTTGATAAATATTTTATATTCTTATTTGATAAATTTTTTTATTATAATTTTAAATTTATATACTAAATTATATTAGTATAATATTAATTATTTATTTCTGATAGTGAAGAGAAGGGTAATTCAGTAAAATTATAAAGTTAGTCTTTTTCTCTAAATCTGTTTTCTTCATAGCAAAAGGGAAATATTTGAGATTTATTTTCCTTCCAATCATACCAAACAACTTGAAGGAAAACTATTATTCTTCCTCTCTCCCTCCCCCTTTCACTTTCCTTTTCCACTCACTTGAACCAAATTTGAATGACAAAATATAATTTAGCTTGACAAGAATTATAAACTTTCCTTTAAATCGCGAGGACTGTTTTGTTTTTTAAGAGTGTTTGCAACAATTAAAAGTTAGCTTATGCTTTAAAAAAAATTTCATTATTGTTTTTTATTAACAATAAATTGAAAATAAATATATATATATATATATATTTTAGTTTATGCTTTTAAATTGCTTGATATGACAAATTTATAAATTTTAAATTGTTTTTCCATAACCTTCCATTTTAGCTTTTATTTTTCACCCTTAATTTATTTTGATACTAATCACTTTCAAAATATTTAATTTTTACAATATATGTCCACTCTAAGAATAAAAAATCTACTGCAAACTCCCCCAACAAAATAAGGAAGTGTTTGCAATAACTTTGCGCTTAGGGTGGAAATTAGTTATAAATTTTATTTTTAAAAATAATTAAAATTAAAAAATTAATAAAAAAAATTGGTGTGTTAAAAAATACAGTTTAATATTAATAAAATAAAATGCAGGAGTTTTGTCAAAGATTGCTCATAACTTTTGACTATAAGCAAAAAATTTACTCTAACTTTTAATTTAAATAATATAAAAAAATTATAAAATAAAAATACTTTTTCAGTTTTATTTTAAAATTAATATTGATAATTGCTCCGTTTTAAATATTCACATCTATATGTATCCTAGGCCTTGTATTTTCTGTCACCTTACACTGAGGAGATTCTAGATTCCTCACCCCACAGGATTAGCACTTAATACCTTCGATGACCACGACTAGACGTATAGATCGAAAAAAAGGAGAGGAGAGCAGAGATGAAAAGGCAGAGATATTTATATCTATCTTTTCCACCCGAGAGTGATCTTTTGCCATACACTATTGAATATATTGTCATCGCTCGAGGCAGAGGCGATCACACGAAAATCATACATATTCGCATCCCGACCAACGAAGGTATTGCGGAAAGTGTACCTGGCGAGAAATAGAGGGGATTAATTCTCATGAGACTTGGAGGACACTAAGTCCGTGACAAACATAAGTCAGTTGAGTGTCTGTCTATTGATAGACAATGACAGAAGGCAGCAGGAGCAAGAGATTTAATCTGAGAATGACAACTAGATTGAGAGCAGATAATTTGTATACAGCATCCATCATTACTACCATCTTCGGCTACATTTCGACAACCATTGTAATGCTCTTATTTTTTGCTCCTTATGCTCACTGCAGTAAAGAAACAAGAGAAGATTGTGAATTTTTGCTTTTGTTGTTCGCTGTGTTGCTGAAATAGGAAATGTAGATGCTTTTTATATAGGATTGATTATGATAACTTTTGGAACAGGAAAATGTCAATTAAATGACTAGAAACAGCTGAAAGTTGTGAAATACTTTTTCGTGTGTGGGATTAAGAATTGGATGAGATCAAGAATTCCAAGAAAAATGCTAGAGACAAAGGAAATTGGAAATAAGAATGTATTATCTGGAAACTTCAAAAGAGAAGTACCATAAAACTGTAGTAGTTCTTAAACTATCTTCTACTTTTAAAACAAGAGGGGAACTCTTGGATTACAAGGAATAATTGTAAAATCAAGAAGAAGATATAACGAAAGATGAGAGAAAAGCTACTCTAGACCAGGATGACAAAAGAATTCCCAGACTTCTTCCCAATTTTATCTTATACCCCTATTTCTTCCAGAGTTCTCTCTTTCTCTTGCTCTCTTGATACACAATAGAGGGAAAGTGCATTTGTTGTGAAATGGAAGGGAAATACTGCTGATATTGTTCAATTTCATTTTATTCCGAGCAAGTATAGAATTGAGCACAATTGGAAAGGCATTCTTTAGAGTGATGGTATTTCAATTGATGTGCTTCCTATCAGGCATTAGATGTTGTATCTGGTCCAATAAGGTTTTTGATATGCCCGGGTTTGAGTAACTTGTTACAGGATTCTTTGCAAGACTTGAAGTCTGACTATAGCACATATGAGGACATTGCTTTTGCGAAGATTAAAGGTCTGTTAGAAGTAATTCATGCAGCATAAATACATTCGCCTAAATCATTTCCCAGTTAGTTCTAACTCAGTTTCCGATCTTTCTGGAAACTATTAATTGTCTTGCAGAGGGCTGTCTTCTTGCCGCTTCACACCCATTGATTACAACAGGAGCTGTGTTTCTAAAAAGTATGTCTAGTGCATAAACTGAAGCATCTGAAAGCATACTATTTATTGTCACAGTTGGCCTCAAAGTTTTTCTTTAAATTTATTTTGAAATTTATCTGCAGGGACCAGACAATTCTTCTACTACAACACAATGCGCCTCCTTTTCAGTGAAGAGGTAACAGAGCAAAGATAGGCATACTCGTTGTTTTATTGATGATGCCCACTAAGTTACGTTTTGCATTGCATTAACCACGGGAATAGTTACTTGTTTTGGCGGTAATACATATATCTAAATATATCTGCAGAGGCAAAATTGGTATTGGTTAGCACGTGTTAAGTTGTTAGAAACACAGAAGAATGTGAGAATATTCTGTTGAATTAGCATAATTGCCTATTGACATGGTGAAGTAAATTGATCAGCTTACTATGCATGTTGGTGTTTGAAAGTTTTTGACAAGGAATAGTGATGCTAGTAAATGTTGCCTGACAGACTTTGCTTTCTCGAGCTGATGCAAAAGTCAAGCAGTTGCGCCAATCAATTGATCTTTTGAAGGCTGAAAGTGAAAAGTTGGAGGTATTCTTTTTGCAAAAGACTCTGTTTGCTTGATATATGCTTTTATGTTGCATTCTTCATTGCTCCACATTTTGTTGACAAGAAAATTCCATTGACAAGAGATGCTGAAGCTGCATATATTATTTGCATTGCCCCTACTATCATCAACCAAGTAGAAAATATAGAATGAGCATGAGGGAATAATTCCATATTGATCCTAACTAATCCATATTCTCCCATTTTCAGAAAGATTTCTGCTAGAAGTGTATGAGTACTATAATGTACCTCTCCATGGGTATCTAGTAGGGAAAATTATTTGAAAAATGTAAGAAAAAAGAAAAATTAATGAAATGGGAAAATTTGAAAATGTTTAAAGGTTTAGGCAAAACTGGTGTTTGTAACACTAGTTTTGCCCCGATTTCTGTTTTTCAACAATTAGTTCGGTTTAAAAAAATTTAAAAGGCATATCTGGGATTGCAAATCAAATCCCAGAATATGGCAACAAAAGCCATATCTGGGATTTGAAATCCCAGATATGGACTTATTTTTTTTTTTTAAATTATATTTAAGAACCGTGGTTTGAAACCACGGTTCTTACAAAAAAAACAAAAAAAAAAAATATATTTCAAGATATGATTGGACGCATGTAAAGAAATGGGATTTGAAATCCCATTTTTGAAAAGTTATCAGAAATGGGATTTCAAATCCCATTTCTGAAAGTCACGGGCAGATTGGACACATGCATGGAGCATGTGTCCAAATATTATGCATTAAATTTGGTGTTTGAAACACCAGATTTAATGTGTTGTATATCCGTCCCTCCCTATAAATTTGACCGAAGGACCACAAGTATTGCAGTTGTCTTGCCGAAAAAAATTTAGCAGTTGAAATTATCACCACGCCGTACATTTAAAAATCTGGTGCTCCATGCATGTGTCCAATCTCCGTGACTTTCAGAAATAGGATTTGAAATCCCATTTCTGATAACTTTTCAGAAATGGGATTTCAAATCCCATTTCTTTACATGCATGCAACTTTGGTTTGGACATGCATGCAACTTTACATGCATGCGTCCAATCATATCTTGAAATATATTTTTTTTTTGTTTTTTTTGTAAGAACCGTGGTTTCAAACCACGGTTCTTAAATATAATTAAAAAAAAAAAAGTCCATATCTGGGATTTCAAATCCCAGATTTGGCTTTTGTTGCCATATCTGGGATTTGCAATCCCAGATATGCCTTTTAAATTTTTTTAAACCGAACTAATTGTTGAAAAAGAAATTGAGGCAAAACTGGTGTTACAAACACATTTTGCCTAAACCTTTAAACATTTTCAAATTTTCCCATTTCATTAATTTTTCTTTTTCTTACATTTTTCAAATAATTTTCCCTATCTAGTAACCATGTATGTTGGGGTGTGATTGGCAATTTGACAACATACTCCTCACTTCCCTACTCCATGAAGGGAGTGGATCGATCGGGGAATGCGCGGCGGAAGCGCGAGGAGATGAGAAGGCGAGAAAGTAGGCATAATTATAGCCGATCCTACGACCAAAGGGTGTACCTTTGGTGTTGCCGGCCGTTTGATGTAGTATGAGGATTAAAATAGAAAAGCATATTTATACATACTAGGCTATAGATCAATGGGTAAAAGAGATACATTATGTAGAACGAAAATGACCTCTTTTCGTTTTAGTTTCAAGTGGCAAACTGTGTTGACCTGTTCACCTTAGACTCTAACAGAGAAGTCCTCTAGAGATAATCTACACCACACCAAGAGGAGAATAACTTTGACCTCCTTGCTAGTTGCTAGAGGAAGTCAAAATCGTTATATGAAAGTGATAAAAGAATCACACTATGAATTAGTATATTCTTTTGTATCACAATTCTCTATAACTCTTCACATGATACTAGATAAGATAGTTAGAGAGTTTTGTGGGATAGATGGAGAGCAAGAGGGGCCGTTGAATTTCTCTTTTTGGAGAGTAGGATTGGAGTTGTTTTCGATATTATGTGTGAAGATTTTGATGATCACACATCTATATATATATATGTATGCTTCGTATGGGAAAGTGGAAATGTGTCCGGATACATTCCACTCACCTATAAGGCAATCCCTTTCCTACATGGTATGATCCAATCTCCAAATATGGCCGAGTTGCACTTTCCAAAAGTGCAACTCCATCAAGCCAATGGGCCTTAATTTAGTTGAACAGGTTTAAAAAAAATAATTCCAACATCCAAAGAATTTAATTAAATCCAACTTAATAGAACTCAAACTAAATTAAGCCAAATGTCATTTAATCCAATTAAACCTAAACATCTCTAATTACTAGATCCAACTTCTTAATTAAGCTAAGCCGAATCAAATTAATCTAATCAATTTGATCTTGAGCTATCCATCCAATGGATTATACCATGAGTAAATAATCCAATTATTACATCTTCCGGAATTAATTCCAAATTAATTCTTTTACTTCCTCGGTGATCTTGTGTGTAACTTTTTAGGTTCACCCTCAACTAGACTTGGGTTAGTGTCCAACACAACTGATTAATTAAATCCAATCTGATTATCATCCCTCATCAACCCTTGATCAAGAAAGTCCGCTACCATGTTCTAACAACAATCCATGGCACTAAAGACCCTGAATATCCATGTAAACATTTAGGCTCTCAAATTGCATACAGATATGGTCCTTCAATCTCGTCTCCCAGCCTTAGTGTAGGCCATGGAGGTGTCGATTCCCATCTTGGACTGGGCATCTGCTTTAATATTTAAGACCGTGTTTTGCTCAATTGTTCGTCAACCATTTTCTATTCAACAACCACTGTGGCCACAAGTTTATAAGGCGTATACATTTCTCTAAGTGCATAGGAATATCGCTGGCACATAGTGACACAGGACGGATCCGTTTTTGAAACCAACCGTCTTGACTACACATTCTAACTGCACTGGACAATGCTTATAATGATCATGTTCATGACACAATCACCTCTTGCTAGATCCAATATACAGCCATTGTGCGTACGTGAGTTCCTCAAGTTTGAGGACTATCGTACTATTGGAGCCGAGGAATTCTAGTCATGCCAATCAAGCCTCCAAGACTTTCAAATGACGATTTACCATGAGTTAGTTCATTAGGTGACTACCTTGTCAACTAACCCATTGAAGTTGCATAGATGTCCAACGTACGTCGCCGATGAAATATGGAACTTGTCTAATGATATGCAATATTTCAGTGCGTCTTGGAACGTTTCTTACCAACCCTCAAAAGTTGGTGTCATAGCCGCCATCCAACGCACAACCCAACTACGTGGATTATGTGAATGGTCTGTGGGTATCTATTATGACGTCAAAGCAATGCTTAAAGCAATTAGTAAGCGCAGCAAACACATATGCCAAGGATGAATACTTATGAGGGCAATATTACTTGAATAAAGACTGCTGAATAGTTTCCAAAACTGCCAATTCAATTGGCTTTTTGGTCACCTTCTAACAGCTCCGTTGGTCATTGAGTAGGAAAGTATTACGGTATAGAAATTCGATTGGTGATTTTCCTATTCGAGCTAGGAAGGGTTCCAAAATTTGGGGGAAGGAGATGAAGATTTTTCTTGGAATTGTTCTCTGTTCTTTTCATTGCTCTCCATAATATTAAATACAAAACCTAATGAAGGATCCTAGGACAAGTGTCACCATCTCTAGCATGCCCTAACAACTTTTGTCCTATCTATTTTATTAGTTAAAATAGTCCATAAACCTATTAATTTTGCAGCAACTCTATTGGATTTCTTAATATTTGGGCTAGCTAGGTCCATAACCATATCATTGCTAGCGTTGTCCTCAAAGCTGAGCCCATACATTATCAATGTGTTACTAGAACCCGTCGACCATTCATATCAGCTATTGGGCCGAATGTGGCAGACTCCTCGAAACTTGAGGTGGGGATAATTGAGCCCATAAGCCCAGCTGTCCTCAGCCCATCAAACTTGTCTTCAAGGCCTATACATGGGGGTGTAGTATTGAAGCAAGCAAGTTGGCTCCCTGGATTTGCAGCAAATGACCTAAAAGACCATTGGAAAAGGGGTTCCCCAAGGTGCTCATCTTCATCAGTCCACGGGCAGCGGCGGATTTGGAGTGGCGAAAAGACAAATCGCTGGAATAAGAAGTGGCTAAACGAGGGAAGCATCAAATGGACGACCACTGCGATGGCGGATAGGGTGGCTGAGGCGGTGGTGGTGAGTTTCTGGAATCTGAAGGTGGTGAAAATGGTGGCAAAGCGAGGGGCGAAGTGGGTGCGTGTCAGGGAGTGGAATGGGCGAGGTGGCGGCGGTTCGATTCCCCTAGCCGTTGGCATCGGTGCGGTTGCTGGTGGCGGCAAAGGGACGATCTGGTAAGGAGGTGGCGGCGCGAACTGACGACGTGTATTTAGAAGGGCTGAAACAGAGGGTTGCAGCATCCCCTTTCACGTCCAGTTGCGGGTACTCGCTCTGAAATCAGTGGACCAAGATTCTACCACGATCAAAGACAAAGGAGCAACGTGAGTTGTCGATAGAGGACTCGGTGTAGAGGAGATGGCGACGCTCTAGTAGAGAACGGTGGACGACTGCCCGTCATCGATCGAAGACGGTTCATGGTCCTCAAACAATCGCACCAAAGAGGAACGACACTACCGGGAAGAATAGAGTAACCTGATGTAGTGGGTATTGTGGCAGCAGACTGTTTGGTGTGGCGAACAGAGGAGGAGCCCATGGGACGTGTGTAAGGGAGGCAACACGGGTATAACTGAGTCGAAGGTAAGTAGAGTGAGAGTTGTTTGAGTTGCGGTGGGATGGTGTTGTGATGGTGCTGTTGGTGTTGTTCCAACTGTTGTTGCAAGATTTTGGGGTTGGAAACAACCAACAGTTGAGGGGCCAGAGTTGAGGGGCTGGTGATGGTGGAGGGGGCGGAGAGGGTGTGTTGTCTATTAAAGGAAAAGTGAGGGATTTGGTGACATAGGTTCTCAATGGCAGCCATTGTTGATGCAAAGCATGCATTCATGGTGGAATGGTACTCGTGCACAGCCACGCGAGGGACTCGATTGAAGCTTGGATGGTGTGGAAATCAGCATGGAAATGCATAGCTGAGTCAGAGATAGAAATGAAAGCACCAATATTACGGTTTAGAATCAAGGATAGCGATTTTCCTATTCGAGCTAGGAAGGGCTCCAGAATTTGGGGAAGAAATGACCATCTCTAGCATGCCCTAACAACTTTTTCCTATCTATTTTATTAGTTAAAATAGTCCACAAACCTATTAAATTTTCCAGCAACTCTATTGGACTTCTTAATATTTGGGCTAGCTATGTCCATAACCGTATCAAAAAGGGTTTTAAAACCGTAAGCAGTAAGGAGGATTGAAATGGAAAGTCAACATCCTCTCTCTTCTCATGTTTTCTTTCCCTGGAAGCAGCTTGTATTCCAATATCACTGGTTGACATAACTTGTGTGCTTGTGGTATCAGAAGAAAGCAATGCAAGCTGAAGAAGACGTGGTACGAGGAAGGACAAAACTCAGGTTGTGTTTGTTATTCAAATATAGTTTTCAAATGTGTTTAGTATTTATCTAGTTTTGTAATTATGCTTCCTGCTCATATTTGTTCCTGACAGGCAAGCAGGAAAGCAAATACAAAGTGTCATAAACTCTGCTTATAAGATAGAAAGGCAAGCAAGAGGTATGTAGTCTGCATTTTCTCCCTGCCTGTACTTGTCTGTGCACAAATACATGCTAAGTGTATGTGGCATCTTCGATTTTAAGCAATTAAAATCTTCTCTATTCTCTAGATGAGTCATTTGATAATGTGATCTGATTGATTGTAATTGTGTCAGGCTTGAAAGATGTTCTTAGAGATCTTCCCAGTAGAGAATCAGCTCGATTTCGAACTCAAGTGAGTCCTTTTCACCATTTCTGTGAGGGGCATATCTTAATGCTGCATATGTACATTCAATCTTGCATGTCATGAATTTCCAAAGAGTGGGCTTGCGTATTGTTTGAAAATTATGGTATCACTTAAAGTTTTTACTTAAAAGCACTTCATAGTTTGTTTGTTTCATAATACAGTGAGGTCTCTGTTTCTAGGTTAATAACGTTGCGAAAGAGGCAAAGAAAGAAAGGAATGCTCTGTCCAAGGAAGTCACAAGAATCAGCAATCATGGGATCTCAGTCTGAACATCAATCGTCTCATTTGGCCTTCTCTCTAAGCCTATATTAGATTGTTGTTGAACTTTTTTGATGCTTTATATAGTAACTCAAATAAAGGTTTGATTTCAAAGCTGTAGCTCAAAATTTTTCTATAGGACAAATACAGTCGAAATTCATGGACGAATCGACGGTCCTAACCTCTTTTTTGAACAAGTAAAGATTTCAAGTGCGACTGTGGAGGTCAAGTAACTTCCAAATCTTTGCTTGTGCATCTGTTCTTTCCTTAACTAAATCTTGTAGTTATGTATTTTATTCTTATGCATATCTATCTTATAGTTGCTGATTTATCGAAATTATACGTTGGCATCCAGTGGTTGCATCAGATAAATGGTTTTACATTATTGCTTGCTGTCCCGCGGTAATTTTGAATTACCAGTACTGTTAAGGCAACCAGGCTAAATAGAGTTTTGATTTTATATTAGGATTTTGGCCAGAGTTTGAATTATTTCAATTGGAAACGTTGTTTTATTTCAGAAGTTTCTTGACCATTATTTCGCGGAACAAGATTGAAATTTAGAATAAATTACAACGATTCCTTTTGAAGTTCAGTATAACTATAAGTAGTCTATGGTGTAACAATTAGCATCTGCCATTTTTTAAATTTTCATCTATTTTTTTATGGTGAATTGGGTAGATTATGAATTATAATTTTATTTATTCTTTAAATTTTTAAAACAAATTTATAAAAAAAATAAAAAAACACAAGGATAATATTGAATATTTCATATTTTCATTCTTGTGATGTTTCAAACATCAAAGGAATATTAGTATTTACGAATGTGTGGCACATTCAAATATGTGTAATTAATTAAAATATAAATAAATACTTACTCTTTTAAAATATTTTAATTAAATAAATCAAAAAAATGTCGAGAGAGATAATTGGAATTTTGAGAAAAATAAAAAAAAAGAAAATGAATTATTGAATAGCAATAGATGCTCTTCAATAATAATAAGGTATAGATACCGAATTTCATGAAAACACGTTGCAATTTGTACTAAAATTTAAAAGACATGGACAAATATTGTGAATTTGAGACAATGAACTTCCTCCAATGCCGTTGACAGTTTCTCAACTAATAATACACAGCCAAAATTGAACCCTAAACACCCCGCCCTCGTGATGCTAGGTTTGCTTAAATAGGTGTAGGTAATTCCATGATGCAACAAACTCGCCACCATCCTATTGAATTCATAAAAACAGAAAGTTCCCAAAAAAATAACCAAACCAGAAAATTTTAATCCTCGTCATTCTGACTTTCATCTTTAACGAGCTTAATCATGTCATCGATCCGAAGAATAGTAATAGCTGCCTCAGTAGCAAACTGACAAAAAAAGAAAAAGAAAGAATTGAATTAGCATTTTCACCTCGCCAGATGCTAAGAAGGTAAAAACATGAAGCATTTAATTTCAGACTCCATCAACCTGAATTATCTTTACTTTGCTCATTGCGGGCTCAATCACTCCTGCTTCCAAGTTGTTCCGAACGGTACCTTTCATCAGGTCTAGACCCATGCTGCAACCATAAAAGGAAGACCAATCAGACACCATTTTATACCAACAACTCTGCTACGAGCAATGAAACTGGTATATCTAGAAGCTGAAAATGACAACTGCACTCCTACCATTGGTAACATTCTAGCTAATTTTTAAGAAGATCAAGTGTTAAAGAAATTCACCACCAAATCTGTATGGCATTCAGAATGGTAATATAGCAGTCGGTACCAAAAAGACATTCAATCTTGCATGTAATGAAATTTCCAAATGGACAATAAATACCAAATTACAGCACAGTTCTTTCCACAGGTCATGTATTTGAAACTACTTGAAGCAAACTCCAAGCGACATGATCATAAAGAATAATATGCAATCTTTCAGCACCCAAAAACTAATAATACTAGGAGGATTTTATAAACAATTGGGTAAGTAATATATACAGCAGAATATATAGGTTACTTTTTAAACCTACAGCATTTTACTGATCAACTTAGAAACCTCGTAAATCTCATACTCTACACATTAGCGACCTGTGAATCCTTAAAAGATACTTCTTATGATCATGTGAAGGGATAAATGGCTAGGCGTTCACAAGAATTAGCTCTGGGCAGCAACATTGCTGGATTGTTCATTATAGGGCCTTGTTAGTTTGAAGATTTCTTATTCTCTCTGGGAGAACATGAAAAAACAAATAAGTACACTAAAGGTAGTAACACAGGATATGAACCTTGACAAATGCTTTTTATCTGCCTTAGTTTGTGCAGTGTGGTGGTAAGCTCGTAGTTTAGCAACCAACTCAGTAGCATCTTTAGCAGCATTTACAGCAAGCACCAAAATAGAAACATTAAGAATTGTCCACTTCAGACAGTAAGCGATAATTGATAAGATTGGTTATTGAAATGTTTCAGGCACATTTGTTGGAGGACCTTTGGTATGATTAGTAAAGCTTCAGCAAACTCTGCAATAGCCAGCTGTTCCCTGGATCCCAAATTTGGCCAAATCTCTAGATATACAGATAGTCAGCCTCAAACTGCACCCCGCGCAACCTATATTGCCACAGCATTTGAGAATACGAATCAAACTGTATACACATTTTCATCAACCAAAAAACACTCTAACCTTCCATGAATATGTAGAAAAGAAAAAAGAGTAAAATATTCCATCAGACCTCCACATTTCAAGAGGTGCAGTTTCTACTGGCTCCAAATGACCCGAGAAAATTTCAACTTACAATAATGTTAAATCTTAAAAAGACACACATATAACAATACACGGCAATAGGGCAAGACGCTGTTCAATGCTCAGACAGAAAGGCAAGGCGAGGCATCTTAGACAAACTTCTAACTAGGAAAATCAACAACTGCAGTTCTTACATTATTAGATTCCAGAGTCCTTTTGACAATGCATAGAGCATCATGCAAAGCCCTATCCATCTCATCAAGCATGAAGTCATTGCACCTCGAAGTATTAATGAAACCTGAGGAAAACATCTCAAGTCAATAAATATAATCTCGCATGGGGTTACAACTTAAACTATCTTCGTTTCAAAATGGAGCAATTTTTCCAAATAAATGAATGAATTGAAATAAGTAAATATGGCCATTGTACCAAAACAGACAAAAAAGAATTATAAGTAGCTGAAGCATTTCAATTGAGCGAAAGAAATTATCGATGATGTTAAAAAAATTCTAACTCATACCGCACTTGTGGTTTTGGTCCCTTTAATCATAATCACATCATCATCAGCAATACGTTCCTCCACTACTTCATCAGCATATCCTAGAAATGATGAATCAAATGTTTCTTCCCCTTCCATATCCGCAAATGTGGAAACCTGTACGGGTGGAATGATTAGGAAGAAAGTTTGCCTCTTAAAGACATTGACCAAATACATTAATCCATGAAACTGTTTTCGCCATTTCCTACTTTAATCCAATCCGACACATTACTATCAAAATTATAGGCTAGATCAGGACATCCCAGGTTACAACTTTTCACCCTTCTGTCCAGTAAAGATACCATCGATCTTCTTCTGACCAGTTTGCTTTAGTAAATGGTGAAGCAGAATGCTAATATCCAAATGTTTCATTAATTAAAAACTTCTACAGGTAAACACATACTCCTTGTGTCTAAATGACTAAGAATAGATGCCTTTCTATGATCTCACTTTGGGACAAATGATCAGAACCGCAAAACAAAAATGTTAAAGAGAAGAAAAAAGTACCAAAAATATTGCTTTTGTATTGAAGAGCATAATTCTCGAGAATGGTACACCTTTTTGAGTTTCCTCACAACTCAGACAATAGCTAATAAATTGACTGCTTTTGGAAGGACAGGATGACAGTAGAGAAACCTCCTTGTTTAACACTACTTGTGGACACAACACGTTGAGCTTCTCTACGTACTCATTCATTATTACTTTCTTGGTCATCTTTGCTACATCCTTTCCTAATACCAAACTAGTGGCAGGTTGCCCATTGCCATGATTTTGATGTAACCCAATATTCTAAAGCTTAACTTATATGTCATAAAGTATCTGATATTTTTGGAGGAAACATATATACATCCCAGGCATTTGTATCATTTAAAGATTACCGCACACCAGTCGCCTTGGCAACATGGCGGAGGTCTTCCTTGCGGACACGTCTCACAGCTATCGCACCAGCCTCCACAAAGTACTGTTACAAATAAGACAGCATTCATTAAAAAAAAATCCAGAAACAAAGGATAGAAGACAGAAACAAAAAAATAATATATATTCCTCAGACTTTCTGATTGGCATAATGCTATAAATTATCTTGCACGCATACAAGAGATAATTCTGATTTCAAAGCTGTCCAAGATGATGCCAATCAACTAAGCTTCTTGTAAGAAGCCATAATTAGTAATGAGATCTCAAACACAAAATCAAAGGAAATGGCCAGCATTGCAGGTCGGAGCAGGAAGTTGGATGCTGACCACTCTCTCTACTGCATTGTAGAACTCAAGCTATAACTGGGGGAACATAAGAAAATAGTGATATAACCCAGGCATCCTAGTAATCTGCCACATGTAGCCCTCCCACTCCACCCAGCACTCCCCCACCACCACAAAAAAACGAAAAGAACAAAAAAGGGGCGAGGAGGGTGGAACTATCAGACACGTTGCGCTAACCAAAAATTAATAGTTGACCCAACCATTTGATACAAAAGTTCAAAGATTAACATGGATAAAACAACTTAGCTGGAATTAAAGCTGAGAAAGAAGCTTGCCTTAAGTGCCATGTCATCAATTCCTTTTGTTGTTAAAACAACATTTGCCCCTGCTTAAGAAGCTTTTCAATACGTTCTTTTGTCATGTCAGCTTCTCTGCAAGATGACTCACATCAGCCATTACTAGATTACATGTTAAACGCCTCACAGACATTCTGTATTGGTAAAATTGTTCCAGAGTGAAACCATCACTTAGCATGCATAAGCAATTGAAAAGGATGAGAAAACTTAGTTCAGATCGAAATACAGATTCGACGAGATCAACAACTTAGTTCAGATCGAAATACAGATTCGACGAGATCAAAGTACTCTATTAACTTTGATTTCAAAAGGCATTCCGCTTTGATTGAGCCAAATACACATGCCAACCACAGAAGATACAAGTACACAGCAAAGTAATATGCTGCATAGAATCATTGATATCAACTGTCCTCTTTTATGACACAAGCGGTTACAGAAGATAAATAGATAATCACCTCTGACGAATCCTTTCCAACTCCCTGGGGTCAGTAACCAAAACTTGGACTCCCATTTGCATCTTTGTCTTTTGAAGATTAAAATCAAGACAAGCAATTCTGGCTGGTGCAACCCTCAACGGCATCCCCTGTGCAGCACGGCCTGTGTTGAGAGCATATCCTTTAAGTAAAAAGCTATCTCTGCACTTTTCCCATGCGCTTTAAGTATGTTGATTCCCTGAACACCAAGAAAATCATCTGAACTTCCTCTTCCAGATGAAAGGTTAAATGATGATGTAAAGCAAACTTCATTACAATTTTCAGGAGAACCCTCATACCAAGTATCCAATTCTGATTTTTATTTACCGCCTGTCTGGATCCAGGATAGATGCAGGACAGTGGAAAGGAAAAGAAACATCAAGGAAAGCTGGATTCCTCACACTTACCTCAGGACAATACAATTATCAACGTAAGCATGGCATTAGTGTGCCAAGCATAAAAAATGAATTTAAGCATTAATTATAATACATGTACCACAAAATATATGTTATAATTGTACAATATTTCCTGCATTTTATCTTTAAACTGAAACTTACATGTTTTCTTTAGCATTTTCCGCTAACCAAATCCAAACACAATGCTCATTAAATCCACAAGATGTATTGCCATCTTTCTTTGACTGAAGAAGATAATAACACCAAGATAATAAAGGAAAAAAGAGGAAAAGAGGAACAGAAGTTATGAAGTATCTGTACTGGAAAAAGCTGATGTAGAGAATATGCATTACTCATGGAAAACAATCTCTTAGAGCGAGTAATGTCGACAATCACTAACAAGTGAGTGCTCAACTGTGCACTACAAACCTTGATTGGATATTTAACTTCACCTCTTGCATTGGTCATCTTTACTGCTTGTACAGCTTCCACAACCTAAAAATGAAATAAGTTGTGTTAGTCTTCAAAATGAAGAGAATGCACAATGACATGAGGATGGAGAGCCTTAAACATGAAAAAGAGATCGAAGATTAGATAAGCAGAGCGTAATGAGTCAACATCTAACACAATGAACATTCTAATCCAGCAACAGAAAAAAGCAAAAAGTTACAGATAAACTGAAAACTTAGAGATATATCTTAGGGTTCGTTTGGTTCAAATGAGAAAAGGGAAGTGGAAGGGGGATGGGAAGGGAAACAAAATTCCTTCAAATTGTTTGGTAGATTGGAAGGAGAGTAAATCTCAAAACTTCCCTTAGGTACGGAAAGAAAATAGAGTGAGAAGAAAAGACTAACTTTTTAATTTTACTGAATTACCTTCTCTTCACTTTGTATCATAAAATAAATAACTTAATATTATACTAATAATAATAAGTAAATACAAAAAAATTTATTAATAAAATATTTATCAAATAAGAATATGAATATTTTTCTTAAAAATATTTATCAAAATAAGTATTGTTCATTTATTTAAACTATTTAGTTTAAATAAATAAAAATTACTAACAAGATTGTTACCTGATTGTTGACTTTGATGCAGTAGTTTTCATCGATTTTGTTATTTTATTTTTTTGTCAATTATGTACGGTATTATCAGCGAGAAAGGAAAGAAGAATTGAACAAAAATCATATATATAATTATATATATAATATATAATATATATGGATAACAGAGTAAATAAAAATAAAAATTATATTTTTTTGTCTTTTTGGTTATACTTCCACTTTTCCGCCCAATTTTGGACGGAAACAAAATTGGACTCTAAAGGAGTTTTATATACATCGAGTTTTACTTCACCTCCATCTCTCCTTCTATCCAAATGCAAGATTATCTATTATACACCATTTACTTCCACTCTCTTATTCCTCCATTTTTACCCTAACCAAACACACCCTTAATGTAGTGAACAGGAACAGTCAAAATAGACATTACTACTCCTGACTTATGGCCACTTGAAGCCAAAGATGCTATTTAGTAGTTGTATCGTGCTTTGGTTAAACATCGAAAGGGCACTATACCAAATAATGGAGAGTACATATATTTGTGTGTGTGTGTGTACGTGTGTGTGAACAATAAAGCAAGAGCCAATGTCTTGTCCACCAGATAGAAGATACGAAGAGATGCAAACTGTTGATGAATGATCATACAACATGCAACTTTAAGTGGGAAAAAGTAGGACTTTATGCCATGCACTCGAACAAAATTCAAACCAACAACTTAAACATTGTCTCATGTATAAAAAACTGATAACTCCATTGTCCATCCATTCAGCAACTTACAAGGTTTGAAAAGAAGTCGCTATCACCACCATCAACTTCGAGGACATGCTTGTCTTGGCGCAGTTTATTAGAGAATCTTTACCAAGCTTTCTTACCTAGCATACACATGAAAAATATGTTAGCCAGAAGATGTCAATGCATTACATCTTTTAAAAAATTTGCAAGAAAATCATGTAAACATTTTAGCTCTCTTTGATATTACATGAATGTAAACATTTAATTTTCTAGAGAAACAATAGCTAGGAGAGCATACCTTCACAGCAAGTTTTCATCAACATATTTACATGCTTCCCTCATTGCAAGCTGCCGCAAAAATTTTATGCAATTACAGACACCATGGGCATGCAGCAGAGTTCATTTAAAAACAAAAGAAAAAGTAAAAATATTTCATACGCACTCTGTATCCGCTGATTATTGATGTTGGATGTATCTTATTTCTCACTAAATCATTAGCTCTCTGTAGAAAAAGAATGGCAACAAATTAGTGCTTATGATAATTTCCCTAGGACTCAAACCAGAAGCACAAGGCAATAGAGCTGTTTAAATAATGCAGCTAGGATAGTAGTACTACCTTAAGCAATTCTGCAGCTATGATGACCACAGAAGTTGTTCCGTCTCCAACTTCTCGGTCCTGTAGTTCGGCCAACTCAACAAGGACCTGTGATCATTAGAAGATGAAGGTCAGAGATAAGATTCAAGTTACTTAAACCATGGATTTGTAGAACACAAAAAATGTCCATTCACCTTGGCAGCTGGGTGTTCCACTTCCAAACATCTTCAGTATTGTGGCACCATCATTAGTAATCGTCACATCACCAATATCATCGACAAGCATCTGTAAAGTACCATAACTGGATGGTGAACAGACATACTACTACTTCAATCATGAGCAAATACAAAATTTAGCTAGTTAGTCATCTCCAAACAGAATGAGCTATGTGCACTTTTTCATGTCACTAGTTGTCCAATCACTGGTATTCACAGAACTCTAGCACCAAGATAGGAATTTCAACAACTCGTCCATCTTAAAACCTATGGATGCAGATTTTCATAGTAAAACCACAAAAAAAAAAAAAAAAAAGGATCCTTAGTAAAACAGAAGTCTAACCAAAAAAAAAATTCAAACTCCAAATCAGTAGAAATTCACGACAACCTAAGACACGCCTACTTCGAAAATGATAAATTAAAGCTAAACATTACCTTATCGAGGCCAACAGGACCAAGCGAAGATTTGACAATGTTTGCAACCGCCTGGCACGCCACCACTGCACATTTCAAAAAAATAAATAAATAAATAACAAATGACCAAAATTACATGCATTCATAAACACCAGAAAGAGAGAGGCATGCTCGCATACATACAGACAAAAACATATACAAATAGTCACATACTCATACGTAACAAATACGAACAACGTACCGTTTTGAGTGCGAACATCCTGTCCAGATTGGCGTTCGCCGGAAATATCCGGAGCCTGTACATTAATCGCCATTCTGATTTATTCAAATAAAAACCTAGATCCGATCGGCGGTTGCTTGTCTCAGCTCGATGGAACAGAGCTCAAGAGTGGAGCAGCTGAGAGCGGAAATGCAGCTGAAATTTGCAGGCTACGGCTCGACTCGGCTTGGCTCTCTCTTCACAGAGTTCAGGGCTTAAGAGAATATAGAGAAACCTCAGTGTGTTTGGGAGGGTTTGAGCGAAAACATTTGAAATCAAACGAGGCGTATTTTACCAACTGCGTAATTTGGGCTGGGCTTGGTTGAGATGGGCTGAACTGGGCTGGGCTGAGTTTGAAGCCCAATCTCTTGATACTGAGTTGCGTTCCGATGATCCAGACCAGTTCAGTGGGTTGTTTTTGTTGGGCTGAATGCAGGTAGATAAAATACTATCTATCTATCTATCTACATTTTATTATCATGTGAGAATGCTCTTTTAGTATCTCATTTTTTTTTTTAAACATCATTTCATCATTTTCTTTAAAAAAACTCCATGTTTTCATCATCGTCAAATTGTCTAATCTTCTCAACTTCCACGAATTTTAATTTCCTTATTTTTTTCATTTTTAATATTTTAATTTCTTTAATTGAACTTCAAAAAATTGCACTTTTGGCCCCCAACGATAGAGAATTTGTACTTTTTGTGTCACAGTTTAGAGGCTTAGTACATTTGGTCCATAAGCTAAAAAATTGTAGCCTTTAGGGATAAAAAATGCTATAATATTTTAATTATATGGGATCAAATATGTCATAATTTTTATCATATGGAACCAAAAGTACTACAAACTTTGTAAACTCTGACCAAATTTGCTAAATCTGTAAACGATAGTATCAAAAGTGTAACACCCTCTATCTTGTAGGACAAAAAGTGTAATTTTCTTATTAAAATTAAAATACAATTTTAAAATATAATTGTGCATTTCATTGTCAACAGATGTTGGACATCTATGCAAATTTAGTGGGTGGCTGACATAGTTGTCAAGCCAATTAAACTGACTTGTGAGGAATCGTCATATGTGAAGACTTTGAGCCTTGGTCGATATGACCGGTATTCTTCGGCTCATATAGTACTGGACTTGAGGATCCACGACAGTCACATACAAACGATGGTTGTATCTTGGGCCTGACAAGAGATGATTGTATCTTTGATGTGGCCATTATAAGCCTTGTCCGATGCAGTCAGAGCATGTAGTGAGGAATGTGGGTTCCAACATAGAATATGTCACCTATAAGTAAATGACAATTAAATCTCCTAACACCTGAGATGCATTTGAAACTCTTTGAGTCTATGGCCACAACTATTGGTCGAATAAGGAATGCTTTCCTATCTCAATCAATAGAGTAAACATGTCTCGCGTATTGAGCATAGTTGTCTAATTCAGGATGAAAATCAATGCCCAATTCCATGCCATAGACTTGATCGGGAAATAGATGATGGAAGGGCCATACCTGTATGGTACTTGAGAGTCTAAATATTCATGATAATATTCACCTAATTTTTAGTGTCACGGTCCGTTGATAAATGACCATCCATAGTGGGGGCACTTTTGAATAAATGGTTAATCAGAAGTAAATAATTAAATCTAATTTAATTAATTAATTGTGTCGGACACAAGTCCAAGTCTAGGTGAAGTTGAGCCAAAAGAGTCACACAAATCACTATTGAAGCGGTAGAATTAATTGGATAAATTTAATTAGATTAGATTAATTCATGAATAATTAATGATTGGATCATTTAATGAAAAAGTCCATTTGATGGATTTGATGGATGACCCAAGATTTTAATTAATTGAATTAATTAAGTTTGGACTTAACAAAGTTAATTGAATTAATTTAATTTGGATTGATTTAATTGATTAATTGTATTAATTAATAGTGGTTGGGCTTATGTTTATTTAGTTGGATCAAATAAATTGATGGCTTATTGGATTTTAGATTACTTGAATTAATTTAAATACGGGTTAAATGCAAATTACCCCCCTGTGTTATACGAAGTGAGCAAATTATCTCCCCGTGAAAAACAAATAGCAAATCACCCACTTGTAGTTTTCATAATAAAGCAAATAAATCCCTCAAAACGATTTTGTGCCATTCACTTGCTGTTTTAGATATTTAATTTTTTTATTATTTTTAATTATAAAATTATTTTTACATCCTTATTAATAGCCGTTGGATTTAACTGAATCTAAGGCTCAAATTTAATTAATAAGATCAATGGTCCAGATTCTACTACATTTGATCAACAGACTATTAAAATCTATATAATATATATATATATATATATACATAAAAATATAAAAATATAAGTATATATATTATTATTAAAATTATATAAATGTATATATATATATATATATATAGAGAGAGAGAGAGAGAGAGGAAAAGAAAGGCGGCCCCGACGATGGGGGGAGGCGGTCCACAAGGAAGGGTGGAAGGTGGGGGACGGGCAACGAGGAAGGGGGAAGGTGGGGCGGTGATGGGGAAGGGGGAGGGCTAGGGCCGGCGACCGGGGGGGGGGGGGGGGGCGACGGGAAAGAAGGGGGAAAAGGGGGTGCGGGTTGGGGCGCTGGCAATGGGGAGGGGGAGGGGGAGGGGCCGGCGACGGAGACGGCGCGGAGAAGGAAGGGGGCGCAGATGACGAGGGGGGGAAAGAGAGGGGAGAGGAGGCAAGGAGATATCGATGGGAAAGGCGAGGAGATGGCGAAGACGGAGGGATAAAGGCGGCAGAGGGAGAAGGGGAGGGATGCGGCGAAGGGGGAGGCGACGACGAGGGGAAGGGCAGAGGGAAGGCGGTGGCGGTGGCAACGTGAAGGGGAGAGGGTGGGAGGAGGTGGTGGCGTGGAGACGGCAAAGGGGGAAGTGGGTGGGCGGTGGTTGGTTTGAGGGTGGGGCGTGGGTGGTTTTGCAAGTGAGTGGTTGGTGCGTAGGGGTTGGTTTTTTGTTTTAATAAAAATATATGCTATTAAAAAATTTATATAGTATATAAAATAGTATATTTATTTTTAATAGATATTTATATATATTATAAATTAGATATATAATATATTATACAAAAATATTTTTTTGGGAAAAAATATCATGCACACTCTCAAGAGGGGCGGGCGCATTACACACATCCCTCTAAGGGGATAAATTATTTTAATTTGAAAAATAGGAAGTAATTTGATTATTTTTTTCACAGGGGAGTATTTTTGCACATTACCCATATCACAGGGGGGTAACATGCATTTTTCCCATTTAAATACCTATTGGACCTTTGGTGGGTGATTGATTTAATTTAATTGTTAAATCCAAACAAGCCCGGTCCATCCTTTTAGGTATCCTAGTCGCCATTCACTAAGACTAAGTCAAGGAGGAGTTGAGACTAGAGGAGATTGAGGCCGAGGGGTTATTGAGGCCGAGTGGGGTTTAGAACCCCACTCGGCCCCACTCGGCCAAGAACTTAGCTAACACAAGTGTGTATTGGTTAAATTATTAGTATTATCTTGGAGATAATCCTAATTTTGAAAATTAGATTTTCGAATCATAACTCTCTCTCTTTCTCTCCCCAAAGTCATGCTCTCTCTTTTTCTCCCCAAGAAATCGGATTTCCCCTTCTCTCTATCTCCATCTCTTGTTCTTCTGGATCTAGGTTCAAGTCAAGAACAAAAGAAGATCCAAATATATTAATTAACAATGTTAATTCGAATTTGTTTCTTTACAAATTTTGTTCTACCTAGTAGTAGGGCTCGATTTTCATTCCTATGGGTGTACGAACTAGAGGAATCCTACGCTGGTCTCTTGTGTGAACAAGATTTTGAAAAAAAAAAAGGAACAACGCACGTAGTAGATCAGAATTAGAAAAATAAAGGTATAATTCCGTGGTCTTTTTATTTGCCACAGCCACCAAAAAATAATATATGCATGGCTCTATATTTCTATTTATGTTTTTAAATACCAAACGCCCGAAAAATCAAAGGATACACCCTTTTGATTTGAATAAAACCATGCATATATAGGTTTTTAGTGGCTATAGCAAATAAAAAGGTACAGAAATCTAACCATGGATTTATACCATTTGTTTTTGTATCTTGATCTGCTATGTGTGTTGTTCCTTTTCCTCCGAAAATCTTGTTCACTCAAGAGCCCAATGTAGGACTCCTCTGATTGGTCCACACCATATTAGGAATGAAAACCAAGCCCTACTAGTAGGTAGAACAAGATTCGTGATAAAATAAATTATAATTAACATCATTAATTAGTGTATTAGGATATTGTTTTGTTCTTGACTTGAACTTAATCCAAGAAGAACAAGAGATGGAGAATAGGGAAAAGAGGAAACTCGATTTATTGGAGACAAAAAAAGAGAGCATGGATTTTTTCGGGGGAGGGGGGAGCGAGAGAGAGTTGTTATGATGTGATAATCTAATTTTTAAAATTAGGATTATCTCCAAGATAATACTAACAACTTAACTGATACACACTTGTGCACTAGCTAAATTGTTGGGCCAGTGGTGCTCTCGTAGAGACCCCATTTGGTCTCAATCTCCTCCTCTTTGACTTGGTTTTAGTGAATGGCGGCTAGGTTTACTAAAAGGATGGATCGAGCTTGTTTAATTTAACCATTAAACCAAATAAAACCCAACAAACGTCTATTGGGGATTTAAATTAATTGAATTAATCTAAAACTCAATGGAAGTCCTTCAATTGTTTAATCAATTAAATAAGCATAAGCTAGCTTCACTAATTAGTTAATTCAATTAATGAATTGAATCAAGCTCAATTAAATTAATTTAATTAACTTAATGCTGCTAAGTCCAAATCTAATTAATCTAATTAAATCTTGAGTTATCTACCAATAAACATTCTCATTAAATGATATATTGGATATACATCCATATTTGATAGATTTTTGTAGTGTCCCAAAGTTCTAGTTGGGAGGACTCCTCTTGAATGAACCTTATTTGATACAGTGTTTGTAGTTTCCCAAAATTTTGTGAGATCAGGACTCCTCTTGTACAGACCTATAAATAGGGTACTTCTATGAATACAAGAGAATGCAATTCATACTACGTATATTCTCCCAAATACTCTCTATATTCTCTTTTGGAGTGTCACCAAAGTCTCTGAGGGTCTAAGGCGTGTGAATTGGGTGGATAGCTCGGGTCCCAATCTATTAGAGCGAGAAGAGGGTGCTTGTCAAAAGGTGTGGAAAAGGACGTGCTTGTAGATTCAAAAAACCGCTTGGAATCTCGTAGATAAGTTGGATAGATCTAGAATTCTTTGATTCGTTCTGCTGTAGGTTTTTAAAACCAAACTACTGAAGTAATCACCAAAAGCCTTTAACATATAATATGTAGCAATTATGTGATACCTATATGCATTATTTCTAGGGTAAATTACAATTTGCCCGCTGAACTATAGGCCTTTCTATAATTTACCCATTGAACCTTTTTTTTTGTGTCAACTCAACTTCCAAACTTTGCGTTTTTTTCACTTTGCCCTCTATTCCCATTTTCCAACCAATTTTTCAGTTGGAGAAAATGCATGTGTTGTGCATTTGACTTTTTTAAGGGCAATTTTGTCTTTTAAAAAAACTCCTTCAGATATTAAAAAAAATGCATCAAAAAGTTAAAGAAGATAAAACACGATTTTAAAAAAGTTGTGCCCAAGAGCCTACGTTTTCACACATGAAAACCCTTACATTTCTTACCAAAGATCTCAAAATCCCTAAATATGTGGAAAATGGTTCTTCCACCAAATCCTATTCCCACTTCGTAAACCCTTAAATCTCATAACCTTAGGCCGATTGTTGGTGTTTTAATCGCTCGAAAATGGTTTGGAAGGTTCGAGATGAGGACAATCCTGATTTTGCATTTGGGAGGGTTTGTCCAAATTATGGTAAGTTAGGGGTTTTATAATTTTTGGTTTTTATTTATGAAAATAAATGGAATGAGTATTACTTGTTCTTTTTCTGAAATTTCATGTGATTCTTGTAGTGCTTGTGCTTTCTCAAATTCTGAAAATGTGAATATGTAATGGTTGTGCTTTGTGTGTGTCCTAGGTATGGGTACTTTTTTGCTCTATTAAATATTGATTGTGGTCCCATATGTTACTACTTCACATTTTTTATTGTGTTTGGTGTAGTTTTTGTCGCTTTATATGGTTATACTTTATGGTTTTTGATTGTTCCCACTTTACAGTAAGTTGTTTTTTATTCTGTTTGTTGTATACAATAAAGTAATAAAAGATATTTTTTTTATTATTTTTTCCATTCCCAGGTCCTGCAAATGAAAAGTTCACTATAAGAATGCATCATTTAGGAGATTTTGTTAATTTAGGATCTACGGTTTACTTAAGAGGTAAGATAAATCATATAGACTATTGTGATACTGATGAAATCAGCATGATTGAAATAAATACCATGGCCATTGAGGTAGAAGCAGAAGGGGTCTTGGATTTTTATTATAGCATGGGTGGGGTGAATGATTGTAAAAATTTGCAAGTGATGCATAATGATTTAGATGCTACAAATTTGTGTAATTTTATTGATGAAAACAGAATGGTTGGTGTGTTTGTGGAGAAGCAAAAATGAAATAAAAACAGTACTGGGAATGAATCCGTGGGAAAACCAAAAACTAATGATAAAAATGAATTGGAGGTAGAACAAAATGTGGGAGAACAAGTTAGGGACAAAATGAGTAGTGATGATGGGGATGATCAATAAGTTGGGGATGATTCTGATTTCTATGAAAGTCTACTTGATAGTGAGTTTGAAGTATCTGATGATGATATGCTATTTGACTCTCACATAGATCTAGAGGTAGAGTGGAGGGGATTGAATCTTCGCGACCATGTCAATGTTGAACTTGAATCAAGTGAGTTGGGGGGTCAGTCTAGTGATGGAACATATAGGGTACACATCATGGTCATCCCATTTTTAATAAAAGACTGGATGTAGAAGATCTTAAAATTGAATTGGGAATGTGTTTTTGTGACACTAGCAAATTCAAAAAGCTATCAGGCAGCACTCAATTGTTAATGGGAGGGATGTGATATTTACTATAAATGAGAAGCATAAAGTGCAAGCAAAAAATGTAAACATGACACTTGTCCTTCGGTTATTTATGCTTCAAAAGTGCAAAATGAAGACACAATGCAAATGAAAACATATCAGGGTAAACATCAATATCCTAGAAAATAGAGAGTGTCACATGTAAATGCTAAGTGGCTTGCAGATAGGTACAGGGATAAAATTTGGGAGTAATCCTAAATGGACAGTTAATTCTATGATAACAATCATGCAAAAAGGAAACAAATTGTTATTCAACAAGAGTCAATTGTATAGGGCAAAGAAAAGGGTTCACAAAATGGGGTGTGGGGCAGATGTTGAACACTATGCACTATTGTGGTCATATGCTGAAGAAATTAGAATTTCAAATTCAGGAACAACTGTAAAGATAAAAAGTAAATTGGTTGGAGGTCTGCCACAGTTCAAAAGGTTATACATATGTTGGAGGGCACTAAAAAGTGGATTTTTGAAAATGGTTGATTATTTCTGTTAAGTATTTTCAACATTAACTTACTAATACTGTTGAGTATATTGGGCAAAAAAAAAGAAGACAACAATTCAGAATCAGGAGATATAGTCATCAGTCCTACAAGAGTGACAAGGAGTGCTTCAAAAGCAATACTGTCCTCAGTCCCACTCGAGTGACAAGGAGTTCAACTGTGACCAACCCAACTAAAAAATTCATACCCCCAAGACTGACAAAACGAATTGCATATGCCAATATCGAGGTAATCTTTAAATCTTATTTATATAATTTTTGGTATTCTTTTAAGTGTTCATACTTATGTATCATTGGAAAAACTAGCACAGGACAAAGGCAACCCCACTGACAAAGACAAGACCAATATCATTGAAAATACTAGAAAAAATTGGAGGTCTATCAAAGTTACATTTCCATACATTCGTTCTGAAATTTTACAAATTGTTTGTTTCTTTATGGTGTTTGTTTTTTGATGGTGTTAATAGGTAAGATTTCAGTCAAAAGAAAAATCTATTAACATTGCCAATACTGAGGTTCAATCAAAGGACAAGTATGTTGTCATTGCCAATACTGAGTTTCAGTCAAAGGGCAAGTCTGTTGCCATTACCCCTACTCAAAGCTCAATCAATAATATATTCTCTAAACCTCCATGGAGACCCATTGGCAGCAGCATTTCAAACTCCGTCAGATTCAGCTTAACCACAGAACGTTAAATGTCTGATAAGGTGGCTATTGAAGAAGAAGTCCCTGTGTGTAATTAACAGTGATTCTAGATTTTCTGTGCTGAAACTGTTCTTTTGAAATTGTCATTAGAATCATATACTATCAGCTTATTTTGTATGTTGAAAACATATTCAGCTTCTTTTGTAGGCTGAAAACATATTCAACTTCTTTTTGATGTCTTGAATGCTTGACTTTGCAAGATTTAACTTGTGAACATGATTGACACTTTTGCCTTCTTTTGCCGATGAAATTTTAACAGTGCATATTTCATTTTGCTTTATGTCATTCATATATTTCATTTTGCTTTGTCATTCTTCGAGAATTGTGTTCATTCATCCATAATTGCTTCTATTCATTACAATATTCAGGATTGTATTTCAATGTTGCAGAAATTATAACAAAATGAACATGTCATTTCGTAATGGCTTCATAAATGTTCCACAATCACATTACACTTGAAAATTGGACAATAGACATTTTGTACAACACCCCATACTAACTATTAACTTAATCTAATCCTAAAAACATTCTAAAACCAACCCCAATTTGTAACATGTAGTGATTACATTCATATGAGTAAGTAAACAACAGGTCAAGATACTACCAATGTCACATATAACCATTTTTGCCGTGATTTTGCCTCTTTCATCTCATCTTCAAGCCGATTAATTTTTCGAAGCAACCCAGGAATAATTTGATGAGCCCTAGTGCACATTGGGGGGGGGGGGGTCAATCCATACAAAATAATTGCAACCTCCAACCTCCTGAAATGTAAAAACAATCATGCAATTATTTTTTTTTCTAGATTAGCAAAATTAGGATTTTGCTAATTCACCATTCTTGAATATTCCTACAAGAAAATTTGCATCTATGCTAAAATATCACACACCCATTTACAAAAAAAGACAAAATTTGACAAACCCATCTACAAATAAGCTAAAATTTAACAATCTCATTTACAAACAAGCTAAATTTAACAAACCCATTTACAAAACTAAAATTACTACGCCTTTCGGGGTTTAAATATGTCCATGATGTCGTTCGAATTGAATTTCTATCACAACGAAATATATCATCCATGATAATTTCTTCACTTGTTTGTTTTCATATTTTTGCAAAAAGAGGGCTAAGTTTGAGAGAGGGCAATCTGTTTATTTTTGAGAAAGGAAGATCATGTTTATCTTTAACTTTCTGATTTTTTTTATATTTGAAGGGGTTTTTCAAAAAGATAAAATTGCCCTTAAAAAAGTCACATGCACAAACATGCATTCTTTCTAGCTGAAAAAATAGCCAAAAATAGGAATAGAGGACAAAGTGAAAAAAACGCAAAGTTTGGAAGTTGAGTTGACACAAAAAAAAGTTTGGTGGGCAAAGTGTAAAAAAGGCCTATAGTTCGGTGGGCAAATTGTAATTTATTCTTATTTCTAATTGTGGTATCAGAACTATTAAGGCTTGTACTCGCTTTATATGAACAAACATGTATGTATTAAGATTTTTATGCTTTATATTTTTTTATATTTGATGTGCATGAAATTAGATATGAAGGACGTATAGTCTTTTGGTGAAAATTATATTAAAAAAAAAAACAGATCCCATTTGTTTATTTCAATCCAAAATTCAATTTACATGAAATCATATTTTTTCAAAAAATAATTCTACCATCAATAGATCATAAGATAAATATCACATGGTTAAAATTTGGTGGAAAATGATTGAATGGTTTTTAAGAAAACCAAATCTAATTTGAAATTAGTTCTCTTTGCATAGTAAATCAAACCTGGATTATTGTTTTTATCTGCATATTTTTATGCTATATGTTGAGCATGAAAGAAGTTCGAAATGGTGTTTGATTAATCTAAAACAAATTTGATGCATTACCACGCCCAGTAGGGTGCAACTAACATTCGACTAGGGCTAGTGCTCTAGCTATTGGGCACTGACTAGCATCGACTCGAGCCAAAGCTGTCAGAGTGTGTATTTTTTATTTTTTTATTTATTCAATTTTTTGGGATATAAAGGCCTAAATAGAAAATTAAAAACATTTCAATCTCAAAGAAATTTCGATCTTTCTTTATGGGTTAATTTTTTTTCTGAGTTTTCAAAATTATTTATTTTCTATGGAAGATTAATTTTGCTTCGGAGATAACATGCCTTAACTTTTTGCATTTCTTAGTGATTTCAAATTATGCCTATATGTGTTTATTTTAAATGGCACATGAGTTGAATTTTGGGTGCCTGAATAATGTGCATAATTTATTTTTATTGTTCAAAATAATATATGGAGATAGTGATAATATGGTATCTCCTGTTCTAAGATTATTGTAGTAGGTCTGAACAAATGTAATGTTTTATGGGACATGTATCTTGAGGCCCATTTTTTAGGCCATTTATTTTTTTGGGCATATATATTCACTAATTATTACCATGGGTCATATGATTATTTCGACATGAAACACCAAATTCAACTCATTTATATGAATTATGGCATGTTTATAGTTGTTGGACATATGCAATTTTATTCTTTGATTGGTAAGTTCTATTATGATATTTAATTACTGTGGGAGATGTTTACTAACTTGGACATGAAATGTTCGATCCTACTGAATTAAAGAATTATATTTTCTTGAATTTAGAAAAATTATAGAACAATCTAACACAATTAATGCATATGTAATACATTAATGGAGATCAAACTAACTTTTTCTGAAATTCATGGTGGTTGCAAATTAGATGGCCAAAACTATACAATGTGGCATAGAAAAATTCAATATTTCTACATCACAAAAAGATTCTTGACCATCTACACTAGCATGGCTAAGCCAATAGAGCATGAAAATAGACAAATTACCCAATACCGTCGTGAATTGGATGCGTATAATAACGACAGGAGAAAAGATATGAGTGCACGCTTTACCATGCGATACTATGATCTGTGAGTATGACAAGTATCCAATAACTAAGAGTTATGGGAAGTTTTGAAGGTTGCATATGGTAGCATTTCTCAGCTATGAGACTAAGGGCACTAACCTTTAGGTTTAATCAATATGTATTTGATCCAAAACACTAGATGATCAACATCCTGATATGATGAAGGACATGATTGGAGAACTCCAGAATGCCAATTGTGAGCTTAGTGACGAACAACAAGTTTTGATTGTCCTTAGATCACTACCTGATTAGACTTGGGGGACATGTTAAGCTGGTGCTAAAGAAAAATGAGCAAATAAAAACGTTTGATAGGGCGAGGGCCCCTATGCGCGCGCGGCCAGCGCACGCGGGCAGCAGCGGGCACGCGTGCGGCAGGCAGGCTGCCGGCGTGCGCGCGGCTCCGCTGCCCGCCGACTGGCCTGATTTTTCTGATTTCTTCAGAATTTTTCATTTTTGAGTTTTTTTCTGATGTTTTCTGCATATTTTTTCTGAAACAGTTAATTTTGGTGAATTTAATTTTTGGTTGAGATTTGGTATTTCCCAGATTAAATTACTAAAATTAATTTGAATGGTTTTCAAACAAGAATTGATTTTTGTATGGATTGCACTTATGTCCATTATTAAGTTGCATTATTTACATATAAATTCTGAGATTTGATGGGTAATTAATTTATGATATTGGATGTCATTAATTATAATGCATGGTTTGTATTATATTTTGGGTGCATGTTTATTTTGGAAATAAATGTGCTATTTGTTAATTGGATTAAATGGATGATCACAAAGCTATTGGAACCTGTGTATGGTTTTTTTCTTTGGGTTGGGCTGCGTGGCTTTTATTCTCTATCCTTCTTTTAGCTATTATGGTTGCTTCTCCTATTAATGTACTCCCCCAACTGATGATTGGGTTTTTTTTAAATTGTAATAAGAGTAGAAATAGGTGGAGAGGTTTTAAC
Source organism: Sesamum angolense (assembly GCA_034509725.1). Lineage (NCBI taxonomy): Eukaryota > Viridiplantae > Streptophyta > Magnoliopsida > Lamiales > Pedaliaceae > Sesamum > Sesamum angolense. The sequence goes on along the minus strand of JACGWL010000008.1, from coordinate 12,776,864 downwards.
TTTATTTTTTAATAAATATAAAGAGAAAGCCTATACGATGGAGCCATGAGGAGGCCATGGGTTGGCCACGGAGATCCATGGATAGAGGCCTCGAAAGATGGAGCCCACGAAGATGAAGAAATAAAGACAGATTGCAAGGCCCATAATGTGTTAATGGGTTAAACATCTTGTAATAGCATAGGCCTACCCTTAGACTGACCATAGATCCACTGCGGGCTCAGTGTGTCACATAGGTTTTGGCTTGTGATCATCCAACAGGCATGCTAGGCTTTTATTTTGCATGCGATCAGTTTTTTATTTAAATGCATTATATATATTGGATATATTTTCATACAAGATATTAATTGTGATGAGGCCTCGGTCAAACTACTAAAATAAACTCTCACTTGGTTGGACTAAGTAAATAATATTAGACCCTAAAATTGGAAATAAACACAATGGCTCGTTACTCCATACATCCATCCACAGTAATGTAGTGAGGAAGCCAATTTCACCCATACGTGGTCTCACGAGTCGTGGCACATTTGGACTAAAATGAAGCTGCACTGTTACTGTGAACGAAGTTAATACACACCTATTTTCCTGTCTCACGAGTCGTGGGGCGATAGTGTGTGCTATGATCGGTTGATGGATTATGACTAATGCCAATTGATGTAATTTCCATGTCTTCCATCCAATAATGTAGTGAGGAAGCTGATTTCACTCATACGTGGTCTCACGATCGTGGCACGTTTGGACTGAAAAAAGCTGCATATTATTGTGAACGAAAAGACTACGCTTCTATTTCCCTGTCTCACGAGTCGTGGGGCAATAGTTTGCGGTATGATTCGGTTGATGGTCGGTCTAGCACAAGTAACGTGTTGCTTGGAGTCCTCGGAATCACGTGAAAAGGTGAGGCAAAAATATCTTGGGATTCATAGGACGAGAATGTATTGGATACCTCCACAGGCTATTTCCATGTGAATCGTAAAAGCGGGGCATGGAGAATTTCGCTGTGGACCTCAAGCCACTAGGAAAATGTTTTTTCCGAAACCCATTTGCGAGTGATGGGTTTCGCAGAAATAGTGGAGGGTTAATGACTGAAGTCCAAGTCCTGACTTGAACATAATATTATATAATAATCTGCTTATTTTTCTGTTTTATTGTTAATTTCTAAGAATCCACTTAATTATACTTGAGGCTAATATTTAATGGAACAAACTTTCTAATTGACTGAGAAATCTGAAGATGGTCCTCGATTTCAAGAACCAGACTTACATTCTGGATAAGTCGCTACCTCGGACTTTGCGGAAGGGTTCCTGCCGGAGAACGTTTGACGTTCGAAAGTTACTCAGTTGCATGAGAACAATTGGAAAGTACACAGTATCGTACTGGGCTCAATGAGTAACGAGATCCAAAACAGTACGAAAGGTATGATGACGTCTTGTCGATAATGCACCGCATGAAGAGAACTTTATGCGGCACCGGAATGGCATATTAGATATGCCGTGACGAAGGCATTCTTCAACATGATAATGATTAAGTGATCGTTCGTACGTGAGCATGGAGTGGCGAAGCTTTCCCTAGTGGAGAAGCTCAAAGACCTCTAGGCTGATTTCAAGGAGGAAGAAACGTACGTTGACTTGATTCTATAATCACTATCTCTCCTTGATCAATTTACTATCAGCTATAACATGAATGGGCTTGAGGAAAACCTTCATGAGTTGATTAATATATTGGTCAAGTAAGGCAACGATTGAAAAATCTGCGCCGACGGTACTAGTGGAGAGGCTTCAACCTCTAAAGCGAAGGGCAAGGTTGCTGGACGCGAGAAGAGGAAGAAAGGTGAGATTGTTTTCTACCATTGCTAACACTCAAATATTCCTGTTACACCGCCTACGCGGGGTAAAGGAAAGAGAAGAGGTTCGTCAGTCAAGGATTTCGAATGATGTTTGCATTTATTGCCGAAGAAGAGGGCCATTGAAAAGGAGTGTAAAAGCTCCTCTCCAATGAAGGTATAAATCTTTATTGAGTATACATAATCACCATTCTACTTTGGTATTGATAACAACGAATTCATAATTTGTAAATGGTTGCAGATGGTGAGAGATAGAAAAGCCGAAATAAAGGTCCTAAGGCCTTGCGATAGCGGGGCTTGTTGCTTATAAAAGACTAGGGGCTTAGTAAGACTTAATGGTGAGTCATGTAGGATAGTATCTATGGTAACCGAGCATGATCGAAATAATGTTTTCATTATTGTTAACATTTTGATACATATTTTAATCAATGAACTTCTATTTGACCATGAAATGGATTCATGTCTGTGGTGGGTCAAACGTATAACTATTTCATAATTGGATTATGGATACTCAATAAAGAAAAAATGATAATCAAAGAGCCCAAGTTTTAGTCCTGTAGGTCAATCTATTCTAGTTGAGGAAGAGAGAGATTGATGGATTCAAAGAACACTAAATAGGCGATTTGGATCTATTAGCTTTCAAAACGCTTACTGAGAGAAAGAAGACTGCAAAAGCTCTTTGTGGGACAAAATGAGATTCACATTACATGTTGGATTGGATCCAGTGTGATGATTTGTAGTATTGCTAAAATAAAAGATGTTGTGGGGGTTCACAGTCTATTATTGGTAGAAAATGCATAAAACCCCCTGTGTTTTGAAAAAGTCCGCTAAAACCCCCTCTATTTTAAATAGGCTAGAAAACCCCCCTGTGTTTTTTAAATGTAACTCAATCGCCCCTTTTCCGTTTAAATATAATATACGGCGTTAATTTTTTAAAAATCCAGTTAAATACCCTTATTAAAAAACGATGAATTCGCGGTACTCCTCTATAATCTTAATTTGTCCGATTCTGTAATAAGAAAAGTGGGTAAACTAAATCCTGTAAAAAGGCTTTGGGATAAACTTGAAGAGCTCTATACTGAAATATCTTTACCTAGCAAACTTTTTTCTGCTTGAAATTGATTTTTGGTATAAACTTGATCTGTCCAAAAACATTGAAGAAAATCTTGATGATTTTACTAAATTGATTCAAGATATCAAGTTGACTAGTAATAAGAATATTGATGACTATACTTCAATAATTTGTTAAATGCTATTCCTGATGCATACGGTGATGTAAAGGCTACCATTAAGTATGGTAGGGATAATATGAGTTTAGAAACTGTAATAGTGGTCTAAAAAGCAATAAAATGGATTTAAAGACGAATAAAACAAGTCAGTCTGAGAATGAAGTTAATTTTGTAAGAGGAATGACTAAATATCGAAACAATAATTGCAGTAATAGAAGGTATAGAAAGATAGGAGAAAAAGTCATAGCGAGTCGGAATCTAGTTATAGGGATGAGTCTAGTGATAGGAATAACAAATTTAGGGAGAGATGGTGTTATAATTGTGGAAAAAAGGGACGTTATATTAAGAATTGTAAAGAGCCAAAGATAGACTACAAGAACAAAGAAGAAGATAAAAAGGATTTTGATAACTTTTGTGGAGAAGTCTATTAGCACTACTTTAAATTCCGCTTTGTGCATTTTTCGTTAATTGCTTAGTGTTTATTATCGCTTAGTGTGAAAAATGGCTTGTCTTTGTGCAAGAAATAGACTTTGTGCTTCTTAGTTTTAAATCTATTGTGATTTCACTTGGTGCATAAGTGCTTTGTGCGATGGCTTAGTGCATAGTTCCTTGGTGGCTATGAGTTACTTAGTGCTAAAGTTTTTGCTTCGTGCTGCACTTGTGCTAACCCATTCGTGTTCAAGTGGTGTTTTTTGCAGGTACAAAAGAAGAATGGCAATGATCATTACCCAGATCTGGAGGATAGGACCATTCATTAAGTCCTGGTCCAGGAGGAATGTTGAAATTCATTTATGGCTCGTGAATGCATTAAAATCTGTGTAAAACCTATGCAACTTAATGATCACGTATATGAGTCTACACATAATTCAATTTACACCACAATTTACCCTATACACTATGTTGAATTCTCTTTCATTCGTCAACATAATTAATTAAATTTAAGAATTGACCAGACTCTCAATTATAATATAAGCACAATAATTGTGGACACATGAAAATAAAGCTGTAGATTAATCCAGTAAATACTCAAAATATTGTCTCAATTAGACTTCCCAAAATATTAGCAAAAAGTACATTAGTTCATATTAATTAGATCTAAAATAAAGAAAAAAGATTTAGAAAAGCTCATGGAATAGAAAATCAGGCTTGAACGGCTATCACTCGAGTGCTTAGATCTAATTCTCCACTCGTCTTCTCTTGATCCTGATTTCTGAGTTGTTCTCCAACAAAAAGTCCTCGTTTCTGTTCTTCCTTTTCTTCCTTTTATGCTAGTTCCTCAATATGGTAGGAGAGAAAATGAATCTTCCTTCAATCAACCCTTATTTTCTTTCCTTTATAGTTCTATTTCTACCTTCTAAATAAAATTACAAGAAAACAAGGTGCTTCAATATATAATTTCCATCATCAATTAAATTAGGTAAATTCGCCCATTGCATGTCTGGTAACCCATAGGTCACGGACTATTGTGAGGCGAGTTTCTGTCAACCAAATTTTTAATAGCTTATGGGTCATAGGTTATTTTGGTGGCGTTGCTACTAGAATTTTTTCTTTTTTCTGTACTTGAGCTCCTTTCTTGCAACTCTTCTTCCTTCTATAAAAGAACCTAAAATGAAAATACAAGTATCATATAACTCGAATATCGGGAATCAACATGAAAATGCATCATATATATAATTCATCCTAATCAGTAATCTCCAAAAGCATGGGCTTAAATGTGTCGATCCCCCTAACCTATGAGACCAAAAGTTTAATTTGGCCAATTTATTCATAATTTAATTTTTTATAACTTATCAAATAAAAAGAGAGTATTATATTTAAGTTAAGCAATATGTTATCATTATGTTCACAAGAGAACATTTTCATTATTCATACAAATTACACGAGGAGAACAAAACTATAAACAAAAAAAATGGTTTCCTACCTAAAAAAATCTAATTTGGCAATTCTACAAACTTTTGGTCCTTTACTTTTTGAGGCCAACAGATTTAGTCCTCTAACTTTCATAAAATTTGCATATTTAGTCCCATTAATCTCTTTTTGCAATCTAGTATTTTTCTCGGCCAGAATGGAATTAGAGCCTAGGTTTATTGAAAAAATATGTGTTAATATTATATTTAGATATTTTTTCACTAACGGAGGAGACTTTTTCAAGAACAAATGGAACCAAACGAAAGTTTGAGTTACAATAACAACAGGGAATATTTCCAGATTCTGGAAATATGTGTTAATATTATATTTAGATATTTTTCACTAACGGAGGAGATTTTTCAAGAGCAAATGGAATCGAACGAAAGTTCGAGTTACAAAAACAACAGGGAATATTTCCAGATTTTGGAAAGACAGAGAAAAGATTTTTTAAGGAAATTCTTTGGAAAAGTGGTGAGGTTCCAATTGATAATCCCAACTTTTCTAGAAGGAGAAGAGGAATAAGAATGGAGGGGGAGTTTTCGAGTCAACAACCAATACCCAGAAACGCGATGAGGCGTTTGCATTCCACCGAAGTCCATGGTAGCATCCCAACCAGGAGAAACGAAATGGGTAAATCCCTTCACAGTTACATATCTAAAAATTATGATTAGAGGAACTATGTGGAAGGAACTCAAGCTGGATAACTCGAAGATCTCCCAAGATCTGAGAGAAATTCAGAAGATGGTCCAAGACTAAAACATAGGTTAATCAATATACCTATGAAAGTAGATTCTTTGTGCCACAAGATGGATGAGATCCTTAAGATCCTTATAGATCTACACAAGGATCTTACAGATCCGAACATGAAAGTTGCAAATCTGAAGAAAAATCAAAGAAAAAACCCTGAAACATCCAGATCCAGACAAGAGCAGATCAGGGACGCCTTGGTACAATACCTCTTCTACATCAGAAGGGAAAGGCGATGGACATTTCAAAGCCGAAGATAAGAGATGAACAGATCCGAGAAGTCCTTAACTCCATAAAATAATGGAGGTAACCAGAGCGGATCTATCAGATCTACAAGAATTGGCTGAATCCTTTTTTCAACTCGGGATTGTGGAATTAGTCAATATTCAAACCAATGAAGTCACTCTAGCACTACCACAACCGGAGGGAAACACATGTTCCAATGAGCATCTACATGATCATCCAATGTGAGAAAGTGCGGATTTCCACACCAACGCGACACCGACGTTCGTGGGAACCAGACTCAGAGAAAATTCAGGAAAAAATCTAAGGATGACACCTGAAAATACACCTTGTGCAAGGACCATGCTCCAGCCCTTGCATCCATATGGTGCCATATTAAACCTGGATGTTATCGACTTTCAAAACATCTAATAGATGAATGGGTTGCAGCTATAAAGATATCAACAACTAATCTAGAACTCGATAAAGAAAACTTCATAAAACTAGTGGAGTTAAGCTTGGAGGGTTTTGTGAAGATCGACTGGGATAATACCCCAACGAATACTAAAGCTATTATCCTTGCTAGAGATTCAAGAGTGCAATAGTGGATCGATTCGGGAGGCTTATCGAGATACATTTAATCAGAGATGGACACTTTGAAGGAAATAGAGCAGAAAAGGCTAGAGAATATGCACAAGGTCTCTTTAGCTTTGAATTAAGAAGTATTTGTGCAGGTGAATATATTTATTGGTTTCGTAAGTATTTCTTTCAGAGTGGAGTAGCAGTGAAAGTAGCAACTCAATGTTTTTTGCAAATATCTGTATTCTATGGAGGAAATGTTGATCTAGTCATACAAAGTACCTGAAGGATAGATGGATTCAGTTGCAAGGAGAATGTCTTTCCTTAAAAACAAGTTGAACGATTGGTGTTATCAAGCATCCATCCAAAAAAATATGAAAAGATTGAGAGGTACGATTAAATGAACCCCTCTCTGTTGTGATAATAACGATTTTCTACTATTATTGGAGAATTAGGGGAGCCAAGGAAGAGGAAGAAACAGAGTAGTGACTCCTACCCTAGGAGTTCTAGAAGAACCTCTTTCAGGCGGAGATCATTGTGGTCCAAATCAAAAGCCAGATCATGCAAATCTGGATAGAGGAGCGGACCAACAAGGCTTTCATCCTAAGGATCTAGATGGAATATAGCAAGATCCACAGAGTGAACCCCTATAAGGAGAACTTTCAGACAGGCCCATACCCGAACCTATGAAAGTTTCAAAGACAACTGCTGGACCTATGGACCAAGAGGTCATATAGCTCCAGACTGCCCGCAGAAACATGGTGAATTAAGAAAATTTGAAGCTACGAATGACATCCTAGACGCAGTTTACTATGGTGATTTGGTATGAATATACCAAATCGAGGATCTTCATTCAAGTGTAAGTGTCTGTGAAGAGGAGATAGAGACTGACTCGAATGGATCTTCAATCGAGTCAGAATAACTACAATGAGTCAAACCTGTGAAAGCTTGTCAGGATTCTTTTCCAGAAGACGGTGTCAAACAAAATCATGAAAAGAATCATGTGTCAAGATTCCAACCTCAACCCTTATGATGGATTTAGGATTGGAGGAATTGGTAGAGTCCTCAACCAGATAGGACTAAACCAAAGTAAACATCACATAATCTACAAAATAAGTTCAAGTGAGTTTACTATTCCCATAGAACTTACTGGTATGTGGTGGAAATGTAGCTTATTCCTAAAGAAGAAATTCTTGAAGAGTTAAGTAGGCTTAGAGAAGAAGTAGCTCTTACTATAAAATGGATCTACATAGGAACTATTGAAATAGTAATAAAAGCAACTTTCATGGTAGAAATTGATTCAAAAATACATTTATCAATAATGGATAGAAGAATCAATAATTTAAGAGATGGTTGTCTTGGAACAATGATAGGTAATCTGTATGCAGGAAAATTGATGTTTGATATTCATCCTAGGATCGCATACAACCTAGTTGACCAAGATTTCAGTAGAGTCTTAACCCTTCATCAGGATTTTAAGAGAAAAGATCTATTGAAAGAAGGTAATAGACCATATTCTATAACTTATAGAATTGCGTATGCCCTTCCCAACACACATCATTCTTATATGTTTCTTAGGAAAGAGTACATTGAGATTTCTAAAATTTTCAAGAAATTTGCTAAGGTTATAGCACCAGATCCAATTAGGATATCTATAATAGATGGTGTCAATATTGTCATTAAGGATCACCCAATTTTAGATCAAACACTTAGCTCTAGAACTGAGTTTAATAGCAGAATGTATTTTTCGGAAGATAGGATCATGGGCTACAAAGGAAAGGAGAAAGAATTGTTAAAAGCTTTAACCCCTCAAAAGATAAGGGTAGATAATGTAAAGCTTAGATACCCTGAAGGATGGAAAGAAATACAGGTTATATTTGACTTCACTAAGAATGAAAGTTGTTTTACTTGTGATGCCTTATATCATTTGCAGCAACATGTTATTGGTAGATATGAAAGCATGCTAAAAATAGCAGGCCATGAAATTCTAGTTGCAGGTGTTGCAGGACGAGAGAGAGTATGACTTTGGGGTTAAGTTTTCTCGAAGATCATAAACCATGGGAAAGAAAAGATAACGGTATGGAATTAAGTCTCGATGGTATAACCATAAGGATTGAATGACAAGTCCTTTTTCTATATACATATCAGTCGGAATGTTATATGATCAATATAAGAAAGAGTATTTCACAACTTATATTGATTCAGGCTCAGGAATTTGCATGAAAAAACCTGGAGTTTTTCCTGAAAAAGCAATGGAAACCTTACCCGTTATTACAGGAAGGGATTTTTGGCAGAAAATCCTAATACTCAATAAGAAAATACGGGAAGCCAAGATCATGATTGGAGGAGCATTCAAAACACCAAGGTTTAGGGTAAAAACGTCTCCTATTTACTTTCACGACACAGTGCTGATATTTTTCTAGGTAACAATTTTAGCCAGACCTTTCAAATATATATAGGATAACCACAAGAAGCTGTTAATTTTTACTACTAATTGTGGTAGTGAGATACAGGTTCTGCGAAGTGAGAAAGCATTTAACAGGATAATGCCCATAAATTTTTGCAGCAAGCGTAGTGATTTCGATGCCAAATTAACCCATAAAAAAATACAGGATAAAAGGAAATTTGGTAAAGCGCTTTTGTTATTCAGGCAACAGAGACTCATCAATAGCGATAGCTTCTACGAGAAATCTTAAAAAGAGATTAAGAACCTCAAGGAAGCATTTAAGAGATAAAATCGCTAGATTTATCCAGACAAATAAGTCAAGAGATTTATCCAGAGGAATTTCAGCGAAAATCCTTTGGCATGGTGGGATAGAAATAAGATTGAAACTACTCTGAAGGTCAAAGAAGAATGTAAATATGAGTATGTTCGATACAAGCCTATCCTAATGAACATGGGGATAAGAAAGATATGCAGAGTATCATCTAGGAGCATATCAATTTTGGACTCATCAAGCTTGGAGTCTCCGCTTACAGTAGCCCTAGTTTTCTAATAAGAAACCATGGTGAGATAAAAGAGGAAAACCTATGTTGATAATTAACTATTAAAGTATTAATAAAATATTAGAGTTTGATGGTTATTATATTTCTAGTAGAGAACACTTGATTGACTGCATTAAAAGTGCAAAAGTATTTTCAAAATTCGATTGCAAATCTGGATTTTACCATATTAAAATGGAGAGTGAATCAAAGAAATTTACTGCATTCTCCACACCACAAGGACAATATATATGGAATGTGCTTCCAATGCGTTTAGCAAATGCACCTCAGATCTTTCGAAGAAAATTAGATAATCTTTTTTAAAGATTTTTTTGAATTTATGTTTGTCAACATTGACGACATCTGGATTGCATCTAAGAATATGAAAGAGCATATTAAACATCTTGAAATCTTTTCTGATGCATGCTTTAGAGAAGGATTAGTACTTTCTAAAAGAAAACTACTATAGCTGTCAATAAATTGAATTTTTAGAAATTTTTATTGACGAAACAGGTATTGAGTTACAGGATCATATTGTGGAGAAAATCCACAATTTTCTAGATGTGCTCAAGGACAAGCAGCATTTTCAGAACTTCTTGGGAGTTGTTAATTTTTCAAGTATCTTATTGAGGATCTTGCAAAATACAGGAAGGATTTCTGACAACTTTTGAAGGAAATAGAAAGTTCAAAGTGGAAATGGGAAGACATCCACACTCAAAGGGTTGATGAGCTAAAACAGGTTTACAGTAACCTGGCAAAGCTTGCTATACCACAAGATGAGGATGGATTGGTGGTCTACACAGACGCCAATGACTATAGATGGGAAACAATGCACATGAAAAAGACTACTATAGGGGAAGAATCTTGTAAATATACAAGAGGGTTGTTCTCAGAGCAACAAAGCTAAGTGTGGCACATCAACGAGTAGGAGTTCTTTGCAGTTTGAAAGGCATATAAGAAATGACCTCTATTTTTACTTGCTAAAGAATTCACATTAAAAATTGATAATATAAATGTCAAAGCTTTTTTAAAAATAAATTGGAATCCAAAATTGAGAAATCTCATATTATCAAATGGCAAGTTGAATGCCAATATTATTATTATAATATCATCGTTAAAATCATGAGAATATTCTTGCAGATTTTCTGACGAGAGATGGAGGCATCTGAACCAAACTCCATCATACTGAGACTTAGACACCTTAGATAAAATCTTGAGGAGCTTAACAAAAAGTTTGGACGGGTAGCGGTGAATGCCCAGGTGACCAGACAAATCTAAAGAGTTGATCTTGACACTGTCCAGATCGCAATAAGAACTACTATGGTGACTTCAACCTCACTATGGAATGACCTACAAGAACAAATTCGGAAGGCATCATCGTCGGAGATGACTCACGAGTTCAGAGAAATGGCTCTAAACCTGCATTTAGAGTAGAGGATCTAGACCTGTAGCGTCGGATTCAAGTACCAATTGCATAAGGCCATCACCAGACTCTGGTGAAACGACAACAATTGGGCCACAAAAAGTGCAAACTCTTGATGATTCAAGTCAACCCAACACCTCTGGGGTCAAAGGGGGAGAGATTAGCCTTAGGCCAATAACAGATACCTTTAAAGTTAATAGTAATGAGTTTTCTTCTTCTTCTTCTTCTTCTGCTTGGCAGGTATACCAGAAAATGTGGGAAAAATTACTTTCCTGCAAAGGAGTAAATCCAAACAAGACCATCATTGAGACATCTGAAAGTTATAACAGGGTCTGAATGTTAGAAGGGTCTAAACTTGAAGAAGTCCAAGAATGGTATGAATTTGGAGCGCTGGCTTCAGTCCATACTATGTCACCAGGTTTTTGGGAAATCTCAAAGTTATTGGAATGGATTAGTAAGGCAATTTATGATTCATGGCCAAACAACCTCCATTTGAAAAGATGAGATATTTTGGAGCTAAAATTCACACCAGTCGCTCCAGAATTAGCCAGGAAAGGGTCTCACCCATCATTCCATTTCATGAAGCTACAGAGGCCAGATATGGTAGCTTTCAACAAAATCAGAGCTGCCTCAGGAGAAGTTCTACTGGTGTCAGCTATTAGCGAAGACGACATTTCCACCAGAAGAGCTTGGGGATTATGGGTCTGTCTTACTGAGATGGACAAAGTCAAGTATCCATTCAAGATTTTCTCAAATAAGGTGAATGGATCATTCCTGTTAAATTTTATGATAGAAAAAATCACAGAGTTTGCTGAGAGCTTATTCAAAAAGAAGAAATGCTTATATGAGACAATAAGCTGTCAGCAATCGAAGCCACAAGAATGAAGACATGCAATATGCTGCATGTTGGGCAATGGCATAACCATGTATACCCTTGCCGTGAGAAACAAGAAAAACCCCTATTCGGGATAAAATTCTGGGTCACACAAAAGAAACCCGAATTGAACCAGGAAAAGGGTAAAAGAAAAAAATTTTACAAAATGAAGTAAAAATTAAAGAATGTAAAAATTCGAGAATGAGATTGTCGGCAAAAAAACGCCAAAAGGCCAACTAGCAAGCACGTGATCGACAAGCTGTCATGCCAGCCAGCTGGAAAGGACAAGGAATGACGCACGTAATGACGTCATTCAGAAAAGACAATGTGATGACGAACATAATAACGTCATCAAAAAGTAAGTTTGTTTGAAGTCTGTAGATGGTTAAATAAGGAAGTAGTAGAAGGGATCATAAGAAATTTCCCCTACTCTTCAAAGCATAATAATTTGAGTCTTTTAAATCTTTATAGTTTTCAACTGGTTCAGTTCATGGGGGTTTCCCCAAAGAGTCTAGCCCTCTGTCATATGAGAGGCTAAATAGTTGTCTCCTCCAACGAAGGAAATAATATCTATGTAATATTTTCTATATTTCTTCAATAAAAGAATGGCTTCTTTCCAAATTATTGTCCAAAATTCTATTAAGTTCCTGTGTTAGAGTATCTTCTACGCCCTAAGATAGGAAACGAAATAGGGTTGTGTTGTTTGTTACTGAAGGAGCCAAGTGCCTGCGAACCATCTGCTGTGGTAGTGTGGTTGGAGGAAGTCTGTAAAATCGAGGACTTGAAGGTAGTTAGGAAAAGGTACGAATTTATGAGGGCTTAATTTATTTTGGAAGCATGATGGGCCTAATTTTGAGCATAAGAAAGAAAAAGCAAAATAATTTGAGTATAAGATTAATATTGTTAAAATTCTAAAAATTTTGGAACTGTATGTTTTGATCAAAAGTGGGGTACTAAAAATGATAATGACCTTATCTAATGGGACCAAAAATGCAATAAAGCCTCTTATTTAAGTATGTATTGCTTCTTGCATTGCTCCACATATGATTATATAGGGATAATTAAATTTACACTCATTGACCTATGATTTGTTTATTTAAAACCATCCCTTACTTTGGATAATTATACATATACACACAAAATATTAACATCATTTACACAAACTATCATTGCTTTTTAAAAAATTACACATGCATGCACTTCCTAAAAACGTCAATATAATTGCACAAACTGCCTTTATTTTTTAGCTATCACGAAAGTTTTTATAATTACTAGTTATCATTGTACACAATTCCCCCAAGCATAAAAAAAATCTTGATGTGAGATGATAAGGAAAAAGAAATTTATGAAACTGATAAATTATAATAAATAGGAAGAAGTAAATGGGAAAAGATATGGAGCAGTGGGCATTTAAGAGGAAAAAGATATAATTGTGAGATTATTAAAAAATATTAAAATTACTAATTTGATCAATTTTTTTAAAAAACAATGAAATAAAGGGTAAATTTGGGTTTTAAAAATGTTGGTACGCCAAAAAAGGTTTCGTTTATAATAGTATGGATAAAAAATAGGATAATTTGTATAAATAGATAATTTATATATATGGGTAGTTATATACGAAATATGTTATCTATACTATTAGAAAGAAAAGAATTTCCTATAGACATCTATACTATTATAAAGAAAAGAGCTCTTATAGATACAAAGTGGTAGTTATCATACTATACCACCAAAATTTTTAAATGCCAAAAATGTCCTTCCATTAATTAAAACCTATTTAACTTCCTAACTTATATTGAATTAACTATTTAATCACGTCTTTTAAAAAAATTAATTCTATGTCATTGTTTGCACTCACAAATTAAATTTACTCTCTTTTTATTTAATTTTATTATTAATTAAATTAAACGTAACATATTAGTATTAAATTAAAGTTTTCATTAAGAAGTTTATGGATTTCCAAAGTGGATCACATCATAATCCTATTAGATATCCTCTCGTCCATTATTGCTGAATTTGCGGTTTAGTTCAAATTTCTTTGTGGTGTCAATTCTACTTGTTTATAGTGTTAGAATGATGGAATTTTCATTAGGGTCAAGCTTTAAGGTCAACCTTTATCTAATTCTTCATTATATATTTATTTATTTTTCAATTAACAGCAACTAAGAAGTATATGGTGGGGCCAAAACCTAGTCAATATTTCTAACATCAACATTTAAAAGAAAATACCAACTATGTCTCGAACTAATGATTAAAGTTAGGGTTTAATGCAATTTATCGTCATTTGCATTGTAAATAATCAGCTGATCTTTTTAATATATAAAAATAATAATTTATCTTCATGTCCTTTTCAAAATAGAGTAATTTACTCATCATACGATTTCGTGTAGTTACAAGCTTGTTTTTATTTTCCTTATTTTGTTCATTTTTTTAGATTTTTAATTATAAATTTATATTTATAATTTTTTGGAGAACGTCGGGTTTGATTTGAATCTAAGGTTCAAATTTAACTAGTAGATCAATGGCCTAAATTTTGCTTAATTCAAATCGACTATATATATATATATATTTAAAACTACACATTTATGTAAATTTTAATAAAAAATATGATATAATATATTTATAGATATAATATATTACAATTTTATATAAGGATAATTACACTCCTTTCCCCTTAGGTATGGTGTAATTACACCTAAATCCACCGCGAATTGAAAAATTACATCTAGCACCCCTGATGTTTACTTTCATTAAATAAATAAGTCCTTTGTTAATCAAAATTCAATGAATTTGCTGATATTAACTGCAAAACTCAATGAAAATTGATATTTACCCTTGATTGACTTATAGCAGGTCAAATAATTTTTTTTCGTCTAAACTACTTTTATAGCAGTGAATATATACCTACCTCCACACATGCATTAACGCCTGAAGACGTATGAGGGTAATTTGATCGTAAAAGGGCTTATCTAACATGCAATAAATCAGTAATAAGTCAATTGAGGGTAATTATATTTTTTTCTAATTTTTTGTTAATATAAAAAAATTCGGTAAATTTGGACTAATAGAAAGACTTATTTGTTAGACGTAAGCAAACCTCATGGGTCCTAAATGTAATTTTCCAAACCATAGAGATTTAGGTATAACTACAACAAACATTAGAAGAAGATGCAACGAGGACTGGAGAGGGAGGGCGCCGACCGAGATGAGTCAAGAAGGGGGTGGGGTGGGGATTAGTTGAATTGGGCGGCCGCCACTAGGACTGAAAGGGGTGGGGCGGCAACGAGGACTGGAAAATGGGTTAGTGAGGCGGCAGGGATAGGTAAGGAGAGGGTAGGGGTGGGTTTAACTTTTATTAATAAAAGAATATATTATTAAAATCGCAAGAGGGGCGCATGCACTACATCATCCCATCTGAGAGTGTAAATTGCTTCATTTTAAAAAAGAACAGGATGATATTATTTTTTTTACCATAAGGGGCATAAAAAAGAAGGTAAATTGCTTCATTAGAGCCGGTTGTCGAAGGGGGCGGGTCACTCTAGGACTGTCGAGACTCCTGCTGTTCAATCGCGCTTACATGTCCGCATCCCAACCCTTCTCTACGGGACTGTCTTTTCATGTTCTCTTCCTATAAGTATGAGGCTTGTTTGACTTATTCTACCGCCTCACCTGTTTACATACTTCAAGCCCGTATTCCTCGACCTTGCTAGATGCGAACCGACTCCGTTTTCAATTCGTTCTTATCTAATGGTCTCTTCTTCTTCTTCTAATTTGAACTTTAACTTAGATTCTTCTTCTTCAAAGTCGTTTGCGACCTCGCCCCAGTAAGGAATTAGTAGATCCTGATGAAATTCCAATTCACATCTGGTATAAGAATATACTAGATAGAAGTCCTTGGGCCGGTATAGTAGATGTAGTCAGTCCTTCCCACACGATCTCAATACCCACTGGAATCGCTGCGATTGGGCACTCCATAGAGTTAGTAGATCCTGATGAAATTCCAATTCACATTAAGTATCATAATATAATAGATAGAAGTCCTTGGACCTATATAATTACCACTGTAAAAACTCATATTTACAACTTTAAAGAAAAATATATCATCCCCAATAATTTGAAGTTTTAGTTCCAAAATCTTTTGATAGAATGTATCGTCCTCCTTAAGGTTTTTTGTCCTTTTTCTATCTCGCATTTAGAAGCTAGTCTCCACTTTCCTTTAGCCTGCCCTGTAAATGATATCCTTCGGGTTTAGATATCTGCCCCATGCAACTTCTCCGAACTCTATCCTTTATATCATTTTTTTTTATCATAATAATGTGACACCTTAGTCTTGAGCCAAGCTTCGACAATTTTTTGTCGTTGTACTCCTTTACCACCTCAAAGAGGTTGGGTGACTAGGGGTTTTTCTATCTTACCGCTCATAAGGAATGTCGCTTCTTAGATAAATTTTAGTCCAATATTGGTCCTTGGCGGGAGAGGTTCATCTTATCCGACCTCCTCCCGGCTACAGTGGCCCTTTTCGTGTGAATGGCGCATTTCCGAACCCAATCTTGTGGCTTACGGGGGAGGGGGGTAGCTGGATGGAAACTTTATTAATAATCTTTCCATTTGTTGGTACAAGCCTAAAAAACTTCTAGAAAAGAGAGTTTTGAAGCTCATCGGACTCTCCCTAACACCCATCCTAGTTATGGGTCCATTAGGTAATCAATGTTACTTGTCTTCACTCTATATTCTCTTAAGTCATTCTGATCAAGCTTGTTGATGACATCCTCCTTATTTTTCAAATACTATAGTGATGCAAGCTCAGATCGCTAACCGACTTCGCGCTCACAAGGGCACTCTTCCTACTGGGGTCGCTCATCTTTCCTCCAAAGTTAAAATCTTAACAACTCCTAATGGATGTCTCCCATCTGCTAATCCGGATCCTGCTGGCTCCATCCAGAGATCCCAAAAATGGTTAAGGTTGCCAGACATGGCACTAACACTACTACTAGGACCAACGAGTATGTTGCAAAGTCCTACGACAAGCATAGAGGTTAGTGGTTCCAATTCCAAGGAAGTTGAGGTCGAGATCGTGGATGCTGCTGAAGGTCCCATCGAACCTAAAAAGCACAAGCAATGCAGCAAAAGCTCGCGTTCCAATAAATCTTACAAATGCAGTAACTCTCACTCAGAACGCAAGTTGGCCAAGGAAGCTGCTGCTCGTGCAGAGGAAGAAGAGAATGCAAGCTTACTGAAGGTCCAGAGTTTTCACCTATAGGTCCATCTACGATTGTATAAATGACTCCATTCACGGAAACATTATCTCGAGCTCCTTCTTCACCTCTCACCTCCTTGCATTTTCCCTTGAACTTTTCTTTACTTCAAGACCCACTCCTCGATCTCTCTCCCTTATCCTTGTTTGTTTATTTGTCACCAGCCTTTCGATCTTGTCCTTTAACTGATAGTTTATTGCTAAAATATATGTATATATTGTCACTAACAAGTGCACTAGATATCAAGTAATATAATATGTATCAATCCCATGAGGATTTAAAATGAAATAATTACCAAAACTATAACTAGTCTATGATTATCTAGACGATCATGACCGAGGTCATAGATTAAGTACGAAAAGCAATAATTAAAGAAAACAAATGAAAGATCGTGCTGGAGAAGATTTAGGAATGAGAAAGACGCTACGGCTATTAGTCCACCTAATTGTTCTAATAAATGCAGAATTAAAAAATTAATCTAGCAGGCAATGTTTTCATACAGTGAAGGTTTCCCGAGTTAATTCAATACAATCTCTCGAGCTATACCAAATATATTATCATCAAGGAATAGTGAATTTCTTCAATCTAAAACTCGTGATATTATGCATTAAGATTTGTGAAAAACCTGTATTAGAAAATGAATCACGTCTATGTATGTCTATATATCATTAAATTCACACTATGAATTACCTTGTGCACTATGTCGAATTCCCTTTCAGTTCATCAACATAAATCAATTAAATCTAAGAGTTTATCAGGCTCTCAAATTATAAAAAACAAACATAGTAACGCATTGATATACGAAAGCAAAGTTGTAGATTAATTCGCTAAAATACTCAAAAATATTATCTCTATTAGATTTTGCAAAAGCCATAGCAAAAAGTAAATTAATTCATCTTAACTAGAAAAAATACAAAAGAAAAGAATAAAGAAAACTCATGGAGTTGAAAGTCGGGCATGAATGGTCTGTCACTCCGGCGCCGAATCAACTTCTCCACTTGTTTCATTCTCTTTTCTTCGTACTCAACAATTTTCTCCCTTTTCTCCAGCAAAATGACGTTCCAACCTTCTTCCTCTCTCCTATTTATATTAGTTCCCTAGTTATGGTAATAAGGAAGAGAGTCCTTAGTTTAGTCTAATTCTCTCTCGTTCATTCCCTATCCTCTTCAACCACATCTCTTCTAATAGATACAAGGGAATAAGATGGCTTCACATAATATTTACTTAACAATTATGTCGGAACTATTCAATTTTGCCTATCGCATGTCTAATAACCCGTGGTTATGGGTAAAACTAGATTCAATTTTCTATTAGATGGATTCCTGATAACCCATAATCACGGGTTAAACTGATTTCGATTTTCTGTTGGCTGGACTTCTGATAGCCTGTGGGTCACTAATTATCCTAGATAGGTTTTTTGCTGCATTTCTGGATTTTTTCCGCACTTGAGATGTTTTTTTGAAACTTGCTCTTTCTTCTATGAAAGTACCTAAAATTTCACAAATGAACCTAGAACAAGTATCATATCATAAGAATGTAGGGATAGCAATAATAAAATGTATCGTATAATTTTCACTAATCAATAGTAGTACTCTGTATAATGACCTATCTCTTTATGGAACTTACAATATTTGTTGGAGTATTTCTTAGTCAGTGTGAACAGGGTATGCCTACGCATTTGAAATACGTTGCTTTTTCCCAATCATTATGGCTCTTGCTCTTTATGCTGAGAGGGGGGGGTGCACTTATGGTACATAGGTCGGTATGGTGCCTCTTGAACTTTTTCAAATCAATTATGCCGCCTATCCCTTCCTCGATGTCCATCACGATCTTGACCCCTAAAGTGCGACCATTCCCCATCTTTCATAGTGTTCATCTACTCTTCGTTAATGTACTTCTGAGCCACCCTCATTAGCTACTCCATGTCTTTTAGGGGATGCTTGGCGAGCACCCAAGTGAAGGGCTGTTTCTTTAATCCATGTATGAGAATGTTAACCATCACATTGATCCTTAGATCTTGAACCTCCAATGTCTCATTTCTAAATCTTCTGACAAAGTATTTCTACAATTCATTGTCCTTCTATCTTATGGTGAATAAAATACGTGGCGAACCGCTTCTGTTTTCTCTTGCGAAATGGAATGCTAATTTTTGGATCAACTGTCCGTAGGATTCTATAGATCCACTAGGTACACTGGTGAACTACTCTTGTGCTTTTCCTGTCAAGGTAGTGAGAAAAAATTTTACCTTAATGCAATAAGATTGATCATTTAAATCTCTTTACCAGTTTGGAAGCTGCGATGCTCTTAGGGTCCTTGGTTCATCGTCGTTTAGGTAAATTTGGCATCCTGAAATTAGGATCTACTATTTACGTTAATATTTTGTTAGAAAAGGGTGAGTTCCTATTTTGAGCCACTATCTCTCCTTGTTTTTTTAGCTCGTTGATATGCATCCCTAGCCTTCTATCTGCTGTCACACATCTTCTACTTCTACTTTGCAGATGCCCAACTCTCTCCTCCTTGTCTTATCCTTTTTGCTAGCCCCAACATTTGATAGCTCTATCTCTTGGCCTATTTTAGGCACTTCCCTGCTTGTACTACTTTTGGGTCCTTGTCGATCTCCTTTCCTTTGAATAGTTGTTGTTTCCTAGAATCTCTTACTACTGGTGTAATTGTTCTTCTTTTATATTCCATTAATGCATTCCTATCTGCCTCCTCTACCAGTCGTTGTAGCTTATCTCTTGATAGTTAAACCATTTGATCACCTTGTCTTTTGGGGGCCTCTTTGCCGCCTCTCAATGTATGATCTCTCTTGGATGTCCCTTCCATCTCAAAACGTGGGTGCCCTTCTCAAATTCCCACAGACGACGTTAGGTGATCCGAGTCAATACGCTAGCTCCCTGGTGGTCAAGCCTACTATCCAACTTGGTTATCCCAGATGTATGGGTGGACCTTGAGAAAAGAAAAGCACGTTAGGCTAGTGGGGATAGTCCCCAATGAAGACTCTTTGATGCTTAAATTAACCCAAGTTCAAAGATAGCAACTAGCAATTTGGTAAAGTAAATGAGGTAGCAAAATAACAAAATATACTTACCATAAATGTAGTGGAATGGATGTATTCCTAGGATCATATGTGTCTACATGTTAGGTCCATATGGCATCATCTGAAGGCCTAAACTGTCAAACATCGTGTGGCCAAGATCCTGGGTCCTTGGAGCCAGTCACGGTCTCGTGACCTGACCCAATGTAGAGGAGCGAATCTTGGGTTGTTGGTGGTAGTTTGGTTTTGTCGAAGCGTTATTTGTGTCCTTTACTTAATTAATAGGTGTGATACACCCTATCAGGTTAAAACAAATGCCATAATTTGTAATTGTAGCTAATATTTTACATCATTTGAAAAAATAATGATTAATAATTATTGTGAAATAGTAGTTAATTAATATTCACCAAATTTTTAACTTTTAACTATGATAATTAATGATCACCAAAAGTCATATCTTCCCATGTACATTGGCTCGGCATATATGACCCTGATTATTAGAGGAGTAACTTCTCATCATTGGCATACTAACTATGACAATATTTTTTAAGCTTTCTTAGCCATGTAGATAGTGATCACAGAACGATCACTCCATGCACTGCAATAAATAAAAGAATATTATTTTTTAAATAATTTATTTTTTAATATTTCATAATATCGATATTTTAAAATCGTAAACCTTAATATATCGTTATGTTATTTAATGTCATCGTTACATATTTTGTTGAATAACTTAGTTAAATCATTCTGAAATTTGATTGGACTGGTCGTTTTAGTTGGTTTAATCGAGAACCTACTAAGAATCAAATCTAGTGACGTAATAAAATTTTATTTTTTAAAATATCACAAATTGGAAAAAGACCTAGAAAAATTTAGGCAAAATTACATTTTATGTAACTTTAGGCCATTAGCGCTTTCGTCCTGTAACTTTCTTGGTTTACACATTTAGTCATTTTTTTTGCAATTTAGTCCTGTACTTCTTAGTCCTTTTTTGTCAGATTTAGTCCTGTACAATTTTGTGTTAAAAATTTCCGGCCAACCCGTTTGGCCGAATGCCACGTCAGGCGGCTGGAATGCCACGCGAGCCATTGGGCAAAATTACATTTTTAGTCCTGTAACTTTCTTGATTTTACACATTTAGTCATTTTTTGTCAATTTTAGTCCTGTACTTAACAGATTTAGTCATTTTTGGCAGATTTAGTCCTGTATTACAATTTGGTCCTCCATTAAATTTTTCGGCTAACTCGTTTGGCCGGAATGCCACGTTAGGTAATACTAGCTGGTGGAATGCCACTCGAGCCATTGTTTTATGGATTTTAAACCAGCAACGGAAAGAAATCTCCCCAAATCAAACCCTACTCCTTCATTGTCTGCTTCGAAAGAACAGGAAAAATTGGATGCAATTATTGTCTTCTTGAACCAAAAAGCGAGCTCGAACTTCTAATTTGACTCATCCTTTAGGTTTCTTTTAAACAGAGATTTTTTATATATTAACGCCATCCAAGCTGCCCGAACTCTAATGCCAATACGACGAGCACCAAAAACCATTGCCTCTGAGATAATGACTCCACAGTCTTTACAGTGAAGAAGACTAATGCAAGGACCATACCATGGTGCCATTTCAAGTTTTTATTTCGTGATAAAAAATCTACAAATCGTAAACAGTGGACCGATGTAGAAAGCAATTGTATTGATCCCTGAAAAAATTATAGAAGAAACATCACCAATACTTAGCAGTATTCCTATAAAGAGCGCTGAAACATAGTAGGACAAATAGTGGAAGCAATAGGAGATCAATAGTGTTAGCTTTTGGAAGAAATTTAGGCACTTTTACATACTTGAAACGGTGGAGGATATAAAAGACAACCACAAGCAAATCACACGTGCTCGAAAACCCCCACCACAGAACGAGAACTAATGGCAACTTTTCAGCCCCTCTGCTCACTGCATAAACTGCAAGAAACATGCACAACACCAAGCAATTGTGGAGAAAACCACTCAATCGGCTCTGTCCCGATCCAAAACTCATGAAGACAGAATCCCACATAAGAAATGTTGATTGTTAACGGTTCAAAACGTCAATAATTTCATCCAATTTTCCCATGTTCTTTTGAAGGAGAAAATGAAGGAGTTAGGATTTGATTTGGGGAAGATTTCTTTCTGTTGCTGGTTTAAAATCCATAAAAAAAACTGGTGGCATTCCACCAGGTTACTTGACGTGGCATTCCGGTCAAATGGGTTAGAAAAAATTTAATGGAGGACCAAAATCATAATTGCAGGACTAAATCTGCCAAAAGGACTAAATATGTGAAGTACAAGACTAAAATTGCCAAAAAAGGACTAAATATGTAAATCAAGTTACAGGACTAAAAATGTAATTGCAATAGCTGCATTCCAATAGCTGACTGTTTGCCTGACGTGGCATTCCGGCCAGACGGGTTGGTCGGAAAATTTAACAGAAGACCAAAATTGTAATTGCAGGACTAAATCTGGCAAAAAAGGACTAAATTTGTTAAGTACAGGACTAAAATTGCCAAAAAAAAGGACTAAATGTGTAAACCAAGAAAGTTACAGGACGAAAAAGCGCTAATGACCTAAGTTACAGGACTAAAAATGTAATTTTGCCAAAATTTATTATCTAGTTGAGCCACTCAATTCATTTTCGAAATTAAAAATAAATAATTGGGTGCACATTCTGTCTCGTAGATGATGTGCTTGACGTGAAATACATCAAGCAGTTTGATGATTAATTATGCAAACCTCATTTTGTAAAAATAAATAATATGTGACAATTATCTTTACATACACGAAACAAAAACATTGTGTGTAGCACGAAACTAATTGTTGCAATCTCTGCAGAGGTATAGTTAGGGTGTTTAACAAAATTGACGGCCGCACAATCAATCGACCTAAGCATCGCAAATTAGCGGACTATGGGTGGGTTGAGTTGGTTTTAGCTAGTAAAAAAAAAAAAAATCGCATTTTAGCAATCGAGTTTGGTTTTATATTTACGTAAACCGCGTTCAACCGCGATAATAATAATAATAATAATAATAAATAATAATAATAATAATAATAATAATATAATAATAATAATAAGAAGAAGAAGAAGAAGAAGAAAGAAGAAGAAGAAGAAGAAGAAGAAGAAGAAGAAGAAGAAGAAAAAGAGCAACAATAATATACTAGAATTCTTCATATGTTTATACAAAAGTTTTGATACATAAACTAATATTCAAGACAATACTAATAATTATGATATTTTTTGTTGGTATTGTATAATATATATGTGTAAATATATAAATGAGATCAATTAGTTCATTAATTCTTTTTATATGACAACCTTCTAAATTTTTATGCCGTTCAAAACTTGAAATAGATGATATAATGATTTTATTACAAATTGTATACGTAATCATCTTATTTTATTTTAAATAATTAATTTTAATATTTGTATATCATTATGATCAATTTCTTATATAATTAATTAAAATAACAACCTTTTTCACAATCTTATACATAAAAAATGGTAAACCTTTTTTTTATTTATTTGTATTCTTTTAAAATAAATATATAACCATGTATAACTGTTTTTGCTTACACATTGTAGTTAATATGTCATATTTTCTATTTTTTATAATTAGTACTACAGAAAAATGCATTTTTATGATAAAATAATTATAACAAAAGCATAAGTTGTCAAAAAATATTAATATAACTGTACAAGTGATTGACTCTATACTAAAGACCACAAGGACCGCCCCAACCCAATTAGACCACAAAGTGCAATTTTGATGATTGTTTGGGTTGGGCTTGGGTAGAGTATTCTAAAATTGCAAACATCCGATTTGGACCAAAAAATTACCTAAATTGACCCAACTAGCATTGCGTGCACTCCTAGGTTTAGCAACAAATCTTGTTCGTCATTTTCCCAAACATTGAAGCAATATTCATTATTCACCTTGGACTTCGTTTGATAATTTAGTTTTAATATTTCATTTATTTTATTTTAATTTAATCAATTGGTATATGATGTGTACCAAACATTTAGCTACTCAACGAGGGTCAAAGGATCTTCAAGAGAATCCTAACATTACCAGAGGACTAGTCCTGCAAAACAAAGGTTAGCATACCTATGCTCAAGCCAGTAATGGATTAAAAAAGAAATAAAAGAGAAACTTGAAATAAAGTGAGATTAATGGTGAAATATAATTGAAGATGATGAATATTCGTGTAGAGCGCAAATTATAAGCTTGAAATAGCTCCAAAATCGAGAGAGAATAATGCAAGAAAGTGAGAGTTTGAGAATAAGTGTGATGTTGTAGAACCGTGTCCCCAAAAATATGCACAACACTTCTATTTATAGGCTTATACAGAGTTGGATATAGAGTCAACTGCTGAGTTTTGTACGCCATCGAAAAGCTCTTCGAGTCAGCTGTCATCCACAATAAATCGTTGGTGATTTGGATAAGTATGGGCTGAGATATGTGAGTTGGATTAAATCCTGCCAAACTTGCCTACAATCTAGAGTTAGTTAGTGCAGATTCCTAACTCGTTTATGACGATTGTATCTAGGGGAACCACTGGAGATTTTCAGGGTGATGTGTAAAAATTATTGAGTAAGTATATATAGTGATCGTGTCCTTCGATGTTGTTTGATGACTGTCAGAGTTGAAATGATTGTCTTTATCCGCATTCTAAGGTGAAAAAAAGGAATTCCTTAGCGTCTTAAATTAGATCTCTAATTGATTTTGAAAATAATCTCTAGGTAAGCCTGTGGGCTCTTCTTCTCCTACTGGACTTTTGGTACTTGAAGGAAGAAGACCTGGGTGACCTACGGTCTAAGTTTGGCATACCTAGGGATTTTGTGCTCAGAGTCCCTGCTTCCTCTGAACGTCTTGATTAGCCCTTAGAGGGTTTCATGTGTTTTTATGTAGCCTAACTAGAAACTGGTTTGAGATTTCCTATCGCTTCTCTTTTTGTTGAAGTCTCTACTTTATTTTGAGTACTTTTGAATCAATTTGCCCAAAAAACTTTTAGTATATTCGTTGTTCTCTATATTTTGGTGCGAAATTTAGGAGAAAATCCGACAGCTGCCAAATTTCGTTCCTTCTTCATGTTGAAGAAGGCTAGCCTAGGTCTATTTTACTCTACCTCTCGTGGGGATGCTCATTTTCTCCCTTCTGATACATCTGTCAAAGAATGGAAGTGTCATTATTTTTCGTGTCCTCTCCTACTCCTTGGCAGTTTCCCATATCCTAGATTTCTACTACTCCCGATTTCCCTAAGTACTCCCTTCGTAATCACCTAGCTCCATTCAGACTTTCGTTATAGAGCTTGAATGTTTTTCACTATGATCCCCGCGAATTAGCACATCCCACCCTTTTTTTTTCGCAATTGGTTGAGTCCAAAGGAAGTGGTTTAGGATACAGAGGCTGATATATATCTTCCTTGTATATTTTATTTCATAGTTTCAACTTAAATGCATAAAGAAATTGTGCTAACAATGTTGTATTTCTTGTAGTTAATATGTTCAACAAATTGTTGCAGGATGAGTTCTTGGGTGAGGGAAAGAATCCTAGGGTTGACTCCTCCTCCAAGCGTCCGTTAGCTAAGAGGCCTTTCTTGACTCCCGCCAGCTCGGCCTTTATTAGCGATTCTAAAGAAAGTGTCAGGCGGAGTCCATGTTGCTTCCTGCTAAGAAACCCAAAGCTTCATCAGGTTCTTTCGCTTAACCTACTCCTAAGCCCTCCACCAGTGCAAGCCATCCTCGTCCTTCCTTAGTACAGATAAACAGAGAAAAGCTTAGTTCAAATGAGGGTCACTCCTTGCTGAAAGATGAGGGTGAGAGCAGTCGGGTTGCCGATTTTGTGAAGGGAGTTCTGGCTCCTACAGATAGGAGTTTTCTGGAATTCCTCCCCAACAATCAAGTCATGGACTTATTAGCTTCACACGCTAGCAAAGTGAAGAGTATGAGAGTTCAATTGCAGTGTATGCTTAATCTAAGAGATTTATGTAACCTGTTTGCAGACTGTCTTGCTAATCAGAGACTTGCTACAGCTTGAGGACCTTCTGTAGAGGACTCCCAAAGGAAGATGGAGCTACAGGCAGATGTACATGAGAAAGTACACAAATATGAAGATAGCATTACTTATTTGAGGTCTGAAGTGTCGAGCCTTCATGATTGCTTGGAGCAAGCAGCACTAAAGCTTTAGGATAACCCTTCTACTGAGGAAGGAAAACAAAAGTTTGAGGAGCAATAGGTCAGCAGGCTGGCAAACTTCAAGAAGTCCAAGGAGTTTCAGTGCCTTCTTACCGATAGTGCCTTGAAATTTTATTATCACGGATATCGGACTTGCGCGTCCTAATTTGGTGATGCCGACTATCCTCCATTAATTGCTTATACTGATTTCCTGGACATCCATGCAGGATTTTTGGATGCTCCTGAGCCTGACGAGGAAGTACCCCAAGAATTGCCAGAGAGCCTGCTTCATGTTCCTCTTGAAGGTGAGGCTCGAGCAGATCTAGACGATTCCATGGTGGAAGATGTTGATCGTTTGAAAGTGGTCCCCCTGCTGCTGATGAAAGTGCAAATCCTGTCGCCAACTAAATCTGCTTTCCTATTTTTTGACAAACAATTCTGCTATCTCTTGCAGGAGGCTTATGAAAGTGCCCGCCTGTGGGTTTTGAATGATTTTATCACTTTTTGGACTTTTATCTCTTTCCTCGCTTTGTCTGGTCTATGAAATTTCCCTGCTATCTTCCATATGTTGGTGCTTTGAGTGGGATTCTTGCAATGGTTAGTATAATCCCTAAGAAGAGCACATGGGATTGTCCTCCTACCTTCAGGAAATTGTCATTTTCCTATAGAACAGATCATAGTAAGGACTTTATTAAAGAGACCGAGTCTTGTATATAGGCTTTGTTGAGATCACTTCTTATTGAAGCGGTGAGTATAAGATCTACATCAACCAAGCAAACTTAAGTGGTCAAGATCACTTAAGAAAGTCATGCATTATTAGTGTATAAGCTGTATATTATCAAGGTGTTTCAGATAGATTGTTTGTTAGCAAGATATGTATTTAGCAAATCGGTTTTGAGCAAAGTATAAACCAACAAACTGCTTTAAGAAACTGTAGCTAAAAAATTCCTGCTAACGAAGAGGTTTAGACAAACTGCAACAAAGTGTGCTCCAGCAGGGTAATTTAGAGCATGCGCTAGCAAGGACATTCAAAGAAAATCGGTGGCAGTGAGGCTATTTTAGACTAGGAGTGTACCAACAAAGTGACTAAAGTAAGTGCATGCCAGCAAGGCGACTTAAGTTAAGAGTGTGCCAGCTAGGCTACTTAAGTAAGCATGCGCCAGCTAGGTGACTTAAGTAAGTCGACACCAGCAAAGCGAATTAAATAAACATGCGCCAACAAGGCAACTTAAATAAGCATGAGCCAATAAGGTGACTTAAATAAGTGTGCGCCAGCAGGGCGATTTAAACAAGTGTGCAACTAGCAAGGCAACTTAACTGTGTACTAGCAAGACGACTTAAGTAAGGATGAGTTGTTAGTTTGCATTGTTTAGTTTTATTTATGATTCCATTCTGCTATCATGAGGAAGAAAATAAAAAATGTATTTGCAAAAAGGAATGTTTAAGTACACTTAGTAATTGATTGGGATATAAAGATTCTTCAGGAGTAAAACTTCCTCAGATTGCAAGCATTCCATGGTCGGGAGAGTTTTCTGCCCTCGATGTCTTGAAGTTCATACGCCCCAAATTTGAGATGCAAGTGATTTGGTAAGGTCCCTCCCACTTGGGAGCTAATTTTCTTACAGGTCCAAGAGTGTCGGTTTGTCGAAGTACTAAGTCTTTCACTTGCAATTCTCTCCTCCTAACTCGCCAATTGTAAGCACTAACATTCTCTGCTTGTATCTCTGTATGCGAGCACATGCATTTTCTCGTACTTCGTCTATTGAGTCCAAGTTGGCTCGTAGCAAGCTATCATTGTTCTCCTACTTATAATGTTGGATTCTGAAGGTTTTTAGCTTAACTTCAGCTGGGATGACTGCTTCTGATCCATGTACTAGATTGAAAGGAGTTTCCTTGGTGGTGGAACGAGGAGTAGTCCTATATGACCACAACACTCCAAGCAATGCCTCTACCCACTCTCCACCTGCTTATGTTAGCTTCGCTTTGATCCCTTGAACTGGTATTCATTTAGTGACCTCAATTTGCTCGTTGGCTTGGCGGTAAGCAACGGACGTGAAGCGTTGCTAGATGCCTTACTTGGTACTCCAATCTTGAATCTTTCAACCCTAAAATTGACGACCTTTGTCAGAAATAATAACACGAGATAAACCATACCTGCATATGATATTTTTCCATAAGAATTTTATCACTTCATTTTCAGTAATTCGGGTTAAAGGCTCCACTTCCGCCCATTTGGTGAAATAATCAACCGCCACAAGAAGGAACTTACTTGTCCTACTGTAGTTGGGAGAGGTCCAACTATCTCCATCCACCATTGAGAAAATGGACAAGGTGCAAATATGGCTCTGAGTGGTTCTACTGGAATATGAATGAGAGGGGCATGCTTCTAGCAATGCTCACATCTTTTTGCCCAATTTATTGCATCTTTCTTTAGGGTTGGCCAAAAATACCCTATTCGCAAAGTTTTATCAGCCAAAGCCATACCATCTATGTGGGATCCACAAGTGCCTTCATGTATTTCCTGCAGCATATTCCTCTCTTCTTCCTCTAACAGACATCGGAGGTAAGGTTGAGAAAAATTATGCTTTTATAAGATACCATCGAGTAAACCAAACCTGGCTGCCCTACTTTCTAAGTAGGCTACTTCCATCTCATCGGAATGATACCTTCTTTGAGGTAGTCTAGGAAGGGTTTCATCCAATATGTCGCAATCTGCAATATAGCTATGTCAGTTTTAAGAGAGTTTTTTACGAGGGTTCTTACAGTGATAGTGTGAGCGCTACAATCAACCAGGAAGCTAGCAAATGGGGTTAGATAATCAGCTTTGCTATTTTTTGTTCGAGGGATTTAGCAAAGTTGGAAGTTTTCCAGTCGACTGGTGAGTTTGTCTATCTCCTGGAGGTATCCCGTCATTCTTTCTTCTTTAATCTTGTAATTGTCTTCTACCTGATTAGTCACTAGTTGGGAATGGGAGTAGGATATTAAGTTTTTAGTCCTGCGTCCAATGCTATCCTGATACCTTCATCTTTCTCTATAAGCGTAGCCTCATTCACGAACTCGCTAAGGCTTGGGCTTTGATGGCCGATCAAGTGTAGTAAGAAATATCATATTCATTGAGCTCGATGTCCCACTTGATCATACTAACTGAGGTTTTTTATTTGCTTAAAGTAGCTCGCAATGGGGCATTCATTCGCACACAAATAGGATGTGATAAAAAATAAAGTTGTAATTTGTTTGCTGTGATAATTAAAGTGGTAAGCTAGTTTCTCTACCTTAGGGTACCATTGTTTTGCCCTATGCAATACCTTGCTTACATAGTAGATAGGTTTTTATGTCATTCTTTTTCTTTGATAAGCATAGAGCTAACTGTCTGCAGGTCTACTGCTAAGTAGAGGTATAAGAGCTCGGTGGTGGTCCATCTGCCGGCTCTTTACCAATATGTCATCAACATACACCTCCATATTGCACCTTAGTTGTTCTCGAAACATGTGATCCATTAGGCATTGATACGTAGGCACTTAATCTTTTAGTCCAAAAGGCATAACAATATAGCAATAGGTTCCCCCTAACATAATGAAGCTAACACGCTTTTGATCATCGGGATATAGTATTATTTGGTGATAGCCCTGCGAAGCATCCATTAGATTCAATAATTCATGGCTAGAGGTGAAATCTACCAGCTGATCTATACGAGGTAAATGATATAAATTTTTGAGGCATGCTTTATTGATGTGAGGAAAGTTAACATAAATACGCCACTTGTTACCTAGCACTAGCACCACATTGGATAACATGGATCTCCTTATATGCCCTGATGATGACAACTTACTTCATCTTGTATGATCTGATATTTCTCAAGCCCAAAATGCTTTTTCTTCTGCTTTATAAGGGACTAATTCGAATCTATATTAAGACTATGCACAACTATGCTGGGATCAATCCCTACAAGGTCACTAGCAATCCCTACAAGGTCACTAGCTGTCTATGCAAAGACGTCAACATTCTATTGTAAGAAGACGATTAATTATCTTACAAGTATAGGACAAAGTTGGGAACCAATCTTGGTAGTTTTATCCGACTGTCCAAGCACGAGCTGGATGCTTAGTAATTCCTCCGTTGGCTGGACACAAGTGAGGATGGTACCCTTTTGAATGTCCTGCTCAGTAGCATTCTTGTTGCTTTCCCTACTAGGAGGGTCCACTTCCATCTTGTTGTTGCTACTCTTTATTGCATCCACGTAGCACTTTCACTCTATATATTGATCACATTTGATCTCTATAACTTCATATCCAATCAGGAATTTCAACTTCATATGGTATGTAGAGAAAACGGCCTGCAAAGTGTTCAAGAGGGGTCGTACTAACATCACATTGTATGCTGATGGCATATCCACGACTAGAAAGTGAACTATCCTAGTAGGTGTAGAACCTCTCCTGCGAAACCGTACATTGAAGTATCCACCGGGCTCTAGTGGGATGTCCCCTAACTCCATTTGTTGATATATTGTGTAGAGTAGTACATCCGCGATGCTACCTAAATCCACAAAGATACATTAAACTGTATAATTAGGCACTATGGCAGAAATAATAAGTGCATCATTATGAGACAAATGTACTTCCTGGGCATCAGCAGGACCGAAATGGATCATTGGTCATCCTACTGGCACTCTGTTGACTATTTCCATGATGGTTCTAGTAGCCATTGCGTGGGCGTGTCTAGCTTGTTCTGAGTCCCCATTCGTTCATCCTCCAACTATCATATGAATTATCCTTTAGCGGGAACATTCTCCAAGTTTGTTCCTCCATCTGAGGTCTCCTTCCTCTTATGTTCCCTCTAGCGGGAATTCCTGTCCCACTGTTCAGTCGTGCAGAAGCTACGATGGTAGGAACGTCTTTCTTCTATTCGCGCTTTTTCTCTTTAACCATGTAGTCTTTAAGATAACCAGATTGGAAGAGTCTTTCTATTTCTTGTCTTAACTAGGAGTAATGGTTGGTGTCGTATCCATATTCTATATTGTACCTGCATAAATACTTAGATTTTGGGAGTTGAGGGCCTTCCTCGGAGCCCTTAGGCCACTGAAGTGCAGGGAATCGATCAATTGCCATAAGCATCCTGACTGGGCTAGTTATGAGAGGTGTGTAGTGGTCATTCTTTGGGTTAAGGGGATTGAAACGTTCTTGTGATTCTTTTCTTGGTTTGTGAGTAGACTGCGGTTCATCTTCTTTTCTCCTGTCATATCCATTTTTTGTATTAGCCAGACATCTTCAAAATTCATATATTTTCTGCTCAAGCTTCTTAGCCAAAGATTCGAATAAGGGTCATCAATGGAGTCCCTGGGTAAATGCACTAACAAACACCTCCTTGCAGGTTGTGGGGACCTCCAGTATAGTTGCGTTAAAACATTTGACATAGTTCCTGAAGGTTTTCTTCTTCTCCTACTAGATCCCAAAAAAACTAATAGTAGATTTACTATACTTCTTGCTACTAGCAAACTGGTGCTGAAAGAGGGAATTGAATTTTGCAAAAGATCTAATTGATCCATTAGAAAGTTGGTCGAATTACTGTTGGGTAGAATTCGTTAGTGTAGTAAAAAAAACACGACACTTGATATCATCAGTGTATCTATGCAGTAAAGCTGCATTTTTGAACTTACGAATATGTTCAGCTCAATCAGTGGTACCGTCATAAGCAGGTAAGTGGGAAGGTGCTCAAAAGTGATCAGGAAGTTCTTCGGTGATGATGTGTTCGCTAAAATGAATGTCCCGCTCAAGAGGCATGGTTTCCTTTTCCACCTACTGATGAAGTTATATCATCTCCTTCTTTTGGGATAGCCAGATGCTAGGGGGTTGGAGTCCAACTGCTTCCTTGCCTGCAAAATCAATAAGGGTAGATCAATCCTACTAGAGTCCAGCAGGAATCTGCTAGTCCATACCCTGACTTCCTGGTGTTCCTGCTCTTTCTAGTTGGAAAGAGGGCCCTGCTCTACTAGCTTGAGAACCACAGAAGGTTGAGTTGATGGTTTTTATGATGAATTGTCGAAGCTGCTCACAAAAGAGCGGACTTAGAATAGTAAATCCAACTGTTTCATCAAGAGTGAGAGCGGGGGTTGGGAATGGAAAGTTAGCTCCAACTGCTGGATCTGGGCCAGGAATGTTAGCATCTCCCAAAGTGGGGTCTGTAGGCGGAATAGCAGGTCCAGACGTGGTAGGGAGAGAAGAGTCATAAGATCCATGGTGACCTCCACTGTTGGAATTAGCCATTTCTCATGTCAAAGCTCAAGTGTTCCACAGAAGGCACTAATGATGCGTATAAAATTTGACCACACCACGAGGGTCGAAGGATCTTCAGAAAAATCCTAAAATGATCAGAGGACTAGCCCTACGAAACAGAGGTTAGCACTTCGATGCTTAAGTCAATAATAGATTAAAAAAATAAAAGGAAAATTTGAAATAAACTGAGAATAATGGTGAAATATAATTAAAGATGATGAGTATTCATGTGGAGTGCAACTTATAAGCTTGAAATAGCTCCAAAATCGAGAGAGAATAATGTAAGAAAGTGAGAGTTTGAGAATAAGTGTGATGTTGAAGAACTGTATCCCCAAAAACCTGCACAAGACCTCTATTCATATGCTTATATAGAGTTGGATACAGAGTCAACTACTAAGATCCATACACCATTGAAAATCTCTTCGAGTCAGCTGTTATCCGCAACTAAATGTTGGTGATTTGGATAAGTATGGGTTGAGATACGTGAGCTGGATTAAATCCTACCAAATCTGCCAACAATCTTGGGAGTTAGTTATGTACAGATTTCCTAGCTTGTTTATGATTGATTTACCTGGAACTACCTGGAGATATTTTAGGGTGATGTGTAAAATGTGTACAAATGCATACACATCTTAAGAAAGTTAGAAAGATGTTTATTAGGGTCCTCTTCAGGCAAACCAAAAAATTGCACACTTCATCAAATGATTTGAATAATAGATAATTTAATCTCAATGTTGTTGGCTCGGATGGTAGGCTCGACAATGCTGGAGATTGTCCTATCAGCTGTTGGGAACGAATACTCAATCATAGGCTTTTCTACGGATCCCAAGTAATCCATAACTGGCCCAATGATTGCAAGTTGCTCTTTGATATTAGAGTTTTCACTGTTGTCTCCTCTTTCAAGGGTGTTTTCCTGTCGATGGAAAATTCTCTCAATTTTGGATCAAATTGTGTCAATTCCCCACCTTTGTTGCGTGATAGAAGGCTGTCAACCAAAGAAAGTGAACAAATGAGTTATAAAGTAAAAAAAATAAAAAAAACACCAAATTAATCCAGATTATAGAGTTTTGATATTACCTCAAATTAAAGGGTAAATTGCATAAAACTCCCCTATATTTTTAAAATTTAACTGAAAACCCCCTGTGTTAAAAAAATAGGCAAAAAAGCCCTGTATATTCCAAAATTTTGTATACTCTCCCCTTCCGTTAAGTAAGGCCTAACGGCATTAAATTTTTGCTAAATTGACCGTTATACCCTTCTTATAACAACCATTGATCTTCACATGTAAAAAATGAACGGTTCACATATTAAATAATTCAAACATTTTTTTATATATACAATATATAACTATATATAATATATATAATGTAATTATATATATATATATATATATATATCTGTGCGGCAACGACCGCCGCCCACGTGGGCGGCGAAGCCGTCGCCACCTTGTCGCCTGGACTATTCTGGGCGACGACACCATCGCCTGCGCAAAAAGGCCGTGGCGGTGACATCGCCCTGGATCTGGGTCGCCCAGATTCGGGGCAATGTCGCCCCTAATGACCGAGTTTTGGGCGACGGAGGTCGCCCACCTCCATCGGCCAAGAAGTTAAAAAAAAAAATAAAAAATATTTAATGTTAATATAATATTTTATATAAGTTAAACTAATAAACAAATATTTAAATATATTTAAATTAAATAATAATTTAATTTAATCAATAATCTATCATATTATAAGGGATTTTTATTTATATTCATATGAATTTTTAATTTTAAAAATAAATTTTTGGTATATTAATTTTTGTATTATCATCTGTTAATTTAAAAATGTACACACTAAAATATCAAATAAAAGGGGCAAATTAGACATTTATCCACTTAAAAAACCTCAAAAGCAGCAAAAAAAAAAAAAAAAAAAAAAATCGCATAAACCGCGCATGTGGCTCACTCTCCGTTAGTTTCTAACGGAGATGGGGTATTTTGCTGTATTTTAGATAACATGGGGAGTTTTTTGCCTATAAATATAACACAAGGGGATTTCGCGTTATTTTTCTAAAATATAGGGGGTGTTATGCAATTTACACCAAATTAAATCCCCGACAATGACGCCAAAAACTTGATTAATAAAATATGTATAGATCATTAGCAAGTATACTATTTATCAAGTAGTATAATAATTATTGTTCCCATGAGGATTTAAATGCAATAATTACCAAAACTATGACTAATCTACGATCATTTGGACAACCGTGAATCAAGTGATAGATTACTACTACTGCTAAAACTAACTACTAACTAAAATAAGCTAATGAGGGTTATTACAATTAATATAGCAGGCAATGCTTTCACTAAGGTTTCTCCCAAGTTAATTCAATTACTCTCTTGAGCTATATCAAACTTATGATTATCAAGAAAATAGTGGATTCTTCCAATCTAAGACTTGTGACAATAATGCATTAAAATCTATGAAAAACCTATTGAAATTAGATGAATCACGTCTGTTTGCCTACATATCGTTCAATTCACACCATGAATTACCTTTTCCACTGTGTTGAATTCCCTTCCAGTTCATCAATATAATTGTATAAATCTAAGAGTTGATCAGGCTTTCAAATTATAAAAATAAGCACATTAACACATGGATATATGAAAACAAGGCAGTAGATTAAATTAATAAAAGACTTAAAATGTTGTCTCAAACAAGTTTTCCAAAAATCTTAGCAAAAAGAAAATTATTTCATACTAACTAGATTGAAAATAAAAGAAAAGAAAATAGAAGAACTCATGGAGTAGAAAAAAATGGGGCATCATCGGTCTGCCATTCCGGCCTTGAATCAGCTTCTCCACTTGCTTCAATGTTAATCTCTGAATTTTCACCCAAAAGAACTCCCCAAATCTTCTTCTCTTCCTCGTATTTATAGTAATTCCCAAGAGTCCTCATTTAGTCTAATTTTTCTTCTTTCTTTCCTAATCATATTGCCACTAAACTTCTCAACATAATTACAAAAGAAATAAGCTGCTAAATATGATAATTTGACTAAGTAATTATGATGAGGACTCTTCAATTTTCGCCAGGTGTCTATCTGATAACCGTGAGTCACGGATTATGCACAATTATGTTTTCTGTTTTATGGATTCCTGATAACCCGTGAATCACAGGTTATCTTTGATACACTTTTTTTGCATTTTTAGACTTTTCTTGCATTTGAGATTTTTTCTTGCAACTTGTTCTTCTTCTATCAAAGCACCTAAAATATCACAAATAAACTCAAGGACAAGCATCATATCACAAGAATACAAAGATATTAATAGCAAAATATATAATGCAGTTCCCAGTAATCACCCCTCCCAGTTAGGTAAGCCATCTATACTTACCTTAAATCCCAAACGGTTTCATTAATAAAATGATCAATCCAACCCTCTGTTGGAATGGGTGATCAAAAGCTAATTGGATTGGTTGTTTTTCATTTGACAATCTTTATCAAATAATATTAGATTGATGAATGTGGTAAGAATTCATCAAGATGACAATGTGTTTCATTGTGCTTACCACTGATATTGAACGGAGTTTCAATGTCACAACGAAATGCCCACGGACCGAAAAGTTAAACCTGTGGAGTTGGGCTGCGCATAGGTTTGGCAGCTAGGAAACCAACTCCTGAGGGTCGGTTTGAAACGTTCCAAGTTGAAGACCTTGAGATTAGGCATGGAGGGTCCTATGGAGACTTGCACTAAGTATTGCACTCGTGTTTCGTCAGCAGGAGACGTAGGTCGTCTGTGCAGTTTTAGTGGGTTAGTTGGCAAGATCGTCAACTGACTGAAGTGACTCGTGGAAATCATCATATGGGAGTCTCTTAAGGCTTGATCGGTATGATTGAGATTTTCGATTTCGGTGGTACGAGATTAGTCCTCTGACTTGAGAAATCATAGCAGTCACGTGCATACAAAACTGTATCTTGGATATAGCAAGCGGTGGCTGTGTTGTGAGACATGGTCATCATAAGCTTTATCCAGTGTAGTCGGAGTATGTAGCGAGGATGGTGGATTCCAAAGAGAGGATATGTCCCCTGTCATTATATGATAGAGAGTTCTCCCATGCACCTTGAGATGGTTTAGACTCTAAAAGTCTTTGGCCAAAGCGATTGATAAATTAGAAATAGGTTTTCTAGATCGGATCAGTAGAGTAAACACATCTCGAGTGCTAAGCATAGCTGTTTAATCAAGAATGGGAACCGACACCCAATTCCATGCCCTAGACTAAGGCCAGGAGACGGTTGACAGTAGGACCGTACTCGTATGGATTCAGAGCCTAAATGTTCACGCCAACATTCACCTAATCTCTAGTGCCATGGACTGTTGCTAGATGGCCACCTATGGTAACGGGCGATTTCTAATTATGGAATAATTAAATAATTAATTAATTAGATTTAATTAATTGTGTTGGTGGTCACACCCAAGTCTAGTTGAGGTTGAACCTAAAGAATCACACTCTAATCACCGACATGTGATGGAATTAATTTAGAATTAATTCTGAAAGGAAGAGATTAATTTAAATGGATTAAATTAATTTTTGGAGAGGATAAATGATTAGATATTTATAAATAATCCATGGGTTGGATTTTCCCAAAGATTAATTAATTGGATTAGTTAATTTTGGGCTTTAAGCCTTTTGAATTAATTGGATTAATTTAATTGGCTTGATTTAATTTATGGATTGGATTCATAAATTAAATGAGAGAATGGGCTTGGGTCTTTTAATTGGATTAAAGGACTTAAAAAGTGATGGATTTAAAGATTAAATTTGATTTAATTTAGGTCTATTGGATGGGCTAATCTATTTGATTAATTTTGACTTTGTATAAGTTAAAGGAAGAGTTGGTTGTTATCATGAGGTGCACGAAATTTTCAGCAAATTTTATGAAAAAAAGCTAGGGTTTCAAGGAAAAGAGAGGAGAGAGTTTGGATGAGATAGGCCTCGTCTGGTGTGGTGTTGTGACTAGGTCAAAAACACTAATACGCTCTCCCATCTTGAGGAACCCTAACCCACGAATTTTGCATTCCCAAAATCAGCTTTCTTCTTGGTTTTCTCTCCAAAATGCTCTCTCCTTCTTCGTTTCTTTGGTTCATCGAATCAGCGAAGGAATGAAGAGAAATCGACATCGTTAACTAATAATGTGTTGTTGATTTCTTTCTTTCCTTTCTTTATATTGCTAGCACGAGAAAAGGGAGATCCATGATGATTATAGTGGACGGATTTAGAGGGTTTCAATGCTGAAACCTCATGGAGAAGAATTGGGTTGAAAGAGGGATCAATGTGTATAGCCGTATGAGAAAACGACAAAAGATAAATTCTGTTTTTACTCCTTCTATCTTTTTCGTATTGTTCTTGGTCTATGTATTATTTTTATACACTGAACGCCCGGAAAAGATCAAGGGTACACCCCTTGATCGGGATTTATTTATTGCTTTATTTGCATGTTAATCGTAGTTTTCAATTTTTCACGCTTCCCCCGCGCATCTCGGGCCGATCCGCCTCCTTCAAGTGGTATTAGAGTCCGGTTCGGTGTATAGGCCTAGAATCTAATGTGTATTACGTATTTCAGCATATTTACATGTTTTAAATCGACTTTGGAAGCATGTTTTTGGATTTTAATTGAATATCTGGATTTAGGGTTTATGTGTTTAATTTTGCTTTTAATTTTGGGCATAAGAGATTTTTTAAAATTCGGAATTTTCTGAAAGTGTATTATTTTCTTGTTGTTTCAGAATTTGTAGGAAAAGTTTCAGAAAAATCATAAAGAAAAAAAGCAGCAGCGACCGCTGCCTGCCGGCTGGCAGGCGCGCGTGCGCGGGCGAGAGCCCTGTGCGTGAGGTCGGCCAGCGCACATACTTGCCTGCGCGCGCGCACGCAGTGGGCGGCTGCATGTGGGGCGCGGGCAAGCGAGCGCACAGCAGGCAACGCGCCTCCGCGCACGCGCGCGCCTACTGCTCGTCGGCTGGGCCGATCGACCGTCTGGACTGTTTTTTCTGATTTTTTCATATTTTTTCATTTTTTCATTTTTTGATTTTTCTACATATTTTTCTGAAACAGTTAATTTTGGTGAATTTAATTTTTGGTTGAGATTTGGTATTTTCCAATATTAAATTACTAAATTAATTTGAATGATTTTCAAACAAGAATTGATTTTTGCATGGGTTGCACTTATGTCATTATTAAGTTGCATTATTTTACATAAAATTCCTGAGATTTGATGTGTAATTAATTTATGATATTGGATATGGGTACACCCATTGATCGGGATTTATTTATTGCTTTATTCGCATGTTAATCGTATTTTTCGATTTTTCGCGCTTTCGCCGCGCTTCCCGGCCCGATCCGCTTCCTTCACCCTCTTCTTTTTATCCTCGGTCCTATAGTAAATTATAATATATATATTTATATAATCAATACATTTTAAATATCAAAAATTCTAAATAAAATATTATATAATATTCGTATATTTTTCACCAATCTTTTAATATTCTATTTATATCAAAATTTAACCCACCATTCTATTATTTTAAATAACTAAAATTTCTAAACTTCTCAGGTATATATTTAATTTATTAACTAACTCATAAGAATTTATTTAATCAAACCCCTTGTATCTTTATGATTGTCATTCCTAATAACGTCGCAAAATTTAATTATCACGAGAATATAATTTTATTTTAATAACTATAATATTCATTAAATATATTTTTTGAATATTTCTTAAGTATAGTTTTCGAATATTTTTATAAATTTTCTATTGATTTCTCACTACTATGTAATTTAATTAAACACCAATATATATAATTACACATTTGGTTAATAAGTCCAATAGAATTGAATAAATTAACTATAGTAATGATTAAATCTAAAAATCTAATAATTTAATTAACTAATTACTACAATATTTTTAAATCAAATGGGATATTTAATTCAACACGTATTTAAATAGTCAAATTCATAAAAAATTTCGATTAAACAATACATTGAACAATATAAACAATATTTAATAAATTAATTAATTAATTAAATGATATAATTATATAAATTAAAATAAAAACTTTTCGTACCTGTTTCCGTCTTCGTTGGTATGTGTAAATGTACTAGAATGTGTGTATGTGCGTTGTGTGTTAAACTTGTAATTATATATCTATATATACATATATATTATATTTATTATTATTATAATGAGATGTGCCACTCTCCACCGCCTTCTTTCATAAACATATATATAATTTATTATTATTTTTAATTTAATTGAAACTTTTTTTAAAATATTAATTATGTTCTTTCTAATTAATTATTTGCTCCAAAATATTATAATGAGCTCCGATTTATTTTATTTAAATTTTATTATATTCTAATTTTAATTTATAATTTATTTACTATAATTTTCAATTAATCCCACAATTATATATTAAAAATTTATTGATGCTACACATCATGAAGGACGGAGACCTCAAAGGGAGAGTCATAGAACCCCACGAGGAAGAAGTGAGACCATTGGGACCTCGAAGGATTGACTTGAAGGCCTATGGATAGAGCGCCAAGGTAGTTAAGTGAGGTACACCTTGAAGGACGAAGCATAAAGCATACGAGGAGCTCAAAACTAACCGTACGAGAGGAGTCCTTGAGATAAATAGGGAAGCCCTTACTTTGCAACAAGACCTGATATTAAAAATTGTATTGAGGATATGAAGAGGATCCTTCTCAAAAATTTTCATCCGATACCTCCCCGCTGCCCTATAAATAACCCCAGATATGTAAGTTAAAGCATGACAAGAAACGTAAGAAAAGAAGAGAGAGAGAGGAGGAGAGAGAAGAAACACTTTTCACATCATTCTTTCTTGTGTTAAATAAATTGTACATCATCGACCTTTATATAATTTTAAAATTTTCAAATAGGACTCAATTTTTCTCAAGTTGGATCGAACCGACTCAACACCACGACCTACCAACGTCAATCCCTCAAATACCTGGAAGATGGAGATTCTGACACATAGATCTACACAAGTACGAACATTTGGTTCGTGGACGTGAATTTGTAGGGTGTGGAAACTGATATAATAATTTGTATGTATGTGCTAAAACTTTTTGGAGAAAAGTCTAATGTGTAATGATGGGGAGATCATTCGTGATGCACGGATTCTATATTTCATGCCCATTTCTCATCATAATCATGCTGTTCTCCACTTGATTAAAAAGGTTCAAGTGAACCCTATGTTTTTATTTTATTATATATATATATATATATAGATTAAAGGGTAAATTACATTTTGCCATCCGAACTATGACCTTTTTTACACTTTCGCATCTAAACTTTTTTTTGTGTCAATTTGCTATCTCAACTTTACTAAATTTTGCACTTTGCCATTTATAACTATTTTTTCACCAAGTTTTTGTAAAAAAATCATCATATGCAGTCCACATGTGATATTTAAGGGTTATATGATGCGATATTTTTCATATATGCAGATGTTTTTCCGGAAAAAAAACCAGCAAAAAATCGATTATATATGGTAAAGTGCAAATTTCGCAAAGTTGAGATGGCAAGTTGACACAAAAAAAAGTTTAGATGCCAAAGTGTAAAAATGGGCATAGTTCGGATGGCAAAATATAATTTACCCTAGATTAAATATGGTTATCATCCCTAAAATATCCAACCCACATCAATTACCTTCTAAAGTATTATAATGTTCAAAAACTTTCCTAACCTTTGCTTTTTAAGTCTGAAAAGTCTATTTTACCCTTACAAAAATTATTTTGTGAAGAAAAACAATAAAGAGATTTTAAAATGCCAAAATCACAATTTCTTTACTTCTAATTTCACTTGTTCATCGAAGTCTTTTTATTTCATGATTCTAACGTACTTGTGGCTCATTTTATTTTAGTTTTACTTGTTTGTCAAATCAAGTTAAAAATAAATT
The DNA here is from genome assembly GCA_034509725.1 of Sesamum angolense. Taxonomy (NCBI): domain Eukaryota; kingdom Viridiplantae; phylum Streptophyta; class Magnoliopsida; order Lamiales; family Pedaliaceae; genus Sesamum; species Sesamum angolense. The sequence goes on along the minus strand of JACGWL010000008.1, from coordinate 12,735,347 downwards.
TATACATGCATAAAATTGATACATTTACATAATTATCATGTATATAAATATAGATTAATTCCATCAGCTCTTTTGATTTTAATAATTGTATATTTATTTAAGTAAATATATAAATATATATGCATGTACAAATTTATTTTTAGTTTGATTTTACAAGCAAGTTGAGCTAAAAGAAAATAAGCTCCAAGTGTTTTTGGATTGTGAAAATTAATTGTATATGCATGTATAAAGTTATTCATCAAGCTCTTTTTCGTAATCATAAAATACTTGGAGCTCATCTTATTTTAGTTTCACTTGCTTCTACAACTAATTAAAAACTAAATCTGTACATGCATATATATATATATATATATATGTTTATATATTTACTTAGACAAATATACAGTTAATAAAATCAAAAGAACTGATGAACTATAATAAAAAGATGTGAAATTAATATATCTTTATAATATATATGATAATTATATATATATATATATATATATATATATATATATAGTAATTTAATGCATGTATAAATATATTTTTAACTTGGTTTGATAAATAAATAAAACTAAAATAAAATGAGCCACAAGTACTTTAGGAATCCAAAATAAAAAGTGTTTAATGAACAAGTGAAACTAGAATTAGACAAATGGTGAATTTGATACTTAAAAAATCTCTTTATTTTTTTTACAAAATAATTTATTTCAAACTTAAAAACAAAGATCAATTTTTTTTTTTTTTTTTAAGGTTTTAATACTTCAGGGTGTAATTGATATGGGGTGGATATTTGCTTTAAGGGTGGTAACTGTATGTAACCTATATATATATATATATATATATATATATATATATTACAATATGTAATAATATATTTAATTTATTACTTAGTGAGAATTATAATTTTTATTTTGTAACTTAGTAGGTGGTATTTTTGTCTTGTATGAACTGATTTTCATAACTTAGTTTAGTAATTTTATAATATTTGTAATTTTTAATTTTTTTGTTAGCTAATTTGACCGAAAATTTACATGTGGCTGGCACATGACCCAATTAAATTGTAGTTTTAGTCATGTAAATTAATTCGTGCAAGACAAAAAATATCAATTCCCCCAAGTTACAGGACTAAAAATGTCAACACTCCTTAAGTTACAAAACTAAAATTGCAACTTAATTGAGTTATGCGCAACTCACATGCAACCGAAAATAATGAAAATCGTTAAAATTTTAAGGGATAATTACACTCCCCTCCCCCGAGGTTAGGTGAAATTACACGTAGACCCCCTGTAGTTTGAGAAATTACATCTAGCACCCCTGAGGTTTGCTTACATATAACAAATATGTACATTCGTTAGTCAAAATTCACTAAATTAACTGATATTAACAAAAAAATCAGAAAAAAAATCTATAATAACCCTTAATTGATTTATTATTGATTTATCGCAGGTCAAATAAATTTTTTTATGACCAAATTACCCTCATACGTCTTCACGCGTTTATGTATCTGAGGACGTATATTTTCACCATTATACGGGTAATTTAGTTCGAAAAAATTTATTTAACATGCAATAAGTCAGTAATAAGTCAACCATAGATTTATTTCTATTTTTATTTTTTTGTTAATATCAGTCAATTCGATGAATTTTGACTAATTGAGGGACTTATTTGTTAGATGTAGGCAAACCTCAGGGGTGCTAGGTGTAATTTTTCAAACTACAGGGGTTTATGTGTAATTACACCAAATCTCAGGAGAGGGGAGTAATTATCCCAAATTTTTAAATAAGTTACATGACTAAATTATGGAAATCAATTCGTGCAAGACCAAAAGCTATTCTCATAAATTACAGAACTAGAATTGTTTATTTTTTCTGTGAACTATTAATTAAATTATAGTATTATATATATTGAATAGGATTTGTTTCAAAAATTTGAATAATAATTCAATTCATGTTATAGAAAAATGATTGTAATAAAAAGAGGCATCCTAAAATTATGATTAATACTATGGGGGGTGGTTTTTGTTAGTTTTTATACTTTATGCTGGTGAATACGACTGTATGTGCATTTCAGATGTTGAAAGTGTATTTATTCTTAAATAAAAGGACAAAAAGCGTAAAATTGTGGTTTTCAGCTGGAAAATAATTAATGGGGGAGTACATAGTACAATTAAATTATAAGAATTTAATAATCGCACTCAAATACGATTTTAATTATTGAATTATTGCACTAATTAATTTTTGTGCTTTTATTAGGAGAGTGAATTTAAGTCAAAGGCACTAATAAATGATTTCACGTGCAAATTAATTGCTATGACCCCATCAAACTTAATTGGTTCATTAATATGAATAATTCAATAAATAATATTTTTAGTTTTAATTCGTATTTTCTAATTATAATTACAATTATATAAATGCCCCCAAATTCACAATTTGTATTTTCTGTAACAAATTGATATATTTTGGGCTGCACTTGTATATTTTTTAGGAAAATATTACAAGCACATGATGGAAAAAGTTCAATAGTACAAATTTGAAAATCAATCAGATTTAATAATAACAGTTTCGAAAATCAATTAAAAAAAAATATGTTGGAACAAATAGAAAATCAGTTAGATATACTGTTATAAGAGAAATTTAAATCGAAAACTTACTAGAGAGTTGTATTCTAACAACTCTTAGTCTAGAGCAAATTACCAATCAAATCACAGAATTTCTTCTCTTTGCTTTAAAGAAATTATGCGTCCCGTATTCAAGTGCATCGGGTACTATGCAACTTTTTTCAAGATAAGACGGTTATGTAGTTTCAGCACTACACTATACTGAAGAACACCTCGAACAATACTCAGTCTCCTTTTAGAAATATAAAGAATAAAAGCTGAGTTTTTAGGGGAGGGAATCGAGAAAAAGAGGAGATTTAAGATGTTTGTGTTGACAGAAACTGCCAGCGGTTTCATGTGCCACAAAATAGCAGTTTCAAATTAATATTGGGTAAATTCAAATACTTTTGTTGCAAAAGGATATATACTAAGATTGAGACATTCGCCTTAACGCCCGTGGCGGCGTGCATATGGCGTAACCTTATGTTTACTCTAGTCTCCATAACACTTTAGGCATCACTTAGGCGTTGAACAAAATATAAGGAGTTTATGTTGTACATAAACTTCAATGTGGGACAAGGATTGGTGTAAAAACACTCATCTCCACAGACACTCTTCTTATCATATTCTTATATGGGATAAAATCACTTCTCTTTTTTCTATTCAATCTAATCTATGGATACTATTGGCATCTATATTTTAGACTAATAGTTATTATAAATTGGCGACATTACCATGCCAATTACAACAATCCCCTACAAATTCATAGATTTGAATTCAAGCTTCCATAACTTACTTTCAACAATGGTGTCTCCCGGTTTGAACCACTGTCTAAGTTAACTAATGTTAGTGGCTACCGGGTCAAATAGAACTAAGCCTTGATTTGAGCCCTTGATTGTGACAGTGTCTATTAGTAACAACAAGCTACTAACTATGTATTGATCTTTAGGGATGACATTATATGCTATGTGTTATGATCCTACTCATTAATGCTTTTAGGAATAACCCAACTCCTTAGTTGCAGCTAAACAACTGCATTCACATAGTTGGCATCTATAGGGATGCACTGCTAGCATCTCGTCTAAAAGACTTGACCCTATTCAAAGATAAACTCTTGATATACTTGCAGTATCAGCACCTTCCAAAATTATATGGGATAGACTATAGATATAATATATCAGTTTATATTGGTGTTATGACATACCCTACAACTAATATCACATTGAACCTTTTTCATGGGATCTCCACTTAGAAGGTTGGATTGTTATCGCATACATGTCACTGGTGGATTATCATTCCCATCCCAAATCTGGATTTTGTACTAATAATAGATCTAATCCTTTTGTTAAAGGATCAGCCATATTGTCCTTTGTTCTCACAAAGTCAATGCATATAACTATCCGACACTAATTCCCTTATGAAGTTAAATCTAACTTGGATGTGTCTTTTGGTCTTTTGGTTGTAATTACACCTTTAACCTTTGCAATTTTGGTTTGACTATCACAATATAAAACAATAAGTGGAAGAGGCTAGCTTACAATGATAAGTTGTAATAACAACCTATACAATCATTCAGTCTCAATACCAGTTGTATCCAACACACATAACTCAATTTCAGAAGTAGATCAGGTTATCAAAGTTTGTTTTGCATATTTTCAGAAGACAACATTGTCACACCTAAGGTAAATACATATCCTGAATACCTATTACTCCCGGAGTTTTTGGATATCCAACTAGCAGTGCTATATTCCTAAAAAGCATCAGGGAGTCTGCCATAATGTATGGTCAATGATATTGTGACCTTAAGGTACCTTACTACCTTATCCAAAGTACCCCAATGAGTGTTGTCCTGACAACTAGTATGTCTTGCCAACTTTGAGACAGAAAATGAAATGTTTGGTCTCGTGTCATTTTCTAAATACTGCAAACTCCCAATAATTTGGGAATACCTTGGTTGTGCTACCGATACACCATTTTTATTTTTGAATAAAGACACAGAGGGATCTCTTGGTTTCTTTGCAATTCTATAGTTCTAATAGCCAAAATTTTCAATTTTCTTCTTAACATAATGAAACTGAGAATCAGCTACCCCATTAGTTAAACGAATCAACTTGATGCCAAGAATTACATTAGCCTCACCCATATCCTTCATTTCAAACTTATTTTTAAAAATTGATTTGGTTCCTGTGATAATATCTAAACAAGATCCTATTAATAAAATGTCATCAACATACAGGCATAGAATGATAATCTTATCCTCCTCAACTAGATATTAAATACACTTATCATTCCCATTAATAGTGAAGCCAAACGCAAAAATAGCTCTATCAAACTTTTCATGCTATTGTTTGGGTGTTTTTTTTAGTCTATATAGAGACATAACAAGTTTACAAACTTTGTGCTCATTATCATCAGCTACAAATCAGGCTGATCCATGTATATTTCTTCCTCGAGTTCACCATACAAAAAGATTGTTTCCACATCCATCTGGTGAATTGGAAGATTATACACCAAAATAAGTGCTATAAACATCCGGATAGTATTCAACCAAGCTACCAGAGAACAGGTATCAAAATAGTTTATTCCCTCTTTTTGTTTAAAACCCTTAGCTACCAATTTAACATTAAACTTGCCGAAGGTCCCATCAAGTTTCAATTTCTTCTTAGAGATCCACTTACACCTAATTGTACTACACCACAAAGGAGATTGACTAACACGCATGTCCCGTTAGAGAGAATGGAGTCCAGCTCACTTTTGACAACTTCCTTCCACTGCTTGACTTTGGAAGAAGCCATAACATCTTTGAAGATTATCGAATCGTCCTCGATGTTGTAAGTGACAAAGTCACTTCAAAAATCCTTGACAACCCTAGCTCTCTTACTTTCTCTAGGTCCATCCGGCTCCTTATGAGTCGGACTAGTACTACTAGGATTACCCCCACATTTTTCACATTTTCCACATGTTCAAAAATAGAAGTGGAGACATGAGAATCATCTAGAGAAAAACTTTGAGGTATTCCCATTTTCATAGAAAATAAATCTTTCAGGAAAGTAGCGTCACGAAATTCAACTATTGTGTTGATCTTAATGCCTGAAATTTCTGATTTAATAATTAGAAATCTAAAAGCATAACTTATCTCCACATAGCGCAAGAACACATCATCAAGAATCTTAGGGCCCAATTTCTTTCTCTTGTGTTCTGGGATTAACACTTTTTCTAGGCACTCCCACACTCGAAAGTATTTGAGGCTCGATTTTCTTCGTTTTCATAATTTGAAAGGAATAACCATATCGTGTTTGGAGAAATTTTATTCAGAATATGGCAAGTCGTACTTAAAGCAACTTAATATTTAGGTAACATGGAGTTTAACTAAAGACTATTAATCATATCTTTAGTTGTTCTATTCTTTCATTTAGTTATTCCATTAGACGAAGATGAATATGGAGGAGTTTCATCATCAATTATGCAAAAATTTGGCAATATTCATTAAACGCACTCGACTCATGTTCCACTCTTACAAGTTTGGGTTTCTGCTTCATTTTTAAACAAAATAAATTTTTCTAATGTTTCATCCTTGTTTCTAATGAAAAAAACATGACAATATCTACTGCAATCATCTATAAAGGTGATAAAATATCTCTTATGGTCCCTAGTAAAATTTCCATTAAACTCACAAATATTAGTGTGAACTAAATCAAGTATTTTCCAATCCCTTTCTACTAATTTAAAGAGTTTCTAACTTGTTTAGCTTCTACAAAAATTTGGCATTTGTGACCTCGTTCAATATCATAACTAGGTATTAAATCAAGATTCATCATACGTTTGATTGAACCTAAATTTAAATGACCTAATCTACTATGCCACAAATTAGAATATTCGACATTCATGATAATAGAACCAGAAACATCAATTTTACTGCTTTCAATGTGAACTTTAAACAAACAATCTAATAAATAACCTTTGCCAACAAAAACACCAAACTATTGTATCACAACTTTATTGAATTTAAAGGATAACTCATAACCCTCAGTAACTATTACAGGACCACTAATGATATTTCTCTTAATAATAGATACATGGTGAACTCTTTCCAAAGATAGAACACACTCTGAAGGAAACTTCTGGTCCACGCTTCCCATCCCAAATGCTTCAGCAGTACTAGAGTTCCCCATACTTATTGTCCTTCCATTGATGGCCTGATAAGACAAAAAAGCGATTTATCAACAGAAACATGCACATTTGCTCTAGTGTCAATCAACTAATCAAAAGGTTCATAAATAATCAAGAGTTCGGGTTGTACAAAAACATGTCCGTCAGTTGCTCCTGAGGTGCTAGCACCACTAGAACCCGCTACACTCATGTTGATAGTTGTTTGCCCAGTCTTGGTCTTATTAGAAGAACAAGTCTTGGCCCAGTCTCCAACCTGACCATAGTCCTAGCATGATTTATTGTTTTTGCTTTCTTATGTTTGACTGACTTGCCTTTATTGATGGTTTTTGAGTTCATGTTCACATTATTCACTTTATTTTTTCCGATTATTAAATTGGCTCTTGGCTAATACTCAACATGCATCTTACAAGTCTAACTTATGTGCTCTTCCTCTATACTGATCGCAACAATAAGATCATCTAGAGACAGATTCCCTTCCTAATGCTTGAGTGTCATGCCAAAACTTTTCCAAGATTTAGGAAATTTTTCTACTATGGACATGACAAGAAACTTCTCAAGAAGCTTCATCTCAGCATTAGATAGAGCATGTTCAAGGTTGATAATCTCATGTGTTTGTTCAGTTACAGACCTTTCGTCGACCAACTGATACCTCATGAACTTGAAACATAATACTTTTCGAGTCCTTATTTTTTAGTATCATATTTCTTGTGCAACTCATCCCATAACGATTTTGCAGTTTAAGAGTCGAGACAATAGACATCAAAGAGCATATTTGATATTGTTGACAAAGTAGCCCCTTGATATATTTGATGTCGCGCAGTCCATTGCGCAACCTCAACAATTTTGGGATCGGTATCAGTTGGTTCGGGTCTAGTCACCTGAATCACCGACAAAAGTCCTTTCATTGTCAGCCAAACTTTCAATTATTGTTGCCAATATTTGAAAAATTAGCTCAAAAATTTATCCGAAAGACAGGACAAGTTGACTTTTGGATTAATGGGAATAGCCACAAGAATAGGTTCGGTCATTTTAACAATTAACAATAAAAGGTAAAACCAAATATTTTAACAAGTTTAAAATCCAAATTTTAAACTTAAAAAACAACAAAAAATCTGAATTTTGTTCCAAAAAAATATGATTTTTCAAAATACTATAATTTCTTCAAGATTGTTGAAAAAAGTTCAATCAGTCATAGTCCCGTTTTGAAAATTAATCAGATTTAAAATTAACAATTTTGGAAATCAGTTCACAAAACAAACAGATTGGAACAAATATAAAACCAGTTAGATTTGTTGTTATAACAAAAATTTAAATAAAAAAATTACTAGAGAGTTGTATAGTAGCAACTCTCGGTCCAAAGCAAATTACCAACTGAATCACATAATTTTTTTGTTTGCATTGAAGAAATTATACATTCCATATTCAAGTGCATCGAGTACTACGTAATTCTTTCTAGGATAAGACAGTTCTGCTCTTTCAACAATGCACTGTACTGAAGAACACCTCAAACAATACTTAGTCGCCTTTTAGAAAATTGAAAAATAGAAGCTCGAATTTTGAGAAAGAAAATCGAGAGAAAGAGGAGGTTTCAGATGTTTGTGTTGTTGTGGTATTGGTGTATTAGAAGTGAAACACCAACAACATATTTATAGGCTTTTGGTAACCAATAACAATTAATACATAATTAATTTCGATCATAAAATCTCAGTTGAAACAATAAAAATTGATAGAAATTTAGGTTTAATGGGTAGAAATCAATATTTTTTATTGCAAAATGATATATATGGAGACTGAGATATTCGCCTAATGTCCATGGCCAAAGTCAGGTCGGGTCGAGTTAGGCAGGCGACAGCGATTGTGGCGCATGTGTGGGACAATCCATATTCACTAGTCTCCAAAACACTTCAAATATCAATTAGATATTAAACTAAACGAAGAGTGTATATTGTATATAAACTTTCAGTGTGGGACAAGAATGAGTATAAAACTCACATCCACATACATTTATATACATATCAAAGACCATCCTCTTCTGATCATATTCCTACTTCTCCTTTTTCTATTCAATCTAATCTATAGATTCCACTATGTATTGATATCCATATTTTAGACTAATAGTTGTTACAAACTACCAACATTAACTTGTCAATTTCAACACATGACATGTATGTATGAGATACAACACGAGATATAATATTAATATATAGTAGAAGATTCAAACTGAAAATTAATTGTTAAAAAATTGATACAAGTACTAAATTACAATGAGTTCACCAGAGGTTTGATATAATCATAAATGCATCTCGTTGTTTGAAAATTATCAATACCTCATGATATTTGATGAAATTATACAATCTTAGAACAAAGGCCTGCAACTGTCCACTTTGCCATTACTGAATCTTTTTAGTTAAATCTTTTTGGAAAATTTGTAAAAAGACCAGACAACAGAAAAACTTGATTTGTAAAAAAAAATGTCCACATAATCCATAAAAAAATTTAAGAAATTTTTAAAAATAATTAAAATTATAATTCATAATACACAAAAGCATTCGTGTCATTTCACTAAAAAAAGTATATAAATCCAAACAAAGACTAATGAATTGACTTAGTTATCGAACGACTGTAAAAATCAGGGATTGATAATTTTTCAAAAATAAAAATGTATTTACAATTATATCAAATTTTAGAGGAGCTTGTTGTAAGTTATCCTAAATTCAATTACATCAGTAAAATTTTAAGTTTAAATTTAGTCATTTTATGCGTTTCCACAAATAAATATTTAATAAAATTCCGTGTACATAAAATGTACAAGATGAATTATTATAATTAAAAAATGATAAATAATAAATATAAATAAAAAAGTTCATTTTCCTAATGAACACAAGGTAATTTCTCTATCCCCGAAAAAGGGTTTGAAGGTGAAACCTTTTCTCCTGATCTCTTAAATGCCAATTAATAATAAAGTTTGTCATAATTATCAATGTATTTTCTTATTTGAAAATTATAATATCTTTTAAATAAAAAATAATTACGCAGGCCCTAGACGATAGGTGAATATTATTACTTTATTCTTGCAAATTGTTTTCGATATTTCAAAAAATATAAAAAAAAATTACGGGTGTGTAAAATAAATAATCCATAGTGATATGATTCAACTAATATTTAATACTAAAATTATTGGAAATTAATCGAAGTAAGTTTATTATAATATATATTTGGGGTTTCAATCACAATACGCAGCAAAATGCACAACGATCTTAAAGCTAGAATTCTTTCCTTTATAATAGATGTCCCTTCTTGCAAAATGATTCTCTCCCAAAATCCTCCCCTTCTCCTATGGATGGTGGTTCTATATATACTCGCTTTATAAATTAGGCAAGTATGAAACTTTACTCATTTGCCCTTCATCTTTCTAACAGAGGTTGCAGATGGAAGTGACTTGAGGATAAATCGGTACTTGCACGGCTTTTTCATCAATGCACCAATCTCTTGATGTGTGCTTCAATCCTATAATTGTAGCTCAATTTGCCATAACCATCTTTTACCTCCCCAAAGACCACGCCTCCTACTAATTGGAGGTGTTAATGTATATTTGACTTTCCTTTTTCTTTCATGTCACATAGAAAATATCAATTCATAAAAGTATTTTAGAAATTTCTAAAAATATATAAAATTGTAATTCATAAATCAAACGTGCATATTTTACTATAAAAATTTGATGAAAATATGATGGAGACTAATGAAACGAGCTTGTTAATTATGGACATTAAAATCAAAGAAATATTTATAATTTTTCAAATTATAAGAAAAATTTTATAATTATACAAAATTCGTAATAAAAGTGACTATAATTTAGTGTAATAGTAAATAATGAAAGCAACTCAATATAAAATGGACAAAGTGTCAATTTCCACTTCCAACTAGGGGTGATAAAAAATGTTCAAACCGTCCGAAACCACTCGAATCGAATCAAATCGAACCGATTTTTATGATTTATTTTTCAAACTCATTCCTTAGTTCTCCTCACTTCTCGACATCCACCAATTTCTTTCTCCCAAATCTAAGTTCTAAAACCCTAGCCCCAAACCAACTACTGCAATAGCTCCAATTCGTGTACCAAGTACCAGCGACGAGCAAAACGATTGTTGTTGTCGGCACTCGAAACTCAGCCAAGCAAGTGCTCGAACAAGTTTGCTATTTCTTCGCGTATTCTTTCTCGTATTCTTATTTTTTGTGTATCTTTGTTTGTCTTTTGAATGAGTTTTGTTCATTCCCAGTATGACTTTTTTTTTGACAGAGTATTGTAGGAAATTTTCCACATTTCATCTTGTTGCTTCCTTCTTAAGCATGATACCTTTTCTGATTTTGCTACAAAGGACTGGGAGTATGGGGTAGTGAGGCCTTTGAGACATGGAAGATATGTTCTTGTTTTAAGCCCTTCTTGTTTATAACCAGATGAATGGTGTAGAGTGATATTGGTTAATGTCCAATTTTAGCCAAACCATCAATTTTGTTTTAAAAAAAGAATTTTGCAAACAAAGAAATTTATTCCATTTCTCCAATTAAAATATGAGTCAGTGGCTGCAGTAAGTGTATTTATCTAGAGTTGTAACTATATAATCTCATGAACATACTTGTGTTGTTATTGGTTTAGATGATATATTTAATCTAAGATATAATTTCTTTCTCATGACAGTACAAGTGTAGCAGTAAAAGATGGTGACGAACATGGAGATGTTGCTTGTCCTTCAGTAAGTTTTATTTATTTATTAATAATTTTTGCTGATTTTGATGTTTTTCTTTATATGTTAGGGTTTATATTTAATATTTATACGATTCTTTTCCGATTTTTTAATGTTAAACAGAATGAAATGGTAGTTCCAGAAAAACTTTATACGGAAATTGTTTTGGGAAATGCATGCTTCGACTAAGAAAAGCAACAAACTGATGATATTGAAACAAATATTAATGTGACGGCTGAAAAGGATTCTCCTTCAGAAAAGACTAAAAGTCCACTTTTGCCACCACTAGAAAAAGCAAAGAGCTAAACAAGTTGAAATAGTTAAGAAAGAATCCAAAAATGTCTCTGAGGTTTGGGGTCACTTTACGAGATTGCCAAGTAGTAACCCACCTAGAGCTGTATGTAACTACTGTGGTTCTAGTTATGTTGCACATCCAAGATATAATGGAACTACCGCATTATGGGCACATTTGGAGAATTCATGTAAAAAATATCCACACAGAAAGGAAAAGTCTCAAAAGACTATGCATGATTTTGCAGGCGTGGGTGTAATCAAAGGGATAAAAAAGGAAATGTTTTAAATGTTGAAGAAATTAGATTGTCTCTTGCTAGAATGGTGATCATTGATGAGTTGCTTTCCAAATTTGTCGAGGGGGAAGGGGTTTAGAGCTTATTCTCGAGCTCTAGAACCAAGTTTTGAAGTTCCCTCTAGGCACATAGTTGCAAGGGATTGCATGAAAATTTTTATTGAGGAGAAAAGGAAACTGAAAAAGCTCTTTAAATCTGAAAGAGTGTGCCTGACCACTGACGCTTGGACGTCATTGCAAAATTTGAACTACATGTGTCTTACTGCACACTGGATAGATAGTGATTGGGAATTACATAAGAGAATCATAAACTTTTGCATTGTTGAGAATCATAAAGGAGAAACGATTGAAAACAATAGAGGAGTGTTTACATGAGTGGGGAATCGATAAAGTGTGCACAATTACTTTGGATAATGCTACCTCCAATGACAGAGCAATTGCACATTTGAAGAAAAAATGAAAGTGGAAAAATGTTATCTTGAATAATGATTACATGCATATGAGGTGTTCTGCGCATATAGTTAATTTGATTGTGAAAGAAGGGTTAGAAGAACAACATGAATCTATAATGCATGTTAGAAATATTGTGAAATATGTGAGATCTTCTTCAGTTAAGCTAAAGTCTTTCAAAATGTGTGTGGAAAAAGAAAATTGATTCTAACAGCCTTTTTCCTAGATGTGGAAACACAATGGAATTCAACTTATTTGATGCTTGATGCTGATGAAAAGTTTGAAATTTTTTGAGAGATTAGGTGACGAAAACAAAAATTTATCGAATATTTTGATTGATATGAACTCAATCAAGAAGAATGTGAGGGGAAGAAAGGCAAAGTAAATAAGGTGATTGGGCCTCCTATGGATATGGATTGGATTAAAGTCAGAAACTTTGTGAAGTTTTTGAAAATCTTTTATAATGTGACTTTGAAGTTCTCTGATTCATCTTATATCACTTCAAATGCATTATTTCGTGAACTTGCTACTTTACATGTGAGTTTGACTACTACGACGAATAAGGGAAACTATCACATGTCATCAATGGCTATTCGCATGAGAGACAAACTCAATAAGTATTGGGGAATATTGATAACAGTTTGTTGCTATTCTTTTGGATCCGAGGTATAAATTGAAGTATGTTAGCTTTGGTTTAGCTATGATATATGAGAGTGATCCTTCTTCTGTGAAAGAATGACAGAAAAGATAGAATACGTTGCACTTGTTGTATAAACAATATGCACATTCTAGTCTTGAGCATACTAGTAAGGATAAAGATTCAATCCAAGACAATATTTTCATGCAATTGGATGGTGAAGATGACCCCCAGTGAGTTACTAGAATCTCAATTTGCTAAATATTTGGAAGAAGAGCAATGTGCCGAAAGCAAATCGGAAGTGACAAGATATTATTCAATGGTTGTGAAAAATTGAGTAAGGATTTTGATGTGTTAAAGTGGTGGAAATCAAGCAATTCAAATATCTCATTCTTTCCAAAATTGCAAAAGATGTGTTAGCTATTCCAGTTTCTATGATTGCTTCGGAATCTGCTTTTAGCACAAGTGGTCGTGTTATTGATGCATTTAGGAGTTCTCTTTCTCAAAAATGGTAGAGGCCCTTATATGCACCCAAGATTGGTCATGCGCTACTCCACGGATTGATCTTTGTGCAATAATGGAGGACATTGAAAAGTTTGAAGAATTTGAAAAAGGTAAATGATTTACTTATATATTTATTTTTATTTTATGCTTTTAAATATATATTGACTTATTGCTAATGATTTTGTCGTTCTCAGAATTGGAAGGATCAAGCTCTTGTGCGACCTCAAAGGACATATACGACTAATTTGAAAGGAATCTTCATTAGGTTTGAATTTGTGTAACTGATTAAATTTGTTCGTTTAAGATATTTCATATTTTATTTTTTTGCTAACATTAAATAATAATAATTGTCACAATTGTGAAACATTTTTTGTCCTATATACTAATAGTTAAATTGTGCTTATGCAGGATGACATCCATACAATGAAAAAAGTTCATCTCAAGTCTAGTACCGACAAATTTTCAATTGCAACAAATTATTGAAGATTGATCAAGGATGTATTCCATTTTTCATTTGCTTTCTTGACAATGTATTTAAAACGTTCATGACTTAAATTTAACTTGCTATCTAAAAATACTTATTTCATTTCTTGATTTTTGTTAGTTTAACATTTTATTTTTGTTGTAAGTATTCAAACAGCAAAACCGCCTGAAACCGCACCTTTGATTTTGGTTTTAAGAATAGCAATTTAAAAAATTATTTTATAAAACCGCAAAGAGCAATGCAATTTAAAATAGCTATAAAAATCAAAACCGCCGTGAGCACCACTACTTCCAACTGAAAACGACTTCAATCCTCAAAGCAACCTGTTGTCTACCTGTCTCTATGTATATCCCTCTCTTTCATCCAGACCCACATACATTCCTTTCTCTCTCTCTCTCTCTCTCTCTTCTCTCTCTCTCTCTTTATACATATATATATATATATATATATGGGATATTATATTTACATATTCTGATTTATTTATGATATAAATATATTTTTTATTTTATAATTTTGATATTTCGCTATTTTTATCCTTTATTTTTTTAGAATTACAAAACTTTGTAACCTTTTTACATTTCGTGATTTAAATCTTTTAGGTGCCAAATTTTGCAAAAAATATCAAAATAAATCATGTTCCGCTCGTGATTTTAACATTCTTACCCTTTATCTTTCTAGGGGTTGCAAAAGAGCCCGATAACCTTTTGACATTTTGCTATTTTAATCCTTTCAGGGATTTTGCAAAATTACTGGAACAAATCATGTGTCATATCATATTCTTTTTAATTTTTTGTCCATGCTGGCAATAGTGAATCAATCAAAATAAAAGCCCCTTTAAATGAACCACGTGAGGTGTACATAATTTGTTCCTGCAATATTTGTAAAATTCGGCACTAAAAGAATCAAAATTATGAAATTATAAAAAGTTACGGGACTATTTTATAATTATAGAATAATAAAGGATAAAACGTCAAAGCGCCAAAATTACAGGATCAAAATATATTTAAGCCGACTATGTACAAACTATACATGTCTTTTGCATAATTAGAGAAACCACTCTTGGTAGTAAAAAAATATGTGTAGTTTGTGTAATGATTTTGACGTTTTTTAGGGTTGCATGTGTAATTTTTTTAAAAATAAGAGTGATTTGTATAAATAATCTTATTTCTAGTAAGTGTATGTATAACTATCCAATGCAGGGGTGATTTGTGTAAATAGATTATAGATCAGATATATAGATATAATTATCCTATATATTATACATATAAGTGTGTATCTTTGTCCTGTCTGTATTAAAATGAATTGACTTTGATGTGTATAAAAATAGATTGGGCCAAGCGGCCCAAAAAAGAATATAAAAATAAAAGGCCCAAGGACACTTAATAGGCGGCCTTGTGGGCGTCCCCTAACGAGCAGATTGTCAAAGGCCCAGACAACCCAACAAGCACAAGGCATCTCCCTACTCGGACTACAGGAGAGTCCCCCTACTCGGATCATGATAAAAACCCAACAAAACGTTCGGCCAAAAGACACATACACATGGTAACCCACTCTCCTACGTAGCATCTCATCAGCCCACGTGTCAGCAACCATCTTGGACCACATCAGTCCTGGGAGGACTCCCTCTGGCAGCTGGGACTCCTTACAGCCCTAAAATCCTGGAGTAGAAGGACTCCTTGTTGACTAAGGAGTCCTCACTGATGAAGACTCCCCCCAAACTCGGAGATAAGCTTCAATAAACTAACCGAAGATAAAGGCAAATCAAGCCTCATCCTAACAACCTTTATCCATTCTCCACGAAAATAAAGGAAACATGCAGACTCCAGCCGGGAGGGGGCGTCCCCATCCCTTGTAAATATAGGTCCACTCCTCCATTCGAAAGAGAGAGACATGCTTGACACATTTTTGACACTTTTCTCACTGTCTAAACGTATTTATCACTTTCTCACACATACTCTCTACTCTCTAAACACTCTACAAGCACATTATTAAGTGTTCTTATACTCTTTACACATATTATTCACCATATCTTGATTCTCAATTGCATTTATTTACTCTTTACCTTTATTCATGCTCAAATCCAATACTAACTTGGGCGTCGGAGTGCTAACCCTTTTTGGCAGGTCCCCCTTCAGGATTTGCATTCACTTTGGCCCAAGTCTTGAAGGACAGTCCATATCCATTGGACCCGTGCATTTTTTGAACGCATCTATACCTTATTATTAAGTGAGAGCACAATTTTGATGTCTCACTTTTTTAGTGTGCTAATTTATATAATTTTTCATATTTAATTTAATTAATTACTTAATTTATTAACTTCCAGTCCTTTCACTCTTCTACATGCACCCCCAAATCATTTTTCTAAACCCCAAATTGCTTACTCTTTTCGACTTCGACTAACTCTTTTTAACATTTTTTTAATTTAAATATTTTTAATTTATTCAATTAAAATATATTTTTAAAATATAAATTAATTTTTAAATATTTTATTTAATTATGCACACTCAGTGTGCCCCACACACTAATATAACACTATTTTTGACAAAATTGAATCTATATTACATTTAGAACCATATCGCTAATCCAACTTCTTTGCTATGCACTAATTTTGTTAAGGGTAAATTTGTAATTAAAATACTTTACTGGCATCATGGAATAAATTTATTACGGGATTGGTAAAATCATCTATTGTAATTCACAAGAACCTATCATAGTAAAAGTTGAATTTTCGTTTCTTATTTTCTACACAAGTTCTACAATCTGTCAATTGATTTTCCAAGGAAAAATCTCATTTTGGGTCTCATATATTGGTCCTATTTAATTTTGATCTCATACATTATAAAAATTTCAATTTTTGAAAAATATATTTGATTTATCTTAATTTTGGTCTGAGCGTCAAATAATTGACGGAATACGTTAATTGTTGTTAAAGAGGCACATGCATCTCACATGAGTTTGAGGAGATATAGCATTTTTAGTCCCATAAGTTAGGTACATGTCACTTTTAGTCACATTCATTACGGATTAGTACTAGTCCCCATAACTTACAAAAATTAGCACTTTTAGTCTTTAGTCACGTTTTCATTCATAATTTAACGATGTAGGTCACATGCTTAGCACGTTGTCTCTAAGTATTTTCGATTGGAGAAAAAATTAATTATTTATTCAATAGTAGCATATGAGTGCTTCATTTGGCCTACTTGATCCACTCGTAGAAGACATGATTCTTTGTGTTGTTTCTGCTTGGCTTTAGTTCAAAAAAATATTGGAAGAATATGATTCAATTTTTGGAGAGGAGAGAAATTGCTATGTTTTTTGCACTAATTTCCTTCAAGATTTATTTTTTCCTCTCAAATATAGTTATATCTTTTTTTCCCAAAAATGGTCTCAAACTATAAAACAAACCAATCATCTCTACAGCAAAAAATACTTAATGATGGCATAGTAGGCACGTGCACTATACCGTTAAATTATACATAAAAAAATGAATGAGGACCGAAAGTGCTAATTTTTTACAGGACTAAAAGTGCTAATTTTGTCATGAATGTGAACGAGCCCAACTTGTGGAACAAAAAAAAAATTATTTCCCCAAATATATACTAGGCTTGACCGAAAAGAGGAAAAACTTAGAAATGAGGGTTTCTACTCCATTTTCTCTCTTCCAAACTAGATCCAGTTTCATTTGAAGAAATAGCGTCATTCGACTTCTACAATCGGAAGACCCATCAATGTGCACAAGGGCTCCTATGCAAGTTGAACAAAATGGAAGAAGAAAAGAGGTGGCCGAAATGAAGAAGAGAGAAAATTGTTCAACTTTGGGTCACGAAGACCCAATCTTCTAGAAATAATCTTCGCTTCTTCGACAGAAATTTGAAAAAAAAAAAAAGAAAAAGGGGGGGGGGGAGGGGGGAATGGGTTTTGGCAGGAGCAATTTCGCAGAGGAAAGGATTTGAGAAAAAAAATTAGGGCTGAAGAAGTATGATCCCCCCCCCCCCCCCCCAAAAAAAAAATACAGATTCAATGATACCATATGAGAGGTGCGTGCTTCTTTAACGACAGTTAACGTATTCCATCAATTATTTGGCAGTGGGACCAAAATTGAGATACATCCTGAAATTGATATTTTTAAAATGAATGAGATCAAAATTGAATAGGGTCTAATATATAGGACAAAAAATAAAATTTTCCCATTCTCCAACAAATACATTTGAATAAATCAACATGATAGGGGTATATTATACCCACTTAAAAAATAACATAAATAACCTCTAAATAACACTAAAATACCATTGTAGCATTAAAATCTGCATCTTTTACATTGGGTCGGATTGCATAACACAACCTGCTCCACTAACCTACTCCAGTGACCCAAGATCTGAATCGTAAATCTCCTGACAGCACATGATTTGAGATGAAGTTACGTGAACCAAGGGAACACATATGACCCTATAAATATCCTCATTCCACCTCATTCATGGTAAGGCACATTTATTTACAATCTACCAATATTAAATATCTCCAGTTCACATTATTCTATCTCGATGATTTCGAGCTAACTAGTGTATTGGAGGGTCTTAGTTGAAGATTTTCCCCCAACTAACATAACGTACTTTTCTTTTCTCAAGAACCACACTTTAATTTGGGTAGGCTTATTGGAAAGATCAATGAACGTGACTCCACACACTACAAGAAAAATGATCAACAATAGTGAAAAAATTTAATGCTAAAATCGTTGTCGAGTTAATTAGCATTTAAAATTTTTGTTGCTAATTAATCTACATCATCTAATATATATATATATATATATATATATATATATATATATATATCTTTTAAACAGTTCGTTGCTAAATTCGTGGCAAGTTAATTTACCTTGCTAAATTCATTGCCAAGTAAATTTCATGTATTTGATAATTTAGATTAGTAAGGAGAGTTTTACTTATTAATTATCTTGACGCTAAATTTTTTTTCGTTGTTATTAAATAATTTTCTTATAGTGACAGAGATCGCTATCACATTTGAAAACAAAAGCTAAGAAAGAGAAAAAAAAATCGAAGTTGAAGTTGGACATTTATAATTTTATCAGTTAGTCCTAAATTGGTATATATGCAACTATTTATTAATTTTGGTTTAAACCAACTTAATTTGAGCCGTTCAAATATAAAAATTAAAAAATAGAAGTATTATTTTCAAAATAAATTAATAAATTTTTAAATCAAACATATACCTGCATTTTTTTTTGTGTGTGTGTGAAACTTTTATGGTGTCAAACAAAAATTCATCAATTCATTAAAGGCATATCAAAATTCAAAAATCAGCAGCGGGTCGAGTACTGTATAGGTAAATGTGGATGCATTTATACTAACACAAAAAAATTAAACTTTTTATATTATATATTATACCGTGGTACCAAATTTTAAAAATGACAAGTATATTCCTAGTTACATAATTTTTAACAGTAATTGTGATTATTTTTTTTAAAAAAGTTACTTCACGCTATTTTAATACTACTACATTATTTTTTTTATAGTATCGACAATACTTTTAAATTAATTTTTTAATTTATATATTTTATTTATAATATATTTTATGGCGCGTAAGGTACCGGGGTATTTTAGGTAGCGAAAAATATCCTGTTCTGATAGCTATACAATGGGGTGGTGTGGGGATACCATGTTTATTGTGATGGTCTGTGCTGATGTTGCTACATACTGGAATGGTGTTGAGATATCACACAACATGTATAATGTGCTGTATATGATATGACATTGATTGAAATGATTGACTAATGTACTCCAATGAAAGTAAATAGGGCCTTAAGATGGACTGATTTACGATCGTGGGCATGTGTTACTTCTTACATCTGCTTTTATTATATGGACTAATTACAGTGAGTAACCAATATTTTTTTCTCAAACCACAGGGGGCCTGTATCTCAATGGACTTCATTGAAGGATTCCATTCTGGTAATTGTAGACAGACTCATCAATACTCCTATTTCACAGCACTGAAGCATCCGTACACTGCCACCACGATTGCCAAACTCTTCTTTGATAACATTTACAAGTTACATGGGCTGTCAGTGAGTATTGTTATAGATATAGATAAATCTTTACCAGCAAATTCTGGAAAGAGTTATTCATTTTATCAGGGGTATCCTTGGACATGTCCTCAACGTATCATCCACAAAGTGATGGACAGACAAAGAGGGTTAATCAGTGTCTGGAGAATTACTTGAGATGCATGTGCTACCAAAATCCAAAAAAGTGGATTCAATGGCTGACTTTAGTTGAATTTTGGTTCAACACCAATTTTCACACAGGATTAAAAACCACCCCCTTTTCAAGCTCTTTATGGCTACCCACCCCATCAACTATCCATTGGTCCCTATTTGCAAAACCACCTCACTGAGGTAGAGGAACTGATGCAAGAAAGAATCAAGGTACTTCAGTTATTAAAGGACAATCTCCACCAAGCTCAGTAGAGAATGAAAATGTATGCTGACAAGAAAAGATTAGAGAGGGAATTTGCAATTGGGGATGAGGTGTTCTTGAAGTTACAGCCATATAGGCAAACCTCTATCACTCTTAAAAAACAGCTGAAATTGTCAGCTAAATACTTTGGACCCTACAGAGTAATTGAGAAGGTGCGCAAGGTAGTTTACAAGCTGGAGCTACTTCTAGGGTCTAAAATTCACCCTGTTTTTCATGTTTCATTTTTGAAGAAGAAGGTTGGTTTCTAAATACTTCCCCTTAGTCCATCTTCCCGAGTTTGAGGACGAGGTATTTAAGGGTTATCCTGCGCCCATACTTGCTCAAAGGTTAGTGCCAAGGAACAATGTGGGAATTCCCCAAGTACTGATCCAATGGTCGCATTCTTCTCCAAACCAGGCGACTTGGGAAGACTACAGGGAGATTGCAGCTAAGTCCCCTGGATTTGATCCTTGGGGACAAGCTCAAAAAAAGGGGGGAGGAATGTCGTGTTTCAAGGCCAAAACGCAGCTTTAGGCATGGACCATCAGATGAAGGAAGCTAACCCATGCCGTGCGATCAAGGGCTCAACTGAATTTGGGGGTAAATTAATAAATTTACCCAAAAGCGGCGGCATTTCGGAGAAATTAGGGCACGATCAGAGTAAGGAAGAGATTGGGATTTCGCTGGCAAGACTTACCCTAATTAGACCAATAGGAGGACACGTGGACGGCCAGGGATGAGAGTAGCTGATATAGTACTAGAGTTGCCGTTCCATTTTGAGGATCTTGTGCAGAGCAGATCCGTTCAAGATAGCTGAAGGAGGAGCTTAGAGTGACAGATTTCTTTTTGTGGTTTTTATTAAAAAATCAGCTAATTTATCACTTTTTGGATAAATTACAATGACCTCCCCTGAGGTTTGGCATAATTACGTGTACCCCCTTATTGTTTGAAAAATTACAAATACCTCCCTGATGTTTGATGAAATTATGTAATCTTTGGATGGGAGTATGAAATTGTCAAATTTGCCTTTTCAGTATTTTTTTATTTTTTTTAAAAAGTTAAAAACTTTTAAAAAAAATCAAATGGGGTGGATGAAAAATTTTTAAAAATTATAAAAAAATTATCCATTCAATCCATAAAATAATAAAAACAATTTAAAAATAAATCAAATTATACTTTTTAATCCACAAGAGTATTTGGTCAGTTCACCACAAAATATGAATGAAAATCTAACGGATTGGGTTAATTGTTAGACGAACGGTAAAATCAGAGGATATTGGTAATTTTTCAAAAACAAGGGAATATTCGTAATTATGCTAAATTTATGGAGTTCGTTGTAATTTACCCTTACTTTTTTGTCCCATTTTGATGCAACTCCATTGTTAAAGCAAGAACTATGTTGAGAAAGGGATTATTATGACATGAATGAAGTATCTTTTTTCCTCATCTTCTCTCGTTTTCTCTCTGTTTTCTCACCCCCTTCTTATTTCTACAAAAAAATAGTTCTAAAACCATAACAATATGCACACAGTGAGTAATTTGGTCGTATTATGAAAAGTAATGAAAAGATTAAAGGAGGAGGCCAACCCATGGCCCGTAGTCCAAAAATTTCAAGTCCAGACTTCATTGACTAAAGTTAGATATAATTAATATTTTAAAATATAAAAAAATATTTAGGGGTAATTACACTTCCCTCCTCTAAAGATAGATATAATTACACATAGGCCCCCTGTGGTTTGAGAAATTGCATCAAACACTCTTAAAGTTTGTTTCTGTCTAACAAATAAGTCCCCAAATTAGTCAAAATTTACCGAATTTGCTGATATTAACAAAAAAATTTAAAAAAAAAAATATATGTACCTCCGATTAATTTATTACGGATTCATTGCAGGTCAAATAAATATGTTTATGATCAAATTACCCTCATATGTCTTGAAGCATTAATACGTGTGAGAAAGTATATCTTTACAGTCAGAAGTGCAGTTAAATAAAAAAAAATGATTGAACCCGCAATAAGTCAGTAATAAATTAATTAAAGATAAATTTAAAATTTTATTCAATTTTTTTATTAGAATCGACAAATTTAAGAAATTTTGACTAATAAAAAAAGTTATTTATTAGACGAAATCAAACCTCTATATATAATTATATCAAACTTTTAAAGAGAAAAAAATAAAAGGTAACGATCGCAAATATTTATTATATTCACAGCGTACCAAAACGATAATTAGTATTAGTATATATATAAGGTGAGAGGCGCACACGCGGACTTTGCATCCCCCACTAGTCCCTCTGTCTCTGTCTCTGTCTCTCTCTCTCTCTCTCTCCTCCATTTACTTCTAGTTCTCCGTGTGCGTGTTTTTCTTTCTTTCTTTTCTCTGTTTCTTCAATTGTTCTTACCTGTCCGGCCGAAGGAAATTTGTCCGACGCTGATCAACAACAAATGGTGGATCTCCAGACTGTGTGTTGTATGTGTGGCGACGTCGGCTTCCCCGACAAGCTCTTCCGCTGCTCCAAATGCCGCCACCGCTTCCAGCACTCGTACGCACACTATGGCACCCACCTCCACACACAAACACACAAACCCACACGTATGTGTGTGCGTCTTGATCCTTATGCACCGAAGAATCCCCTTATCCCAAAACACACACACACACACATCCACGCGTATGTGTGTGCGTCTTCATCCGTCTGCACAACAATATCTCTCTGCTAAAACACACACCCACATGTATGTGTGTGCGTCTTGATTCGTCTGCTGAGTAAAATCCCTACCACACCCAAGTGTGTGTGTGTATGTGTGCGGGTCTTGATTTTCAGCATCGCAGTCGAAATAACAAAAAAGTAATTAATAATTCAAATTAATAGTAATTATAATAATAATGCTTTTTTTTTATTATTATTATTACTTTCTTCGTCAACTCTTTTTATTATTTAATTTTTATTAAAAAAATTTTGCGACGGTTCTGGAGCATTCGAAAAGATTTATAAATACGTGGAGGTGGTCATCAGGTACTGCAGCAACTACTATAGAGAAAACGCGGAGCCAATAGACGTGTGCGATTGGTGCCAGTGCGAGGAAAGGAGTTCGCCATCGTTGATCAGATCGCAAGGGAGCTCCTCGTCCTCTTCCTGCACCAGGAATATCAATGTTAAATCCGTACATGCACACGGAGTAAGATCCGCCTACTCCGGCGTGAAAATCAAGCAGCATCACGGCGGAACCACGGCGGAGAAAGCCAACGGAAAGACGCCCTCGCCGCGGCCCACCACCCGCAGGTACAAGCTTCTCAAGGATGTAATGTGCTGATTGAGATTTTCAAAGGCTTATGAGTTTGTATGTATAATAGTATAGTAATTTCGAGATTGGAATTTTTAATTAAATCTTGTTGTATCTTTTCCTTGTGTATGATATCATGATTAATAAAATTGTTATATATGAAAATAAAATTATGTGAAATAATTTTTATACAGTTAATTAAGAGTTAAATTCATTTTTACCCCGTGTGATATGAAAACATATAAAAAAGCCCCTATAAAAATTTAAATATAAAAAATCATTCTTATATTATGAATAATGATTCACACAATCCTTTGGTCAATATAGTTTCAGAGAGTTTGTGAATATTTTTTCATATCACAGGAGTGTAATTGATATTTTATTTTTTTCAAGATTTTTTCTTTTAATATTTTTAATATGACATAGGGTCCTTGGATGTTTTTCAATTAATTAATTAATCTCCATTGAGCCCTTGTTATAATTTATTTTATTTTAATTTAGGGTTAAATAAAGTTACCTCCCCTAAAGTATTCACCATACATCAATTATCTCCTGAAATATTAAAACCTTAATAAAAAACCCTAACATTTGTTTTTAAGTTTGAAATATCCATTTTACCCTTACAAAACCTATTTTGTGAAAAAAAAAAACAAATAGACTTTTAAAATGTCAAATTCAGCATTTGTCTAATTCTAGTTTTACTTGTTCATCGAGCTTTTTTTATTTTGTATTCCTACAGTATTTGTGACTCATTTTATTTTAGTCTTACTTGTTTGTCAAATCAAATTAAAAATAAATTTATACATGCATTAAATTACTATATATTTACATAATTATCATATATATTATAAAGATAAATTGATTTCATATTTTTTTTTATAGTTTATCAGCACTTGTAATTTTATTAATTGTATATTTGTTTGAGTAAATATATAAATATATATGCATGAATAAATTTATTTTTTATTTGATTTTTGAAACAAGTGAAATTAAAATAAAATGAACTTCAAGTATTTTAGGATTACGAAAAAGAGCTTAATGAATAAGTTTATACATGCATATACAATTAATTTTTGTAATCCTAAAACACTTGGAGGTCACTTAATTTTACTTTCACTTGCTTGTAAAATCAAATTAAAATATATATATATATATATATATTTAAATAAATATACAATTAATAAAATCAAAAGGGCTGATGAACTATAATAAAGAGATATAGAATTAAGATTTTTGCGATCTCCTAGGACCACATCCTGTACTTGGATGAATTCTTTTTCAGAATTTTTGATTTTTTTTTGGTGGGCCTTGTCACGATCTGATAGCTTTGTTTTGAGTTAATCTTTTTCAGATTTATACCAAGGGTGATCTTTTTCAGATCAGTATACATGAGGTGATCTTTTTCAGATCTATACAAAAGATGGTCTTTCTCAAATCTGTACAAAAGGTGATATTTTTCAAATCAATACAAAAGGTGATCTTTTTCAGATCGATACAAGAGTGATCTTTTTCAGATCAATATTTACAAGGTCGTTTGTCCTAAAACACGACCATCTCCTTTGATCAGGCGTAAAACTTCCTTAGATTATGTGGATTCCATGGCCTTGGTAGCTCATTGCCTTCTAAGTCTTGCTGCCAATAAATTCCTTTTGCTTTTACTTCCGTTATTTTCTATGGTCCCTCCCAGTTGGGATCAAACTTTCCTACATGCCTCGAGACCTCCACCTTCTTTAACACCAGATCATCCACTTGAAAATTTCTCGGCCTTACTCTATTATTGTAGCTTTTTGTCATAAGGCTTTTATAATGTAAGATTTTGGCATATGCTCTGTCGCGGGTTTCCTCTATTATCACTAAGTCGAATTTTCTTGCTTGTTCATTCTCTTATGAGTTATATTATGCAATTCTGGTTGTTTCTTCACCTATCTCCTCAGGTATTATTGCTTCTGACCCGTAGACCAAGCAAAACGGTGTCCCTCCTATTGCTGTTCTAGGCGTTGTCGTATAAGCCCACAACACCCCAGGCAGCTCTTCAACCCATGATCCTTTAGCTCCATCCAGCTTTGTTTTCAAGTGTTGCGGCAGAATTTTGTTTGAGACCTCCGTTTGTCCATTAGCCCGTGGATTTCCGACAGCTGTGAAGTTTTGCTGGATTTTTAGTTCCTTGCACCATTCCATAATCTTCTTTCCTTGGAATTGCATCCCATTATCCGAGATCAAGACCTTTGGTATCCCAAATTTGCAAATGATGTTTTTCCAGATAAAATTTATTACCTCTTTCTCGGATATTTTTGCCAAAACTTCTGCTTCCACCCATTTTGAAAAATACTCAACTGCTACAATGATGAATTTTTTATGGGTCGGAGCTGGTGGGAAAGGTCCAAGGATATCTATCCTCCACTGTCAAAAGGACAAGCAATCTTTACAGGTTCCATTAGGGTCGCTGGTGAGTGTATCAAACTTGCGTACCTTTGGCAGCTCTCACATTTCTTTGTGAACTCCGTAGCATCTTAACTAGTGTTGGCCAGAAGTACTCTTATCTTATGATTTTCTGTGCTAGCGATCTGCCACTTGAATAGTTTCCATAGTTACCTTCATGTATTTCTTTGAGCACGTAGTTCGCTTTTTCTGAACCTAAACATTTTAACAAAAATCCCTCCGTTGTTCTCCTATACATCTCTCCCTTCAACATGGTAAATTTATTGGCTCTGAACTTTAGTCTCTTAGCTGCTATTGGATATGTCAGTTCGATTCCATGTACCAAATACCCTTCTATTTCATTCTTCCATGACCTCTCTTCTTTTAGGCACTGAATCATCTCCCCTTCTTCTATTGACGACCTGTCTCTTATTATTACCGTAATCTTCCTTTCCTTGACTCTAGTTATCATTGCTCCGAACTTTGATAGCGCATATGCTCTAGTATTTTCCCCTCTAGGTACCTGTTGTATGACAAACTTATCAAATTTTGCAATCAAATTTCTTACCTTTCTCAAGTATCGCGTCATTGACAATTGTCTTGTTTCCTATGAACCCTCTATATGCATTGCCACCAATTGAGAATCAGTGTAGACGTCCAATTACTTCACCCCCGTTTTCAGCGCTATTTCCAAACCTATAGTGAGGGCCTCATACTCTGCTTCATTATTTGTGGTGGGAAAATCGAGCTTGATCGCGACCTCGATCTCTATTCCTTCAGGTCCTTGTAGCAAGACTCCTGTTCCTCCAGCATTTGAGGTTGAGGATCCATCTACATGCAGCATCCAGCCACCTCTTCTTTGTTGCTCCGTTTCACCTGTCAACTCAACCACAAAATCAGCTAGAACCTGGGCTTTTATCGCGATCTTTGATTAATACTCAATGTTCAACTCCCCCAACTCCACGGCCCATCCAAATGCCTGGAGGCATCTGGTTGCAGCATGATTTGTTTCAAGGGGTGATTTGTTAGCACCACTATCTTGTGTGATTAGAAGTAAGGTCGAAACTTCCTTGCTGTTATCACCAGTGCAAGAGCAACCTTCTCGACCTGGATATACTTCTTCTCCGCACCCTGTAACATCTTACTCACATAATAAATTGGGTTTTCAGAACCTACCTCTTCCCGCACCAGCGCTGAACTTACTGCCTCATCTGGTACTACTAAGTATAGGTATAGTTTTTCGCCTGCCTTATGATTTGCCAGCAACAGTGGAGTCGCTAAATATTACTTTAGGTCGCGCAAAGTCTGCTCGCATTTTCCCGTCCATTGGAAATCCTTTACTTTCCTTAATTTTATAAAGAAAGGCAAGTTTCTGTCTGCTGACCTCCATATAAAACGAGCTAGGGATGCGACCATACCTGTGAGTTTTTGTACATCTTTGATTGTTTTTGGTGAGCCCATTTTCGTGATCGCCTTGATTTTTTTTGGATTAACTTTGATCCCCTTCTCGCTTACCATGTATCCCAAGAACTTCCCCCCTTTTACTCCAAATGTACATTTTGCTGGATTTAACTTCATGCCATACCTCTTTATGACTTCAAACGCTGCTTGTAGGTGATTTAGGTGCTCGGTTTCCTTCTTGCTTTTGACTAGCATATCGTCAATATATACGTCCATGGTTTTTGCTAATAAGGTCCTTGAACATTTTGTTAACAAGCCTTTGATATGTAGCACCTGTATTTTTCAGCCGGAAAGACATCACATTATAACAATATATGTCAGTTTCATTTATGATAGAAGTCTTATCTCGGTCTTCTTCCGCTATGAAGATTTGATGGTATCCTTGATATGCGTCCATCATACTAAATAGGGCGCATCTAGCAGTTGAATCCACCAGCAAGTCGATCTGGGGTAGCGGATAAGGGTCATTCGAGCAGCTTTGTTGAGATCTGTAAAATCCGTGCACATTCTCCATTTTCCGGCTGCTTGTGGCACCACCACTACATTGGATAACCATTCCATGTATTGCACCACAGCCACATATCCTGCTCTAAGCAATTTTTCCACCTCTTCCTCTTTTATTTTGTTATGCTCCATTCCAAACGATCTCTTTTTCTACTTAACTGGCTTAGCCTGCGGGTCGACATTCAGCCTATGTCCTATGACCTCGGGGTTTATTCCTTTAAAATCCGACGGGCTCCATGCGAACATATCTGAATTCTTTCTTAAAAATTCTATCGTCAGAGTTTGCATTTGCCCACTGAGACGCAAACTGATTCTTGTTATCTTTTCCCGTTCCCCATGAATCAAGCTCTATCTCCTTATGTTCCTCCACAGGATCTATTCTTTCCATCACCTTCGTCCTTTTGCATTTTTTTGCTTCCTGAGTATTTGTTACGAGCTGTTCTTGATAATTACTCCTTTTCTCTGTCCCCTTATTTATGGATAGATTATAACACCTTCTAGCCTGCTTCTGATCGCACTTTACTTCCCCGGTACCATGTGCCATTTGAAATTTCATTTTTAGATGGAAAGTAGATTACTGCTCGGAATAAGTTTAGACTGGGTCTCTCCAAGATCACATTGTATGCAAAAGGAGTATCTACTACCAAAAACTTTACCATCATTTTTTTCTTTGAGGCTCAGTTCCTATTAATACTGGCAAATCAATCATTTCCAATGATATTATCTCGCTACCCCCAAATCCTACGAGTGGTGTATTCACAGGTCGCAAACTTGCAATCCCAATTTCCATTTTTCATAGTACATCCATAAACAGTATATCCACAGAACTCCTATTATCCACTAATACCTTATGTACTACGAAATTTGCTATATTCATCCTAATGACCATGGGATCATTTTGTGATCCCATGCCCTCCTCCATATCTTTTTCCCCGAAAACAATCTCATCACTTTTGTATTTTCCATCTTTCCTTCCTCTCTGTTCCTTCCCCTATACCTTTCTACACTTCTAGATCTCCTCATTTCTTCTCTTCATTCACCAGCCCCCTCTCTATCGTCTGCCTTTGATTCCCTCAAGATATACTCCTTAAAATATCCCTGTCTTACTAACCTTTTTATCTCATCTTTCAATTGATAACAGACCTCCGTATCGTGTCCCTTATCCCTGTGGAACCTACAATACTTTCTTGAGTACTTCTTGGTCGGTGTGTCTCTTATTCTTTGCAGCCATTGCAATAGGTTTGCCTTCTCCACCATCATCAATGCTCTTGCCCTTGTGGTTCTTAAGGGAGTGTATTTATGATATTTTGGTTTATAGGGTACATCCATTTCCTTATCAAATCTGTTTCCTCTTTCTCTGCCTTCGCGACCTCGATCCCGTCTACTATAGCTCGCTCACTCTCTTTCCTTCATTGCATTCATTTCCCCCTCGTCGATGTATTTTTGGGCCAACCTCATTAATTGCTCTACGTCTTCCGGTGGATCTCATGCTAAAGTAGAAGCAAAAGGTCCCTTTTTTAAACCATGTATTAGTATACTTACCATCATATCTATCCTCAGGTCGTGAACCTCCAATGTTTCGTTGTTAAACTGGCCTATAAAGCTTTTCAGCGATTCATCCTCTTGTTGCCTAATGGTGAACAAATAAGTTGCTGACCTTGTCGCCTTCTTTTTGCTCACGAAATGAAAGGTGAATTTCTGTATCAATTGATTATATAATTCCACAGTTCCACTTGGTAAGCTAGTAAACCATTCCTGCGCTTTTCCTATCAAAGTAGTAACAAACAACTTTGCATTAATGGGGTCAGTTTGTCCATAAAGGTTCGTTACCAGTTCAAACACAGACACATGTTCTTGGGGGTCTTTTGTTCCATCGTATTTTGGCAAGTCTTGCAGCCTGAAGCTGGCATCCACCACCTCTGTGAGGAGTTTGTTCGCGAAAGGGAAGCTTCTATTCTGCGCCACCATTTCTCCCCTCCATTTCAACTCATCTATATGTTGTCCTAATCTTTGTATTTGTCTGCCCACATCATCTGCTTCAGCTCGTGATGTTGTCGGTTCCCTTTTTCTTCCTCGTTTACTTGACCACGTGTCCGACGCTTCCAGACCTTTTTAAGGTTCGTGATCCTTTTATCATTCAGCTCTGCTCGTGGCTTCTCTCATCTCTTCTACTGCTTCCATTTCTTTGAACAACTGTCTCCTTGCTAGTTCCCGTGCAGCAGGTGTAAGTGTTCTTCTCTCGTATTCAACTATGGCATTCCTACTAGCCGCATCAATTATCCGTTGTAACTCTTCTCTAGATATGTGTACCACATCTTCCTTTCGCCCTTTTGGTGTATTTTCCCCTTATACTCCCAAGTCCTCGTGGGTGGGTTCCCTTCTAGGTGTACCCTCCATCTTAGTACTTCCGGGTTTCTTTTCTCAGTTTCCCACAGACGGCGCCAATGATCCGAGGTCGCAGGTCGGAGGTATTCATAAGTCCTCGAATTATAATGGTCCTAAGAAAAGAAAGCAAATCGTTAGGCTCACTGGGGTGTGCCAAGCCAAGACCCTCCGATGCTTAAATTAGTGAAGTGTTTGAGATAAGTGGGGCAGATAAAGAAATGCGATCTAGAGCGATCTAGAAGTAAATGTGATCATCAAAAGTCGTCATAAATGAATTAGGTATAAAGTATTTATAGTACCCGTGTGGACCCTCCTGCTTGGTTGAGGGGTCCATTCACATGGCTCCACGTGGCTTCATCCAGGGCTCCGGCCACAATGATCAACGGTTGATAGTAACTACCAACGAGTCGGATCCAAGGGAACGGGTCGTGTTATCGGGTTAACTGACGACCCGACCTGACCTAATGGACCCATCGAGAGTACATCTGAAGCGGGTTACGGGTTGGATCCGGGTCGCGCCCGACTTGGCGACTCGACCAAGTAGGATCCTTCAGGGGCTCTTCTACAATTTTTTCAATCTTCAGGATTACTCTTGTCTTTTATAGGTGAAATTCTAAAACACCTCATCATATGCATTTTGATGATAGTGAGATTTGATTTTTCGACTATACCTAATTTATTTTACAATCTCATTTAATATATATATTTGAAGATTTTAGTTAAGGATCATCCTAGTGAACCTAATTCAATCTTTTTAAGTTGGCATACTGGAGGACATTAACGCGTGTCTTCAACTAGAATCATGTCTAAATCTTGGCGTGTTTTTTTTTTTGGAAAAAAAGAGGCATTAGACATAGTTGAGGTATAGTTGCAAAACTTGCAATATTACCCGAATTTGAGGTATAGTTGCAAAACTAGAGTGACAACTCATGTCATGTATTTATATTTTCAAAACACATTTCAAGTAGCATGTTTATTATTGATTCAATTATTATTTATAATTATTAGAATGATTATTATTTATCACATAATTACTAATTTAACTCACTAATTCTTAATTATCATTTTCTATTTTATAATATTATGAATTTTTTATTTAATATTATTATAGTTAAAAAAATTAGTAAAGATTATATTAAAAAAAATTTAATTGATTTTTAATAACTAATAAATTAAAAAATTTACATAAAAATAAAAATATAAGACCAAAAAGTATTATAAAGTTAGTGATAATAGACAAATTTTAATAATGTCCGTCGGTCTTACAAGTGCATTGCCAGGCATTGTTTGTCGAGGTGTTCTTCTTTCCTAACCTTTAGTTCATTTTACTCTTAACTATCAGAATTGACATAATGTGCAGCCGACTTGATGGTGTAATAGAGTTTAATTCTATTGGATCACGATATGCAGTACATGACAGACATTCGATTAATGAAATTATTGGCCCAGATATGAACGATATGAATTATTTCGAGGGCCAATGGAGTGATATGCAATCAACCCCAGATCTACCGAGAGTAAACATGTGATCTTAGTAAGACAATGAATGTTGTACAAATATCTATACACAAATATAAAAGTTAATCTTACTTATAGTAACTGCAATGCGCCAGCAATACTTCCTTTGCCTTTGAAACTTGCATTGCACAATTCATGGTATAGAACTAGTAGTATAACGCTACCCCAATTCACGAAAAAGAATTAAAATATGGATCGTTGGGAGATCATAAAAATATGGGGAGATCACACTTAAATTCCGGGTAAAAGCCATATTACCCTCTGTGATACCCAAAATATTCAAATAATTCACTATGATGAAAAAATACTATATAACCCCCTATAAAATTTAAAAAAGGTGCATTTTACCCCCTCGCCTCTAGAAGTGTATTTCACGCACCCAAAATGCGACTGGGTATGTATATTTTGCCCATAATTGACCAAACTACCATTATCTTTAAGTTACACATATTTGAAAAAATATAATATAAGAAAATATAATTTAGTTGTATGCATATATATAGAAACTTATAAAATATAAAATGAAAAAATGACGATAACTAGCCGACGGATGGGAGATTGCTAGTGGGTGGGTTGTTAAAATGCTCGTTGTCGAATTGGCTTTCCGACCATGGTAGACTTGCATCGAGAAATTGTCGAATGATGGAGAAAAAAATGATAGAAGATGGGGGGTGAAAGTTTAAGATTTTTTGACTAAAAAAATAGATATAACTCGCTAATGGATTGGATATTTCCAATGGGTGAGGTGTCAAAATGCTCATCGTTGGATGAGCTTTTCAACGGTGGTAAGAACACACCGAGAGGTGGTCGGACGATGGAGAAAAAGGCGATAGAAGACGGGGGATGCGGGTTAGAATTTTTCGAGCAGAAAAATTGAGATAACTCACCAATGGATTGGAGATTAGACAGGAGTTCCAACGATGGGAAGCTTGCTCCGAAAGGTGGTCAGACAGACGACAGAGATATGGGATGAGAAGAAAACTAGATTTAGGATATATGCGTACAAATATATATATATATATATATATATATATCTGTATATTAAACAATATATAATTATATAAATATATATAAAATAATATATTTTAATTTTTGATACTTTCAGGGATGGCGCCATCACTTTCAAGAGCTAGGGTTTTCCCTAAATTTGGAAGGATTCCATATTTTGTGGAATGTGTGTCAAGTTGTTGAGTTATCTTCCTCTATCAACGATGGATGGTACTTCTATTTTTATCCCCGCAAGGCATATAGGTTCTTCGACGCGTTTACTTATTCTAAGGGTTCTTAGGAAGAAAAGTTTTTCCTATCTAGATGTTGTAACTTGTACTCTCCCGCATTCACAATCTTGACAACTTGATAGGGGCTTTCGACTTTGGGTCCAACTCCCTTACTAGGCTCGATACTGCGGACTTTCTTATCACCAAGAACTGGACCTCAAAATTCCTCGGCCTTACCCTCACGATATATGCTTCACCATCCTGGCCTTGTACATTATGGAACGTATTGTGGCTCATTTGCCTTGGAGAAATAGGAGAAAATTTCATTTATCTTACAAGACATGGACCCCTGGAGGGACCAGAACAATGATACCCTAGATATATCAGCCACACTTTCCAACTTTGGGGTCAAGAAAGTGTTGATGGATAGTGGGAGTTCTACGGACATTATTTTCTATGACGCATATGTTCAATTGGGAATTAACAATGCTCAACTATGGAAGGTGAATACCTTATTCATTGGCTTCAGTTGAACCCTTGGGCAACACGATGCTACCATTATCACTTGGTTTTTATCTAAAGAGGTCCATGAAATGGTAAACTTTCTCATAGTCAAAAGGCTACATCAGTTTACAACATGATTTTTGGGAGACCAAGCTTAAACCACTTCTGAGATGTAGCATCCACACGTTCCACATAAATGGCGAGAGCATGCTATACAAGCACTGTAAAATGATCACGGGAGAAATTAGATGGGCAACCATCTGTTGAGAAAGAAAAAGGAGTTATGGTAGATGTGGGGTACAAGATGAGGGACTCCCCCGATGACTCCTTGGAAGAAAAGTTCAACATTAAGATTGGCGAGTGAAACACTATAACTCAACCTCCAACAAGTAAGGCTTGAGGATGAACCTAGACCTCATCAAGGTGACAAGAGAAATATTTCCTAGACTTTTTTGAATCTCGCCTTGTTGGTCCCCCTGAAATCACGGTGATAACGCCTGCTATAGGGAGATTGTCACCATTAGGAGTTTGAGTGGGTGGCAACTCTCGAGGTAGCCTACTAGGCCCTTGTTCAAAGCTGTTCCCGTGGATGTTGGTTGACAGATTCCTTCAAGTACTTGTGTTGAATTAACTTTTCTATCTCATTCTTCTGCTGATGACATTCATCAGTTGTGCGTCCTCTGTCACAGTGAAAGTGACAATGCTTGTTTGATTTGAGCCTCTTGGGATTATCTTTCATTTTCATTGGCCACTAGTTGATCTACCCTTATTGCTTCGCCACAATGAATACTTCTCCTATAGTATCATTTAGGAGGGTGTAATGCGTAAACCTAATCGAAGGTAAGTGTTAGCATTCATTCTTCTTCTTCGATTCTGATGTACTTTTGCAATTCCATAAGTTTTCTAAACTGCTAAGGGGTTTTCCAGCTATAGATTCTTTAAACCTTCTGGGCAACAAGTTTTGTTGGATGATGCTGGCAAAAAACTTATGGTTGACATGAGGCAATTATTATACTCTTTCCTTATTTATTATCCACCTTATATTTCCATTTAGCCAATAAAATGAATTATATTTTTATCACTATAACACATAAATGTCATACGAGATATTAAGTATCGTCAAAAGTTTTTATTTACTCTCTCTGGATGTACTCATGTACACGACCTAAAGAAAATAACAAAATATCCAGCTATACAAAAGTCTAATATATTAATAATCACATAGCCAGAAATCTCTGCTTCAAATGTCACGGTTGACCCATCTAATAAGAGTGGCCGCACGACTCAAAATTCAATGTGGCTAGCTAGTGTGACTTATCTCCTGAAAAATATGTGGCAAGAAATGAGGTACTTACTCCATAAGTATAGCTAATCAGTGTATATATATATATATATATATATTATATATATATATACACACACACAACAAGTCAAGTATAATGCAGTAATGCCAACCATCAAATATTGGTCATATATTAACAATAGATGTAAGAAGTAACACATACCTACAATCATATATTGGTCCACAACATAATATCTGACATTATCGTTTTTTTTTCCTTAGGCCCTACTCACCTAAGTTGGAGTGCATTACTCAATGGCCTTTGCCAGCTTTCATCACTTCAATCACAATATCTCTTTTTTTTTCTGTCGATATTACACAGCACACAAAATGTGATACCCCATCATAAATGATAACACACAACACACAACTCGGATGATATTTTATCATCAATCATATCACATAGCACACATCTCGTAAGATATGCCACATCATCTTTATTGATTAATGATAGCATATAACTAGTCATTAATCATATCAAAAGCCATTGTAGTATGCTCCTCAGTTAGATACGCCAACTTTTTATTTTAATTCACAATATTCCTGTTAATAACTTTATCATTCAATTCATTCGACAATCAAATCTCCGCTAGTTACTTCATCACTCAATAGTCAAATAAAACATCACACAATCATTCATCTATCTTTTATACACCATAACCACATAAACACATACTAACAATTTCATAGATATCAAGATAATAGACAAATAGTCAACAATTCACGATCAAATATACATAAACAATAAATACATAATACCCACACACACACACACACACACACATATATATATATATATATATATATATATATACATCTAGTTAATTATACTTACCTCAAATTTCAAATGGTTACATTAATACAAAGAGTTGTCAATCGTCTACTTTGTTGTCACGTCTTATAATAAAATATAATACATATAAACAATATATTGAGAATATTGTAAATGCTAAATAATATTCTTACATTTCCATGAATCTTTTAATATTTCATTTATATCAAAACTCAACTCTTCATTTTATTTTCTTCTAAATAACTAAACACTTCAAGCTTCTCAGGTATATGTCTAATTTATGGGTAAATGTTATATTGGATCCCTTAATTTTTTGTTTAAAATCACTTTACTCTTCAAGTTCATTTTTTCACTTTAGCATCTCTAACCTTTAATTTTGACTCAATTTGGCCCTCTGACCATTTTCCGCTAAATTTATATATAATTCAATTTAAGAGGTTTTTATAGATTTTTTCTATA
The DNA here is from genome assembly GCA_034509725.1 of Sesamum angolense. Lineage (NCBI taxonomy): Eukaryota > Viridiplantae > Streptophyta > Magnoliopsida > Lamiales > Pedaliaceae > Sesamum > Sesamum angolense. The sequence goes on along the minus strand of JACGWL010000008.1, from coordinate 12,698,842 downwards.
AAATGTGTGTGTATACTTAGAAAACCTCTTTAAATGAATTATATATATATATATATATATATGAAATCCATCAAAAAATCTATTTAAAAAGCATAATTAATATACCAACTTTTTGTTCAAAATCCAAATATTTAATAAATATTGTTATGGTTTAACTTATTTAAACTTATTTTTAACTCTTGAAATAAAAAATTACTAACTTAAGCTTTTTTATTATAATTTTATATTAGATAAGGTTTATGAAATTATTCATAATTTTAGTTTTTTTTAATACCAAAAAAATAGACTGTTTATTTTAAATTAAGCAATATGTTATTATTATGTTCACAAGATTCAAAATATTATTCACGTAAGATAATTAAAACATATCAATATAAAACAATATAAAAAAGTTATCCTTTTTCATTAAAAATGATTAATTTGATTATTTTACAAACTTAAGGGACTGAAATGATAAAATCAAATTTATTGACCATTTTACCCTCCAAACAATCAAAATCCGGCCACATTTTGATCGGAACATGGTCAGAGGTACCAAATTGAGTTAAAAAGTAAAGTTTAAGGATGCTAAAGTCAAGAAATGAACTTGAGGGAGTAAAGTGATTTTAAACAAAGACTAATTTAAGGGACCAAATATAGTATTTACCCCTAATTTATCAATTAGTTCATAAGAGTTCATTGTATCAAACTTCTCATATCTTTATAACTATCGTTCTTAGTATGTAACACCCTTGAATTAAATTATTACAAAAATTTTATTTTTCTTTTTAATAAACACAATATCTATTAAATATAATGTCTGAATATTTCTATGATTTTTCTATTAGTTCTTGGCGATTATAAAATTTAATTAAACATCGATACATATAATTAAGTATTTGGTCAATAGGCACAATGAAAATGAGTAAATTAATTAATATAATGATTAAATCTAACAAATCTAGTAATTTAATTAATCAAGTATAACATTCTCACTACAAAAAAAAGGCTTTCTAGGGATGAAACTTCCAACGGAGTTTCCGACAAAATTTTGTCGCTAATAAGGGTTCCGACGAAATTTTCGATGGCTTTTGGACCAATGCAAGACCGTCTGAAAAGGCACTTTGGAAAATATTTCCGACGACATTTCCGACAAAATGAATATCCGTCAGAATATTTGTGACGACTTTGCGGCATTTCATTATTGTCGTCGGAAAATTCGTCCATGGGATGAAAAATTAGTATTTTATTTGGAAGAATTTTGGGACAACAAATAAAAACTTTCAAAGAATTTCTTTCTATAATTTTTTTATTTTTTCGTCGGAAAGTTTGTCGGTAAAATTAGTCAAAAAAATTGTTGCTTATATTTTATCGTCGAAAATATTTTTGAAAATCGTCCCAAATGATTTTGAAAATTACAATGAATTTGGAACATAATTCGAGACCGAATATATCATAATTTCTATTTCAAAATTGCTCTGACGTAATTTGTAATACCTGTCATCGCAAAATTCATCCCAAATATATATTATGTTTTATATATATTTCGGGGTAATTGCACTTTTAGTCCCACAGGATAAGGGGTGCCTCACTTTTGGTCCTTTGCTTTTCGGGGCCAACAGATTTAGTCCTCTAATTTTCGAAAAATTTGCATATTTAGTCCAACTCATCTCTTTTTGCAAATTTAGTATAGTGGTCGGCCAGAATTGTATCAGAGCCTAGGTTTATTGAAGAAATATATGGGTTAATATTATATTTAGATATTTTTTCACTAACGGAGGAGACTTTTCAAGAAAATGGAATCGAACAAAAGTTCAAGTTAAAATTACAACAGGGAATATTTTCAGATTTTGGAAAGACAAAGAAAGAACTTCCTTTGGGAAATTCTTAAAAAATGTGACAACAGTCCCAAGAGGATTGACTCGAAACTTCTTACACAAGAAGAGGTTGAAGAGGAGATGAGGGCTTTTCAAGTCCGTCAAAATTTACCAGGAAAAGCATTGAGGCATTTGCATTCCACCGAAGTACATGGTACAATTCTAGCCAGGAGGAATGGAAAGGGTAAATTCTTGCACCAATTCATATCTAAAACTATGTTTAGAGGAATTGATTGGAAAAAAATCGAGGCAGATACCTCGAAAATCTCTCAAGATCTGAGGGAAATTCAGAAGATAGTTCAAGACTATGGACATAGGTTAACTAATATACCTATGAAAGTAGATTCTTTGTGCCACAAGATGGACGAGATTCTTAAAATCCTCTCAGATCTACACAAGAATTTTATAGATCTAAAGATAGAAATTGCAGATCTAAAAAGGAACCAACAGGAGAGCCCTGAAACATCAATATCCAGACAAGAGCGGATCAGGGACGCCCTTGGGACAGTACCTCTTCTACATCAGAAGGGGAAGGCGAAAGAGATTCCCAAGCCAAAGACACGAGATGAACAGATCCAATAAATCCTTAACTCCATAAAATAATGGAGGTAACTAGAGCGGATCTATCAGATTTACAGGAATTGGCCGAATCCTTTTCTCAACTTGGGACTGTGGAACTAGTCAATGTTCAAACCAATGAAGTTACTCCAGCATTACCACCACCGGAGGGGAGCACATGTTCCAACGAGTCTCCACAGGATCACCCAATTAGAGAAAGTGCAGATTTCCACACCAACGCAACACCAACGTTTGTGGGAACCAGACTACGAGAAAATCCAAGGAGAAATCCTAGAAGAGCACCTGAAAATACACCTTGGGCAATAACAATGCTCCAGCCCTTGCATCTATATGGTGCTGTACTAAACCTGGATGTTATCGACTTCCAGAACATCGAGAAACTGATAGATGAATGGGTAGCAACTATAAAGATAGCAACAACTACCCTAGAACTCGATAAAGAAAACTTCATAAAATTAGTGGAGTTAAGCTTGGAGGGTTCTGTGAAAATCGGATGGGATAATACCCCAGCTGATACTAAAGCCAGTATCCTTGCAGGAGATTCAAAGAGTGCAATAGTAAATCGGCTAGGGAGGCTTATCAAGATACACTTCATCGGAGATGGATACTTCGAAGGAAGTAGAACAGAAAAGGCTAGAGAATATGCACAAGCTCTCTTTAGCCTTAAGAAGTATTTGCGCGATAGATGAATATATCTATTGGTTTCACAAGTATTTCTTTCAGAATGGAGTAACAGCTCCAATGTTCTTTGCAAAAATCTGTAGTCCATGGAGGGAATGTTGATCCAATCATACAAAGTACCTGAAGGACTGATGGATTCAGTAGCAAGGAGAATGTCTTTCCTCAAAGACAAATTGAAGGATTGGTGTTATCACGCATCCATCCAGAAAAATATGAAAAGGCTGAGAGGTACGATTAAATGAACTCCTCTCTGTTGTGATAATAACGATTTTCCTACTATTATAGGAGAATCAGGTGAGCCAAGGAAGAGGAAGAAATAGAGTAATGACTCCTACCCTAGGAATTCCAGAAGAACCCCTTTCAGGCGAAGATCATGGTGGTCCAAATCAAAAGCCAGAATATACAAATTTGGACAAAGGAGCGGACCAACAAGGGCTTCATCATAAGGATCTAGACAAACAGATACAAGATCCACAAGAAGAACCCCTACGAGGAGAACTTTCAGACGGGCCCATACCCGAGCCAATGAAAGTTTCAAAGACTGCAACTGCTGGACATGCGGAGCAAAAGGTCATATAGCCCCAGACTGCCCGCAGAAACATGGTGAATTAAGAAAATTTGAAGCCACAAATGACATCCTAGACACAGTCTACTATGGGGATTTGGTACCAATATACCAATTTGATGATCTTCCTTCATACGAAAGCATCTATGAAGAGGAGATAGAAAATGATTCGGATGGATCTTCAACCGAGTCAGAATAATTACAATGAGGGGATAGGCTTCAAACCTCTGAAAGCCTGTCAGGATTCTTTTCCAGAATGACGGTGTCAAACAAAACCATGAAAAGAATCATGCGTCAATATTCCAACCTCAGTCCATATGATGGATTTAGAATTGGAGGGATCGGTAAAGTCCTCAACCAGATAGGACTAAACCAGAGGAAACATCGCATAATCTACAAAGTAAGTTCAGGTGAGTTTGCTATTCCCATGGAATTTACTGGTAATGTGATGGAGATGCAGCTTATTCCTATAGAAAAAATTCTTGAAGAATTAAGCAGGCTTAGAGAAGAAATAGCAGTTATTATGAAATAGATCCACATAGGGACTACTGAAATAGTAAATAAAAGCAACTTTTAAGGAAGGAATTGATTCAGAAATACATTTATCAATAATGGATAAGAGAATCAATAACTTAAGAGATGGTTGTCTTGGAACAATGATAGGTAATCTGTATGCAGGAAAATTGATGTTTGATATTCATCCTAGGATCGCATACAACCTAACTGACCAAGATTTTAGTAGAATCTTAACCCTTCATCAGGATTTTAAAAGAAATGGTCTAATGAAATAAGGTAACAGACCATATTCTATAACTTATAGAATTGCGTATGCCCTTTCCAACATACATCATTCTGATTTATTCCTTAAGAAAGAGTACATCGAGATTCCCAGAATTTTCAAGGAATTCGCTAAGGTAATGGCACCAGATCCAATTAGGATACCTAGAATAGGTGGTGTCGATATCGTTATTAAAGATCACCCAGTCTTAGATCGAACAATTAGTTCTAGGACTGAGTTTAGTAGCAGGATGTCCTCTTCGGAAGATAGGATCATGGGCTACAAAGGAAAGGAGAAGGAGTTGTTAAAAGTTTTGACTCCTCAAGAAATTAGGGTAGATAACGTAAAACTTAGATGCCCTGAAGGATGGAAAGAAATATAAGTTATATTTGACATCACTAAGAATGAAAACATTTTTCTTTGTGATGATTTATATCATTTACAACAGCCTGTTGTTGGTAGATATGAAGGCATGTTAGAAATAGCAGGCCATGAAATTCTAGTTGCAGGACGAGAGAATGGGAGTATGACTTTGAGGTTAAGTTTCCTCGAAGATCATAAACTATGGGGAAGAAAAGGTAATGGTATAGAATTCAGTCTTGATGGGGTTACCAAAAGGATTGAATGACAAGCCCCTTTTCTATATACATATCTGTGGGTGTGTTGTATGATCAATGTGACGCCCCCTCCGTAATCCCATTCAATTACCCTCACATCTCATAATTATCCCAATAAGATAGCCGACAAAGTCAACATCTGACAACCACACCAAACAAATTACATACTTCATTAGAGTTTTTAGCTATTACAAGAGACACCAACTTAGTCACAATTTCATATTCTTATATCCATCTATCTAGAGCTCCCGAATTAGCATGGCACCGCTGACCCATCTATACGGCTGACACTGGCATATGATCTATCTCCTGAAAAGAAAAATATACGGCAAATTTATGAGTTGACACCCAATAAGTATAGCCTTTCGGTCTATATATATATACACAAGCAACATGTCAAATATAAAGCAATGATACCAACCTAATCAATATTCACCATGCATTATTAGTAGACGTAAGAAATCACATAGCTACAATCAGACATCAAACCAGAACATAATAGTGGCATTTTAGTCTGTTTTTTTAGGGCCTTGCTTAACCAAACTGGAGGTCATCACTTAATGAGCTTTGCCGGCTCTCACCATCATCATCTCAATCACAATCCTCCTTCTTTTATTTTTTTTTTTATAATACCACACAACACACAGCTCGTGTGTATCCCATCCCCACTGATACCACACAACACACAACTCGTGTGTATCCCATCACCTCTATTGATACCACACAACACATAGCTCGTGTATATCCCATCATCACCATTGATACCACACAGCACACAACTCGTGTGTATCCCATCATCTCCATTGATCAATGACAGCACACAGCTCGTCATTGATCATATCATCTAAGCCATTAAGTATGTCCCTAGTTACGTAAGTCATCGTTTCATTTTTATCCCCACATCAACATCATTAACTTACTCATTCAATTCCATGTAATAATATTTTATCGTCAGTCACTTTCATTTCAATTTCCATCACTATCAAATTACACAACTACACAATCATTCAACCAACTTTCGTATAGCACAATCACAACTTAACACATAATAGCGATTCCACAGATATAAAGATAATCTTAATCACCATCAACATCCATGAACGAGTATACATACAATTCATACTTTATCCATATAATATATATATAAATCCAACATTCAACATATGATACTCGTATAGGCATAATATATATATATATATATATATATATATATATATATATTCTAACAACAACCACATCAATAGTCAAGTATATCTATAAACAATCCATATATCATATCCATATTTACATAAATCCAACAAGCAATACTTATATTCACACACACACACACACACACACACACACACACACACACATATATATATATATATATAAATCAAATAGCTATACTTACCTCACTTTTTCCAACTATTTAAATAGTCGAATAATGTGTACAATCTTGAACGTTGTTCTCGTGTCCTAAAATGAGATATAAAATGTACCGTCAATACATCAATAACATTGTAGTTTCTTCATAAAGCATTAACCACATTCGTACATTTCTCACTAATCTCTGAATATCTCATTCTATAAAACTCGGATCATTATTCCGTTTTCTTCTACATAAAGTAGACTCGAGTATCTTCCTATTAGTATATATCTTGATGTATGAAATAAGTCCTTATATTTTTAACAAATTATCCTTACTGCCCCTGAATCTGTAATCTTCACAGTTTGAGCATTGGTCACTAACTAAATCATAACTTTATTTATAATCATTAACTTTAAAAACTGTTTTAGTTTAATAAACTAGACATAATAAAATTTCTAATGGTATATGATTTGTATTTTAAATCATAGTAATAAATTTTATAAAAATCAGTCCTTTTCATGTACTTGCTTTTCCTTGATAGCCCTATGTCTCAACTTACAAATTCTTCTCAAACAGAAATGCCATTGATCAAAGTCTCATTTTTACATAACATAATATTATGGATCTCTAGTTTCATTTACAATAACAATCATGCAAATTGGATAAATAATTATTTATTCATGTTTTGGTACAACTCAGTTAATTTAGGCAGAAACAGATTCAACTCGTTTTTTTAAAAATTCTCTGAAAACTCATATACTCTTCCAAGAATTACCAAATTTTTAGAATATAACCTCCTATGTATCTAGTTTTAATTTACAAAATAATCATTCAAATATAAGCAGTGAAACTCAACTTACAAGGTTCTAAATACACCCTGTCAGATTATCCACAGAAACAGAGCAACAATGTTTCCTCCGTTTAACCCATTCAAACGACCGATTTGGTTTCTTCTCAAAACTAGAAAGTTTTAGTAAACATATCAAAGTTTCTCCAGATTCAAAAATCACCAGATTTGGACCAGTATAACACTCTAAAACCCTGATTTACAGAGACTATTCAAAACAGAGTCTATTCTGGTACTTCTCTTTCACTTTAATTGGGTATTTTCTTCCATTTTGACTAGTATGCAGCTCCTATACGAATTTAACCATGAAAGATCAGCAAAACTTACCAAATCTTTTATGAAAGTTCCCAAGCTTGAAGATGATGAAGATGATGAAGAGCAACACCACCTCCTTCTCTCTTTCTTCTCTTTCTCTTCCCCTTCTCTTCTCTTTCCTTCCTTCTCTTCTTTCTCTTCCTTCTCCTCTTTCTCTTCTCTTTTCTTCTCTTTTCCTTTGTTTTTCTTTTCCTCTTTCTCTCTCACCACCGCTCTTTCTCTCTTTTGTGTTTTCTACACTCTTCTAGAGTGTAGTCTATATGTTTTTATATGTATAGTTAATTATGTATATATATATATATATATATATTATAGTATTTGATATATATATTGGTAAAGATGCATAGAGTTCACACCTTGTCCTTATTCCACCACCTCGTCTCATTTTTCATCTTATTTGTATTTTGTTTTACTAACTTTAGTATTTAGCATATAGATATGTATACATCAAAAGAAGATTGTATTTGCTCCACCCCATCTTTACAATTCTACACTTTTAAATTCCAAATTTCTATTGTTCAAATTTTCGCTCATCTCCAAGAATTTACATATCAAATAAATTTTCACTTGAACACCAAATATTATATAAATCATCACACTACTTATCTATATTATTCAGCTAATAAATGGTAATTACGTATTAACGTATGAGGATGTTACAATCAATATAGGACAGAATATTTTGCAACTTATATTGACTCAGGATCAGGAATTTGCACAGCAAAACCTGGAGTTTTCCCTAAAGAAGCAAGGGAAACCTTACCTATTATTCAAGGAATGGATTTTTCACAAAAAATTCTAATACTCAATACGAGAATTCGGGAAGCCAAAATCATGATCGAAGGAGCATTTGGAACGCCCTGGTTTAGGGTAAAAACACCTCCCATTTACTTTCATGATACAGGTGTTGATATCTTGCTAGGTAATAATTTTATTCAAACATTTGCAAGATATATGCAGGATAATCAAAAAATTTTGTTAATCTTTACTACTAACTGTGGTAGTGAGATACAGGTTTTTGCAAAGAGAAAAGACATTTAACAGGATAGTGCCTATAAATTTTCGCAGCAAGCGTGGTGATTTTGATGCCAAATTAACTCATCCGAAAATGCAGGATAAATTGAAATTTTGTAAAGTTCTTTTCTCTTTCAGGCAACAGGGACTCATCGATAGCGATAGCTTTTACGAGGAATTTGAGGAAGAGAGTCAGAACCTCAAGGAAGCATTGTAGGAATTAAAGACCATGGACATAAGCGAGGAAAGTAAACTCTCTTTCAAGAATGTCAAGAGGCTCATCCAGAGAAACTTCAGTGAGAACCCTCTAGCATGGTGGGATAGGAATAAGATCGAAGCTACTCTTAAGATTAAAGAGGAATTCAAATATGAGTATGTTCGATATAAGCCTATCGAAATGAACATGAAAGACAAGAAGGATATGCAAATGATTATCAAAGAGCATATCAATCTTGGATTCATTGAGCCAGGAATCTTTGCTTACAGTAGCCCTGGATTTCTGGTAAAAAACCATGGTGAGATAAAAAGAGGTAAACCCAGGTTAGTAATTAACTATCAAGGTATTAATAAAATATTAGAGTTGATAATTATTATATTTCTAGTAGAGAACACTTGATTGATTGCATTAAAGGTGCAAAAGTATTTTCCAAATTTGATTGCAAGTCTGGTTTCTATCAGATTAAAATGAAGAGTGAATCAAAGAAATTTACTGCATTCTCCACACCACGAGGACAATATATCTGGAACGTTCTGCCAATGGGACTAGCTAATGCACCCCAGATATTTCAAAGAAAAATGGATAATCTTTTCAAGGATTATTTTGAGTTTATGTTTGTCTACATCGACGACATACTAATTGCATCCAAAAATATGAAAGATCATATCAAACATCTAAAAATATTTTCCGATGCATGCTATAAAGAAGGTTTAGTACTTTCTGAGAAGAAAGCTACTATAGTGGTCAATAAATCAAATTTTTAGGAGTTCTTATTGACGAAACAGGTATTGAGCTGCAGGAGCATATTGTGGAGAAAATCCACAATTTTCCGTGCTCACAGATAAGAAGCATTTACAAAGCTTCTTGGGGAGTGGTGAATTTTGCAGGTATCTTTATAAAGGATCTTGCAAAATATAGAAAGGATTGGCCACTTTTGAAGGAAACAGAAAGTGCAAAGTGAAAATGGGAGGAAATCCATACGCAAAGGGTTTGTGAGCTGAAACAAGTTTGCAATAACCTACCAAAGCTTGCAATACCACAAGACGAGGATGAATTGGTGGTCTACACAGACGCCAACGATTATAGATTGGCAGTTGTGCTCAAGAAAAAGACTACAACAGGAAAAGAGCCTTGTAGATACATTGGAGGGTTGTTCACCGAACAACAAGCCCAAGTGTGGCACATCAACGAGAAAGAATCTTTGCGGTTTGGAAGGCTTTTAAGAAATGGCCTTTATTTTTACTTACTAAAGAATCCACTTTGAAAGTTGATAATACCAATGTTTTACTTGAAAAAATAAATTAGAATCTAAGATTGAGAAAGCGCGTATTATCATATGGCAAATTGAATGCCAATATTATTGCTATAATATTGTTGTTATAAAATCTCATGAAAATGTTCTTGCAGATTTCTTGGCAAGAGATGGAGGCATATGAAGCGAACTCCATCATGTTAAGGCTTAGGCACCTCAGAGAAAACCTCGAGGAGCTTAACACGAAGTTTGGACGGCTAGCTGTGAATGCACAAGTGGCCGGACAAATCCAAAGAGCTGATCTTGACACTGTCCAGATCGCAATAAGAACTACCATGGTGGTTTCAACCTCACTATGGAATAACCTACAAGAGCCTATTCGGAAGGCATCATCCTCGGAGATGACTAACGAGTTGCGAAAGCATGACCTTAAACATGCCCTTAGAGTACAAGACTCTAGACCTGCAGCGACGGATTCAAGTACTGCTTGCACACGGCCATTGCCAGACTTTGGTGTAACGGCGACAAACGTGTCACAAGAGAGTGCAAACCTCTTATGATTCATGTCAACCCAGCGCCTCTGGGGTAAAAGAGGAAGAGATTAGCCTTAGGCCAATGACAGGCACTTCTAAGGCTAATTTCTTCTTCTTCTGCTTGGCAGGTTTATCAACGAATGTGGAAAAAATTAATTTCCCGCAAAGGAGTTAACCCAAGCAAGACCATTATCGAGACATCCAGAAAATATAACAGGGTCTAGATGATGGAAGGGTCTAAACCCGAAGAAGTTCGAGAGTGGTATGAGTTTGGAGCTCTAGCTTCAGTCCATACTATGTCACCAAATTTTTCGGAAATTTCAAAGTTATCGGAATGGATTAGTGGGGCGGTATATGATTCATGGTAAAGCAACCCCTAACTAAAAAGAGGAGATATCTTGGAGCTAAAATTGATATCAGCAGCTCCAGAAACTGCGGGGAAGGGGTCGCATACCATTTCATCAAACTGCAGAGCCCAGATATGGTAACTTTTAACAGAATTAAAGCCGCCTCAGAAAAAACTCCACTGGTGTCAGCTATTAGCGAAGACGACATTTCCACTAGAAGAGCTTGGGGTTTATGGGTCTGTCTTACTGAGATGGACAAAGTCAAGTATCCATTCAAAATCTTTTCCAACAAAGTGAATGGATCATTCCTGTTAAACTCCATGACAAGGAAAAACACTGAATTTGCAGAAAGCATGTTCGAGAAAAAGAGGATGCTCATATGGGAGAACAAGCTACCTGCAACTGATGTCACAAGGATGAAGACATGCACATGTTGCATGTTGGGCAATGGCATAACCATGTATGCCCCTGCTGCGAAAAACAAAAAAAGCCACTGTTCAGAACTAAGATACGGGTCACCTAAAAGAAACCATAACCAAAACCGGACAAGAGTAATAGAAAGAATTTTTACAAGGAGAAGTAACACTCAAAAAATATAAAAAAAAATTCAAAAAGGAGACTGTCGGCAGAAAACGACAAAAGTCAACAGTAAGAGAAAAATTAAAAGGAGCCAGCTAGTAATTAAATGGCCAACAAGCCATCATACATACCAGCTGGAAAGAACGATGACGAATGCAATGACATCATCCAGATGGCGAACGCAATGACGTCATCAAAAACAAGTTTGGAATTTGCATTTGGCGTTCCCAGATGGTTATAAATAAGGAAGCAGTGAAGCATAAGGGGATCATCAGAAATTTCCTCCTACTCTTCAAAGCATAATAATCTGAGTCTTTTAATCTTTGTAGCTTTTAACTTATTCAGTTTATGGGGTTTCCCCAAAGAGTCTAGCCCTCTATCAAATGAGAGGCTAAGTAGTTGTCTCCTCCAACGGAGAAAATAATATCTATGTAATATTTCCTATATTTCTTCAATAAAAGAAAGGCTTCTTTCCAAATTGTTCTCCAAAATTCTATTAAGTCCCTGGATTGGAGTATCTTCGACACCCTAAGGTAGGAAACGAAATAGGGTTGTGTTGTTTGTTGATGAAGATGCCAAGTATCTGCGAACCATCTGCTGCGGTAGTGTGGTTGGAGGAAGTCCGTACAACCGATAACTTGGAATACCCGAAAATAAGGCGGTCAGAAAAAGGTACGATTATTTGGAAGCATGATGGGCCTAATTCCGAGCATAAAGAAAGGAAAACAAAATGTTTTGAGTATGGGACTAATACTGTCAAAGTTCTGAAAATTTTGGGACCATATGTGTCGACCAAATAAAGCGGGGGGCTAAAAGTGAGAATGACCCTATCTAACGAGACCAAAAGTGCAATAAACCCATATATTTTTTTAATATTTTATGAAAAATAAATTTTTGAGAATCATATTTTTTTCCAATAAAAGTATACTTAATTAAAAAAGTAAATAGTATCATTTTACAAAGCGCGTAATTAAAAATTTAAAACAAATCCTAATCTAATGCTTCTAGTTCGTTTGAAAGCTTAGGGTCAACAGCATCCACGTCTGCCGACTGCGCTGCTCCCCGTGAGAGACACGCTCCTCGAGTAGCTTTCGATAAGTTTTCTGAAAATAATTAAATAAAATTTATTAATCAATAAATAATAGAATATATTAGTAAATAACTAATAAAAATTATTAAAATAACTAAAATAGGTTTGTAAAAATGATATCATCCAAAGTACTATAACATGTGGGATTTTTTGTAAAGCAACACACCTGAGCAGAAAATTGTGATTCGCCCGGGTTTTTCCTGTCCTTCCTGGTAGAGGGGTCAACATTAGTGCTGTCAAAGCTAGCAGCCTAAAAGAAAACTAAAGCATATATCAATTTCGACTACAATAAGCATAAAACATCTCAGATTCACACATAGTCCGAGTTTCATTAATCATTTGTCAACTAAAATTTATAGACAAATGAATACATATTTGAAATCAATCCACCAACTTTAGACTATGGACAAATCGTAAAATTGAGAAGGAGCCCACATACTGAACCATTTACATCTCATATTTAATACCCAAAACCCAAACATCAAGTAAGTATATATACATCTATCTTTATAGAGACACATATATATTGATGTTAATTCTTCCAACTTATATACACCCAACAACCTACAACAATGTAATTATATGACATAGACAGATACTACTTTTGCTAACACAAGAAGATTGTGGAGTTGTTTGGTAAAGAATAGAGATAGATCTCAAGAAAAAAAATTAATACATATATATTAATTACACCAAAAGCAAAAGGCACTACTCAACATCTATATATCTTTTTTGATCCCTTAGAATCTTGGCATCAGCTATACATATAGTACATCAAGAAACAATAAGAAAAACATGGAAAATTATTAATTCTCATGTCCAGAATCACTGCATTGTATTTCAAAAAAAGAGAAGAACGAGAAAGAAAATAAAAATTTCAACAATGGAGAAGAAAGAAACAACTGCAAATCCAAGAAAAATTAAACACCAAATCCTACGTCTGAAGCCAAGGAAAAAGAAAGGAGCTAAATTAAATTAAGTTAAGATCAAACTAAGTTAAATTGATTTACTTGAATGTTTTAAGTAAAGAAATAACCAAGTGAAATTAATTTATTTGAAAATTGAGACTCACCAATACTATCATTATGCCCATCCACCTCAATATATCAAATATATATATACTAAAATGCAAAAAATACAAGAAATCAATACACCAAATAACATAATATTAACAAATCGATGTACCAACAAAACAATAACCAAATAACTTAATATACCAACAAATCAATACACCATATAACTCAATATACCAAACAACTCATAATATATAAAAATTTGTAAAAATAAAATAAATACCTGGAGAATGACGGCGTGGAAAATAAAAATCTGTAAAAATAAACAAAAAATTCATAATAAAAATTTGTAATGAACCCTAAAACCTAAAGTCCATAATAACATTTTAAAATCTGTAAAAATGAACAAAAATCGTAAAAAAATTATATCATAAATCTATTCGCGGATTGACAGTGGCGACACTGAGACGGCGGCAGCGGGCCGACGGCGACTGAGATGAAGGGGAGAGGAGAAACAAAAAAGAAAAAGAAAAGAGAAAAAAAACATACCATAAACAGCGGCAGTGCAGTGGCGGATGCGGCGGCCGACGAGCATGGGCGACGGCTGGCTGATGCGGTGGCTCATGTGCTGGCAGGTGTGGAAGAGAAGGGGGGGAGAGGGAAATGGAGGACGGAGAGATATAGAGAGAAGAAAAGAAGAGCTGAAGAAAATTGGTGAAAAAGTGGGAAGAGAGTGGACCGATCAAAAGTGGGAAGAGAGAGAAAAAATGATTAGAAGGAAAAGAGAGAGGGAAAAGATGGAGGGAAAATGAAAAATTATATCATTTTTCTAGAATAAATATGAAGGATATTTTCTAACTAAGTTTCTGACTGATTTCCGACAACGACTTGTGAATCCGTTCTAATTTTGTTCCAAAATAGTAAAATATTTTTTTAATTTATTTCAAAAAATTAATAAAAATCAAAATAATTGTGTTTAGGGCCCCTAATAAGTCATCATTAAATAATAAATTTCTATTACAACATAATTGAATAGAATATAAAAAATAATAATTTTTTTCAGTTTACAAAACAAGAACATGAAAATTGAATATTACAACTTATAAATATGTTGTTATAATCAACCATCGTTACACTACATAATTCAATCGAACCATCCAATTTGAAATCCAACTGTTAGACACAATCATTTAGATTCTATATTATTTTTCTTTAAGTTTCACATAAATCTGGCCTGTTGATGTAGATGTATCGTATCTGAAAAATTATATTACTTTTCTAGGATGGATACAGAGAACATTTTTCGACTGAGTTTTTGACTGATTTCCGACGCAACTTGTGAATCCAATCCAATTTTGTTCCCAAAATAGTCCGAAAATATTTTTTAATTTATTTCAAAAAATCAATAAAAATCAATAAAAATCAAAAAAATCAAAGTGATATGTTTAGGACCCCTAATACTTCATCATTAAATAATAAATTATTATTACAACGCAATTTAATAGAATATAAAAAATAATAATTTTTTCATGTTTACAAAACGAGAATATGAAAATTGAATGTTACAACTTACAAGTATGTTGTTATAATCAACCATCGTTACACTACATAATTCAATCAAACCATCCGATTTGAAATCCAACCGTTAGATAGAATCATCTAGATCCCATATTGCTTTTCTTTAAGTTTCATACAAATCCGTATTGTCGATGTAGATTTATCGTATCTGAAAAATTATATTACTTTTCTAAGATGAATACGGAGGATATTTTCCGACTGAGTTTCTGACTGATTTCCGACGCAACTTGTGAATCCGTTCCTATTTCATTCCGAAAGTTGAAAAATGCTTTTTTAATTTATTCAAAAAATTAATAAAAATCAAAATAATTATGTTTAGCACCCATAATTTTTCATCATTGAGGAATAAATTATTATTACAACGCAATTGAATAGAATATAAATTAATAATTTTTTTCATGATTACAAAATAATAATATAAAAATTGACTATTACAACTTACAGGTATGTTTAATTAACCATCATTACATTACATAATTCAATCGACCATTTGACTTTTAGACGGAATTTAGAAACTATATAACTGTTGTAATATAGCCATTAGACAATTTTCAACGACTTTTGGAACTCATTTTGCGACGATCAAATTTAGTCGTGAGAAGATAGCAGCTGGAATTTTCAACCATCATAATCCGTCGAAATAAGCATCCCAATTTTTTATCCACAAGGGTATTTTAGCCAATTCACCATAAAAATGGATGAAGACTTAACCGATTGGGTTAATTGTTAGACAACCGTTCAATTTAGGGGGGTATTGGTAATTTTTCAAACAATGAGGGGGTATTCGTAATTATGCCAAACCTTAGGGGAGGTCATTGTAATTTACTCGATCTTATATAAAGTTATTACTAAATTACTTCTTAGCAGAATGACGGGGCTTATGGATTGATCGGTCGACCCCACTCAAATTGCTTTTGTACCTAGTCGTAGGATCACTAATGATATCCTTCTGGCTCAAGAATTTTATTCAGGCTATAATCCAAGAGATTTACCTCCTAGGTGTGCTTTTGCCACTAGAATCTATGTTTATACTATGTCATATTTATTGTGAATGGAAATGATCCATTTCTCGTATTTCTATGGTGGAAATCTTGGTTAATATACCACTCCTCATCAAGGGGAGGATCACAATTGTTGGCTTCATCTTTAGGCCAACACATCACAATTAAAGCTTGAGGGGCTAAAGTACCTTGATTACATTATTTAAGTGGCTTTTAAGATGTCTTGTAATCAATTTATTCATAATCACCATTTCTTTGAGTGCAGATTTTCCAATAGGAGGTGCAGTTCAAGTGGTATGAGTTGCATTGGCGGATGGGGATTCTTTGGTGGCTAAGATAGGACGATCTATTGTGGAGCATTTGACTGTGTTTTTTGAGTGACAAAGTACGTTTATTATTGCAAGCTTTTGTATTTTACCGCATTTGAAAAATAGCTTGGATTGATGTGATTACTCAAGTGTTGGGTTTTGTGGGTTTGATAGCCCTAAGACATGTTCTTGGATCATCTTTTTTATTTAGTGAAACTTACCTTTACACAAAATAAATAAATAAAAAATACCAAAAGAAAATCCAATATTGATCCCATAAGAACATTCAGTTCAACTTAGTTCTATTCTTGATGAAATTTTATATCCGACTCCAGGTTTTGCTAAGTTTGCACTAGTAGTCAAAAAACAAAAAATTCAATTAGTCCTTTTCCACTCCATGATTGAAAACTAAACGACACATCTCACATGTTCTTCTTGTGGATGCCTGTTGATGACTTTTGTTTTTATGAGTAAAAATCAACTCATGATTTTCATGTGCATGTCGTAAAATGCCAATTTAATAGTCACACTAGGAAAAATAATTCGTAAGACCTAAATCATTTGCTATTCCTTATGAAAATCTCTCCAAATCCACCCAAAATTTTCTGTATGAAACACGAAGATTTAGAGAGAATTTTAAGAGGATAAACAGATGATTCAAGGGTTTGGAATTTCTTTAACTACTGCAATAGTTGGTTTGCATTTACTACATGTACATTGAGGTCACATGGTGACTGACTTTCCATAGCAAAAATCACCAGCAATTGGCCACATAAACATCATGTAGGTTGTGCCATTTGTTTCTAATGACAGAGGCCAGACTGGAAAAAAGGACTAAATTTGTTATAGTTTTTAACTAATGGTAACGAAACCTGGGGTCAACATTAAAATCTTGTAAACTGTAAAACCAGAGGTTTAAATGACCCAATTTTATGGGACTAATATTGCAATTTTGCCACCAGCTACAATAAAAATGATTTTGGCGGTGTTTCCTATGAATAATTAATATTTAATTCTTTTCAACAAACAACTTGAATTCTTTTGGTAAATTTCTTAAATCCAGAGGAACTATACATAACAACTTATTCATCTTATTTTCAAGCACAACCACAGAGATAAAAGGAAAAGTGGCTGAGCTTTTACTCTCAATTAAGGCATGAATAGGCCAGTGATTTCTCCTCCATTAACTCCTTTGTAGTCGCGTCCATCTTCTCCCTTGAAAATTCATCGATCTTGAGACCTGTTTATAAAGACAATTTTCATATTTTATGACAAGTGGGAAGGTTATTGTATGAAATCATACATCGGTGTCAAAGGCTAAATCAGGTTAAATTCGTTATAATTGCTCCCAACTAAAAAAATTTAACTGCCCATTCGTGAAATTTTGTTGAGACATTACCAACGCACTATACACGCATCCCAAGGCCAATCTTCACTAGATAAAAATATTATGAGAGAAGCGAGATAAAGTTGAAAAGTTTTATGTTTTGAATGAGATTCGAAGTCACGATATCTAAGTAAAAAGCTAGAACTTAACCACTAAATCGTCATACTGATGGTGACCTTAATTTATTGATGTTTCAATAGAGTAACATAACATCATAGAAAATAATCTAGTCTTTCGTAAATTCACTGAAGAGGAACACAATTTAGTGTTTCGCTTAATACAAACGCTAACCTTGTACGATCGACCACTCTCCTTTTTCACAAGTGACGGGAAATGAGTAAATCAGGCCAGGTGGTATGCCATAAGATCCATCAGATGATACGCCCATCGACACCCAGGTGCCCTGACAAAAAAACAACACTTGAGAAAAACAAAAAACCAAATGCACCTCAATAATAGATATAAAACATATAGTAATCAGTATTAATTGTATGTGGACAAACCTTAGGAGTTCCAATGACCCAATCATGTATATGATCACAGGCCGAGCTTGCAGCAGATAACGCACTAGAGAGCTTTCGAGCTTTAATGATGGCCGCACCCCTCTGCTGCACGGTGGTGATGAACTCCGTTTTTAACCTAACACATGTAAACACCTAATTTGGTTCATGATTTTTGGGTAGAATTAGTAAGAAAGAACGCGAACTGAAAATTCTATGTACCATTTATTATCGCCAACAAGTTCTTTGACTGACTTTTGTCCAGTAGTGGTGCTTACGGTAGCATGATTACGTCTGGATATTGTGTCGATGAATGGTTTCCCCATATGATTAGGTTTTTGACATCGCTAACGTGAACGTTTAGCCTCTCCGAGATCTGACCTAGAGCTCTATTGTGATCAAGTCTTGTGAGGCAGGTGATGTTCTTCTCTGGGATTGAAGGGGCAAATTCTTTCAAGATTAATGCATTGGTGTTGGCTGGGTTGGCAACCACCAAAACCTGTATTTTAGGGAGTCATTCATAGGTGGTATCAAATCTTTAGTTTCAAGTCCATAAAAATATTATATATGACTAAATGCATATACGTTTATTATGCGCATATGATTGTGATTGTTTGGGACTTAGAGTTCTATTAACTCCTAATAACTCAAAATTCTGATGGTCTTCTAAATTTTGAAATGCCTTGAAACTCTGACTCAATGATAGCGTAGAAAAACACAACTGATAAGGGAAAAATCCAAAGAACTCCCTGTGATATTGGGAATATTCAGAAAACCCCTTGAGAAAAATAAAGAATCAATTATGCTCCTATGATATGAAAATAAACTAAATTGAGGCCAGGTTGAACAAGGGCGCGTGAGACATTGTTCATAACATAAGGGTGATTTTTTATATTTAAATTTCTCCACGGGGCTTTTTGATATTTTTTTATATCACAGAGGGTCAAAATGAATTTAACACCAATTGATAATCCGACTTACTTTGCAATCGGAAGCAGCATATTGCTCTAAAGCCGAGGCCTGAGCTTTGTAAATGGACACATTTCTGGACATCACATCCTTCCTTTCCATTCCTTCCTTGCGTGGGAATCCACCCACCATAACCGCAATATTAACGCCATTGCAAGCTTCAACAACGTCCGTTGTGGCGACAACACCTAACGGACCACCATTGAAGTTAGCGTGTGTGAGATATGTATCGTTTCTCAATCCAAATTCAGAGTTAGCTAGGTTTATTGTTCCATACCTTTGAGAAGGGGGAAAGCGGCATCGATTAACTCCATTTTCACCCCATTCAACGCCTCGGCAGCAGGTTCAATATCGAGCATGTGTATGATCACAGGTTGATTGGGACCGAGCATCGCCCCTCTAGCTATCATGGGAACGAGAGCATAGCCTATTTGGCCTGTGAAAGAAGTTTGGTTTCGCCAAAATTAGTTAAGACATCAATGATACTTCCAAAAACGTTTTTCACTCAATAAAAGCATTGTTCTATGTTGAAATTTCAAGGAAAAAGACTTGTATACTAATCAAGACTATGCTAATAATTGTTCATAGAAACAACCTTAAACATGCAGTAATGCAATGAATTTTCATGAAGTTAGTGTTATTACTGATTACATCCTTCATATTTTCAAAATTATAAAGACCTGCCCTAAATATCTTGATTACAGAAAGAAAAGAAAAATCGTACAATCATCTCATTTTTGTATTAAATACAGAAGAATTACACCCCATGTTTATCAAAACAAAAAACCTCAACAATCCAACAAATTTCTAGACAATACGACATGTCAAAACCAGAACGGGGTAGCATGTAAATATTATAAACTTTAAGGGGGTTATCTTGATAATTTTAAAAGATAAAATTATACAATATTTCAAATTAATAAAAAGGCTTAAATGAAATTTTAATCCTGTAATTTAGATTATTTGACATTTTTGTCCTTTAATTTTCTAAGGTAATATTTTGGATTCGTATCCGTTTTATTCCTTTTTTCGTCGAAGCTCACCCTTCTCGTAAAAAAAATACATATGCCCTTTCACGTGAAATTTTAAAATTGAGGCTCTTTTCACTATTGGCCTATTTCTGTCAACATTTTTGTTCTTAAAACTTACTAGGGCACTAGCATCTTGGTTGCATTTTTTTAACTGTTGCAATTTCAGTCATTTTCTCGTCGGAGTTCACCCTTCTTGTTAGTGGAGTTAAACTTCGGCAAACAAAAGGACTGTTTTCGCGAAAATTAAACTTATATAAGACCAAAATGCTATCTTGAAAAATTAAAGAACGAAAACACCGAATAACTTAAATCACGGAAAAAAATACATTTAATATTAATAAAAATGGTAAATTGAAATTAAAATATAAAAGGAACATGCCTGCGCCCCGGTAACAAGAACGGTAATGGGTTCTTTTTCTACGTCCAAGAAGCTCCATATGTGCTTAATAATTCTCCATGACAAGTATACACAGCCAACAATAACCACAGCCTTTTCTACTGACAAAAATTCATCCATTTCCGACCAACGAACAGAATATAATGACTACAGTTTTAATTTGCACAACATTGTATGCATATATATATACGTAAGAAAGGCCACAAGATAGAGAATTTGGTTTGTATTTGTAATAAGGTAAAGAGCAAGACAAAGTCCAGAAGGCATGAAATAGTATAACATCTCTTCTTTCCAAAGAAAAGAACCTCATAATTAGTACTATATTATAGGGAAAAATCCAAAACGCCCCCCTGTGATATTAGAAATGTTCAAAAAAACCCCTGTGAAAAATAAAATATCAATTACACCCCCTGTGAAATGAAAAAAAAATTAAAAACCCCTTGAGGCCAGAGAGTGTATTACACTCGCGTTGACCGCAAGTATGAATCTGAAAATACATATTTTTGGACAATTTTACCCTTGTCTCTCCATAATATAATATTATATAATATATAATATATATAATTAAATAAATTTTAAAATAATATATAAATACTTTATTAATAATAAAATAAACTTTATATCTAAAAATATAATTATATTAATATTTTTTAATTAAATAAATTAAAATTATTTTTTAAAAAAAATTGCCGGTGGCTGCGGAGGTGACCGCCCTCCTCATCCCTGGGCGATGGCGGCCGCCCATCCGTCAAGGGCGACGCTATCGCCCATGGGAGCGGGGCGTCGCCCTCGACGAATGGGCGACGGCGATGGCTGTCGCCCATTCGTCGAGGGCGACCCCGTCGCCTATGGGAGGGAACGAGGGCGTCGCCCTCTCCTTCTGGGCGACGCCGATCACCCATGGCTGTCGCCCAGACGGGGAGGCCGCCGCCCCCTTTGCCGGGGCGGCGGAAGGGGAACGGTCGGGGGGGGGGGTGTTGATTATTATTTTTTAAATAATATTTTTTTATTTTTAAATTATATAATATATATAATATAATAACATTATTTATATATAATATTATAAATTATTTTTTAATATAATTTTAAAAAATAAGCATAATTATTGAATAAAAATTAATATTTGGCATGTCATATTATTTTTTGATAAAAAATTAAACCACTGAAATACTAAATTTCATCAATTTAAAATTTAATAATTTTATAAAAAAATGCGCCATCGAATTAAAATTAATATTAAGCATATTTAACGGAATAAGAAAAATAATTTTTCTATATAAAATTTAATATAGATAATTTTATAGGTATATTTTAATAGATATTTTTTCTATATAAATTTTTTTCTAAATAATTTCTATATATTATAGGTATATTTTAATAGGCCTAAGTTGACCAAGTTGACTAGGAGGGGCATTTTAGTCATTACTCCTATAAAATTAGGCTTTCTTTGACCAGGGGGCAGTATGATATATTTTTTGTAACACAGGGGGTGAACTGATAATTGATTTTTCATAGGGGATTTTTTGATCTTTTTGGATAACACATGGGGCAAAATGAATTTAACTCCAATATTATAACACGCATGTCTGCATATCAACCTGCAAGAATTGCATGGGGGGACACACACACACGCACACATACTCTTCAACATGTTGTTGATTTGATCTGATATATATGTAAGGATGAATTCACTTTTGGTACCTCATTTTCTAATCTCGTCAATTTTACTCCTCAAATTTTCTTAAAATAATTAAAGTTATCTCTGACGGTTAATTGACCCTAGCAGAGGGATTTTTTTAGTCAACTAGCAGTCATAACTAATTTTGATTATTTTAAGAGAATTTGGGGATGGAAATTGATGAGGTCGGGATATGGGATACTTCCAATGTAAGAGAAAATGAAAGTGAAGTTCTCTAAATTTTAACTATTTTATTTTTACCAAAAATGTCGTCCCACATTTTTTGCCCGTTGGTAGGTAATTAAAAAAGCGCTTACATTTTTGCTTTTATTGGTGATTTGTCGCCCCTTTTTTTCTCTCCCTAAAAATTGATCCTTCTGTTAGTTTAAACGATCAATTAACCGGATCAAAGCTAATTTAATTTGATCATTTCAAGAAAATTTGAAGCTCAAAATTGATGTGGTCAAAACATAAAGTACCAAAAGTGATTTTTAGTGACTAACTTAGAAGATAAAAGATTGAATTGTCCTTTATATTGTAGAATAATAATTTACTTTATATTGTAAATTTCAACAACACAAAAAATAGTAGCAGTAGAACATATATATTAACAAGGGATAATTACACAACCTTCCCCTGAGATTTGATGTAATTACATATAAATCTCCTGCAATTTGAAAAATTACATCTAGCAACCTTGAGGTTTGCTTTTGTCTAACAAATAAGTCTCTTCGTTAGTCAAAATTCACCGAATTTGCTGATATTAACAAAAAAATTACCAAAAAAAGATTATATTTACCCTGAATTGACTTTATTACTAACTTATCGTGTGTTAAATATTAAATCTTTTTAAGACCAAATTACACTCATGTGTTAATCTATACGAGGAGGTATATTTTCACCGTCATAAGTGCAAGTTAATTTGGAAAAAAATTGTTAGACCTGCAATAAGTCAATAGTAAGTTAACCAAGGGTTAATATCATTTTTTATTTAATTTTTTTTATTAATATCAGCAAATTCAGTGAATTTTGATCAACGCAAAACTTATTTGTTAAACGAAAGCAAACCTCATGGTCGCTAAATGTAATTTTTCAAACTACAGAAATTTATGTGTAATTATACCAAATTTTAAAGGAGAAAAGTATAATTATCCCATTTAACAAACTACAATATTATTTAAATAAAATAATAAAAGCATTATTGTCCTTTATATACGTATCATTCTATAATACTAGCATATGCGTCGTGTTATACATATACAGGTGAAATTTTATTATAACAAAATCATAGTTTACAAAAAAATAATATTATGAAAGTTAGTTTGTTGTTTTCTAAAAAATGAGTCCATAATATAAAACTTTTTTTTTCAAATGACAATGCATCTATATTAATTAAATTTAAAGAAGTTTACACATAAAAATTTGAAATAAATAAACTCTTTGGACAAGCATTTGTCCATATGGTTGTAGTAAGAAAATACAGGAAGATTGTAATAAAGCGGAAATTTTCTATCATGTTGACTACTAACTATTGAGAAAGCGGAAAAACTGTTTTAAGCAACAAAAATTTTGTCTATACTATATAAAAGAAAAAGATTTTTTATCTCACAAACGACGGTTATGACACTGCAACACTAATTTTATTGTTATATCAATTATACCCCTAAGTTGATTTTTTTTTTACTTTGTTACTTTCTTTTTCATATATATTTTTTCTTATTCATAATATAATTTAAAACACAATATATTATTTATTATATGCACCCAAAAATGGCGTGCGGTGGCGGCTAGTCTTCTAAAATCAACAGTTCAACATTCAAGAATTGTTTAAGTGGAATGATAATAAGATAAAGTGGTTAAACATAAATAAGGCAGTATGCATAATAAGAGGAGAGTGGTTAATTGACAACTTAATAATTTAAATCATAGAAAACCAATAGAAAATTTTCAATCTAATTAAAAAATTTAAAATTAGGGATTCAGTCTTTAGTCAAAAGAAATTCAATGGATATAATAGATATATTAAGTAAGAAAAAAGTATTAAATTTATATACGACAAAGATAATAAAATGGTAGCAAACAAATAAATACATACAAAAGAACATATAATACAATGTACATATGTAACTTAAAATTAATCACAATATATTTATAAATTCAGTATAACATAAAAATTTAATATACGATTGGCAAAAACTATATATGGAGAGAATTAATATTGCTAAGTTACTATATCTGTCTGATTTGTTATGAAAAATAATTTAGGTTAGATACAATAAAATTAATGAGAATTAAACCACAAAATTAAGGCTTATATATAAAACATAACACATATATGGATACTATATATTTACTAAACCAATCAATTAGTTTAATTATAGAATAAATAGCATTATGTAATTCAAACAACAAATAAGAAAAAATGTACGGTCAATGAAATATCGTTGGATAGTAGCTCCAATTCTTGATTGACTAATGCATAAATTAATACTTATATATAAAAAAAATGTTACTGATTCATATGCCCCATGGGGGCCCAGCCCAACAAAAATGATAAGGCCCAATGGATTTCCGAGTTGTAGAAGATAGAAGAGCCCCCCCCCCCCCCCGGCTCTGGATGGCGTATGAGGTCCAAGGCCCCCTGACCCAATTCACGAATGCGATCCAAGAAAGAGGATCAGCCCCATGGGTCCACATTCGACAACCCCTACGTGGCAGCTGATTAGCCTTCCAGTTGGCCGCCACATCAGACCAAGTCAGCCTTAGAAGGATAACACAGATGAGGGAGGACTCTCTAAAGACCTGGATTCCCTAGCGGCTAGGGCTTCCAAGCGGCCAAGACCCCTCGACGGCAAAGGCTCTCCTCTAACCAGAAAATATGCTATCATAGGTTAGTCTGGCAGTAGATAAGGGGAAATCATGGCTTATCTAACCATCTTTATCCCTTTCCCTCGAAAATAAAGGAAGAAGTAACAGAGCCCCATGAGATAGGATCACCCCTCTATAAGTACATGTTTGGTTCCCCAGGAGTGGGACATTCTCCAAACTTTTGAGATTCTTATTAACACTCATTGAAGCACTCTTTCATGAACTCGACATATTTTCTCTTATAATTTGATCATCATAACTTGATTTATTATTATTATTTTCTACGTTTATCTCTTCTTAAACCTAGTACTAACTTGGGCGTCGGAGCGCTAATATATTGTTTTGCAGGTCTTGTTTCTTAATAATATCAAGCATGTTAGACCCGTGCTATTTTTGCATGCATTAATTGACGCCGTCTATGGGAACAAGAGTTAAAGATGTGAGCGACGATGGAAGCACCAAGCAGCACACCAAGCAAGCAGAAGGCTGTGGATGCCTCTGGTGCCACTCAGGCCCTGTAGGTTGTATCAGGGACGTCCCTGGCCCCAACCAGTGGAGCACCGGTTTCGGTACTCCCCAGACCTGCAGATCCAATAGTTGAACCTTCACATCATAGCACCTCATCTGACACTTCCTCGGGGGAGCTGTCCCTGACACTCCTGGGAGCTACTCAACGGATGATTACAATGGTCGTTCTAGAACAAGTGAAAGCGCTGGTTCCCGCTCGTACTGTGACACCCTTTGACGTGGACACCCCGGCCAGAAGAAGAAGGTGAGAGGGACATCCCAACTCCTATGCCCCTAGCGACAGGAGTTCAGGGGGCCCCATTGCAAGCCCAGTAGCAGGTCCCGCCTCAATGGTCAGCCCGTCTAGAGTGTCTACAGAAGGGCCTCCAATGCATCCAATATCATATTGCAAGGACCCCTTCGGAGGAATAGCAAGGCATCCCTTTTACAAAAGTAGTGATAGTAGATGAGCTATCGGTGAATTGCCGTACCCCAACTATCGGTGAATATAACGGTACTATTGACCCCTAGGAGCATCCGCGCGCTTTGAGAATGCAGCCCTCCTCCACCGGTATACGAATAGAATCAATTTTCTTATCTTCGTCACCACTTTTGCCAAGGCGGCTCAACAATCATTCAATTAGTTGCTTGCAGGAGCGATAGGAAGCTTCCACGAGCTTTGGTTCCTTTTCGTACACCAATTTGCTAGTAGCAGGAAGCTTAAAAAAACGAAGCTTAGTCTCTCTACAGTACGCTAGAAAGAGGATGAGCCCTTCAAGGAATACCTGTAGAGGTTTAATGCAGCCCGTTGTAGGTGTCCTCCGCATCAAGAAGTTAAAGCTAGAGCTTTTTCTCAAAGGCTCCTGGATGACTTCTTCAAGTCTCTCTCCTAGCCCCTACTGCAAAATACATCAATATGGAGGACGTCCGAGCTTCCAAAAAGGAAAGCTGTGGGGAGAAAGGTAGGAAACTAAAGAACATGGTCCCTCCAAGAAGCCTTGGACTGATTTCGGGATAAAAAGTTTTTTTCTAGAAAGTAACCATTTTATATACCCGTTGACCGTACCCATTACCCAGGCCCTCATTGACCGAATGCAAAAATTAATTTTGGTACTCTTTTTGGAACAACATCTTTGAATTTATTGGAATGGTTGTTATAACAATATAGTTATAAGTTTTATATCATATTTGGAACAGTCTTTTGAACTCTATTTGTAAAGGTTGTACCTTTTCTTGTAGCAGTATTTGTACCTCATTCATAATACCACTGCTAGCACATTTTGTAACGGCCTTTGGGACTCATGTAGTGAACGCTTGTTGTAGTTTTGTAACAGCCCATGAACTAGATTTTATTCTTGTTCTAGTAACATCTATACTATATAAAAGGAAAAGGCATTTTTCTCTCACAAACGCCGGTTATGACACCGCAACACCAATTTTATCATTATACCAATAATACCCCTAAGTTAATTTTCTCATTTTCTTTATTGCTTTCTTTCTTTCTTTTTTTCCTTTTAGAAATATAATATAATGTATTGGTTATATATGTATATATATATATATTTATAATATAATTTAAAATATAAAATATTATTTAAATATGCCCGCAGGGATAGCGTGCCACGACGACTAATTTTTTAAAACGGAAACATACAATTGTTTCTATCTCATTTAGGTATGGTTGTTGGACAGGTTTTTGGAACAATTTTTTGAATTTATTGGAACGGCTTTAGGTTTCCAAGTTTTGTGATAATCAAATGTATTCCCAAAACCGTTACAGAATCTGTTGAAAATGTTGTACATTTTGTATGACTTATTTATATTTAAGTTATTATAATCTTTATTTTTATATTATTTTGTTGAATTTTTAGTTAAACTTTTTGTTGAATTACTTAAATATAAAATATTATATGATTTATTTAGCAAGAAAATAGTTACAATATAATTAACAAAATTAAAATAGTATTTAAAGTTAGTATTCATAATATACATACAAATTTAAAAGATAAATTATCCTAATCTAGACCATGCTCCCCGTCAGCACTATTTTCCTCCTCATCATCGGGCTCCTGGGGCAATGGAGGGTCGGGCCAAGTGGTCACCCAACACGCCAGCATCTTCTCGAGTCTCGTGACCTGATCATCGAGGTCTAGGCCTCGCGATTGTGGATTCGAGGTAGTGGAGCAGTAAACGAGCTAGACCATGATGGTTCAGCAATCGTGCGGTGGGTTTTGGAGCTGAGAACGAATACACAATCTCTCTTTCGGACACCTGCTGCCAACACCCACAACTATTGCTCGATTGGGGCCATTGAGCTTTGAGAAGATGACGAAGGATCTTGCTAATCATTTGGTGGCTGGGTCTGTTGTTCCTCCGTCATCCTCTAGAACGTCTCCTGCGAATAGATTAGTTTATTAGTAAAATAAAATAAAATCAATTTTAATTGAAAACAAAAAATACGACTGATTTAATGTACTTACTGTGACCTCCTCTACCCTTGAAACGCTCCATTGCACGTGTTCCTTCCTTGTATAAACTTTTCCGAACACCTCTATCTGTTTAATAAGGCGACCCAGTTGTGCCTCCTGTCCAAGACCAACTTAAAAAAAATGATTACTATATTAATAAAATAAAATAAAATAAAATAAAAACGAGTTAAAAGACTTACCATCTTACGCTTGTGCGTCCCAAAGCAAGACGACCCCCCAAGTAGACGATAACTACTGCGGACACCTTGGTTGCTCGGATGGCTTATTCTTTGCCAATTGTGCCTTGAAGTATGGGCTCGCCCAGTACTCTAGCAACCGGTCCCAAATTTGATTGGCCAGCCACAGTGGTGTAGGGACAATTGAGCTCAGACGTCCATAAACTGCTTTCGCAGGAACCTACTAGTCTGTCACTTAAAAACCTTACATCGATTCATCATTGCAATCTCACCAATAAGTAAGCTATAAATTCACATATTAAAAGAAAAACTAGTAAGTAATCAATAAAAAGCAACATTCACATTTGAAAACGAAATTAAAAAGCAATTCTTACCTTTAAATTATCATACCAGAAGAGTTGGTGCTCGTGTGGAATCTACGATATAGATCCCAGGGATGAGGATAATGGTTGTGCACCATGGCATTGATCGCGCTATGAAATTTTAGTCTGACCTGAAAAAAAAAGAAATAAAAATAATTTAATAATTTTTTTACGTAACCTTGCATCTTGGAGGCTGATTTAGTGGCGTGCAAATAGTGGTGGTGGTGGTGGTGGTGCATCTTGCAGCTTGGGAGGGGCCTATGAATTACTCGCCCTCGCCGCTGATGACCCCGCTGTGGCACGGATCCAGGCTCCGTGGTAGGTGTGGTGGGGGTGCTTCCACATCAGTGATGGGAGGACTAGGGGGGCCATGGTCAAGGCCACGACCATGACCACAACACGTTCTGAGGGGGCGGACCACCGATGATCATAAATCTATAATTTAAAAAATTGATTATATTAAACATTCTTAATTTATTATATTATGTATAAAATTATATTTTTCCTAATATATTAAGTATATTATCGTAAAGTATATAAAATTATTATTATATTATTATAATGTATGCTAAATTATTATAAACTTTACTATGATGATATGAATATGTATCATTATAATTTTATTTTTTAGAAAGTATGTTAAATCAATTGTATTTTAACTTGTCTTAAAGTATAAGACTCAAATGTGTATTAAAGTCCAAAATTTTTTTAACATTTGAATTAAAGTTCATAATTTTTCAAAAATTTACATTGAAGTCCATAATTTTCAGAAGTTGTGCACTAATCAAACCATTTTTCCTAAAATGAGACTAAAACCCAACAGTTTCCTTAAAATATGTACTAAATTCCATAATTTTTCTAAAAATTTGCATTAAAGTCCATCATTTTTTAAAATTGGCATTCAAGTCCATTTTTTTTTCTAAAATTACCGAAAATTTACAAAATTTCAAAAAAATTAAAAACAATTACAAAAAACATCTAATAAGTTACATAAAATTACAAAAAAAATAAAGAAAATTACATTACATACACAAATTTTAAAAAAACACAAATAATTACAGAAAATTACAAACAATTACATAAAATTATCCAAAATTACAGAAAAATATAGAAAATTTAAAAAAAAAATACAGAATCAATTTTCTGAAATTAAATAAAAAATGATCCAACTTTTTTTTAAGAAATAGTTACTTTAAAAAATTTAGAGAAATTAATTGCTATTTTAAAAAAAAAATTCAAAAATTACCCAAATCTTCTTAAATATCGTACAATTACAGAAATAACAGATATCATTATTAGAATTTTCAAAAATTTATATAAATAAAAAATCAACAAAATTATTTTTTTAGAATAATCAATTTTCAACAAATTTTCATAAAATATAATTTTTTAGAATTTTTCAGCAAATTACAAATTTTCAGAAAATAAATATTTTAAGAAATTATTATTTTCAACGAAATAATGAAAAACATTTTTATCATCAAAATATTATAAAAGTAATTCACACTAAATAATTAACAATTAATAACAGATAACAAATAAACTCATAAATTAAATCATCATCATCCATTTAAAAATAAAACTAAATAGAATTAATAAAATGTTAGAACAAAAAAGAAGAAAAAACTAACGGTGGTGGACGGCGGCGAGAGGAGGGTGGTGACTAGCGGAGGCGGTGAGAAGATGAAGAAAAATGGGGGGAAATTCTGTTAGGTGTGCAATTTATATTATAGTTTTGGCCGTTCCAAAGACGGTTATAACAAGAGTTTCAAGACTTACAATCCTTATATAAAGTCATTCAAAAGAGCTCTAATATTTATGAATATTTTTTATAAATCAATACGACATTGTATTGACGAGCAATTCCAAAAGGAATTTCAATATTTTATATATATTTTTCATAAACCAAACGTATTGATTAATTGTTCATAAATCTGTTCGAAAAGGAATTACCCAAATAAAAAAATTATTTTTCAGGAAAATGTATACAAATTAAAAAAATTTGTACTAGATAATTTAATGTTGAAGAAAAGCATCCATTGTGTGGAATAATACAATTCGTGTACATAAAAATATTTGAAACTGAGATTGATATATGTTCACAATATGAAATAACTTTGTATATTCATAATTGTTAGTATTACACTAATGTAAATATAATCTTACATTGTTGTACTGCATGAATTAATCGAATCGTCAAAATTTAGATCTAACCTTTAGATATGATCAAACCGAAAAAGAATACATTCGATGAATTTTTGAACTAATTGGGTTTATGGATGTCAAGATATTATATCCTCAACATAAGAGTCATCTTTCAATTTGTTGCGCAATTGAGTCAACCCATATGATTTTAAATCATACCGTTAGATGTGATAAATAGACATAGTCTTATATATATTTAAGTTTGGTATGAATCTGGTGCACAGATCTTAAGATATCAAACTTGAAAACATAAGTTTTGGAATTTGAACACAACTTGTAACGGCTTTTTAAATGGAATTGGATATTACTACATTGGATCGGCTTTCGGTACTAACCCTAAAACAACCTTTTAAAAATTGGACTCCCCCCAATTTTTTGCCAAACGGATTCATTGGACCGGTTTTTGGAACAGCTTGTATATACTAGTCGTTCCAAACTTTCAATTTCCCTCCACATTTTGAACTGGCAACAAAATTCATCTAACAAATTTTGGAACCGCTTTTATAACACATATTTTTAATTGCTGGTCGTTCTAAATATTATTTTTATTTTTAAAAACTAAAAACATTTTTATAAATTTACATATTTAATTACAAAACCTTGGATAATCAAGCATCATTTTCATCAGTCTCGTAGTCCTCGAAGTTATTTTTGTCATCCTAGTCTTCTTCAATATCTATGTGACCATGGTGCAAAAACTGTCTGTGGCAGTCAAAGTAGGATGCATTCCTACCGTGCTGCAAATGGAATGCCCATGTGTCATCCATACAAATTGGACGCCTCATAATACCAATGGTATTCCATCTAGATGTCATTCTATAAGTGGTAGATCGTTCACGGTTCACACCACGTCACGCGCATCATGAATGCCTGGTTTATGGCATTGTCGTGTGTCCGAATACCCAAATGCCACGATTGCAATAGCTCTTCAATCAATGGTTCCCAGTCCACATCAACCAAACGCTTCAGATTAAAAAGGCCAAGGATCACCACCATTAGAAATATATACTCAAAACTCATGCACATTTTTTAGAGGAAATTGTATGGTGTAAGTATAATGGGCCAACATGAATAATACAATTATACTGCCCGAGTGGCACAAACCCATCTGTGCACAGCCTCAACCAAACATTATGGTGCTCCAATGCAAAATCGGGAGTGGTCAAAATGTCTCCAAATCTCTACATCAAATGGACGGTCTGATGTGTGGCATGCCATGTTATGTGCTCCACAGTTGCTCTCGAAGCATACAATCTCTACAGATAGAGAGTAAGCGGCAGATACTTAAGAACGACATATGAGGACTTCTTACTCGGGGGGTGGGTGTGGGGGTTTTCTCCACAAACTTGCAATATTCTAAATCAATTCCGTCCTTCCAGTACAACATGCACCCGTTTTTACACTCATCAATCTTTTCAACGGGTAAACCCAAATCCCTTATCAACTTCTTCAGGCAGTAGTAATCTCTTGTTAGGTGTGATGTGGGTAATATGCTATTAGCCCACTGAGACAGTTGATCATATATTCGCTCGAAAAAATTACACTCGATCTTGATAGTCACCAAACCAGCAACCGTTGCCAACTGAGATGTGGTGCGACCACTCCACAATGTCTGGTTGGCAGCATGCACTACATCGAAAAAATAGTCTGACAACCTTGACACATAATCATAGGGGGGGGGGGGGGCTCCATACCACAAACTAGGACCGTCATCAGTAGAACAAGACTTATACCATCATTAATCACACCCTCGTGATAAGAAGAAAAATAAGCCTGCCCGACTACATTAAAAATCATCCTCTACACCCAATCCACGTGTTGTTCATCAACCGAGTGTGAATTACCTTCCTCCTGTACAGCTGGGTTTTGCTCCTCCTGCGCTGATGGGGCAGTCACAGTATCAAAGTACTCCTGCATCCTTTCCTCATCATGCGAAGTCCAATTATAATATTTTACCATAAACTCTCACATACATAAGTTAAAACTGACATCATCAGGTGTTTTGAACCTTTGGTTTTTGCACTTCCTTTACAGGCACCTAATCTTGTCTCTGTACATATGTCCATGTTAACACTTGACTCATTCTATGAAAGTCTTAATATCATCCTCAAACTCCGATGTAAGACCCACCCTCTCCTAGAGATTCTTATAATACATCCATCTTCTCAGTAGTTTTAACATGATGATCACTACCTCATGTATAATATATATATATATATATATATATATATATTCAACCTATAAATTTATAAATATTACTTTCCACTAATAATACATAACATTTAAAAAAAACTAATAATTAAACTACAATTTAACTAACAAAAGAGTTCAGGTTGGTACCTAGTTAACCAACTCAAGAGATCAATGATAGCCGTTTCAAATTATGTAATTCTAACCAATCAAGTGTGTATGTATGAAAATGAAAGAGAGATTGAGAATTTGTGCGATTAATGATCAATCCTAAAAAAAATAAAATAAAATGAAAATAACATGTATATAAAAGCCAATTCTGACTGACTATTGGAACAGCCTTTGAAACGATAAAATAGTCGTTGAAATATAAACCGTTAGACTCATTCATTATTGGAACGATCTGTGTGACATAACATGTCTACCGCATAAAAGCCTTACAAATTGGAATGGCTTTTGGAACATCCATTTTGTATTACGTCTAGTAACGACTTTATATGGGTTTCTGTTTGTCTAGCATCTGTTACAGAGCCAACATGGCCGTTCTATGGACCATAGTAAATTTATAGTGGTCAAAACTTTGTACCGAGTTTTGTAAAGGTTTGGGCGAATTACATATTTGGAACAGCTCATTGACCAGGCTTTGGAACAATGAGCTTTCGCAGAACGGTCAACTGTTCCAAAATTTATTAGATATTCCAAAAGTCGTTCCCCATTGTAACTATCAAGTTCTTGTAACGGCTTTACAGATATGGGTGGCCTTTGTAACGATTCTGCCGTTCCAAACATACGAAATTATTTTGGCCAAAAACGTGACATTAGCAAAGTTTTTTAGGTTCATATTAGAATGGTCATACATCCATTACAAATTCCGCATTTTTTTGTAGTATTTATGGTAAATTGAAATTCTTAATAAAAAAGAATGATGTATTTTCTAATAAAAACGTAAGATGTTTTACTCTTTCCTTATTTTTAAATTTTAAATTTGTTAATCTTTATTAATGTCTCTTCAGTATATTAGGTGTATGTCCTATTTATACAGAACACATATATACATATTATATATATAAGGGTTAATTATATTTTTTCATTCGAATTATGACTCTTTTACATTTTGACATCTATTTTTTTATTTTTTTATTTTGCCAAATTACCATCTCAACTTCACCAAATCTTGTACTTTGTCATTTGTAACTATTTTTCTACTAGGTAAAAAAAAAACTCACATTCAGTTCACATGTGATCTTTAAGGGGTTGCGTGATGTGATATTTTTTGCATATGCATGTGATATTTTTTTCATATAAAAAAACAGTAAAAAGAGGATCATATAGGGTAAAGTGCAAATTTCACAAAATTAAGATGACAAATTAAAAAAAATTCAAATTGATATAATTCGAATGGCAAAATGTAATTTACCCTATATTAAACATATATATGAACGAAAGAGAAAATTATGAGGACATTTTAATTTATTTATTTTATTTTTTTTTTTTTATTATCATTTTTATGACTTTATGAATTTCTTATGTTCAAAATATTTTTCAATTCTTATTTTTTTATCAATTTAGTATTTATGAGATAATGAAAGATCAGATTCTTTTTTGTTTTTTTTTTTTTTATTTTTTTTTTACACTCAAAATAATTTTTGGTATATTAATTTGATTTTTTATGTATTGTTTCCATATGATGAATTCATGAATTTTTTCATTGCTTTATATTTTTTTATCATCAATTTTTTTTCATGAGTTCATGACATATATGACTTTGTGTTAATTATAATTATTTTTATTTCATTTGTATTTATATTTTTATGAGCTCATGAGATTTCTTATCTTCGATCTTTTTAATTAATTTTTAATTTTTTTATTATCAATTTTCATTTCATGAGATCATGCATGGAAGATTGAAATTTTATTCATTGATTTTTATATTTGTTACAATTTTTGTTTCATGAGTTATAAAAATATATGATTTCATGTTTTAATTTATATTTATCTATCTTTTCAAACAATAAAAGATATTCCAAGTCCACAACAAATAGAAAAAATAGATCACACGTCAAGGAATGATTTTTTTTTTTTTTTTCCTTGATTTTTAATGTTATTTTATTATCAATTATTTTAATTTTTAATTTAATTTATATTTACTATCATACGCATTTTGACTATTTTATTAATAATCTTTGATTTATTCGTGAGAATCAATACTATTATTAATATTTTAATTTTTATTATCTATTATTTTATTATTTGAGTTCATGAATTATGTGAAACATACAATTGCTTCAGCATAAAAAAGAAAGACTTAAAACTAAGTTTTTTGTTTTAAAAAAAAAAAGACAATTCAATGCAAAATTCATACCTATCTATAATATCTCACATGAAAATAAAAAATAATTCAAAAAACAAGAAACCACAGAAGGTTTGAACAAATTTTTCTGTCATTAATTTTTAATTATTTAATTCACGAGTTCATAAAATATATAATACATGTGTAAATTATATATATATTTTTTTCTTTAAATTATATTTCTATCATGCTTATTTCGATAATTTTATTGATAACTTGTGTAGAGAGGTCGAATCTTGCTAATACTTCTATAGGTGAGTATTAATTCTTTTATGCTTTTTTTAAGAAAAAATTATTTTCAATTATTTTATTTATTAAGCTCATAAATGTATATGTGATAGATACATAAATTTTAGTTATTTATAATTATCTTCTCATTAATTTCTTTGTATATAGTCTAAATCATTTCCATACCAAACTGGATCAATATGATCACTTAATAATATTCTCTTCATAGTTTTTACATATTATATGCATTAAATTCTTAAGTTATACTAAACTTAAAAATATATTATAATCATTTTAATTTAGATATGTACATTGTATTGAATTCTCTTTTGTACGTGTTTATTTATTCGTTAGCCATTTTTATTAATTTTATTGTATGTAAACTTAATACTTTTTTTTTAATCTAACCTTTGTATTATATATATTGATTTTATTTTTACTAAAGATTAAATTCTCCTAATTCTAATTTTTCTAATTAGATTGAAAAAAATTTGTTGGTTCTCTATGATTTTTTAAATAATTTACGTCATCAATTATTCATTCTCCTATACTATTTTATTTATGTTCAATTTCAAAAAGATATTTCTTCTTCACTTAAACTATTTAAGTCATCAATGATTCGTACTCTTTTTAAATTATTATCAATCAGTATAAAACTTTAATTTTATTAGTTAGTGGTTTGGTTTATTTATCATTTTATTTTGTATATTACAAGCTGAACTTTAATAAGTTAATTATATTTTCATCATTTAATTTGAAATTTGTCTTCTTTAGAATTTGTCCAAATTTTATTAACAAAATTTTGAATAGTATGTTAATATATTATTAAACTCGTACTTGAATTTATTCTTAGTAATTTTCTTCAATATCAAGATGGTTGTCTTTTAGTTTACTAATTTTTGTTGCACACGGTTCCTGCGAGTATAAAAAAAATCATTATAAGAGATAATAAAAAGAAATATGAAAAGAATAAATTATAACAATCAATTATAATAAATGTGAAAAATTAAGGTGAGAGAGGAATGTGGAGTAGTGGGTAGTTAAGAAGAATAAATAATTATTAAAAAATATTAAAATTACTAAATTGACCAAATTTTTTTAAAGAACAAATGAAATGAGGGGTCAAATTGGATATTCTAAAGTTGGTACGCCAAATAGGTTTTCTTTTATAATAGTATAGATATAGATAGATAAAAGTAATACTTATTCAATTATTTCTATTGATATATCTCTTTGTAATTTTTTTGCTATTGATGCAATATAATTTGTTTTCAAAAATAAAATTTTATAAAATATATTTTAATTATCAATTAATTTAATCAATACATAGCAAGTTTTTTGTATATATGTATAAATGAGGACGTAAACAAACCAACGAGGCCTAAGTGTAATGCCTTCAAGTAGGAAATTACTCAAGTAATTTTGTTAGGAAAAAAGATATCTTTTTACAATAAAATTTTGAACTAAGTTTTTATCCTCCTTTTTTTTTTTTTTTTTTTTTAGGTAAGAGAGATGAATTTTTATTAATGAAATAAATCGAGTACAAGTACAATCATTCATGTCGACTTCAACATATAACAAAGACTATTACAATAACCATATCTTGCTCAACAGCACCTACTATAACAGTAGACAACAGCTCTCACTATGCAGTAGACCAACTCCTACTATACAGCAGACAACATCCCACGCACCTGGCGGGATTCGAACCCATGAGCTCTAAGATCATGGGGCCTCAACTTCGCCAACTAAGTTAGGCCTCATTAGCTAAGTTTTTATCCTCCTCATAGTTTGATTTTAGGAACTTTTGTTTTTATCCAAATTTCATTGTTAACTATTTTTTCTATTCAAATTTATTTTTAAAATTCATTTATTTAATTTTATTAAGAAATAAGGATATTTTTCTTCTTTTAGTTGAAATTTCAAAATTCAATTTTTCTTTTTAAGATTTTAAACATAAAAAGGGGGAAATAAATTTAATCCTTCTTTAAAAAAGTTTGGAGACTCACGTTGGCTTATTTATGTACTAGTGTCTGCGGAACACTCAATTATGTATGAAGTTTATTTAAAATTTAAATAATATAATTATTATTTTTTAAAATATACATTTTAATTAAATAAATAAATAATAATAAAAGATAGAAGTTGTGGGAAATTATTGAAAAAAAGTTGGGGAAGAAAAGAAATATGGAAGTTGAGAGAGAATTGGAGGTTGAGAAAAGAGAAAAAAAAATAAAAACTGCTAAAATAATTTAAAAATAAAAAAGTGACAGAACCAAAAAAAAAAAAACTTGAAACGCCAAAGAGGTGCTTTTCAGTATAATTAGACATCGTGGCACATTGTTCCTATATGTGTATGACAAATAATCTTTCACAATTTTTTAAAGATATTACAAAGTGAGATTAAAATATATTAATTGGACAATCAAATTAGGGCATCTTTACTTTGAGTGATTAGCCATGATATCAGGGCTAATCATCCTTTATTTTTTGTTTACTTTATTTTTTATTAACTCATGATTAGTGCCTCAAATTCAAAATATGATATGATTTTTTCATGATAATAATCATAATTTAATATATCCTATTTTAATCACACCATCCAAAGTAAATGTGGCCTTAATGTAAATTTGGTAAGTGGATTAAGTTAGTTATATATCTTATTAGTTGAAGAGCATTTTTGGAATTACAAAAAATTAGTGGAGCAATGTTAAAATTGTCATTTTATGTCTACGAAGCCTCTTTTCTTTATAATACTACTAGCCGACGTGGCACGGCGTTCCTGTACACATATAATAAATATCTTTTGTACTTTAAAATATAATATAAATAAGAATAAAATTTATAAACCACCACATCATATTAGAAAAACTAAAGAAAGATAAGCAAAAAGAAAAAAAAAACTAATTTATCAGATAATATAAACTTTGAAATGTCGAATAAGGTAATTATCTTATCAGTTGAAGGGCAATGTTGGCCTCACAAAAAATTGGTCCGACGATATCACTGATCACCATTTGCGAGTATAGAAAGTCTTTTATTTTTGGATAAATTGCGTAAAATCCCCTGTGCTTTAAAGATTTAGCTAAAAGCTTTCATTTGTTAAAAAATTGGGCAAAAAATTCCCTGTATTTTTTAAAATATTGCATACTCTCCCTTGCAGTTAGGTAACTTTAACGGCATTATTTTTTTTCTGAATTGTCCATTATACCTTCTTATAACAATCATTGATCTTCAATTATAAAAAATGAACGGTTTATATTTTAAATAACTTTAAATATTTATTGTTTATATATACATAAAATATATATAAAATATATATATATATATATATATATATATATAGGTGGTGATGGCCACCGCCTACACTGGCATTGTTGTTGCTCACTAACAAAGGGGACGGCCTCGCCCTGGTTGCCCCCTTCTAAAGGGGTGCCCTCGTCCTTGCCCTTACCACCACCGCAACCACCTTCTAGAAGGGACGGCGGCCAAATTCGAGGCATTATCTGTCGCCGGCCACTACATGCTGGCAAAGCAGGAGGTAATTCTTTAATTTTTTTAAAAATAAAGTAAAAATAATATTTTTTTTCAAATTTAAATATTAAATAATTTAAATATTATTAATTATAATAAATAATATAACTTAGAATAATTAATATTAATTTTTTGGCATTTTGATATTTAATTATTATATTTTATAAATACATGAAATATATTTAAATTAATAATAATTTAATTGAGTTAATAATGTGTAATTATTACAAGTGACTTTTATATTGCACGTAAATTTTTTATTTGAAAAGTGAATTTTAGTATATTAAATTTGTATTGTGTTTTTTAAATTCAAAATTTTAATTTTTAAAAAATTGATATACTTTTAGGGGTTTTTGTATTTGAAATAATATATTTCATAAATAAATATAATTTATTTTAATATATTTGAACTCAATAAATAATTTAAATTAATCAAATATATTTAAATAAAATTGATGCGTACTAGATTTTTTGTCACACCACAAGGTCAAAGGATCTTCAAGGAAAATACTAAGATCAAAGGGACTAAGCCAACAAAATAAAGGTAACACTCCACTACTTAAGTCACTAACGATTTTATTGAAAAAAAAAAGTAAAGTGCAAATATAGGCTTAAAATAACCTAAAAAACGAGAAGAAGTGAGAGGATAAGTGAGGGTTTGAGAATGAATAATGATGTTACCAAATGACTGCACAAGGCTTCTATTTATAGGCATGTACAGAGCATGACGCGGGGGTTATTGCAGAGTGTCATACGATATTGCAAAGCCCTTCGAGTTGGCTATCATCCAGAATAAATTGTTTGCGATTTGTATAAATATTGACTAAGATACATTAGGTGGACTGAGTCTTGCCATATCTGCCTGAAAATCCAGGAATTGATTACTCATTGATTTCCAACTCTTTTCCCATCGATTTACTTGGAACCACCCGGAGATTTTTTATGATGATGTGTCATAATGTATTGACATGCTTTATGACGTGTCCTGATGGAATGGGCTTATTTTTTGGATCTGCTAGTTCAATAAAGTAGGAGGTAAGTTTGTGGGCTTTTCCTCCCTACTGATGGGTCAACTAGGCTGGCACCCAGTTGGGCTTATGTGTCTTGCTTGTGGCCTTTACTTCCTTACTAGTGGGCCAGTTGGGCTCGAGACCAGCTGGCTGACCTACTTTGTTTGTGGCCCGATTCAATATTTTGAGGGGGCATAAAAAATACTAATATAAATAAATCAATTTACAATATATTTAAATCAAAAACAAATGGGCAAAATAGACATTACAACACATAAATTAACTCCAGAAAAGGCCAAAAATAAATCCAACTCACACAAATGGTGAGTGTTGACACTCTCCATTAGTTTCTAAAGGAGAGAGGGTTTTTTACCTACAAAATTAACACAGGGTTTTCTTGTTATTTCACCAAAACATAGGGGGTGTTATGCAATTTACCCTTTTATTTTTATACTAGTCATTGTAGTACGTCGTTTTTAAGTGCATATAATAAATAATCTTTCATGTTTTTAAAGTATATATAAATAAATATAAAATATATAAACCAATATATCTATATCTATACTATATATAAAAATGTGAATCTCTCATGTGTTTGTTCCCCATTATGAAAAGACATCCATACCTTACTTAAGTAATCTTTATAATAATAAATAAAATTAGTTTATAAAACTATAAAATTCTATTAAAGAAAGACTATTTAAGAGATCTAATATCTTTAAACTACTTAGACAATGATAAATATATCCTACTAAAAAAATAGACTAATCATATGCCTACGGAATTAATGTGTTAGAAGATTTTTAACTACTTTAAAAATATTATCTTACTAGCCACAATATAACTTAAAATAAATAGTATCGGGATAATAGATAAAATAATAAACTTCCAAAACTATATATATATATATATATATGTATGTGAAAGAATAAATATCATGAAATTTTAAATAAAAATTATCAATTTTATTAAATTAGAAATGCTTTCGAAAACTTAACATGAGTGAATTCTTACTAATTGAGTTTAATTTAATATTAGTAGTAGAAAATTGTTTTGAGATTTGTAATTTTAATTTTTACCATAATATACCGGAGATAAACTAATACTATTAAGTGCAACTTATAATTAAATATATATAGTGAAAATTTCTAGAGCGTTTATTATTATTGTAAGAAGGCATTCATATCTTTACTGTGGTTCTCTTTTCAATAATAAATTAGAGGGATAATTATATTTACACCTCCTGATTTATGGCATGTTTACACAAACTATCCCTACTTTTTGTATAATTACATTAACCACCCCTAATTGCCAAAGAATAGGAGTACTTGTGTAATGATGTTGAATATTATTAAGGGTGTAAGTAATTTTTCAAAATGCAATGGTGGTTTATGTAAATAATTTTGATGTTTTTGGTATATGTGTAATTATAAAAAATAAATGGATGATCTCTATGAACTAGCCATATGTTACAAAGTGTAAATGTAATTATCTCTAAATAAAAATTAGTTATAAGAACCAAATTTTATCAAAGTAGAAAAGTATTTTTTTTTAATAAAAATTAAAACTTCATTCAAACCATAATTTCGGCCAAAAGTAGAGGCAAAATAGTCAGTGGGAGATACAACTCTCCAACATGATTGTAGTCAGCATCCTAACGGGGAAATGAGCTAAATGTATAGAAGTATTTGGTATTTCTAATTTGTCTTAATTACTTAGAAAATGAATAATATATTCTAAAATATAAATAAGCAAATACATTTTAATGTTAATTTGCTAGGAATAATATTAAATACATTTTTAGAAAAACTGATCTACCAGGCACTGTAAAATTTAAAATGAAAAGCATATGAGTAAGTTGTAAATATATATTAATCCAAACTTCAAATAAAACATAAAAAAAATAATAAAGAATAAGTATTAAAAAAATCATCAGTTTCGTTATAGAAGTATTATTGAAAATTTTAAAGCAAGTGACTTTGGAATAATTGCTTTTATCTTTAATATTAGTATTAGATAATTCTTTTTATATTATATTTTTACTTTTTTTCCATAATATAATAAAAATAAAATAATACTAATAAGTCCAATTTAGATTTAATTGCAATGACAATATATGCTATTTAAATGAAAAAATAGTAAACAATTTGATCAAAGTAAATAAAGTATTATAAGGTCATACTAAAAAATATGAAATACAAATGCGCAATTCAATATCAAACACACCATGTGAGCACCCACATAAAAGAATAATTACGGATGGCAATTGGACCCGATTTTTTTGAGCCACGACCTAGATGGGACGTAATACTCATATTATCGGGTTCGAGGTGGGTCCGGGTCCTAAAATATTGAACCCGTTGGGTCCAGGCGGGTTATGGGTTTGTATCGGACCCGACCCAAACCCGCCCCAGCCCCCGTCTATTTTTTAATATTTTTTTATTATTTATTTATGCATATGTAATACATTATTAATAGAAAATTATGACATTATAGGTACATTTTTAGAGACAAATAAGAGTAAAGCTCTCAGAACAGAGGGTTGTAGCCTTTCCAAGAGAAGGTGAGGCCCCAACCCCCAACAGGGGTGTTGCGGGAAAGAAGAGTGGGTATGCGGGCTTCTTTCATCCGCTTGGCAACCATAATTTTGTATATATAAAATTCTATATATAAAATATCAAAAATAATATAGTTGGATGTATTATTTGTATTATATAATTTACTTTATAAAAACAATTATGTTAAATTACTTAATTTTACAATAATATTTATTATTGCTTACTGGAAAATATTAGTTGAATGTATCATTTGTATGATATAATTGATTTTAGATAAAACTATGTTAAGTTAAATTGGATGGTATTTATTGTGAAATTAAAAGTTAGATAAATTTTTGTTTATATTATATAATTCATTGTATAAGGAAAAAATTATGTTAAACTACCTAAATCTAAAATGATATTAGTTATTGAAATAATAAAAAAGTACTTGATTGTATTCTTTGTACTATATAATTCATTTTAGATCAAATTCTATGTTAAAATATTAAATTTAAA
This sequence comes from Sesamum angolense, assembly GCA_034509725.1. NCBI lineage: Eukaryota > Viridiplantae > Streptophyta > Magnoliopsida > Lamiales > Pedaliaceae > Sesamum > Sesamum angolense. The sequence continues at coordinate 12,655,384 of JACGWL010000008.1, read as the reverse complement.
ATGATATTATTTGATAAAAAATAAAAACTTAATTGAGTGTATACTTTGTCACATACAACTAATTTGCTATTGAAAACTATATTAAAGTATATAAATCTAAACTAATATTATTTATTAAAAAAATAAAACATTAGTTGAATGTATTTTTTTGTATTATATAATTCATTTTTAGATAAAAATAAACTATGTTAAATTATTAAATTTAAATTGATATTATTTAATTAAAAAATAAAAATTTAAATCGGACAAAACGGGGCGGGTTTTTAAGGGATCAGGGCGGGGCAGGTCTCGGGTCCGAACAAACCCTCCCTGTTGCCATCACTAAGAATAATATTATATATAAGGATGTGCAAAAACTAATTTAGTTGAAAAAGAGTGTATACATCAAAATTTGTAAAGAGTAGTGAGTAAAATATAGGATCTCATGATTAACAAAAGTAACTTAAGTATTAATAATAAAAAAAATACCCACAAATAGAAGCACTAATTTTATATATTAAGTTGAAATTCTGTATGAAATCTCTCGTTATATAATATTCAATATTAAATTATCTTGTATGAACATAAAAGATTAAGTTTTTAATAACAAAAACAACTATTGATAAGAATATATAATACCAATTAAATTTAGATGAATTAATAGATCAAGAACCACACTAAAAATATAAAGTTGAAATGCAAAGAATAGCATTTTATGCAATAATATTTTAAATGTAAAAGTTAATGAAAATTGTAAATAATATTTTGACAAACTTTTGATAGTAATATATAATTTGAATAGTTATAGGACATTTCAATACAAATTACTATGGATACTATGGATATGTTTAATTAGATTAATTTTTATAGAAATATTTAATAATTGATTAGTTTAATATCATTTCACATCAATAAATTAAAAAAAAATAATAGTAATTTAGGGTGTTTTATAAACTGGAATTTCTTATAAAAAATTCAAAAATACGAGAATCGTTAATTTATTTTATATTGGATCTTTATATATATATTTTACTTTGTATTAATTTATTCTAATACAAAATTATTAAATATATTAATTATTAAATACAAAAAAGCAATTTTAAAGAATGAATCTTTTATTTAATATTATCAATTTAATATAGAGTGAGTTACAAATAACAAATTAAATGATTTCCTCATCAATTAAAATTGTTATTATCAAATTTTTTGAAAATATTTATATACTAATAATTCAATAATAGAACTATAAATAAGATTATGAGTTTAATATAATTAATACCAATAAATTCTATATTAACATCTAAAAATATAGTTTTACACATGGATTGCACGTGATATTTCCTAGTTATATTAAAAAGACAAAAAACTAATTTATCAGTTAATAAAATTAAGTTGAATAGTTTAGTTATCTTATTGGTTGAAGGTCATTTTTTACTTCAAATTGGTGTGACAGTGTCATTAACTATCTTTCTACTCTATATACTAATATTAATATAGATAAGATAAAGTATAGATTTACACATGGTATGTGTTCACACAAAATTTTGTGTCTGCAAAAGTAACTACAAGATAAGAAAAATATGGACAAATGAATTTATTTATTTAAAAGAGAAGTGGATAAATCTCTTATTTGAAAATAATCCTCTAATTCTTCACTTCAAATGTGGATCCAAGGGCTTGGAGCTTGCTCTTGGATATTGATGTGTAATATCCTCCAATTTGTAGAGTACACTACGTGTCACCTCGAAATTTGATATCAAGGTTTGATGATTTGAAGTCGAGGAAGACATCGAACCTTCGCGGTTGCATTGGTTTATTGTGGTAGAGAACTTTTCAACTTGAGTCCCTTTGAATTTATTGTGACTTGTGTGTTTGTCTGTATGTCATGATTTGTGAGGGTGAAGGCCCTTTTTATATACGTGAGTAGGGCTTCAGGTAACTTGTGGCTCATTTCATTAGGTTTGTACAACATGGACTTTGTTGGACTTTTAATTAGTAATTTATTCCGAAATTTTAGTGTCAATAAATGCCCATCATTGTCGGAAGCATGACTTGAAGTAAATTTTTTCTTTTTCTTGTGCAGGATCCACGAAACCACACTTGGATTTTGCATGTAACATTGAATAAGAAAGATTGCTCTTTTCTTTTCAGCAACCGAGTGATTTCTTTTCCCAATCATTTTATTTTATTTATTTATTTATTTGAGCAATCGAGCCCACCAAGGCAAAAGACCATGCGAACAAGAAATTTCCATAACAAAGCTTCCTCTTTTGAAGTCAACCGATTGCATTGGATTCATTTCCTTTAGCAAACCTCTTTGTGTTTTTTTTTTTTTTTTGAAAGGATCATGTCGGTAATTGATCCAGCACATATATTAGTTGAACCTTCCTTGTCCATATTTCTTTCTTCATGTGTTTTTGAAAAATATAGTAATTTTCCAATTCTCGTTAATGAAGAATTACTATAGTCATGGATTTTAATCAAGGTAGCACACTTGGAGGAGTCTTCGACTTGTTTCTCTCTTTCCCAACGTGATTTTTTTTTTTTTTTTGTTATTATTGTTCTTGATGCTTTTTCCATGAATGTCTGAACGAGCTTCTATTTACCATACAAGTACTATGGATTTTATCGCGTGTACCATGTGTTTGTGGTTTTGTCAATGAGAAGAGTTCTTGTCTTTCATCAATGTTTTCTGCTACACACATGCACATTCATTTTCTAATGTGAATTTCTTTATTTGACAAAGATGGGCTTCGAGGATCGCAACGAGCCATTCCCATGGGTCGTTATTTGAAGTGGCAAGAGCAACCTTGAGGTCAAAGGCACCATCTTGCATATTCATGGCCGACCAACAATGTTCCACTGCCTAAGGTTCAATTTTTTTTTTGTAGAATTCGTGCCTATCCATTATGTTTCGAAGAGACAATGAGGGAAACACTTGACTCCCGCTCCAATGCTTCGTCTGAATTCAAGGCTTGAGTGAATGAACCTTCTCTTCATAACGTTGAAGCCGACATTGAATTAGCACTTTCAAATCGTCACTTTATTATCAACGGGGCTCATGGAGGATTCCACAATCCAAGTTTGACGAGGTCTCTTTTTACAGAAGACATGCCACGTTGTTGTGCAATTATCCTCCAAGAGTCTCACAGTCATTCACACATCTTTGTTTTTTTCTTCTTTTGTTTTTTTAACGTGCATCAGCAACAAGAACTCCCTCCATAGAAGACGCACCAAACCATCACATAGGCATCCTCCACGAAGCCAAGACTTTTGCAGTTGTTCACGCATTTATTTCCACGCGCGTCAACAATAAGAACCTCATCCATGAACGAAGTGTTATGCCATCATGCAAGCATCCTAGCTAATCAAAGACTTTTGTGGTTGTTCGCGCATTTCTTTGCATGTGCATGGGCAACAAGAACCTCATCCATAGATGAAGTGCTAGGCTATAATGCAAGCATCCCTCACAAAGTCAAGATTCATGCCGCAACTTATGCATTTCTTTCTATTGCGTCTGCTACAAGAGCCTCTTCCGAGCTTTCCTCGAGCTATGGTGCTTTTCTATTAACGTCTTTCATGTCGTTTCATAGAATCTTCCATCTCCATGTTAGATGTTTACGGCTGCTTGTACTCGGGGAGTTCACCGATGAGGTTGTCCTTTCTTTTGAGGAGTTGTACTTGGCAATGACGCTTGTAAGCCTCCATGTCTAGAAATCATGAGTATCTGCTTTTGGCATGCTATCGGCTTCCCACGGATTCAGACAACATGCTCATCTTCAATTAGGTCGGACTTTGATTCATACGACGTCTTCTACACTTATCTGTTTAGCGAAACCCTTTATCTAATCTTTAGACAACCTTGCCAATTCTACTTGTCGAAGTTCTTGGTATTTGCCCCCAAGCCGTGAAGCATTTGATGAGAAGTCTTTTCCACCTAAGCGAGGAGACCTTTTCATGAAGATGAAGAGGGCCTTGTTCAGCTTCACGGGATATGGTCATGAAGAGGAAGAAGACTTTGATACTTGAAGATACTTCATGTTTGCAAAAGTAACAGAAACTTTGAAGAAGATATAGAAATTCTTCTTGAAGACTCAAGAGGAGACTTGACAACTTCGAAGTGGTTGTCGGAATGCTTAGCATTTGACACTATTGTTTTTTGGTTACTTTTGCGTTCTTATGATGTAAAAGAAATACTTATTTTTTTGTTCATGGCGACTTGATTCTTCTTCGATGCTATTAAGCAATTGGAAGTGATGACTTGAACTTTGATGTAGGAGGAAGGGATGAGGGGCAGAGATAGTCCCATCAGGTGTGCCAGAAATTTATTCACACAAATTTTTGTGTCTGCAAAAATAATTACAAGGAAAAAAAATATGGACAAATGAATTTTATTGATTTCAAAGAAAAGTGGATACAATCTCTGATTTGAGGACAATCCCCTGATTCTTCACTCTAAATGCGGATCCAAGTGCTTGAAATTTATTTTTTGATATTGATGTGTGATCTCGTCCAGATATGTGGAGCAAACTACGTGTCACATTGAAATTTGATATCAAACCTTGATGATTTGAAATCAAGGAAGACGTGGAACCTTCGCGGTTGCAGTGTTTTGTGTGGCAGAGAGCTTTTGGACTTGAGTTCATTTGGATTTGTTGGTACTTGTGTATATGTTTGTATGTCATGACTTGTAAGAGGTGAAGACCCATTTTTATAAACGTGAGTAGGGCTTTAGATAGTTTGGGCTCACTTAATTGGGCTTATATACTATGGGCTTTGACATGAATTAATTTTTCGTGGATTGTATTTGAACATATATGTAGCCCAACTCATTCGTTTATTTTGAATTGACTCAATAAGAACACATCTGCCCCAAATTTGGTATGGGTTCATGAACTCATTCTTTTGAAAATATAAAAAGTTCAAATTTATTATGAATTTTTATTTTGAAATTCAATTATTAGCATTTTTATTTGAACTTTTAATTAATAATTCACTCCAAAATTTCAGTATCATACAAAAAAATATGCACATGCATACATATAAAGAAATTGGCATTGAGGAGAGAAAATATACTATTCCAGCAGCACCATTGACAAGAACTCTAACAGAGGCTTTTGTCTTATATGGGGGGAGGATCGGAATCTCAGAGCTGCAGCGTTCTTGAATTAGTGTATTTATGTTGAAATTCTGTATGTATATATTATTGGTTTGAGTTGTTGAAGATGTAGCGAGGATCGAGATATGGCGAATTACGAGGAAGATGTTGTGTGGGATAAGCTTTAATTGGCAGCATGCCCACCAACACCATCATCATCATCGTCAAAAGCAGCCGCCAATGCCATCACTCTTATATAATTAAGCTGCTTCTGTTTTAATCATTTATTGCAACGCGCATGCACAATAATTATTAATTATTGCTTCTATAAACAACTTTTCAAAAAATTTAAATTCAAATTGAGTTTGGTTAAATTTTTGTCAATTATATGATAAAGGAATAATTACACTTTTTTCTTTTAGATTTGGTATAATTACACGTAAGTCCCCTATGATTTGAAAAATTACACTTAACATTCTTAAGATTTGTTTCCATCTAACAAATTAGTTCATCCGTTAGTTAAAATTTACTAAATTTAATGATATTAATAGAAAAATTGATTAAAAATTTATATATACCCTCGATTGACTTATTACTGACTCATTGTAAGTCAAATTAATTTTTTCGAACTAAACTACCCTTACAATAGTGAAAATATTTATTTGACCTGCAATAAGTCAGTAATAAGATAATTGAGAGTAAATATAGATTTTTAAAATTTTTTTTTGTTAATATTAACAAATTCGGTGAGTTTTGACTTACGGAAGGACTTTTTCATTAGAAGGAAGCAAACCTTAATGATGCTAGGTGTAATTTCTCAAACCATGGGGGGTCTGCATCTAATTACACCAAATTTTAGGGGATGGAAGTATAAATATCCCTATGAATAATGTATATATTTAGGAATAATTATATTTTTTTCATTTGAAATTTGGTATACTTACACGTAAACTCCATGTAGTTTGAAAAATTACATCTAACATCCCAGAGTTTGCTTCTATCCCCTCCATTGTCCATCGAATTTGTTGATATTAACAAAAAAAAATTGAATGAAAATTGATATTTACCCTCAATTGACTTATTACTGACTTATTGCAGGTTAAATATTTTTTTTGGCTAAACTACCCTTATAATAGTGAAGATATGCCTCCTCACATTCATTAACACGTAAAGATATATGAGAGTAATTTGATCATAAAAGTATTTATTTGACTTGCAATAAATCAATAATAAGTCAAAAAATTGGATGTAAATATAGATTTCTTTTTTTAATTTTTTGCTAATATCAACAAATTTAGTAAAGTTTGACTAACGAATGGACTTTTTGTTAGATAGAAGTAAACCTCAAGGATGCTATGTGTAATTTTTCAAACCACAGGGGATCTATGTATAACTACACCAAATCTCAAGGGAGAGGAGTGTAATTCTCCCATATATTTATCGTGTGATTAATATACAATTTTAAAAAAATATCAACTTGATTTTAGTAAAAAAAAAAATTCAATACCACATGTATTCTAACAATAGTTAATATTATGAAAAATATTGAGCAATTGTGATAAAAATAAAATTACGATTTTACATTTTTTTTATTTGGTTCGAGTAGATAGTATTAATTTTATATTGATATTTTAAATTGCAGTCATTTATAAGATAGGAATCTTTTTAATTCTTTTTTCATGTTTTGTGCTTGGGGTACGATTAATTGGTTGCTTCAATCTCATCAGATTCTAAAAATTATTCTTTAAATTCAATTATGGTCATGGTTTGATAACTTGTACTTAAAGTCGATGTTGGTTTATTCTTGATTTTGGAGCGTTTGACAACTTAAATATTTATTAGTGATTCTGGAGGCACTTGATGGTCGTTTATTTGAAGTGATGGGATAAATTAAAAATTGATAAATTACGATATCTTTTACTTAAAATTTAAATAATTGATATTCAGCCCAATCACTATAAGTAAATGGTCCTCAAGATATAGTCATTTTTTGTTGTTCAAACACAATAACGTGTGTTTCGTTAAAATTGAAATTTCTAATTATTTGGCCAACTACAATTTTACTAAATCAAATATCACAAAATTACTGTTTAAAAAAAAAGAATTATAAATCTTGTTACAATCAATTCTTCCAAAGCTAGGCCAAGCTCATCACTTTTAACAGTAAAAAAGAAAAAACCTACTCTGAGTTACATTCACTATTTACACTCACTCAATTATATAATAAGTATTATTGATATACTTATTATGTGATTAATTTTTTTTTCGTACTTTAGGCAATGCGTTTGTCTAGATTCACCTAATATGCTTTGAGGTAAGAATTAATTGGAATTTTTTATGCACTCTAATATATTTATTTATTAAGTTTTGGTACATTAAAATTTGAATATTTTCAAATTCTATCATCACAATTGGTTATGGCTCAAAATGTTCAATGGATCGAGCTGAGTTGACATGGCCCAAGATCGGATTAGCCTAATAAAAAAGTTTGGCAGGTCTGAACCAGGCCCAAATTAGGATTGGATTGGTCCAGGGTCCATTCTATCAATTTGGGCTAGTGGGTCGGCCCTATTGGGCCATTTATTTTCTTCGTTATAATATTGTATGACATATAATTTTTAGTTTATTTATCTGAATTGACTATATTAGTAAGTTTTTTAAAAATTTTGAAACTCCAAAACTTTTTATATTTGTTGTTCAATTTATATATCTTTAGCACATTAATTCATTAATACTCTCTATTTATATTGCCCAAAGTTTGTTTTAAATATTTTTAGGCTTATTATAATCTAAGTTTATTATTGTAAGTTTGTTAGTAAAATTATTATTTATTGGGTCGGATTTGGACTAGGCTGGTTCTTCACAGCCTTAGATTGGCCCGACCCATGTGTGCCTTAAGTAACAACAGTCTATGTGAATTATAGATTGCTTAGAAAGATACTAATAAATTATCTATCAAATTATCAATGTATCGCTCATTTTGATAGAAGAATACAAATACAATCTTTTGAAAGAAAAATAAATCATTCAAAAGGCTAAAGAAAAAATGAGTCATGACTACATCAACTTCTCTCTACGCATAATGATTTCCATGCACATACTAAGGCAAAACCTATGGCTATTGAAGATGACAGTGAGGGCTCTGGTTAGGCGGAGGAGAATGAGATAGCTAGAGATGGAGATAGGATCAAACAATTGTTTGATTTTTAGAATTTTGAGTAACTTGCTAAATAGGTTCTAAATAATGGCGATGAGGATTCATCGAGTCGCAACAACTTAGGTGAATTTGTTTGGGGAGGGTAGAGCCAAGAAAGCAGATTGTATGAGGGCTCTAGTGTAGAGTATTGGCAAAGGAGGTCTAACGATTGATGCGATCGAGCTGCCAACACATACGGTACCAGTAACTGAGGGGACTATAATGGAGAAGAGGCCGATTTTTGTGTGTAGCGGCACATAAACCGTAGCCCTAGCCATGCAAATCCAAATGTTGAGGGGTTTTAGAATTCCACGTGGAAAATATTGAAGTACGTCCCACCTGAACACCAACATGGAGCAATCGTTGTTCGGCATACATCAGCAGTGGCTAAGCAAGGGATGAGGCGTTGCTATGCAACAACTGTGGGATATTTTATTGGAAAATGCTCGTATTTTCCATAATCTTATGGCGTTTGCACAATCTATTTGGCCTAATGTTCAAGAGGTTTTAACACCATCAAGTTTACTTCTTTCGATTCGAACAATAGTTGCTATAGAAGAAGTGATTAGGTTAACCTATCATTCTACAGTAGTGGGAACAAAGGATGAATCTGGTTAAGCATCAATACCAAACCGTGTATGGGTGAAACTAAAAAACCTACCACTGGAGTTTTGGATTGAGGAAGGATTGAGCGTGGTGGCAAGTGGTGTGGTTAGACCCTATATCAGCATTTGATAAGTTATGTTTGCGTATTAACTATGCACGAGAGTGTGTTTTAATTGTTTTAAGCACTACACTCTCTAAATATCTTGTTGTGATGCTACTTGCAGGGAGGGGGGGGGCACACCCTATGCCGGATTGACTTGGAATGTGAATAGACGCCTAAGAAGTGCACTCTATGTCAGGAGTTAGGCCATATTTTGGGCTCTTGTCAAGGTATATGTACAAAAACCCCAAATACAGGTGCATCTTGCAGCACCTTCAAAGATACATATAACTACCATAGGCAATCCTTTATGTACTAGGAGCCAGGATATTGTGAGCTCTCAAGGGAAAGATGTGGTGTTGTATAATCTATTTGGTGTCCTAAGAGAGTAGTAGCGGGAGGAGGTGTTGAAAGCAACAAAAGGCTTTAAAGAATGCAACTGTGTTGAAGATTATACATAATTAAACTAGCAGCTTGAAATGTATTTGTCCTCAATAAGCGACACCACCAATGCGTTGTTCAAACACCCATTAAAGATTATGACATAAAAGTGGTTGGGTTATTGGAAACAAGGGTGGCCAGGACTAATACTAACCGAATACAGGCTACAGTTAGTAGCACGTGAGCAAGGTTTGTTGACTATAATAGGGACCATAGTACTCGAATTTGGGTGGCGTGGGGAGTTGGGGGTGGAGCTTCTTGAAAGTTAGGCACAAGTAGTCCATTGTCAATTTGAAAAACATAGTCAGCAACATGGCATGGATTATTTCATTTGTCCATGGTTCCTTTGACCGTATAGTAAGATGGCTACTATGGGATTTCCTGGAACATACAACAACAACAACTATTGGCATTAAGAAATAGATTGTGTTTGGGGACTTCAACATAGTCTTAGATGAGAATGAAGTATGTGGTCAAAGGGGGTATTCATTAGATAGGCTGCAAAGTAATTTCAACAATGTTTGTTAGGTGCAGGGTTGATGTCGTTACCAGTAAAAAGGATTAGATTTTCCTAGCGCAACTACAATGAGGGTGACAAGAGCTTATGGAAGAAATTAGATAGAATGGTAGTAAATGATATTTTTTTCAAGCAATGGCTTGTGTGTCATTATTCATGCACACTGCAAAAGGGCGTCTAATCATTACACGCTGCAAAGGACATCAGATCATTGCCCATCGTATTAGCATACGACAAGTAAAAGTCTATTCAAATATGATATTTTTTGGTGCATAAGTAGCAATTCTTATAGTCAGTATAACAGATATAGAGGCATCAGATATTAGGGATGAAAATGTATAGCACTACGTTTAATTTGAAATATTTGAAGTCATATCGTGTTGGGCTAGTTAATGAGCAACAAGTATTAAGCATGGTACAATTGGTTACTACTATTGAAGTAAAATAAGCATTGTTCGAAATTGATGGTGACAAAGTCGTGACCCAAATGATTATACATCGAAAATCTATAAAGTGGTATGGACAATAGTTGGAGGGAAGTGAATGAAGTAGTGCAACAAATTTTTTAGATGGGGAAGTTATTAAAATAATTGAATGCCACTTCAGTCACATTAGTTCCCAAGGTCCAGAGTCCAAAAAAGATTGGAGAGTTCAAGCTAATCTCAAATTGTAACGTGCTTTATAAAGTTATCACAAAAATTTTGGTGGCTAGGATGAAAGAGGCATCAAAATCCTTAGTGGATAGATAGATGTTAGAATGTGTTTATCCTAGGACGGAGGATGAGTGATAATATCTTACTGGCTCAAGAGTTGTTGTAGGGTTATAACCAAGCCTATCTACCACCACAATGCATGTTAAAGGTTGAGATCTGAAAAACTTATAATTCAGTGAAGTGGGGCTTTTTGGAAGCTATCCTATTGTTGTTTGGGCTCCCATCAAGATTTGTTGGATTGATTATAGAGTGTGTTAATACAATCTTTTTCTTAGATACATATAAATAGACAACCTAAAAGTATCTTTTCAGGGTGCTAAGAGCAGGGGGATCCCATGTCACCTTTCCTTTTTTGTATTAGTCTTAGAATCACTTCATGTATTGATTAATGGAAGGAGAACACACTCCGTAGGATTTCAATATCATTAGGAATGTAAAGAGCAAAACTTGTTCATACTCGGCTTTGCAGAAGACTTGTTAATATTTGTAAAGCTGAGGAGGTGTCTTTGGTTTTATTCAAGCAGTGTTTGAACAGTTTTGAATTCTCAAGCCTCATCAACAATATGGGTTAGAATCAAATGTTCATATCAAAGGTGGCAACTAATGTAAGAAATATGTTGGAGTCAGTTCTTAACATCCGAATTGGCGCATAGCCTATTAGTTACCAAGGGGTTCCATTGATCGTAGGCAAACTCACCAAGAGTAACTGTATTCCTCTGTGTAGAAAATTAACGGGTGGATAAGTACTTGGGGTTCTTCACTTCTCTCATTTACTAGCAGAGTCTAGCTCATTAAGTTAGTGTTGTCTTCTTTTCACATATATTAGTTAGAGGTGTTTGTATTGCTGAAGGGTGTGATTAGAGCGACCGAATTGAGATTTCGTGTCTTTCTTTGGAAAGGCAATAACAGACAAACATGAATGTGGCATGGGAACAAGTATATCTGCCGAAAGAAAGAGGATTGGGCATTCAACTTGTGTTACCTAGGAATATTACATCAATGAGCAAACATTTATGGGATGTTATCAAGCAAGATAAGAACTCTTTATGGGTAGAATGGATATAGAAGTAGAAATTAAAGAGGAACATAGTACATAGACTAGATGGTGGGAGTATTTTCAAGTTCATGGGAGTGGAAACGACATATAAAACCCAAACAACAGTTGCTTCCAGGAATTGAGTTTAGAGTGTACCAGTGGAGATACATTCAAACTATAGCAAGATCCGTGGCATGCAATAGTTTGCCGCAAGCATACCTTGAAGCAATAATGATAACAAAGATTTCTAGCGAGGCGTTGCTTGTACAGGTAGCATAGGATGGACACTGGCAATGGCAGGTGGAATTGAGCAATGATATCGCTCAGACTAGGGTGAACCTTCCTCCTATCTATGGGGGCCCGAATGTCATTGCATGGAGAAGTTCATCAAGTGTATAGTCTGTTAAGGAAGGGTTGAAGCTCTTCAAACAACCGAGTCAGAGGGTGTTGTGGAGTGGTTTGACCGGAAGCAAGTTTCAGATTACTAAGCACAAACGATTGATTGGCTATCTTGAAGAGATTGACCATGTTGGATAAACCATGGCTTCCACAAACCTTTGGTTCTCTCTACAACGAGTAAGAACTTAAGACACAAAATCACATGTTCTTTGATTGTAGTTTTGCAAGGGGATGCCTTGCTATTCTTAAGCAACAAATCTGATTTTATTGGCCATATCAACATGATTTGTAGCTTTTATTAAAAAAAAAAATTCCTATTGAAATATTACTTACATCCCAAATTTATTACTAATGGTTCTATTTTTTTTTAAATTTTCAAATAAAATTCTTTATACCATAAACATTCTCACAGATTTTATAAATATGCTTAAATATTTCATCCTTTCAAAGTTTTATGTCCAAGCAAAGTCCACAAGAGTGTACTATAACTTTAATTTCTTTTCTTTTGTGATAAATTAATAATACAGAGATGGGACTAACACAACAATTTTTTATAACGTGAGCATGAATCTTATTACTATTATTTAAAGACAACCAATTCATCATATATACTCCACCAATATGTTTATATATAATATATATGATACATGATGAACAAGACGATCAAAACATGATATGACAAAAACATTGCAATAAAAAATAATTCAAAAACTTAGATACGACTAACATTAAATTTGTGCCCAACAAAATTGCGCTATGTGAAAATAATATATTAAATATTAATTTTTTATTTATATTTTAAAATTTTAATCAAATTTAATTTTTAAAGTAAATAATTAATTAATTGATATTAATTTTTATTTTCTGGCCAATCAAATGACTCCAAGTGTCAAATCTCATATTCTTGGCAAGTGCATCAAATCTTCCAAATTAAGCAAGTGCAAGTCAATTTGAAAACAAAATCGTATATTGCAAATATGAAAGCAAATGTCAAACAAATCACAAATGTCCGATAAAATTGTGCCTTCTCATTAAGTAAATAAGAAAAAATCTCCAACCTACCACTATAAATAGGGGTGTTTTTCAATAATTCAAACACACAGAATTGAAGACACAATCAAATATAGAAACAAGAGAGTATCGAAGAAGTCTCAAATCCTCTCAAGTAAAAGTCAAGAAAAATCCACGACGTTCAAAGCAAAGTCAAGGCGTTTGTCGCGGAAATTGCTCAAAATCAACATTTGATTCGTGAAGAAGTCAAAAGACCCGCAAATTAATGTTATCAAGACACAAATCCATCTTGGCGGAAGATCAAAAAGTCAAATCCACTAAGATATATTCTAGTTCAAGTCAAGTTCTCCAAGTTTATAGCGTTCAATTTGAGAATAAGTCAAAAGACCCATAAATTAACGTTATTGAGGATCCAAGTCAACAAAAACAGACAGACGCACAAGTCATAACAAATCCAAAGGGACTCAAGTCCAAAACTCTTTGGCACAATGAAGCACTGCAATCGTGAAGTTCTACGTCTTCCTTGGCATCAAATCATCATTGATACCAAATTTCAAGGTGACATGTACTTTGCTCCACAAACCCAGAGAAGATTACGCATTCACATCCAAGAACAAGTTCAAAACCCTTGGATCGATATTCGAAACGAAGAATCAGGCATAATGTTTGGATTTGTGTTTTGGGTGTTTTGTTTTGGTGTTTTTAAAATATAGAGAGAAAAATAGATATAATAAGTGTGTGTTTAAGATAAATTGTATGTTTGGATTTGTGTTTTGAAATAATATAAAATAGTTTAAAATAAGTGGTGTATGTTTGATGTTGGGATTTGGGAGACAAATGTTACTGTTGATTGTCAAATCATGTCTTTTTTTTATATATAAATATTATATGTTTAATGTTACATTTTTTGTTGACAAAAAATACTGTTTATTGTCAAATCATATCTTTTATAATTATATTTATATATATAAGTGTGTGTATATATATTATACATAAAAAATTCAAAAACAAAAAAAACACCCAGGTAAGGTGTAAAAATAGAAAAACAAACATTGGGTGTGTTTTATTTTGTCTCGAAAAATGCCCAAAACAAAACAAGACACAAAAACAAACAAAGCCTGGGGATTTTCTTCAAATCAGATTGTATCCACTTTTCTTTTAAATCAAATAAAAATTCTTTTGTCCATATTTTTTTGGTCTTGTAATTATTTTTGCAGACACGAAAATTTGTGTAAACATATATATATTATTTTATACATAATTCTTATAAATATATATAATACTTGACACCCTAAAATAAAAAAAAAAATAATATTAAAATAATATGAACTTGTCTTAATGCCAAGTAGATGACTTAAAAAATATGCATAACTAAACAACGTGCCCAATATGGTGTTTTTTTCCCCCCTAGTTTTAGTACACGTAATTCCATATTCAATAGCTACGCCAGTCACTAAATGTAGCACCCTCTAATGGTACTATAACTTTATTTCACTTAAATATCATATTTAAATTAAATTTTATTTATACATATAATTATGCATATAATTCAGTTCCTAGAGAGTATATTTATAAATACGTAATCTCGTCATCACCACTAACAAATTATTAATCTCATCCACAAGATTATACATAAGTCCATCAAATACCACATAATAGAACCATTATAATTAGTCACATGCCATCCTTATTTTGAATTCATACTTATACAACTCTAAAAGGTGATTTCTATTTTTATTCACGAATGAGAAAATAATTACATACTGGCTCGACCTAACTGAAATGCAAGGTTTGGACATAGTCCTCGATGGGTAGGAATCTATTCCTGAAAAATGTTAGTAGATGAATGAGCCTACAACTCGATAAGTAAATAACCGGCATCACCTATATATATACATAAAGTATAATTTCAAACAAAACAAAATAAGCAATAAATGTAGTATATAATCAATTTAGTTCCCATACATTATTACACAACGCAACTTACTCATAACAAGACAATCCAGTAAACTCCTCTTTTCCTAATTTACTTACTAGAAGGTGATATAATTTTTTTCTCGACCAACTCAATTTCACCATTTATTTAAACATATCAAATACTACACGTGGTGATTTATTAAAGTGTTGGTGCATTTTAATTAATTTTTCTTTTATGATAATTAATTAAAGTACGAAAATTTGGACTAACACACCAATTTTTTATAACGTGAGCATGAATCTTATGAGTATTATTTAAAGATAATCAATTCAAGATATAGTCCACAAATATTATATATATATATATATATATATATTATCTATAATTTATTATTAAGGCGGAGCATCTTTTTGGTGTCTCTCCTTTTTTTGGTCTATTTTTTATTTATATTTTTTAATTTTGTTATTAATTCATCTTATAACTTCTCACTCTCCCACTACCTTTTATATTTATTTATTCTTTTTTTCTATATATTTCTTCTTAATGCTATTTTATTATAAAATTAATATTAATTTATATATATTTTATTAAATAAAAATTATTTTATTTTAAATAGTATTATAAGATTTACACACACATAGTGTGTGCCACAAATACTAATAATAATTAAAAATACATAAAATTCGGGCTAAAACTACAATATATATTTTTTTTTAAAATATAAGTGAGCATGAATGTTATGATTATTATTAAAAGACAACCCACTGATCATATCGAATCATCAATACCAATAATTTTCATATCTAAATTGATTTCATATTATATAGGTAGATGTGCCTGCCCATAGCTCGCCTGACTCCTTTTAACTTCTGAGTGTGTTGTTTGGTGTTCTATTAAATCGAATTGAAAAATAGGTACACTCTATTTATATCTCGAATCAAATTATTCAATTCGATTCAATAATATATCAAACTTTTTTTTGATTCGATACAGTTCAGTAATTGATTGGGTGAATTTTTCGAAGAATCTTCATTGTTCTCTGTTTTAATAATATACAAATTGATATTCGATTCGAGTGGGTTAACTATAAATTAAAATAAAAACTGAACTAATAATTGAGATTTTAAAATAACTTATAATGAGGGTCTGAATCAAGATTCCGAATAGTATTTTTGGTCCCATAAGTTAGACCCTTTTCACTTTTGGTCCCATTCGTTACGGGATTAGCACTTTTGGTCCCGTAACTTACTAAAATTAGCAATTTTAGTCCACCATCACTTTTCCGTTAGCTTTTTAACGGAGACAGCCATGTGCCTAGCACGTGGCCGTTAATTTTTTTTGCTGGAGGGAAAAAATGACGCCCTTTATTCCTTAGTATCATTTTTGGGGGAATATAACCACCATTGAGGGCCAAAACACAAATTGAAGTAAATTACGGCAAAGAATTGTGATTTCTCTCCTCTTTCACAAAAAAAATACTCTCAAATCATTCACAAAGTCCACTTAAAATTGCTCAAGAAAGGAATAGCTCCACCAGGATTCAAAGTATTTTACTATGTTGGTGTTTTTGTTTAAACTATTATGTACAGACCTTCAGTTTACTTCCAGTATCAATAATATTGTCTTTTTGCGGGTGTTCTAACACTCGGACCATTGATTTTTGTTTTTTCCTCAACACTTGTTATAATTTTTACAGAATTAGTACAAATTGCAAGACAAAAAAGATTTACTGAAACTTAAAGACACTTTCTAAAGCATGATAGACCCATTAGACTGAAACTTACATTGATTGAACTACATATTACATTGAAGCTTCCCTACACTTCCATACAACATCATAAACGAACTACATTCAAACTTCCCTAAGGCACTTCAACAATCAAACAATATCGGAGTTGATTTACCTCTTTTTGCAATACGAAAATTTCAGCCTCTTTTTTATCTAATTTTTGAAGAAGTGCGGGAATAATGTTCTTCGCCATGCGCATATTGATGGGTCTTCCCATTAAATCAAACCACACTAGTTTTGTGACAGAGGAGAGAAATCACATTTCTATTTCACTTTTGATTTCAACAATTGGGAAGGTGGGGAGTATTTTTTGTGAAAGAGGAGAGAAATCACAATTCTTTGCCCTAATTTTCTTCAATTTGTGTTTTTGGCCCTCAATTGTGGTATATTCCCCCCAAAATGATACTAAGCAATAAATGGTGCCATTTTTCCCTCCAGAAAAAAAAATTAACGGCCACGTGCTCGGCACGTGGCTGTCTCCGTTAAAAAGTTAGCAGAAAAGTGACGGTGGACCAAAATTGCTAATTTTTCTAAGTTACGGGACCAAAAGTGCTAATTTCGTAACGAATGTGACCAAAAGTGAAAAGGGTATAACTTATGGGACCAAAAATGCTATTTCCCCTAATAACATGTATAAATCCATAAACCCGTTTGGCATTCGATACAAATTGAAATTTTAATTTTGAATGATTAGATATTCAAATTTGATAGTTAACGAATTCCCATTTCAAAATGGTGAAAACTTCCCTCTTTTCTGTAATGATGCGTTATTTGATCAGTAAGATTGAGATCACATAATTTCTGACAGTTCTACTTTTATCAATATGAGTATAAGTACATTAATTTCTGACAGTTCTACTTTTATTCTATTATTACAATAATCATATTATTCACAATTACATTATTATCATAGATAACAACTCCTGCTATACAAACAACATCCCATGCACCTGGCGGATTTGAACTCATGACCTCTAAGACTACGGGGCTTCAGTCTCGCCAACTGAGCTATGGCTCATTGATAGTATTATGTTGATTCTTTGTCCGGTGAGTTCGAGTTTAGTGTATTTTTACTTCTAAAGTAGTATATTGTTCATTTATCTTGTTTGAGCATATTTATTGATTTGAATTATCGATATATTAAATTGATTTTTGAATTTGAATGAATTAAATATGTAAAACAGTCGGCACACTTAAAAAAAAAAGAAAAACATCCCTCCTTTCTACTTATAGAGTTCCAAGAATCAGTCCACATATATATATATATATATATGCAATGAGAGACTATAAAACTGGGAGTTTGGCCAATTTTGATTTGAGCAGAAGGCCTCTTTCAACATAATAATAATGCTGGGTAGTAGGTCTGCATTGTTCATCCAGCGCTGTTTATCTGTGAAGAAGCCCAGTTATGGCTACAGGAGGCTGATGTCTCTCTCCGGCAGTCCGCTTCTTGATGATTCCGACAACATAGTCAGTTTCTGATAAATCCATGTTGAAAAGACCTTATCATTTTGACTAAGAAGTGGTTGTTATTGTTTGGGTAAATGTTTCAGGTTGATGTTGAAGGGTTTGGGAGTTCAAGAACAGCAATTCTAAGCAGACCCTCTTCGCTGAATGCTATTAATATACCAATGGTTAGTTGTTTTGGTTTACTGCTCTGTGTGTGTGTGTGTGTTAGGAAATTACAATATGGGGGGTTGTTATTACATCATTTTACTAGTTTTTGGCCCATAATCTACGTAAAAACCTTGTGTATGGATGGTGCAATAGGTCTCCCAGCTTCAAGAGTTGTACAAAAGTTGGGAGGATGACCCTGATATTGGCTTTGTAGTCTTGAAGGTATTTCTTTTTCCCCCCAAGAAATCCCTTTGTTTGGTTGTGCAATTAGAAAATTTTGAAGTGTTATAGTTTGAAATTCTTGAAGGGCAGAGGCAGGGCATTTTGTGCTGGTGGAGATATTGTTTCTCTCTATTATTTGATGAAAGAAGGTCCAATTAACTCTCTCTCTCTCTCTCTCTCTCATATGTGTATATGCATGTATGTAGTGTTGTTCTTGGATTATATTTGTCTAATAAGTATATAATCTATTTCTGTTGATGGTGAGAATAGTTATTCATTCTGATCGCCAGCCTCTTGCTCTATTTTTTGGCTCAATTTTCATGCAGGGAATCTAGAAGAGTGCAAACAGCTTTTCCGGAAAGCCTACAGTTTGATGTACTTTATTGGCACTTATTTAAAGCCACACGTAAGTACTGAAGCATCGCTCAATCGTTTGCTCGTTGTTGCATGCATGATTGTCATGTGTGTATATCAGTACTGCATTATCAGTTGCTTCTCCTACTTCCTTTTACTCTAACATACTGGTAAGAATGTCGAAAAGATAGGTATCGACAATGTCGTGTGTTGATTTCAAATCTTGTTCTGCTCAGAAGAGACTTATGTGGTTTGTCTAAGTAATGGTTGATCATTGGATTAGATTAAGAAGTACCATGATTTTGGAAAGAAGATATGTTAATGTTTCGATTATTTCTTTCCTTCAGATGGGAATTTATGACGACTCAGTTTGGTGCAGGTGGCGATCTTAAACGGGATTACTATGGGTGGTGGCGCTGGAATTTCAATCCCTGGCACGTTTCGTGTTGCTACTGATAAAACTGTATGATTGACATAATCTCACTTCAGTTTTAGTCCTTCTCTTCATTGTTGTTCAATAAGAGGTATTTAGAGTCAGTTTGAGTACGCTATCATCTGTGTGCATATGTTTGTGTGTGTGTGTATATATATATATATATATATATGCAACATGTTTCGCTCATTGTCAAAGAGCTTGGATTTGTCTTTGCTGGAAGTTTGAAAGCATGAAGCTTGAAATCGACAAGTTTTGGTGTGATGCCCCGTCCACATGAGTTAAGAGCTGATACAGTGAACTCCTAATAAGATTTGGCCAAAGAATCCAAGTTCATCTACCCAACGTCCCCATTTTGACGAGTCGTTCATAGCCGAATTTACCATGCACGGAATAGGTCCGGAGACATTTGTGCAGAAAAATCCTAACCGGGATACAACAATAGATCTTAGATGAGAACTTAGAACTCACAAATATAAGAAATGTCATAATCTTAATCCTGAGCCTGCAATTTGACTATTCTGAAAACTCTTTTCTGATATTTCTATGAAACTTCTACTGTGTTTCCAAGGAAAAATTGTGCATTTCGGCTCACACATTGCACGTAACTTTATTTTTTTTTCTGATTATTAAAGTAGATTTGAGCTGATAACTGCAGATTTTGCTCTCCTGAGACATTAATTGGCTTGCATCCAGATGCTGGGGCATCCTTTTACCTCTCTCGTTTGCCTGGATATTTGGGTAAATTTCTTATGTCCATTAGCGGAAGTTCTCACCTGGTCGGGCAGCTGATTACACCTCACATCTGTTAATTGTTTCCAGGAGAATACCTGGGCCTGACGGGCGAGAAACTTAACGGGGCAGAAATGATATCATGTGGACTTGCTACTCACTACTCACTTTACACAGTTAGTCTACTAATTATCTTTTGAGTTCTTTTAGATCTTCGATGTCGTTTCTGATTACCTGGTGGACTTTTCTTGCGATTTCATCATATCGTTTATCTGAAATCCAGAAACGGTCGAAAGAAAACTACGAAACTTGGTGACTGGCGATCCCTCTGTTATTGAGACTTGTTTAGGAAGTCTTGGAGATCCTGTTCAGCCGGATCCGAGTAGTGTCGTTCACAGGTACTTGTCTGCTGGGCAGCAGCTGTGAACTAGTAGCTCTTTATTGAAAGATTGTGTCTAATGTGATTGTGCTATGATCTATTAGATTATTATGATTTAAGTTGATTAATTATTCTGTCAGGATTCAAAACACTCAACAAATGTTTCAGCCGTGACACTGTCGAGGAAATTATCGAATCTTTGGTAAGCACGTAACGGTTATTGACATTTGACAGCACCGCAAACTTCTGTAATCTCAGACGTTCCTTTTATATGATTTCTGGAAGTAGCTGAGAAACAAATGCATGCATGTCCTGAACGTTAGCCATCGTTGTTTCATGTCACGTTCTTTCCATGATAGTAGGACATCATAATTGATAAGCTTAAAATGTTATTGAGGAATAGAAGAATTAAGGCTTGATTTCCCTAGGAAAATGAGGCTGCAAGAAACAAACGACGCATGGTGTGTATCAACCATCAAGAAACTTAAAGAAGCTGCACCGTTGAGCTTAAACATCTCCTTAAGATCTGTAAGACCTCCTTCCTCTGCAAACGCTATTACGTATTGCAGTGAGGAAAATTGCTTTGATGAATGTGCAGATACGAGAAGGAAGGTCTCAAACTCTCGAGCAGTGCCTTATTCGTGAGTACAGAATGTCCTTACGGGCAATCTCCGGGCAGATAACCGGTGACTTCTGCGAGGTATAACGTTTCTCTGAAAATGCAGTTCTTCTATTGCAAGTGATGGGCTGGCTTTTCATGAACATCCCACTCCTTTACTCCCTTGTTAGGGTGTTCGAGCAAAGCTAGTAGACCAAGATTTTGCACCTAAGGTATACTGAACTGTGCCAAGTATGGATCTTTTTTGTGTATTAATAATGTAAGAAAACTGCCATGCTTGCTTGATTGTCATTCTGCAATTATAAGGCTGTTGGTTTTTGTGAGAATTGCAGTGGAATCCTCCAAGCTTGGAGCATGTATCTCAAGACATGGTTGATCAATACTTTGCACCTCTACCGGCACTTGAGCCTGAACTAGAGCTTCCTATGAAGCAACGGGTGGCGTTCTAATGTGGAAATAAGTTATAAAGAAAGTTGCAAGTTACGCAATAGTAAAAGTTGGGAGTTTTTGAAAACAGAAGCTATGGAAGAAAAGTCCAGTTGAAAATATTTGCAATTGTACCAATAAGTTGTAGAAGTTGGTAGAAAGTTGCTTATAATTTTTAGCTTAAATCAATTTAATATAAACGGTTCAAAAGTAGAAAGTGTAAAACAAAAATACTTTTTTCAACTTATTCTTTAGGGATAATTACACTCCCCTCCCCCCTGAGGTTCAGTGTAATTACATGTAGGGCTCCTGTTGTTTGGGAAATTACATTTAGCACCATTGAGGTTTGCTTCTGTCTAACAAATTATAAGTCCCTCCATTAGTTAAAATTCATAGAATTTGCTGAATAAACAGAAAAACTAAATGAAAACTGATATTTACCCTCGATTGACTTATTACTGACTTATTATAGTTCAATAATTTTTTTTGGACAAAAACTACCCTTATAACGGTGAAAATATACCTCCTCATATGCATAACGTGTGAAGACGTAAGAGGTAATTTAATCATAAAAGAATTTATTCAGCCTGTAATAAGTCAGAATTAGCTAATTGGGGGTAAATATAGTTTTTTTTTTTTTATTAGTATCAGCAAATTCAATGAATTTTAAATAACAGAAGGACGTAAACAAACCTTAGGGATGCTAGATGTAATTTTTCAAATCAAAGGAGGTTTACGTGTAATTACACCAAACCTCTGAGAAAGAGAGTGTAACTATTCCTTTTTTTTTAACAATTAAGTTGATAAGTGCTTATTTTTAAGTTCTTGCAACCACCTGTGTCTTGACGATGGATCTGCGTGATAATGGGGCAGATGATTAAGTTATGCATCACCGACTAATGACATTAAAAGAATGTCTAAATAACTTAAATATAGCAAAAAAAATTAATAATTATGAAAAAACGTGTTTAGAAATAATTAAAATTTTAGGTAGAATGGCTTTTTGTTAAAAGCAGTTCTAATAATCTTCTAATTTTTCTTAAAGAGACAGCCAGTTTAGGACCGTCTTCTTAAAGACAGTTCATATTTTGGTATTACTAATTGGCCACGGTTCTTTAATCTTATAAAAAACAAAAAGGAGATTTTGATTTAATCTGAAACTTTATAGTTTATACAATTAGGTACTTGAGTTTTCATAGATTTAATTTATTTAATATGAAACCTCTATATTAAATTAAGAAATTTTAATTTATTATGTTTGAGAACTTTACATTAAATTAAAAAGTTGGTTTAATATCTTTCGGGTAAATTACATTAACCTCTCCGCAAATTCGATACAATTAGCACAAATACTCTATCGTTGTTAGAAATTACAGACACCACCCTCTTGACAATAATACATGTCCAACAATTGACTCGCTCTGTTAGGTCCATTAGGTGTTTATTTAAATTTTGAATTGAATTGTCCAATTCTCTTTGGGAGCCTAAATTATAATTTTATATATTTAACAATTATATTCTTTTATCTACCATTTATTCAACATCAAAAATTTCCTTTTAAATTTTATCAAAATTTCTTTTTAAAAAAATAAAAAATCAGCCAGGGTAATGTTGGTATTTCCAGATTGCTATCATAATTATGTCACATATTAGGGAATCACTTATTAATAATTTTTTAAACAAGGAGATAGCATTTATAATTGTATCAAATCTCAAGAGAACTCAATGTAATTTGCCCAAAAATAAGTTTAAATCAAATTAAAATTTATTAATTTAATATAAAGCTATCTAAACATAATAAATTAAATATTCTTAATTTAATATATAAATTTTTATATTAAACAAATCAAACCTGATCCAAGCAAAAAGTGCTTGTCAAGGAAGTCTTCCTACTTGAGAGATTGCCGATTGGGTCGGATCTTTAAAGCCTAAAAAAAATAGACCTGTAAAAAAAATATTAACACTCTGACGATCAATTCAAAAATTGATTATGGAAAGATAAATTCCAAAAGTAATGAAATAGCTATGAGTCCTTAAAATGAGTTGAGATGTGTGCTTGTGTTAGAATAATGTTACCATACACCAGACGAGAGCGTTGGTATTGATAGTTATGATCCCTAGCGAATGAGGAAGCAGACGCCCTGGGAACTTGGACCAATGGTTGCTTATAGATAAGTCTTCTCAAAGTTTTGAGACCATTGGCAGAGATCTTCATGAATTCCTGGCTGCACGGGGGATCTTCAAAGAGATAACTCCTTGAGGGATATGCCCTAGAGATTCTAGGGGACAGTTGGAGGCCTGAACACTATCTAACTTTATGTCCTTGTCACAATCTATGTGTGGTGCTTATTGAACCTTACAGTGAATGGTTGCCCGGCATTTGGGAAGAGGTGCCAATTTAGTCACTTGGTTAGCACCAAATGCGTTAGGCCAATGGGCCTGGACCGCAGTCATCTTTTAGGAGCCCAAACGTATGGGATCCAGCCAGCGGGGGGCTATTCCTTTCTTTTGCACTTCCCGACCACCTCGTACTAGATTTCTGCGAATTGGGCCCTTGAGTGGGTCAGGCCAATCAGTTGGGCCGAATGCATTAGTTTTTGTATCAAAACCTATGAGTATATTTTTAAACAACGAGAGAGTATTTATAATTATCAAACATCATAGGAGCTCTACTCATGATTTTTGTTGTTTCTTATAAGTTCTCAAGAGCTACAATCTTTTATCTCAGTTCTCCAAAAAAAAAAAATAAAATAAAATCTAGAACCGTTTTTAAATAAAGGAGGTTTTGCAACTACCTTCTTTTATATCTACAATATTATAAACGAAAACTTTTTTTTTTGTATCAACTTTTGAATACTCAAATTTATTTTTAGTTCATTTCTTCCCTTAAAACAAAAAATTGGTCAGAATAGCAATTTCAATATTTTTTAAAAATCTCACTACAAAAAGAAAAAAAAAAAAAAATTCTCTCAACCCACTACTCCGCATTTCTCTGTCATCTTACCCTTCATATTTTTTTCTCTCCACAAACTGTCATATTTTTAATAAACCTACAATTATGATTTATTTATTTTTCTCTCACCTCTTTCTTTCTTGTCACGAACTTCTTTCTTTCTCATCCCCTTAAACCATGATTGTTTCTTTTCACAAACTTCTTCTTCTCTTCATCTCATACCATAATTTTTTTTTATATACTCGCGGGAATCACTTGCAGCAACAACTGGTAAAAAGGAAGGTTAACTTGTCGAAAATGAAAGTTATTTATTTATTTTTACAAAATTTATCCTTGCCTTTTGCTTTATTCATTTGTTGATGTTTTTCTACAAAATAAAATTAATAAAATTGTGAAGGACAAAATCAAACTTTTGCATATTATTGGTAGTTCCCATATCAAAATTGAAAACTATCAAATATGCCCTTTTGCCACAAAAAATTGTTGGTAGATGTGAGGATATGCGGGATTTGTGTATTATGAAGTCGATGCAAGAGTTAGACTCTTTATCTTTAAGATAATTATTGCCCACTCTGGTGCTAACGGAAATCGAAATTTGTCTCCCAAGATACAACGACTTATAATCTTAAAGTAACAACACTACAAACTTTGAGAAATGACGAACCAAATAATTTTTGAAACTCTCTTAATAAAAGACAACATGCTTTTATTGACACACATTGAAATGCTCTAAAAATGATTGAATTCATGAAATGAAATGGGAGGGCTTATTTATAGAAATTAGAAAGATATCATTAATTGGTCATGTCCAATAAGAAAGGATGTCTTCGAGAGGTTATAACCTTTCGTCTAAATAGATACATCATTTCACCTAAAGACATAGCACTTCTCTCAAATGGACGCATCGTTTCATTCAAAGGGTTTCACCCAACGACACATCATTTCAACCAGATGTCACAACTATTCGGTTGAATTAAATATGATTGGATGATGATTGGGCAACATCAATCATTATCCATGTGTCATGAGCTTGTTATGTGTCTCACGTCGTAACCAATCACTTGTTACTATCAAAATAAATTTATTATTTAATTTATCACTCACCATTTTTAAATAATCCCCCACATGAATGGAAATTAATGCATAGGAATATGCAGACACTTAAGAGATATTCAATCGAGAAGTCGTCATTTCATCAGGAAAGGGAGCTTATGGCTTTGAACCTTCCTTAGAGGAAATACCATCGTATGCACTTGGCTAATCAGTAAACATGATGTCTTGAACTGTTTAACCGTTAGTGTAAACCAAGACAATAGTACCCCCACAATACCTTCTCTAATATCTTTGGTTCTCACGATTAAATCCATTTTGGCCCTGGACGTCATCTTGGATTCATAAGTGTTTTCCATTTGAAGCGGCCCGTCTTCACACTTATTAGGTGATCTCCAATATTGTACTTGACTTAGTATAGGAATCATTAAAAGCTTATAGCTTACCCTCTACCCTTTAGCTAAAAACACTAAACGTCATAGGAAAAGAAAGGAGTAAAACTTCAAGTGCTTTTCATAATATTTATAACTTAGTTGTCCCATTAAACAAGATTTTGGGATCTCCAGTCAACAAGGTTGGGTTACCACTATAAAAATTTAATTGTCGGATTTTAATCCCATTCCCCTCGACGAATGGTGTACTTTATCCCTATAAAGGCCTTTCATTAATGAATCAATTAGATCTTTTGACTTGATATAGCCAATGAATATGATTCCATAGAGATCTATTATCTTATGGTATTACATCTTTGACGTATATGTCTAGATTTACTATTATACTATGCTTTGTGCCCTTCCTATTCAGTCAACAAATTGATGCCAAATTGAATATTTGATACTAAAAATACTAAGTCCTCAAATGGATATGTATTCACCATTGGAGGTGGTGCAGTATCGTGAAAGTCCTCAAAATAAACTTGTATAGCTTGTTTCAATATAGAATCGGAGTTTATAGTTTAAAATAAAGCTGGAGAAGAAGCCAATTGACTTCATAATTTATGGGAGGACATTCCTTATTGGACAAGGAAAGTACCTACAATTGTATTGTGATAGTCAGTCGGCTATGGGAAGGTCACAAAGTAGAGTATAATAACTCTAGATATATACGTCAAAGATGTAATACCATAATACAATAGATCTCTAGTGAAATCATATTTATTGGCTATATCAAGTCCAAAGATCTAGTTGATTTATTAACGAAAGACCTTTCTAAAGCTCAAGTATACTGTTCGTTGAGGGAATGGGATTAAAACCTGACAATTAAATTTTATAGCGGTAACCCAATCTTGTTGACTGGAGATCCCACATTTTTTTTTTATGAATATACAGATGTTACCTAACAGATTGATTTTTTGCCGACTCATATAGACGAAAATTTTGGTATGTAATTTGACATTTGTCACTTGGGATGAATTTCTTCCGGCTCATATGGTTGGATATTTTGATATGCTAGATCAGCAATATTCTATATTTATGAATGTAGTCACTACACTTATTCAATTGTAGTTTTGTTCTCTTGCGACTTAGTTTTGTCGGACGTTGCCTCAAGGGATATTTTTGCTCATACCCGGGAGTTCATTTTTTACCAACTTCAGAAAGAGGGGGCAAAATTTTCCGGGCCAATATTATTGGGGAGGATCTCGATGAAATTTCGATCGTGGGGTCCCGGGCCAATTCTTTATTACGTTAAGGGGCCTCTCAAAATTTCAGGGATCTCCACATCCTAAAAATTTTAAACTACGACAAAAAAGTTAACTTCATTGCTTAAGTTCAAATTACAGAGTTCTTTCACGGAACTATTCAAAACGGGAGGGGATGAAACATTAAACTCCTACTATATCCCTCCTATTACAAGTGTAAAGTCAAAAAATAATTTTTCTTGCTACGCGTACTTAGAGTCACTTCTTCAAGGCGAGGTAGTCTCTTTTTGCTGATCCTTTTGAGGTCATAGGATGACTCCTGCCGTGGGAAGATTATCGTTATGAGGGATTGGCGCACTCGACCCCCGGTCAAATTGACGTCCTTGTGGATAGTGGTTGATATATTCATTCAAGTGTCCCCATTGGATTAATTTTTATATATCATTCTTCAAGTGATGGCATTCCTCAATCGTGTGCCCCCTGTCCCGGTGAAAGCGAAAATACTTGTTGGATTTGAGCCTCTTGGGGTAATCTTTCATCTTTGTTGGTCGTTGACTGATTAGCCCTTGTTCTTCCACCACAACTAATATCTCCCCTAGATGCATTCAATGGGGTATAGTGCGTGAACCCCATCGGAGGTAAATGTTTGCGCTTCTCATTTTTTTATTATTCTTTTTCCTCTTCTTGACCCTTCCTCTTAACGCTAAGGGAAGTTTCCGAAACATTGAACTCCTCGATTCTAATATATTTATGCGATTACTTGAGCAAGTCTTCTAGAGAGCTATGGGGTTTTTCGGCTAACGATTCTTTAAATCTTCTTGGTAGCAAATTTTGATGAATTATGTTGGCCAACAACTCGTGATTGACATGCGGCACTTCGTGCACTTTCTCAACAAACCTTTGAACGTAATCTCTTAACGGCTCATTTCCTATCTATTGAATGGTGAACAAATATGTGGTCGTTTTTAGGACTTTCTTGTTCATGGAGAAGTGATGCAAAAAATATTGAATCAACTGCTCGAGGCTGGAGATAGTTCCAGTGGGCAGTTGGTTGAACCACGCTAAAGCACATTTGGAGAGTGTAGTGCGGAAAACCTTGCAATAGGCGGTGTCACTTAAGTCGAACCAATCGATTTTAGCATAAAATTTGTCTAAATGTTCATGCGGATCCCCTGTTCCATCGTATTCTGGAAGATTTGATACCTTGACGTCCGCTAAAAGTGCTTCGGCTAAAATTGCAAAGGAGAAAAGGGTTTCGTCATGGGTGGGGGGGGGGGGCGACGGTTACTCGAAAATAAGGATCTTCCACTCCCCTTGGTGGGAGAGGAGTAGTGGGTTGCCGCGATTGGAGCGGATTTTGCTCTTGTGTCTAAGCGACTTTGGGTACTCTGTTGGTCCTCCTCGGGAGCTGAGGATAATTCTCGACTTCGATAGGGTGAAGAGGGGTGGATTGACAGGGTGTTGCACCGCAAATTGAGCCACGGCTTGTGCAGCCGCTCGGGTGGATGCATCGTGGATCAAGGCCAATAAAGCTTCCTATGTCACCTGTATCGTTGCTTCTTGGGGTAGAATACCTGGAGGAGGTGGCTCTACGTGGGGTGGAGGTAAGGCTTGTTCATGGGGTGGCGTGACTTCTCCATTGAGCGAGGTTTGTTCATGGGGTGGTGATTGTTCACGAGGTGGAGCTTGAGCTGCTCCATTCACTTGTGTTTCTTGGATGGTGTCCACCCCATGAACATCGCGAGCTGGGACTTGGTATGCATTCTCAATGCTGAGGTATAACTTTTCCACAAACAACGCTAATGATGTAGAAGTAGGTTTAATTAACAGATGAGATGGGAATTTTACCCTCGGCACAACTGTGCATTAGGTGAATATTTTAAATGTAGAGAGAGAATTTTTAGACGAGGGATTTATGAGGGGTCCAATCATATGAATAAAACTTGTATAAAAAAATAATATTTTTGGTATTATATGGTGTGGTAGGGTGTATAAGCTTATTGTATGACTTATACATAAAAATTACTCTTTTATCCTTAGAAATAAATATTTTTTACTAACATACACATCATAACATATCAATATTTCTAGCCCTATAATAGGTTGCTTAAACCTACAGGCTTGTTGCAATAAAGCCTAGTTATATTTGTATTAGGAATTATCTTATTCTACTCAGCATTGCTCTAACACCTGCAAGGTATATTGTTACATAGCAAATAAATTAGGTATTTTTCAGCCAAGTATTTATACTAATCTACAGGAATAACAAAACATAGCAGAAATGACTTTCCAGCTAGAATCTTTTAGCCGATCGGCATTACCCAAAGCTCAGCAGGATTCGTTCTACTGACGAGTAGGAAAATTCTTCACTTTTTTTGCAGGACATCTTATCTACTCCAGTAGTCAAACTCTGAGACTTGCACTCCTGAAGTTGGGGGGCGTGAAGATGCCCCCTAAAATTATTGGGCCAAGCCCATAAGCTAGGCATACTAGCCCAACCGGCTAAAAACCTAATTGACTCATTAGTATATAAGAGCACACCAGCAGGGTGGATAAAACCCTTCAGCAGGGAAGAAAAGCCCATAGGCTTACCTGTTGCTTTACTGAACTGGCAGGCCAAAAAAATAAAGCTCATTTCAGCTAGCCACATCATCATACAGCTGGGAGAAACACGTCATGTAGCTTGCCAATATATTTGTACACATCACCCTAAAATATCTCCAGGTGGTTCCAAGTAAATCGAGCACAAATGAGCTAAAGATTGCAAATCAATCCCGAAAAAATAGGCAAATTCAACACAGGGTCTCGTTCAGCTCACATTTCTCAGCCAATAATTATCCAAATCACCAACGGTTTGCTGCTTATGATAGCCAACTCAAATAGCTTCACAACTCCGTACAACACTCAGTAATTGAACTCATATCCAACTCTTTACAAGCCTATAAATAGAGGTCTTGTGCAAGTTTCTGAAACAGTTCATCAAGATCACACTCATTCTCAAACTCTCTCATTCTGTCTCGGTTTTAGCATATTTCAAGCTTATATTTTAAACTTCACAAATATTTATCACTCTCACATTATACTTCACTATTATTCTCACTCTATTTCAAGTTTTTCTTTTATTTTTTCTTTAATTCGTTACTGACTTAAGAATCAGAGTGCTAACTTCTATTTTGCAAGGCTTGTCCTTCGATAATCTCATGATTTTTTTGAAGATCCTTCGACCTTTTGTGGTGTGGCCAAATTTCTGGTACGCATCACACTAGATGAAGTATTTAAAGGAGACTTTTCAAGAAATAAATAAAAGAATATTGTTAACCACATTCCATATATAAAAAATCAAGATGCATAGTGGGCTGGGTTAGGCTGGCCAGCTCAGTTGGATTGGTCCAATAAAAAAAAGTTGGTCCAAACCATGCCCGGTTGGAACAGGACTTGTTCTATGTTAGTCCTAAGTACCAATACCTAGGACCGACTCAACCTAATGACCCAGGGCCACCTAGTTCTAGGTCGACCAACTGGGCCAACTAGGAGACACCATTCTCAAACTTTTCAAATGAAAGTCCTGTCTTCCACACAGGCATAGAGGCCCTCCTCCATGGAGGTACCCCATTTGTAAGCTTTGTCTCGTGAAGGCACTTAAACCCTCTTCCGCGGATGTATCTAAGTCTTACTTTTGGCGGACTCCTTATTCTTCTTTTGGAGAGGTTCTTAAGTCCTGTTCTAAAGAGACCCCTCCCCCCTCAAATAAGCCCTTCTCCAATGAAACACAATAATTTTGCTCCGTACAAGACTTATTTGTGATATATACATGTTTTTGTTATATAATATTTTCTTGCAGAAAAATAAAGCCTTACATCCGAAGTAGGTATAAAAGACACCCGTTAAGCCTTCCTCCGTGGAAGCACCTTTATAAAAGTCCATGCTCCGTACAGTAAGTCTTCATTTTCTAAGCATGCTTATCCTATTAATATTTGTTTTACAGGAATTCAAAAAAAATAAAATAAATAAAGCTCTCCTCATGCCTTGTCTCTAAAGACGTCTAGTCTAATAAGTGTCGAAATTCTAATAAGTGTCGAAATCTCCACTTATTAGAGTGGAGGGGGGAGCTATTAATGTGCATAAAAATAGGCTGGCTCACCCAAAAAAAGAAAAAAATGAGAGGCCCGTAACATCCTAGGAGGCCATAGAGGACTTGGCAAGCGGTCCTGGTGGGTGTCCCTTAGAGAACAGATTGGCAAAGGGAGGAGGCCCAGGATATCCCCTGACTCGGACTATGATCAAAGCCCTCCAAAATATTCGGCCCAAAAGGCCCACACATGTGGCAGCCCACTCCCTCACATGGCACCTCATCAACCCAAGTGTCAGCAGCCACTTTGGACCACATCAATCCTAGGAGGACCTCCCTGGTGGTTAGGACTCCTTGTAGACTAGGGGTCCCCCAAGATAAAGTAAGTAAGGAAGTACTCCCTAGAAACTAGGACTCCCTAGCGGCTAGGATTCACTGCGAATGAGGGGTACCCTCCAACTAAAGAAGACTCCTACTAATGCAGCTACGGATAAGGATGATTTATCCCTTATGCCAACCATCCCCAACCAACTTTCGCAAGAAACTCGAGTAGGGGATAAACCCCCAATAGATGGGGGCACCACCCTCTAAATACAGGTTTACTCCTCCACACGGGGAACACCCTTCCTGAGACCTCTCTCACTCTCTAAACACTTTTCTTACTCTTTAAATCAGCTTTTACGCTCTCTCTAAGCATATTATCCTATGTTCTTACACTTTTCCTCAAATTTATTCACCAAATCTCAATTTATATCGCATTCATCTACTTTTCTATCTTCATATAATCCAATACTAATTTGAGTGTTGGAATGCTAACGCCTTTTTTGCAAGTTCCCCCTTCAGGATTTGAATTTGCTTTGGCCAAGCTTGAATGATTGTCCAGATTCATTTGACCCGTGTGTTTTTTGAACGCGTTTAATTCATTAGTAGTTTTCGGTTTTTTTTTTTAAATTTTATTTGAAGTCTTGTTTGGCTTGAAAATATGAAATTACACTTTCTCCCAAAAGGGTTCCAAAATTAGATTTGCATCCCTTCCGAACACTACACCTGACTCTCTTTTCGTTGGGACGAAAAAGCTAATATTAGCAAAAAATAATCTACATAAATTTTTGATTTAACACCTCATTTAACATTTTCCTATAATAATATTGTACTTGTAAGGAAAAAAGTATAATGATGTTAACATCAGTTCATATATATACATTATATATATTCCACAAGACTGTTAAATGAGGAGCGAACTTGAAAATTTATAGAACTTTTTTTTAATCAGCATTTTTTTGTCAAAATGCTAACGGAAGGGGATCAGGTGTAAATGAAAAAATTCTAGGGAGGGTATAAGTTAATTCCAAAACCTTTTTTGGAGAACAGTGTAATTTCACATTTCAAGACAGGGTTTAAGTGTAATTAACTCAAAATTAAAATAAAACAAGCCCAATCGAACCTAGGCTGGCTTGGATCGAGTCCTAATCGGGCTGATCCATGGAATAAGTTTGTATTTTAAAATGGACCCAATTGGAGTCCATTTAAAAGCTCAATACCACCACAGGATCAACTTTGAATAGTAGTAGATTGGTCTTGACCGAGCTTTTCCGAGTTGATCCATGTTGAACCTAGGCCCACCTAACCCATTGTTCACCTTGAATAGGAACTAAAAAAGCACTAAAACTTACTAATTTTTTCATTCATCTATGACTATTTTTTATTTAGTGCTATTATTTGAGAGTAATATTTTATTATACTCATACTTTTTAAATTTTATATATATTTCATTTAACCTCTTATAAATATAAAACTATTATAGAGTAATATTTAATGAGATAAAATGAATATTTATGTTTTTTTGACATCCGTATTTTCCATTCAAATTCTAATAATGGACTTAAGTGTAAATAATTAATTTTAGAAGGGGTATAACTGTAGTTTAATTTATTTTTTTTGGAGAAAAATAGTGTATAAATGTAATTAACCACTTGTAAATTGCGTTTAACCCAAATATAATATAAAAAGCCCCGGCCAGAGATCTTCTCAGTCCTGTATTCTGACTACACACACCCACCCTCCACCGCCGTCGCGGCCGTCACCGTCACCGTCGTAGCCATCGCCCGGTTCCTTCTCTTTCATTTCCTTTTTCATTTCAACAAGGTACACATAGGGAATAGCGGAGCTCTGACTGTTGATTGGTTTACCTGTTCTGTTTTATTTAAACTTTCATGAGGTCTGACAGCCATCAACAGCGGAGCTCTGACTGTTGTATGCTTTGTTAGTTTGGGGATAGTAGGTTTAGATGTTGCACCTGACAGGCACCTAGCTTAAATGAGTCCTGAAGAACTTTCTCAAATCCATCTTGAGAAATCCTGAAATGTTTTTTTTTTTTAAGTTTATTGCAAGTGATCAATGATTCCTAGGAGCGTCTGAATTCCATTTTGCAATATCAGAAACTATGCTTTTTATTTCATGAGAAAATTCTGTCATATTGCCATGTTTATTTAGAATTTGTCTGTACTGGACTTAACTAATAACTCTGGGCTGTTGTTATTTAAAGAACCTGGGTGATAATGGTGAATTACAGATGCATTAAGCACAAGAGCACAAGGTTTGCCTTTTTATTTCAGAGTGTTTCTTATATATTTATATTGTAACGAATTTCATTGATCTTGTTCTAATTATATTATTAAGTTAGGTCTCTTACTCTCTTAGAATGAGACTTGCAATTGTTATTGTTGTTTGTTTTTATTAGATTGGAGAATCACTATTACTTGTGTATATTTTCTACCGAAAAGAGGGTTGAGGGCTCTATGTATATATAGGACAACAAAGACTGGTAACTTTAGTGATCATTCCTTTATGTGTAGGTGAGCATTTATGTAATGGAAGAATCAACTTATATGATTTTGAGTCAATAACTTTTCAGAATCCGTAGACTTGTAGCTTTTACATTTTAGGTTTTAGTTGCATTCTAAATATGAGAATAATGAATGAATTTTAAAGCTCATTTCATGTTGTCTGTAGATGCAGGCTAAACTGGCGGACCATTTGATTCTTTTTACTTTCTTTGTTTCTTACTGTAATCAAAGTTTAGGAGTTTTTAGCATTATTATATTTTTTTCCTATGTTGACTTGATTTTGTAAAGAGAATCATTACCCTCAATGGGAACTGAACTTGTCTGTATTTAAATGAATCTTGCTGTCTCCTTCTTGACATAAAAGAGAGTTATTTTAACAATACATGCTGTCGGTACATGTTTGACACTTGTTGGATGAAGACCGGCACTTCTAGTAATAAACATCATGTTGAAGATTACAGATAAGTAGTTAACTTATCTCGGTCGATATATTTGAATTTACTATTACTAGGTTGTGATCAGACTGGTGCGTGGAACTTTACCATTTGCACTAGTGGCTACTACAGGCCAATAGGAAACGTCTGTTATCTGTTAGCCTTACTAGTAACAGATCACAAATGTAAATGTTAATAAGTCAAATGAAAATGAGGCATCTGATGGTGATGGACCCTTGATCCATCTTGGTGGAGTATACATGCATTTTATCATGTTAAAATGGACGAGGATACTTTCTTTAAAATTTGTTTTCATTAATTTTTGTGGTTTATTACCACGCCTATTTAATATCTGGTAAGTTGTCTACAATCCAGTCATGATGTCTCCTTAACCATACTTTATGTTGATATTGTTAGATATGAGCTAGGCTGTATAAAGCTTCGTGTCAGTTCTCTCTGGTACTAGACTCCCCTGAGCCATTTGATGAGCAAATGAACTTGATATTTATGTTATGTCTGCTTCGTTGAAAAACTACTAGTGTTGTATTTTCATCTGCCTGGAAAGAAAGAATGAATCATAATGATAGAAATGGTTTTCTGGTGTAAATGTCAGGATGCTTATTCACTTCAGGGGATGGGTTGTACTTATAATTCAACCTCTCATTTCTTTTATCTTTTGGACTGCTAGCAGCTTTTTATTTACAATTTTTTAGGCAATAAAATGTGTATTTTTAGACTGAGAATGTTCATTATATTGAAAATATAGGTTAGAGCCTTATGTGAGAAAGCTAAGGAGATACTAATGGATGAAAGTAACGTTTAGGTATGAATACTTTTATCTTTTCCATTACTTTTACTATGGTGCTTGCTTGTATGCCAGCTAGCCTTGAAACACGATGTTGCATTCTCTGAGTACATTTGTACATTGTCGACCACTCAACAGAAAACAACTACATTTCTTTGCTGGCGTATGTCAATTTGAGTTATACTAAACCTTGATACCTGATTGGTAGGAATTGATAATGATTAAGAAGCTAAGGAGTTGCTTTTGTCCTTTATTTCATGTCCATATGGTTATGGATATTAACTGGAGGAAGATCGGAGCTATAAACTCATCTAAATCTCTAGATGTCTAATTAATAATATTCAAAGAGGGCTATAACTCCTAAAATTATTTGTTAATATCTTAAAAAAGAAGGGATAATTACATTTACACAGCCGATCTATGGTCTATTTACACAAACTATCCCTGTTTTTTACATAATTACAAAAACTATCCTCACAGCCAAAAAAATAGGTTGTAGTTTGTGTAATGATGCTAACACTTTCAGGGGATGTATGTGTAGTTTTTCAAAAAAATAAGGGGTAATTTGTGTAAGTGATAATGATATTTTGGTAGGTGTATTGTAATTATCTAAAAGACAGGGGTGGTTTGTGTAAACAGGCCATAGATCAATGGGTGTAAATGCAATTATCCCTAGAAAAGGCGAGGATATTGCAATACATTAAGCCTCTCACAGCAAAAAAACTTGAAATGGCGGGAAAGGGAACATGCCTTTCCTGATAATGCTTCTCACACGTATGAGACGCCACTTGTCTGTGTCATGATATTCAATTATTCAATTTTCAGAACTTAGGGGCCCTTATTCGCCACATTATACAGAATGTCCGAGACACCAGAAATCTTCTCTCAATTCGACATCTCAAACCATGTGAGTATATGTTTTTTCTCCAATTAGTGTGTTTCTGTGTGTGAAAATTCAACTTCAATGTCTTATGTGAATGTATCTGTGCCAAAATCTTTGTGGCACAGGAGAAGGAGAAACTGGTTGGGGAAATGATCCGCTATATCCTGTTCAAGACTGAGCAAAATTCAGGCTGTCCAATAAGAAGGGAAGAATTGACTCAGTTGATTACTGGTAAAGGGTACAAACAGAGAAATTTGCCGGCTTTTGTAATCAATGAGGCCAAGTCCAAGCTCTCATCGATTTTTGGCTATGAAATTAAAGAACTTCAGCGGTTTCGGGCTTCTGTTTCAGTTAATCCAGGGCGTGCCTCACAATCACAGCAATGTGAGTTTATTTATTTGATTAAAGAATGTTTACGCAGACGACTATGTTTGTTGGATACTGAGAATGCAATGGGATGTCATGTGATGCTTTAATTTGTTTATTTACGTACTTCTATATAGGTGCAAGAGGTCTTCAATTTTGTAGGGATTAAAATATCAACTTTGGGCTTATAAAATTAACCAAATTTATGTTATAAGTTTCATGTTATAAAATTTGAGAGCTTCCTCTTTAGCGTGTTGGTGAAGCTTCTGACCTTTTTTTTTTGTTTGATAAAAGATTGACATTGTTCATATTTGGAGGTCAGAGGTGACCAAGAAAAACAATGAAATTTGGGGTGTGGGGAAAAGTCTTAGTAGCATCAGGAATTATCTTTTTCTTAGTCCTTAGTTGGGCAAAAGTAGTAGACTGAAAGAAGTAGGTTTTTCTTCTAGGAAGCATATTAAGCCTATTTTTTTAATGTTGCTTTTACATCTGATGTATTTTGTTTTTATTGATTTTAAATAGTTAGATTACTGCTAGTGTCTCTGGTTTTAATAATTTAGCTTCTTGCTGTAGTGGAATTGTCAAATGGGCCAAGACTTTCTATGAATGAAACTGAAGGCTAATGTGGACATGCCTAGAGTCGTATCTTTTTGTGGGTCATTTGCTGCTAAAATCATGGGGGACTACTGCTTACCATGAATCTGATTAAGAGCATCTTAATCACCTTCTAGTTCCTTATAGACCTACATATGGTCCAGATACTTATTAATTCCATTGATACAGCTGCGGCTGATGCAAAATCATATATACTCGTCAGTCAGCTACCAGCTGATATCTACACAAAATTTGTGGAGGATACAAGTTCATCACACATGTCGGGTTTTACTTTTGTTGTTATCGGCATTATTCATCTCGGTGGAGGCAAGGTTACAGAAGGTATCATTGTTCATTGAATCAGTTTTACATAGCAGTGATGTGTAATCATTATAGGACCTGAGAATTGTACGTTAGAGAATTTATCTATTAATCTATTGGCTTATATTAACTTTAAGGAAAATGGTGTTCATCAAATTCAGATTGATTCTAGCTTCTCAAGTTTATCCTTTAAGCGTGGTTTTATACGTATTGTATTCTTTTTCCAAGTCCATTTCTCCTAAATTTTTGGCTTGACACATAAATCTCTTGTCTCCAAATCTTGAAGAAAGTCTTTGGCATCATCTAAGGCGGTTGGGATTGCATGAAAATGAGGGAAACCATCCAGATTTTGCAGACACAAAACTGGCACTAGAAGCACTTGTCCAGAAAAGGTGATTCTTAGTATATTCTTTGAGACGCCATTGAATTTAATTATTAAAATTAATTGTTTGTCTTATCTTGGATTTGTGTAATACAGATATCTACAGAAAGAAAAAGTCAATGGCCCTGAAGGAAGCACTGTATATTATGAGCTTGCTGAGAGGGCTCTAGATGGAACAATTAATGACAGAATCAAAGCATATGTATCCCAGGTATAGATTACTAAGTTTCTTATTCTAGTGGGTGTCTGTTGGATCCTTTTTTCATCTGGCACTCAGTTTTTAGTTAAGACAGTGCATAGCTGAATCTTCCTTATTCAAAGATACAAGTGTCAGTTGGAAGATGCAGTTTGGTATCATTGTCCTAAAAAGAGAAATATATTTATGTACTAAATCTCAAAATGCATAATTTGAGCCAATTCATATGCAGTGGCCGAAGTTGAGTCTTTTATGACAACGTTTCCTCTATTGATTCTCGCCTTCTGGGGTCTGCTGAACACTAGACTTGTTAGTTGGTGAATATTGTTCATTTCCAATATCCTCTGGCGTTGTTGCCAAACTCAACGATTTTTTGGCACCCTTCACAAAAAACTTATACTAAATGAGTTACCCTCTTACTTCAATAGCTATCCAATTAATTTGTATTGACTGTCAACATTAGTGTTCTAAATAATGCTGTTTTCATTGCAGATTGTGCAAAAAGATGTCACCTCACTTGATGCTGATTAAATTTCTTCTTTTGGTCGGATTTTTTTGTACAAGTTCACCTACCCAAAGAAGAGATCTTTTGTTTATATTCTCAAACCGGACGACAATTGCTCTGGCCAATTTTTTGTGGGTGATGGCATATGGTACAATGGTGCAACGTGACGAATGTCAGCCAGTTTCAGAAACTCTGTAGTTAATGAAGGATTTGTTTTGTTATTAATCACCTCCGGAGATTCCTGTTAAATTGTTTATATGATGTAGCCATTTGGAGTTGAAACTTGTTTATGCTTGATAGAACTCTGAATTTTTCATGAGGTTGAATTACTTGTTCTGTCTTTAGCCGGAAGAAATTCCCTATCATCTTCTTCGCAAATGGAACAAAAATATCACATGAATGATAAAATTAGGATTTTTCCTTTAGAATGTTTCACCTAAAACGTGTAGATGTCTGTCGTTGTTTTGTCTATAGCTCTAGTTCAGGCTCAAACGCTGAAGGTAGAAAGTATTGATCATTAAATTCGCCAGAACTGGGAAGTTATGCATATTTCATATACTCTATTATATGATTTCTGAAAGTGGTTGAGAAATATAAACTTATGCATATCATGAACCTAATTGGTCGTTATTTCTTGTCATTCCTTTTTCATGATAATGCAGCATCATTATGAATAACATTAAAATGCTAACAAGGAATAGAAGAATGA
Source organism: Sesamum angolense (assembly GCA_034509725.1). Classification (NCBI taxonomy): domain Eukaryota; kingdom Viridiplantae; phylum Streptophyta; class Magnoliopsida; order Lamiales; family Pedaliaceae; genus Sesamum; species Sesamum angolense. Next base: position 12,616,047 of record JACGWL010000008.1, on the reverse strand, counting down.
AGAAGTGATATTTCTTGGATTCTCCGTTTCTTCCTGAGGATGGCGTCTTCTCCGGATTCTGGCTACTAATGAAAAAGAGGTTGCAAGAGCAAATGATGCATGGCGTGTATCAACTTACAAAAAGCTTAAAGAAGTTGCACCATTGAGCCTAAAGGTTTCCTTAAGATCTATAAGACGTCCGTCCTCCGCAAACGTTACTGTGTGTGACACTTGCATTGATGCATGCACAGATACAAGAAGGTTTCAAACTCTCGAGCAGTTCCTTATACGTGAGTACAGAATCTCCAAACAAGCAATCTCCAGGTAGATAATCAGTGACTTCTGCGAGGTGATAAACAACAAAACAAATCCTTCATTAACTACAGAGAGTTTCTGCAACTGGCTGACATTCCTCACATCACATCACTTCCACCATATGCCATCACCCACCAAAAAATGGCCAGAGCAATAGTCGGCCGGTTTGAGAATATGCGGAAAGATCTCCTCAACTTGTACAAAACAATCCACCCAAAAGAAGAAATTTAATCAGCCTCCAGTGAGGTGACATCTTTTTGCACAATCTGCAATGAAAACAGGATTATTTAGAACATTAAAGTTGACAGTCAAGACAACGTAACTGAGCAGCTACTGAAGTAAGACAGTAATTCATTTATTATTGATTTTCTCTCACTAGGGTGTCCAAATGATGGAGTTTAGATGAAACAATGCCAGACGGGATTGATAATGAACCAAAAATGTCATAGAAGACTCAAACTTTGGCCACTGCATATGAATTGGCTCAAATTATGCATTTTGGTTTTATTAAAATATATTTTCTTGTATAGGACTATGTCACCAAACTACATCTTTCAACTGACACTTGCATCTTTGATAAATAAAGGACACCAAGTTATGCACTGTCTTAAATAACAATTGAGTGCCAGATGAAAAAAAAGATCCAACAGATACCCAGTAGAATAAAAAGAACTTAGTAATCTATACCTGAGATACATATTCTTCGATTCTGTCATTAATTGTTCCATCTAGAGCCCTCTCAGCAAGCTCATTATACAGTGCTTCCTTCAGGACCATTGACTTTTTCTTTCTGTAGATATCTGCATTACACAAAGCCAAGATAAGACAAACCAATAATTTCAATAACTTCATTCAGTGAAGTTTCCTAAGAATATACTAATAATCACCTTTTCTGGACAACTGCTTCTAATGCCAGTTTTGTGTTTGCAAAATCCGGATGGTTTTCCTCATTTTCATGCAATCCCAACCGCCTTAGATGATGCCAAAGACTTTCTTCAAGATTTGGAGACAAGATAAGAGATTTATGCGTCAAGCCAAAAGTTTAGGACAAATGGAATTGGAAAAAGAATACAATACAAATAAAAGTACGCTAAAAGGATGAACATCATTTTCCTTAAACAAGCCAGCAAATTAATAAATACAGTCTCTTACATATATACGGTCCTGAGGTCCTACGATAATTAAGCATCATTACAATATAAAACTGATCTGATGAACAACGATACCTTCTGTAACTTTGCCTCCACCGAGATGGATAATGCCGATAACAACAAAAGTAAAACCCGTCATGTGTGATGAACTTGTATCCTCACAAATTTTCTGTAGATATCAGCTGGTAGCTGACTGATGAGTATATACGATTTTGCATCAGCCACAGCTGTATAAATGGAATTAATAAGTATCTGGACCATATGTAGGTCTATAAGGAACTAGAAGTTGATTAAGATGCTCTTAATCAGAGTTATGGTAAGCAGTAGTCACTAATGATCAGCTACTTTTAGCAGCAAATGATCCAACGAAAGAAAAAAGACGTGACTCTAGGCATGACCACATTAGCCTTTAATTTCATTCATAAAAAGTCTTGGCCCATTTGACAATTCCAGTACAGCAAGAAGCTAGTTGTGAAACCAGAGAAAAATAATAATAATCTGAGCATTTAAAATTAATTAATTAAAATGGAACAGATGTAAAAGCAACATTATAGTAAACTGGCTTAATAGTCTTTCATACTACTTCCCAAATAAGGATTAAAAAAATAGCTATTCCTGATGCTACTAAGACTTCCCTACAGCCCAAATTTCACGAGTTTTCTTGGTCATCTCTGACCTCCAAATATAAACAATGTCAATCCTATATAAAACAGCATCATCGAAACTTTACCAACACTCCAAACAGGAATCTCTCAAGTTCTACAAGATGAAACTTATAACATAAAATTTGGTTAATTTTATGAGCCCGAAGTTAACATTATTAATCTCTCAAAACTCGAAGACCTCGTTTGCACATTTATAGAAGTACATAAATAAAACAATATAAAAACATCACACAACATCCCTTCGCATTCTTCTATGCAACAAGCATACTTGCTAATTAACATTCTTTAATCCAGTCAAAAACTCACACTGTTGTGATTGCGACGCACGCCCTTGATTAACTGAAACAGAAGGCCGAGACCGCTGAAGTTCTCGCAGTTCATACCCAAAAATCGATGAGAGCTTCGACTTGGCCTCATTGATTACATAAGCGGGCAAATTTCTCTGCCTGTACCCTTTACCAGTAATCAACTGAGTCAATTCTTCCCTTCTTATTGGACACCCTGAGTTTTGCTCAGTCTTGAACAGGATGTAGCGGATCACTTCCCCAACCAGTTTCTCCTTTTCCTGTGCCACAAACACATAGACACAGATACATTCACACAAACATACTCTGAAATCGAATTTTCACACACAGACACGCGCTAATTGGGGAAACAGCACATACTCACATGCTCTGAAATGTCGAATTGAGAGAAGATTTCAGGCGTTTCGGACATTCTGTAGAAAGGGCGGAATATGGAACCCTAATTTTGCGAAAATTGAATTGGGTGAATATGATAGGCAGACACGTGGGTCTCATACTTGTGAGAAGCTTTGGCGGGAAAGCTAATTAAACTTAGGGTTGGCAATTTCAACCCGAACCCGAAAAACTCGTCTCGGACTCATCCCATATGGGGCGGGTCTGGGATGCCATTTTTTGGATTCGGGGCGGGTCTGGGGCAGCTAAAACCTGCCCCGGCCAGGTTCGGGGCGGGGTACGGGTCTTGTCTCGAACCCGCCCCATTGGACCCGGCCCCGGTCCCGATCCAACCCCGTCTCTTTTTTTATGGTATATTATGAATATATATAATATATTATAAATAAAAAATTATCTTATTATATATATATGAATCATAAATAATTTTTTCATATACCCAACTATATATAAAAATACCAAAAATAAAAATTAGTTGATAAGAAATTTAATAATTTAGATGAACGTATTTTTTGTCTAATCCAATTCATTTTAGATTGAAACTTATATTAAAATATTTAAATCTAAACTAATATTATTTATTAAAAAAATATTAATTTAATGTATCTTTGTATAAATTAATTAGGTCGGGACGGGGTGAAATTTTTAGCATGGCGAGGTGGGGCGGGGGTGGGTTATGGGCTGGCAAAAATTAAATGAGGCGGATCTGGTACGGGTCCAGGCGGGGGGGGGGGGGGGGGTTATGGGGCTGGCAAAAATGAAATGGGGCAGGTCTGGTACGGGTCCAGGCAGGGTGGGGGCGGGTTATGGGTCTGGTACGGGTCCAGGCGGGGTGGGGGCGGGTTATGAGTCTGGCAAAAATTAAATGGGACGGGTCTTGAATCCGGGCGGACCCGTACCAGACCCGCCCCATTGCCATCACTAATTAAACTTTCCCACCGTTTCAAGCTTTTATATTTATAATTGCCCCCACAAACAAATCAATGCGGTTCAAGTTGGGTATGAGACCTAAAGCTAGGGCTATAAACAACTTGAGTTGATGGAACGTATTATTTAATTTAAAAATTTATGTTTAGATTTGATTTGATTAATAATAAATCGAACTCAAAGAAATTTTAATGTATGATTAGTTGGGGTGGAAAATGGAATAATAAGATAAATGGAAGCAAAAATGAACATATAAGAGATAATCTTATGTTTGGTTAGAAGGAAGAGATATAGATGAAGTAAAACTCGATTTATATGAAACTGCTCCAGAGTCCAATTTTGCTTCCGTCCAAAATGGGGCAGAAAAGTGGAAGTATAAGGTCGAAAAGAAAAAAGTACAATTTTTATTTTGGGTAAATTACATTTTGTCATCCGAACTATACCTGTTTTTACACTTTGGCATCTAAACCTTTTTTTTGTGTCAACTTGCCATCTCAACTTTTTGAAATTTGCACTTTACCATATATGATCTCTTTTTGCTGATTTTTTTTTGCTCGAGAAACATAATATGCTGTGCATATGTAAAAAATATCACATCACATAATATCACATGTGCACTCCGTCTGATGTCTTTTCAACAAAAAACTTAGTGAAATGATAGTTATAAATGACAAAGTGCAAAATTTCGTAAAGTTGAGATGCCAAGTTGACACAAAAAAAAAATTTAGATATCAAAGTGTAAAAGCGGTCATAGTTCAGATGGCAAAATAGAATTTACACTTGTATTTTTATTTACTCTATTACCCATATATATATATATATATATATATATATATGTATATATGTATATATTAATTTCTCTCCAATTTTTCTATCATTCTCGCTGATAATACCATACATAATTGACAAAGAAAAAATAGTAAAATCGATGAAAAATTACTGTATCAAAGTCAACAATCACGAAAACGATCTTGTTAGTAATTTTTATTTATTTACTAACTAGTTAGAATAAATTAACAATACTTATTTTGATAAATATTTTTAATAAAAGATATTCTTATTCTTATTTGATAAATATTTTTAATAAGATTTTAATTCTTTTATATACTAAAATTATATTAGTATAATATTAATTTTTTATTTTTTTATACAAAGTGAAGAGAAGGGTAATTCAGTAAATTTATAAAACTTAATCTTTTGTTCTCAACCTGTTTTCTTCGTACTAAACAAGAAAAAATATTTGAGATTTATTCACTTTCCAATCATACCAAATAACTTGAAAGAAAACTATTATTCTTTCCCCCTCCTCCCCCTTTCACTTTTCCTCCCCCTTCCACTTCCATTTTCCACTCACTTGAACCAAACGGACCCTTAGTTAAATTAGTACCAAAAAATTATATCAAAATTTTAAATTATATTATTTAATATAAATAGTATCAATATCAAAACGATCGTTAAATGTGTTTTGATACATTTTTTATTTATTTTTAAATTTTTTAAAAATTACATCAATTTTACTTAATTTTAAAAAACATTTAAAATAATAGTTTTTAGCTCCTTTTAATATTTTTCGTCGCCTCCCTACCCCTCGTCACCAGCCACCATCGATAGTCATCACACGTTGTCGTTGGGGTGGTGACGATCGCCTATTGCCCTCGACCTAGGCAACGTCATCCTAGATTTGGGCGACGGTGAGCTGGGTGATGGAGAAGTTATCCAAATTCTAGGCTGTGAAGGCATTAACACCCCAAGAGGTGATGACCGTCACCGCCTTTGCTTAATTAATATATATGTATAGTTTATATATATATATATATATATATAATTGTATACATATAATTTTACGTTAGTTGAAATTAGGACCGTTATTTTGTAACTTTTAAAGATCATGGGCTGTCATAACAAGGGTATAACAGGTATTCAGTAAAAATTAGATGCCGTTAACCCCAACTAATGAAAGGAAAGAGTGTGTAAAAATTTTAAAAATACGAGGGTTTTTTTGGTCTATTTTTTAACTCGGGTAGATTTTTAGCTAAATTTTTAAAGCACATGCGGAGTTTTATGCAATTTATCCTCTAAGTTATTTAAGTTCTCGTTTACAGTTGATGTAGAATGCTTGCCAACACATTATCAGTATTACGTACCGACCGGTATTTGTTGTTGATGCATACTGGCTTCCAAACGCACCACTAAAGTTGAAGGATCTTCTCGAAAATTCTAAAATTAATGGGGGACTAACCTTCAAAATTGAGGTTAGTACTCTAACGCTCAAGTTAGTAATGATTTATTGAATAAATAAAAAAAAATTTGGAATAATCTGAGAATAATAGTTGAATATGATGCTAGCGATAAAATTCATGTGCAGTGGAAAAAGTGAGCTAAAAAATAGTTAGAAATCGAAAGTAGATGTGAGAGTATGAGATGTTGTGTTACCAAATGACTGCACAAATGCCTCTATTTATAGATTGTCATAGAGAAAGATCCCAGCTATAGTTAGGGCAAATGATACACCATGGGAAAGATGCACGTGTTCACTTTAATAATAAAAAAAATATTGATTTGTGATATGGACTTATCTAGCAAGAGTTATGACCATTTGAAAGGGTCTTGCCAGGTCAATTCGAGAATTTGGGAATTGGTTGACCTATTGTAAAGAGTTGATTTCAGCCGGATTACTTGAAATTAGTTGAAAATTTGTTAGTATGACATGTCATAGGATATCAAAAACACATGTCATCCTTGTTGTAGGCTGACTTACTAGCTAGATTGAGCTCATTTCTTGGGCCTGTTAGAGCATACTATGGGCTTAATACTTATTCTCATGGGCCAACAAGGCCTGACCTGCTGGATTGCTAAGTGGGAGCATATTTCCTTAGCTTTGGGCTTTGAGAGAAAAAGAATATTTGAAGGGGCCCCCCTTCCTTTAGGAGTGTAAGACTTGATGTTGGAACGTTAGAGTAGGAAGAAATAGTCCTACAAAAGAAAAGAATTTTTCGTCTATGCTCATTCAGAGGGAAAGTCCTTCTAGGTTGTTTGGGCTTTCGCCTTGCTGTGCTGTCGAAGGAGAGTCCTGTTGGCCAGAGATAGCTTGAACGTCCACGCGAATTTGGAGGGATTCGGGTATTCTCAAAGGTAAGTGATAATTGTCAAGTATATTAGGGTAAGATAGACATGTCAGTAGGCGGGGCTATGCGCCCTTTGATTAGCCAACAGTATCTAGAGGGGAGAGAGTGCCAAAGTCTTGTACTAGTAAAATTTCTTTGTAGGTTTGCTTTTTAAGGGAAACCAACTCCTCCTTCATGACCAGACCCTATTGTCGGGTAAGTGAAAATAAAAGAAGAGGACCAGGTGATTCTGGTCCTATTAAGGCCGGTGTCAAACATCTACAACAGTAAGAAATAAAAAATTGCACCTTGCTAATATTGCAAGGCTAATGTATTCATGATGTGTACTAGTTAGTCTTTTGCTACCAAAGGGAATAAATTCTCTGTAGGTGGAAATGTATCAGTGTAGCTAGCTAGTTTAGGGAGACATCACATGTTAGAAAGTAAAACATCTTGTTGGTAGAGCCAGATAATTTTTATTATACTAGGGCTTTGTAAAAAAGGCCTGTTGGACTAGAGCAGATTAAATCCTACAATAATTATTGTTCCTTACAAGTCATTTAGAGCACCACAAACTATCCTACAGGAGGAAGGATGAGAGCGGGACCCTTAAAAGATCTTTTATTCATATAGGTAAAACAATAAGTGGATTCTATCAACAGTGGGGGTTAGGACCTATTGACTAATGATAATTCTGCATTTGTCTTCCCGTTGTAGGGTAAAATCGATTAATTCGGAGCCACTTATTTAGTAAAACAAGTTAATAATAATAAGGAGATCAATTAATGCTGGTATTATTCTCATGAGGTAAATAAAACCTGTTATGATAAGGAATTAATGCTCTTCCCAAGTTCGAATAAGAGATCTCCTAAAAGATTATATGGGGTCATGCTGCTGAAACAAGGTAAGCATACATGTGCTTTAAATGCTCATGTTATTTGTACTTTCCTAACTAGTAAGCGACGTCTGACGAGTGCTGATTCTTTTGAGTCAGGTAGTCAGGCGTTACGCAATAAAAAGTACGACTTGCTAAAATCCATTTTCTCAGTAGGGCAGGGTGTAACTTACTTATTAAACAAAATAGGGAGCGGCTTTCTATGGGTCGGCGTTCTTGCTAATGACCAGGAAAAGTATGGGTTGTTGTGGCCTATGTATTCTAATATGATCATCTTGCTGACAAGAAGATGAGAATTTGATTCACTCAAACACTTATTTATTAGAGTAAAGAGTGAAATACGAATAAGCAAACGAAAGACCAGTCTGCTGAGAGCATGTTATTCTTATGAGGAAGGTGAAAAAGATGCTCAGTTGTTGACTTAGTGAAGGCTAAAGCCTATTTAATGCAAATAGTACTAAGGACAGGTTAATACGTGTTGATAAAGACATATACAACCTGCTGAAGGTTGGCTATTCAACAGGGGCAGGTTAATACTTGCTAAAAAATTAGGAGTGCATACCTTAATGCAAGCCGATTATTCAACAAAGAGGGATGCAACCAGATAATGAGTAGCGTAAGATACAGCTTGTTGGGGACCAGTTAATCGATAGACTAAGGTATGACTTTCTGATGGAGCAGTGCACAACGCGACGTACTGTGGGTCGATTTATTTAGCGAAGTTGCACTTGATGGGCTGATAAGTAGTGCTATAGAAGATAGGTCAAGTATTGACGTGTGAGAGCTGGGTTAGGGTGTAATTGGGCGCGGCCTACCATATGCTAATTATTCCATAGATGAGGTTAAGATATGAATGCTGATAAGTAGTGCGAGAATATAGCCCGCTCATCGGTTGGATGCCTGGTAGGGCAGGTCAAGACCTGCCAATGTCGTTATGAGAAACACGTCTAGCTGTGAGATGATTACTCAATGGAGCAAGGTGCGAATTGCTGATGAGTTGTGTAATATGAGGCATGATAGGGACTGGATTATGTAGTAGAGTAGGCTATGACTCGTTGAGTGACAATGTTTTGGGGATGTTACCCTACTATTGAGTATAGCAAGGCACGATGAGTTTCCTAATTACCAGAGTAAGGTGAAACATGTTAACCAACAGACCAAGGTATGACCCACTGTGAGCTACTTATTTCATTTAGAAGGTTAAGTCTTGCTGATGAGCAATGTAAGGCGTAACTTGCTAAGGGCTATTTATTAGTATGACAGATTAGAACTTGCTAATAGAGTAACACGTAGTATCACCTGGAATTCATCTGATTATTCAATAAGGCAGGTTATAACCTGCTGATAAACATTGTAAGGAGAAACTGCTATGGGCCACTTATTTGGTAGAATAAGGATTAGGACCTGCTGATAAATGGAAAATATGAGTAGTATTTATGCAAAGTAGGGCCTAGTTAGTACTAAGGCTTATCGGGGCACTTAGGTCAGTGAAGAAGTAAGGTATACCGGGTCCTTAGGCCAGCAAGATTGCAAGCGCGTGTCAGCTCAAGGAGGCTTACTAGGGCTCACAACTAATAATAAATAAGTGTGCATTTGCTGGGGTGGGTTACCATGACTCATAACCAATAAGAGAGTAGGTGTGCACCAATTAAGGGCAGTTTACTAGGGTTCAAAGCCAATAGAGATAGATTATTATCTTGCTGATCATAGATAAAGTAATGCAAGACAAGGGAGCATAGAACAGTTAAGCATAGCTCAAGGAAGTAGTAACTGAGCTTATTAGTGAAACCAAAAGAACTTTAAGGGAAAAGTTAAGAATACCACTTCCTGAGATTGTTGGTATTCTAGAGATATGAAAGTTTTCTCTCATTTGCTTAAGTAATCCACTACTACCAACAGGAATTTTAACCTTAAATAGCGGAAGCATATCGATCGACGTATACAGATCAACCTCGTCTACAAGCCCATGCCTTTTATAGATCACAAACACATCGTATTTCTTGTTGATTTGAGGTCACCCCACAAACATCTTCAAGATCTACCCCATGTCGGATCTTGCTCCAAATCTTTTGCAAACCAATAACATACCTTACTCCTTGGTGGATCACTACTAGAGTTAAACCACTCATTTACATACCTCAAGAGCCTATGGTCATTCTCCAAGGAAGAACGTAGAGAGATAGCGAAGAGATAGAGAGAGAGAGAGAGAGAGAGAGAGAGAGAATTGGAGAGAGTATTGTGATCAACTCATTTTGTATCGCATTTGTGTTTCTGTGTTTTTTGTATCACAACAATGTACCCTATTTATAGGTGTGCACAAACTATCCCTAAGAGGAGTCCATATTCCAAGACATAATTGAAAGACTACAAACTCTATCTCTTATAGGATTTATCCCAGAAGAGTCCTTATCCTAATATTTATTTGGGAAACTCAAATTCTATCTCAAATTTGGATGCATATTGGGTCACGAGTCACTAATCCCACCTAATATCCAATGTGAAAAATACCTGATTTACCCAAGTATGATGGTGATAAAGACTTTAAAGAGCACTTGACAACCTTCGATAATGTTATGGAACTATATGGACGTTAGACACTCATTATTGTCACATTTTTATCACTACTTTGTATGGGAGATCCTACGAATAGTTTGGTTCTTTGGTCCCCACTACTGTTGTTTCATATGATCAACTGGCCATGAAGTTTCTATATCATTTTGCGAAAAATCTACTATAGATTTGTTTACCATTAAATAGGAGGACGATGAGACGTTGAGAGCTATTTTTTATAGGTTCGACATTGAGGTATTGGACGTGCCTAATTTGAGGGTGGACATGTTGACTTCAATCTTGATCCATTGTTTAAAGAAGGGTCCTCTAGTTTTTGCTTTGGCTAGATATCCCTTGGTAGATGTGGAAGAACTCCATCTAACCACAGAAAAATACATTCAAGAGGAGGAGATGAATATCTTGAAAGAAAATGAGAGGAAAGTACAAACTAATAAAGATGATGACCAAAAGAAAAGAGAAAAGTGGGAGGAAAAATCAAAGCTCGAGTTTGAAAAAAAAAACCCCACCTAAGTATAAGAGGTTCCATGATTATACGTCTTTAAAAACCATAAGGACTGAGCGTTAACAGTAAGCTACTACAATGGCCACCAAAGACATAGACAACCCCCTCCAAGAAAAATTCCAAGTTATTGCATGTTTCATAAAGATAGAGGCCATGATACGGATGACTGTTTTCAACTGAACGATGAGATTTAAAGATTGATTAGATGAGGAGACCATAAGGAATTTGTGGCCACGATTGAGGCCAAGTAAGAGGGTTGGTGTGAAGAACGTAATCCACAAAGAGAGAGATGAAAGTCTCATACCATGAACAAAGGTATGTAGAGAGAGCATGAGAGCTCCGACCTTTTTGGGGACATCCTAAGGAAGAAAATCAGCCTAGAAGAGGTGCTATAAATATGATCACTGGCGAACCTTCAGGAGGAGATTCCGCCAGCCAAAGGAGAAGGTATGCCATGATTGGGCATAGTTCTTTCAAGAACAAACTCAATCCAAATGTGTTATCTATTAAGGCCGAGTCAGGAGGCATTGTTTTTATGATAGAAGCCTTACCCTACGGTCATTGCCATGCATGTGGCAAACTTTCTGTATAGAAGGTATTGTGGACAATGGAAGTTCTGCTAGGATTATGTTCTTGAAGGTGCTAAAAATAATAGATTTACATACTTTAGGATGTGAAACAGTTTAAAACACCTTCGATTGGTTTTTAGGGGATGATCCTTCACTACCTTAGGTACTATAGATCTATCGAATCCCTTGGGATGGACCCGTACAAGCACACTTTCATGATTAGATATCTGGTTGTTGACACATCCTTTGCATACAACATGATATTAAGGCGTCTAACCTGAATCAGTTTGCGAAATAAGTATAGTTATGGCTACAGAGTGCTACAAGATAGAGTGACAAAAGGCAGATGTTTGGGAAAAGAAAGACAAGGTAGATTGATTGAGAGTTTGATTCGAATGGTAAGAAGAAGAAAATACAGAGAATGGAGCCTTTAGAGCATAAAATTATCGAGCTTGTAATAGGGAATCCATAAAAAGTAACATGGATAGGGAACCAGCTCTCATCTTTAATGGAAATGATGCTGGTAGATTTTCTGCGAAAGAACATTGTATTTTTGTGTGTACAACATCTGATTTTAGGGGAATCATCCCAGATGTCAGATAACATCGTTTGAATGTCAATCCAAATGCTAAATCGGTTCAGTGAACGAAGAGAAATTTTGGACAAAAAAAAAAACAAAATTAAGAACATCATGGTGATACCAAAGGCTGGGGGTAAATGGAAAATGTGCACAGATTTTAAAAACCTTAAAAAGGCATGCCCAAGGGATACATTCCCCCTACCAAGGATTAGTCAATTGGTAAACTCAACAGTAGGTTGTGCTTTATTGAGTATGACAGATGCTTTCCAAGGGAAAAATCAAATTCTTATGGCGGAAGAAATCGCATAAAAAGGTCTTTTATCGCTGAATGGTATCTATTGCTACGTGGTAATGCCTTTTAATCTTGATAATGTCGGGACAACATATTAAAGACTAGTGAATCAAATGTTCAAGGAGTAGATAGGCAATAGTGTTTACCTTTTCTTTGAGATTTCATAAAATGTGAAGACATTTAAGTAGTTTGATGAATGTCACAAAGCTTCTAATGACTTGAAAAGTCACTTTTCTTCCCCTCCCTTACGTACAAAACCCATAGAGGAGGAACCTTTGTACTGTATTTGGTCATTTTTAGTCGGAAGTAAGTACAGTTCTAATAAGATCCCTAAACAATGACCAATTTATTATGTGAGTTTATGCTACAAAGTGCTGTGAAGAATTACATGAGGATTGAGAAGTATGCATTAGCACTTATTATCACCGTAAGCAAATTGAGACCTTATTTCAATCTCACGTTGTGAGTATGTTAACTAATCATCCAATGAAGCAAGTGCTCTCAAATCCAAAATTTCCAGGAGATTGGTGAAATGAGGAATAGATTTGGGCGAATACCATGCTGAATTCCAGCCAAGACAACTATCAAGGTAGAAGTTCTTGTAGATTTCTTGGTAGAAATGAATAGGCAGAATGATGAAGCATTCAAGAAAAAGTGGCTCCTTTAAGTTGATGATTCATCAAGTTCCTCGTAGGGAGGAGGGGGATTGTGCTAAGAGATCAAAAGGCATGGAAAAAGAAGTATACATGAAGTAGAACTTCATGGTCACAAATAATGAAGCAGTAATGAGGCCTCCTCGCTAGCATGAGGTTGGCCATCTAGTTGATGGTGAAACAAGTGATTGCACATATGGATTTCCAGCTGGTAGTTTAGCAATTCCATGGAAACTATGGAGCTAAGGAAACAAGCATGGTTAGCTAGCTTGAATAGGTACGTGAACTTCAACTGTTTTCAAATTTTGAATTACACCACGTTCCTAGGGAAGAAAATGAACGGGCTGATGCACTCTCTAAGTTTGCAAGTTCAACATCTGGGATAAAATCCCAAAAAATTACTTTGTTAGTATATGAACAATCAGAAATTGAGGAGTCTAATAAAACCTTCAAGGGTGCCGATCAATTGGAGATCTTCAATTTAAGGGATCTGAGAAAGACCCTCATCTATTCAGTATCGAGGTCTCTTGAGTGGAAAGAGTTAATTATCAAACTCTTTAGAAGGAGAGGTCGGGAGATGGAAATTATAATTGAAAATGATAATTTGATCATCGAGATTTGTGTGGAAGAGATCTCCTGGGATCTTGGAATGCTCAGAATCATAGGATGTTTTACCCGCAACCTTAAAAGATTGTAAAGAACTTTAAAGTATGAATAATCCTTTTTGAATCAACAATGTGTCGTGGTAGGGTACAGGTCTAAGAAAGACCCTCGACATTTAGACTGTCTGAGAAAAATTCAAAACTTAAAACATTTGAAAAAGACCTTTTGAACTTAAAATGTCTGAAAACGACATTTTTTAAACTTAAAGTATCTGAAAAATACATTTTTTGAAAAAGACCTTTTCTAAACTTAAAATTTCTGGAAAAGATCTCTTTTAACTTAAAATATCTAAAAAGACATTGTCTAGAAAAAGCCTTTCCAAACTTAAAATGTTTGGAGAAGACTTTGTCTGAAAAAGACCATTCCAAACTTAAAATGTTTGAAAAAGACAGTGTATGAAAATAACTCTCAAATAAAAATACCTAAAAAATGCAAAAGTCTGAAAGCCTTGAGCTCAAAATCTTGATAAGTGGAGGGACTTCCGATTTGGGGACATTTATGAGATACCTAACATACCTTCAAGAGTGTCGAAAGCACTCGATAGGGAGACCTCAAAAAAGAGGGCTTTGGAAAGATCTTAGATAAAGGCTCCGTGATGACTAGATTTTTCAATTATGTAGTGAGTAAATTGCCTAAGCACTAAGGTATCTCAGAGACCTCCACACTCAATGAGAAGAAAAATTACAATTCTCTATCACTATACTAGCTACCTTTTTGCAGGGGCACAACTTTGTCCGCCAGGACCACTCCTATCACTGTTACTCGAGATATGTGTGGCCATTGAACACTATTGATGATATATGGTGCACATGAAATCGTATAATCAACTACCATCTATAAATACAGGCACTTCACCATCAGCTATAACATTTACCTCCCCAATTAATACTTTTATCTTTCCAGATACCTTGAGTGTACACTGACTTGAGCGTCAAAGTGTTTATGCTAGTTATCCCTTCGGCTCAGCCCTAACGTGGTCTTGTTTTGCAGGCATCATCTGTGACACCCCTCCGTGATCACATTCAATTACCCTCACAACTTATAATTATCCCAATAAAATAATTGACAAAGTCGATATCTGACGAACACCTCAAGCAAATTACATATTTCATTAGAGCTTTTAGCTATTACAAAATATAAGACACTAACTTAGTCTCAATTTCATGTTCTTATGTCCATCTACCTAGAGATCTCGAATTAGCATGGCACCGCTGATCCACCTATACGGCTGACACTGGCTTGTGAACTAACTCCTGAAAAGAAAAATATACGACAAATTTATGAGTTGTCAACTCAGTAAGTATAGCCTTTCAGTCTATTATATACACAAGCAACAAGTCAAGTATAAAGCAATGATGCTAATCTAATCAATATTCACCATGCATTATTAGCAGACGTAAGAAATCACATAGCTACAATCAGACATCAAACCCAGATCATAATAGTGGCATTTTAGTCTGTTTTCTTAGGGCCCTGCTTAACCAAACTAGAGCGCATCACTCAATGAGCTTTGCCGGCTCTCACCATCATCATCTCAATCACAATTTTTTTTTCTGATATCACACAGCACACGGCTCGTGTGTATCCCATCCTCACCACTGATACCACACAGCACACAACTCGTGTGTATCCCATCATCATCGTTGATCAATGACAGCCACAGCTCGTCAATGATCATATCGTCTAAGCATTGAGTATGTCCCAGTTAGGTAAGCCGTTGTTTCGTTTTAATCCCCACATCAACATCATTAACTTACTCGTTCAATTTCATGTAATATCGTTTCCTGTCATTCACGTTCATTTCAATTCCATCCACTATCAAATTACACAACCACACAATCATTCAATCAACTTTCGTGCAACATAATCACAACTAAACACGTAATAGCGATTCTACATATATAAAGATAATCTGAATCACCATCAACATCCATGAACGAGTATACATACAATTCATACTTTATCCATATAAATATATACATAAAACCAACATCATATATGATATCATATATATATATATATTCTAACACAACAATCAATGGTCAAGTATATCCATAAACAATCCTTATACCATATCCATATTTACATAAATCCAACAAGCAATACTTATATTCACACACAAACACACACACACACACACACACACATATATATATTATATATATATATATATAATAATATATAATATATATATATAATATATATAAACCAATTAGCTATACTTAACTCACTTTCCCCAATTATTTAAATAGTAGAATGATGTGCACAATCTCGAACGTTGTTCCCGTGTCCTAAGATGAGGTATAAGACGTACTGTCAATAAATCAATAACATTGTAGTTTCTTCATAAAGCATGAACCACATTTGTACACTTCTTACTAATCTCTGAATATCTCATTCTATAAAATTCAGATCTTTATTCCGTTTTCTCCTACATAAACTAGACTCGAGTATCTTCCTATCAGTATATATCTTGATGTATTACAACCAGTCCTTACACTTTTAAAAATAATCCTTACTGCCCCTGAATCTGTAATCTTCACAGTTTGAGCATTGGTCACTAATTAAATCATAACTCTATGTATAATCATTAACTTTAAAAACTGTTTTAGTATAATAAACTAGACATAGTAAACTATCTAATGGTATATGATTTGTATTTTAAATCATTGTAATTAATTTTATAGAAATCTGTCCTTTGCATGTACTTACTTTTTCATGACAGCCCTCTGTCTCAACTTATAAGTTCTTCTCAAACAGAAATACAAATGATAAAAGTCTCATTTTTTACATAACATATTCTTAAGGATATCTAGTTTCATTTACAATAAGAACCATTCAAATTGAATACATATACAATTAATTATTCAAGTTTTGGTACAACTCAGTTAATTTAGACAGAAACAGATTCGACTCTACTCTTTCAAAATTCTCTGAAAAATCATAAACTCTTCCAAAACTTACCAAATTTTCACAATATAACCTCCTATGTATCTAGTATCAATTTACACAAGAATCATTCGAGTTTAACCAGTAAAACTCAACTTACAAGGTTTTAAATACACCCTGTCAGATTACCCGCAGAAACAGAGCAACAGAATGTTTCCTCCGTTTAACCCATTCAAACGACCGATTTGGTTTCTTCTCAAAACTAGAAAGTTTTAGTACACATATCAAAGTTTCTCCAGATTCAAAAATCACCATATTTGGACCAGTGTAACACTCTAAAACCCGATTTACAGAGACTATTCAAAACAGAGTCTCTCCTGATGCCTTTCTCCCATTTAATCGGTTCATTTCCTTCAATTTCACTCAAATCCAGCTCCTACCCGAATTCAAACAAGAGAATGAACAATTCTTACCAGATCAGATGTAGAAATTTCCTTATTGTTGGTGGTAATAGAAGTTCTTCCTCTTCTCTTCTCCTCTCTTCTCTTCTCCTCCTTCTTCTCTTTCTCTCCTCCCTTTCTCCCTTTTTTCTCCTTTTCTTTCCTCTTCTTTTCTTTTTTTCTCTGCCCCTCCCGTCAGGTGTGTGTGTGTGTGTGCTGTGTGTGTTAGTGTGTGTGAAGGTTTGCATGGATGAAATCTTGCTTCCTTTTTTTTTTAATTCTTTTTGACAATTACCAATACATCCTACCTAATTTCTTAATTAATATACTTTGATCCCAAATATTATTCCGAACTCCAATTTACTCCGTTCAAGTTTTAATATAATCAAAAGTAAATATAGAATTTATGTACTAATCAACTAAATTTCATAAACTTTTACCAATTAATCGCACAATTATATATTAAAATTTTGCGGATGTTACATCATCTTACTCGTTACTCATTGATTGAACATTGGGAGCAAGCTTAACACCTTGACCATCACTAAAATATCCATAAATAATAATCTACATTTTCTGGATTCAATAATCTCATTATCCTCTTGTTTCACCCTCAAAAGGCTTATAGTTGATTTTTAGTATTTAATACTTCTAGCAAATTGGGTATAGAAAAAAGAACTGAATTTTACAAAAGAAAGTATTGATCCAGCTAGAAGCTGGTTGAAGTATTGCTGAGCAGATTCTGTTAGTGTAGTACGAAATGCATGTCATTTAATACCATCATTATACCTGTGCAGTAGGGTTGTGTTAATGAACTTATAGATATGTTCAGCAGGGTCTGTAATGCCATTGTATTAAATAGAGGCGAAGGCGCCCTAAAGTGAGTAGGGAGCTCTTCTACCATTTTGTCAGCATTGAAGGAAATACTAAAGGCATGGTTCTTATATCTTGGCGGAGTTCCATCACTTTCTTTTTGTGAGAACGCTAGGCCTTGAAAGGTTCCTGGTTGGTCCCTCCTTGCTGTCTGCATTAATGGGGTAAGTTTGTCTTGCTAGACCATGGCCAGAGGTGGTCCATTAACTCCTTATGTGTTGAGTTTCTCTTGATGAGATTATTGTCCTGCTCCGCCGGCAAAAGAGGTCGAAGAGGGCTAAGTTGATGGTCTCAATAATGAATTGGTGGAGCTGCTTATAGAAGAGCGGGTTGGTGGTAGTCAGATCGGAGAATCTGCTGTAGTAGGGAGGGAATTAATTCCCTAAGAGAGTTGTTGTCACTTCCGTTGTTTGAGCTAACTATTTCTCACTCATTTAGCTCAAATGTCCCCACATACGGCGCCAATAATGTGTACTGCAATTTGATGCTAACCTGTAAAATAGAGGTTAGCACTCTAATGCTTAAGTTAGTAATGATTTGCTGAATAAATAAAGGAAAAATATGGAATAGTGTGAGAATAATGATCGAATATGATGATGGAGTGAATACATTAATGTAGAGTACAAAAAATGAACTGATAGTAGATAGAAACGAAGTGTGAATGAGAGTGAGAGTATGTGATCTTGTGTTACCAAAATAACTACCCGAATGTCTCTATTTATATGTTGTCATAGTGTAAGATCCGGAAGTAGTTAGGAAAAATAACATGTTGTTGGAAATCTACACGTGTTAGCTAACTAACAAAAAGATCTATTCATGAGTCTGGAAAGAGTTATGACCATTTAAATGGGTCTTGTTAAGTTAACCCGAGAATTCCATAATTGGTTGACTTGCTGCTTGAAGAGTTTGTTTCAACCAAATTACTTAGAATTAGTTGGACAAATTTTAGTATGACATATCATAGGATATCAACAACCTGCATGACGTGTCCTACATATTGCGGGTTGGCTCACCTTGTCGGATTAGGCTGGTTTATTGTGCCGATGAAGTTAGCAAGAATAGAGCATTTGTATAGGCTTAATTCCTTTGTTCATGGGCCAACAAGGCCTGACTAGCCAATCTTTATTAAGTTTGGGGTTTGAGAGAAAAAAAAAAATATTTGATGGGCCATCATCAATTGTCATTATAATATAATAGCCTTGTCTGTACACTCTGATATGTGTGTGATTAAATTCTTATTATGGAACAAAATTAGAGATAATTATTAAATTCATTTAACTACAAAAATATTTTTTTTATCCCTCTAATAAATTTATGGTGTTAGGTTAAATGAAAATAATTTAATTAAACAAAAGACAAATCTTAAATAGAGAAGGAGAAAAGTGAGAAAGAGAGTCAAAAAGGAAAAATTATTACTTCAACATAATGTTAATATTAAAAATACATCAATATATAAAGTGAATATCACCACTGATTATCATGATCATTAAACTTGACAAAAATAATTTCAAGCCCTACTGATAAAGGTCCAAAAATATTGCATTTATTATGGCAAATTGGATTAGATTAGATAATTAGCATTGCCCATGTTTACTTTGGGAGTTGGGGGCTAGGCTTGTGGAAAAGGCCCGAGCCTATTTAATTTCTGCCTCAATAACCAACCCATACAGAAAGGTGAATTTAATATTTTGTCTCTGGCTTGGTGGGTCAAGTTGGTTAAATTACCCTCTTGTCCTGCTTATATTTTCACCTTCCGATGCTTCTCTTCACCTCCCCACCTCCTCCCCGCCCGCACCCTTCTTCCTGCTTGATGCCCCTGCTATCCCGTCATTATTATTAAACTTGCAAAAGTTTAATATTTTGTGACAAAACAAAATAATGATTTCAATTCCTATTTATAAAGCAACCAATAAGGTTGTGTTTAGCGCTTTGGCAAATTGAGTTAGATTGGATAATTTGTATATGCTAAGCCTAAGTTTACTTTGGATCTTGTGATGAAGACCCGAACCTATTTACGATGTTGCCTCAATAAGCCAACCACCTGGAGGGATAGGTTTAATTATTTGGCTAAGTAGGCTTGGTGGGACTGTCCTATTTATATTTTCCTCTTCCTGCGCATCTCTTCACCTTCTTTGCTACCCCTACAACCCCTCTCATCTGGTCTTCTTCCCCAATGCTTGTGACGTTCGATGAATTTTATACATAATTGAGAAAGTAATTGATAATTTTTATGAAATTTAATTTAATTATAAGTTAAAATTAGAATATATTAAGACTTGAATGGAGTAAATTTGAGCTTTATAAAGTATTTAAAGCAAATTATATTAATTAAAAAAACTAGAAAGAACGTAATGGGTATTTTAGAAAATATTTAAATAAAATAAAAAAATAATAAAGGAGAAGGGGGCAGCAACACGTGCTGCCACCCACCGCCTCACCTACACTTATGTATATATATATATATATAGTAAAGTTTTAGAGAGTTTAACAATTGAATCAAAAAGAAAAAAGTGCAAACAATCACACACACTAACGCGAACCGAAAACAGTATAGGACGCAAGGATAAAGTAAATGTTGAACAACATTTCATATGAATTGAATCGTTTTCATATCTAAGTATAGGACGCGAGGATAAAGCAGGAGGTTGAGCAGCTCTTTGTGTTAACTGAATCATTTTGAGATTTAAGATAAGTATAGTTAATTGAATTTATATATGGGTATATATATATGTATTGTATATTTGATAGTGAATTGTTCTTTATTTATTTGGATTGTCTTGTTGTTCTGTGGAGTTGCCGTTATATGCTTATATAAGGTTATGGTCTAAGAAACATGAATATATATATATATATATATATATATTATATATGGATACGTACTCGTATTATATACTTACTCGTTAATTGTCGGTTATTTGTTGGATTACATTATCATTCTACGAAGTTGTCGTTATGTGCTATTTGCAGTTATGTGTAAACTAAATATTGATGGATTATTGTGTTATATTATATTTGATTGTTGAATGGATAGGCAATGACTTATAGAAGCAAAATTAATTGTTGGATGAAATTAAATGATGAAAATATTGATGGAAATATTGTGAATTGAGATGAAAAAATGGCTTACCTAACCAAGGGCATATTCAATGGTTTACGATGATTTAATTGATGACAAGTCGTGGAATGTCATGATAGTGTGATTGATGACGTGATATAGGATGTCAAAAAAAGAATGATATAAAGGTAGGTACCATGGCGCGAAAGGTACCACGGTATTCCGGGAAGCGGAAAATATTTTGTATTGATAGCTACACATTGGGGTGGTGTGGGGATGCCATGTTTATTGTGATATCCTATGCTGATATTGCTACACGCTAGGTGGTGTGAGGATATCACATTTGACGGATATCCTATACTGTATACTATATGATATTGATTGAGATATTAATGGTCGGCAAAACCACTGAATGATGTACTCTTGTTTGGGTAAGCAGAGCCTAAGAAAATAAACGATAACATCTTATGTGATGTCGTGAACTGATATATGATATGGGTATGCGCTACTTCTTATATCTATTGTTATTATATGATGAATATTATTGGTTGGTGTGATTGTATTATACTTTACTTGTTGTGTCTATATATATAGACTAATCAGCTACACGTACTAAGTTGGCAACTCATCCCTTGCCATGTATATTTTTTGGGGATAGACCATAGTGACTAAACGATCATCAATATTAATAGGTGGGTCAATAGTGAAATCTTGAGTGGGAGCTCTAGCTGCATAATTACTTCAGTATCATATTTTCAGTGAATTTGTATTTAAAATTTTGTAATAATTCGAAACTTCACTTATCTTTTTGTATTAGTGAAAATGGGACTTATCTTATTAGGTTAATGGTTATTTCTTATAAGATGAATTGTAATTACATAGGGGGTGTCACAATGCCCCCCCCCAGTCTTCTTCCCCTGCTGTCAACCCTTCTCTTCAGTCTTCCCCTACCATCAACCCCACTTTTCTCTATCTTGTGAGAAATATTTATGTGAGCAAATTTTTGTTGGGTCTGCGGGAACTATTCATGGATGAGAGCAAGTGATATGGTGTGTGTGAGGCCAAGAGCGTGTTGGTTGGGTCGGTGAGGCCACTACTCGAACTTTTGTGGAGAACAAAAATACAATTTAAGAAGAATAACCAATATAGAAAGGTGAGATTCACCCATTTGCTCTTCATGAATTTATGCAAAGTTAAGATTGAAAGGAACCCGACACCTTCATTTAAACGGACAAACTTCCAAACAACTCCGCCGCAGTTGCAAGTATAACAAACCCACAAATATGCAATAATTGAATAGTATGTAAAGGCTTAGGAAACTCAACTTTCCTGAAATTAAGCCAACCTAACCCATATAAGCACCAATTCATTTATACACAAGCTTCTTCCACTTAAGCTGTGTCACCAGTCGGAGCAAAACTAAACAAACAAACATAAGTATCTTGCTTTAAATTCATTCCAACATTTGGACATCAGGAATGAGGTTAAGGTCCAGTACGACTTTGTTTGTCCTGCCACTTGTCTTGCTTCCACCAATCTGCAACTGTAGTTGAACAATAATCAACTTACATTATTGCACTGCACGATTTATTCGAAGCTAATTAATTGAGTTGTTAGTTGTTTAAAGGTGGGAATTTTCCATCTTGGATCACCTTCTCCTCAAGAACCCGCTTTTCTTCCACTGGCATCTTTTCTTGAAGCGCATAAAGGAATCAATCATGTTCCCGATATCGACTCTCAACTTTCTCTCTCCCCTTTATCACACACTACACCTATTTCACACACTAACTCATGCGGCACTTTGACACTGATGAAGTTTGGCACCGATGGAACTCATGAATTGATCCAATTTGAGAAGGCTTGCGTCCCATGTCATCACATCAGTTAACGCCTTATCGTCCTCCTCCGTTCATCAGATGATCAACCAGATGCATTCCTCGATTGCTAACAACAGAGCAGGCAGTGTCGATTCTTCATGCAATAGCACCGCCTAGGGTTTCGGATAACATGGCGTCGCCTCCTATTGAAGCGCCGTCTAGGGTTTCTGCCTTACCCATCAACGATGCAGCTAGGATTTCTCCAACTCGTTAATCGCCCCTCCCCGATTCGATCTGAGACACCTCGACATGGGGATATTCCATTATCGGACTCCACGACGATGAGTTTTATTTCGCCATGCAAGCCTCTGCCACGGCCGATGGTGTAGCTTTCTTCATCAGCCGCCGCTAATAGTGTGGCTCCTCCTCCAACGAGTATGTTTATTGTCAATGTTCCTTTGTATGCTTCACATATTCATTCTGAATCCGTGGATAATATTGCTATTGGATTTCACAACTCATCACGAAAATCTATTTCGTTTATTCCTCCATTGATACAAAATGGTGAAATCATAGTCCGGTCATCTTTGGAGACGATCAAGGAAGGCTCCTATCAATGGGAGTGTACGGAAATGAGTTATTTATTAGGGAAGAAACATTATTTTCATCACCTCAATGAATTTGTTCGGTCAGTCTGGCCTGCGGTGAAGGCATTGAACGTAATGTCAAATCGCTTCTATTTTTTCCAGTTCAAGACAACAGCAGCGATGGAAGAAGTGATTGAAGGAGAGCCTTGGTTATTTTAAGGCCAGACCATTATCTTACAACAGTGGGAGCTGGTATGGTTCCTGTATGGATCAAACTTCGTCATTTATCGGTGGAGCTCTGAATGATGGATGTCTCAATACAGTGGCCAGTGGGATTGGCAAACCTTTGTATCCTAATGCCGTCACAGTAGCTTGCATGAGACTGAACCTCGCTCGCGTGTACATTGTGCTTGATATTTCTTTGATGCTACCTAAGCGCATCGTTATTATGGTGTCTAAAGATGATGGAGGTGAGGTTCCATGTAAGATTGATGTGGAATATGAATGGGTGCTGCCTAAGTATGTGTGTTGTTCTAGCTTAGGGCATTAGACTGTCCCTTGTCCTACGGCTAACCAGCTAAGAAGCCTTCGGTTTCGATCTATGTTCAACGAGCGACTACTACTAAATCAAAGAACCCACCTCCTAAGTGTTCTCCTATATTAGAGGGGGGTGAAGGTTGTGAGCCGACTGAGAGAGCAGTGACGTAGCTTTCGGTTGAGAGTGTTTGTGCTACGCCTTTTCCTATTGATGGTGGTAAGGGTAAGAAAATAGTAATTTATAACTCTTTTGACGCACTGATGTCTATTGATGATTGCACATAATCTACTTCTCGGGGTCCTAATCAATGCAACCCCTTGGCCGGTGACACATGCTGAATACTGCTATTTGGAATGTATGTGGCCTGAATCGACAGGATCACCATGTGGCGGTGGTTGACTTGGTCTCTGAGTTCAAGTTACAATTTCTTGCCTTCTTGGAAACGAGAGTCTCTTCTAATAATTATGTTCATGCACAGTCTAGTTTGATGTCTAGGTGAAAATGGTTTGTTGACCAGACGAGTCCTGGCAATCGCGTATGGATTGCTTGGGACGATAAGTATATTGATGTGGATATATTAGATGTTGGTGACTAGTTTATACACTGTCGAGTATTGATTAAATGCTTGCATGAATGCGTGTTAGTGACAATCGTTTATGGTGCTAACTGCTAATGATGTAATGGCTAGACGATCCCTTTTGCAGGCCCTTGGTAACTTTGTAGGGCAGTGCACGAAGAGCCTTATCTCAGTGGGGGCAATTCTAATGTTGTGCTGGATATGAGTGAGGTTTGTGGTTCTTTAGGGAACATTCGAATGGCCATGAAGGAATTTCAGGAGTGCATCTTTGATACGAACCTTATTACGCTCCCGATGCGGAGCAAGATGTTTACTTGGCAAAATTGTAGTACGGATAGTCGGAGCTTATGGAAATGGTTGGATCGCATGCTGGTTAACAATAGTTAGTTGGGGACATGATTGAATTCCTTCTGTTAGAGTCTCACCCCTCGGACGTTGGAGCACTTACCTTTGGTATTAAGGGGTGATCCACAGGCCTCACATGTAAGTATGTTTCGATTTGATAACTATCTTGCTCTATCACCAGATTTCATTCTCACTATGCAAAATGTTTGACGGCACCCTATTGTGGGAACAACAATGTATGTCATCACATATAAACTCAAGGTTCTGAAACAGGTGTTCCAAGGTCAACGGTGAAATAAGGGGGATCTATCATTAAATGTTAAGTTGGCGGTGACATTTCTTGAGTCTGCTCAACGAATCTTAAAGAATGATCGCCATAACTCCTTTTTGTTGCACTTGGAGCATTATTGTAGGCTGGTTTTTCTAAAGGCTACTAAGTTGGAACAAGTTATACTACAACAGAGAGCTAAGATTCAGTGGCTTAAGTTTGGTGATAAATGCTTGCGATTTTTCTATCGAAAAGTCGCCATGAGAGGAGCTTCAAAATGGATTTTTCAAATCCAAGATGAGGAGGGTCGAACACTTACCGAACCAGCAGTGATTATGAATAAGTTTGTGTGTTTTTACCAGCAATTGTTGGGGGGTGAACGGATATGCCAATTTCTTAATTTGCGATCTCTGCATCCTTAGCATGGTAGATTGTCTCAGAGGAGGACTTTGTAGCTCTCCTTAAGCCAGTAACTCCTAATGAGGTAAAATTTGCTTTCTTTAGTATAGCTGAAGATAAGTCACCAGAGTCGGATGGTTTTTCCTTAGGTTTCTATAAATCAGCCTTATCGGTGGTAGGAGAGGAGATCATTCGGGCTATTCTTGAGTTCTTTAACATGGGGAAATTGTTCAAGCAAGTTAACGCTACCTTACTTGCTCTCATTCCTAAGGTACGATCTCCTACGCTTGTTGTTGATTTGTGGCCTATTTCGTGTTGTAATGTGATTTATTAAGATATAACTAAGATTATAGTACAACATTTGAGTATTGTTTTTGATCGAATCATTAGTCCTTCTCAGAATGCTTTTGTCCCTGACCACTCTATTCGTAAGAATATACTATTAGCACAAGAGTTATTTACACGGTATAATCAGCAACGCTTACCGAAATGATGTGCATTGAAGGTTGATTTGCATAAGGCATAAGATGCAGTGGAATGGGATTTTTTTATTGTTGTATTACATCTTTTTGGTTTTCCCCCTCGATTTATTAGTTGGATTGAGGAGTGTGTCACTACTTTGGCTTTTTTCAGTTTGTATTAATGGATCCCCCCCATGGTTTTTTGTTGGGGCGAGAGGGCTTCGGCAAGGGGACCCCATGTCCCCTTATCGGCAAGGGGACCCCATGTCCCCTTATCTTTTTGTACTTGTCATGGAGGTACTCACCTTGTTGTTTCACCAATTAATTGAGCAGGATATAGGTTTCTCCTATCATTGGCGCTACCAGGAATTCCAACTTTGCTTTGCGGACGATCTAATCCTATTTTGTAAAGCAGAAGTGTCCTCAGTCAATGTCTTTAAGAGAGGTCTCAACATGTTTGCTTCCATGTCCGACCTGCATGCCAATCCATCTAAGAGCCATCTGATCATCTCGAAATCTACTTATGATGTACGGGATGGTTTGCCAATGGTTTTGGGTTTTTAGGAAGGACATCTTCCTGTTCGGTACCTTGGATTACTATTACTTGCCTCTCGTGTCACGATTTCTTATTACAAACCTTTGCTGCTTAAGATTGATAGTTGCATCAAGGGATGGGAAGGGATCTAACTATCATTTGCTGGACGAATTCAATTGATCAATTATGTCCTCATGGCTCTTAATGTGTATTGGACAATGGCTTTCTTATTGCCTAAAGGAGTTATTAGAGAGGTGGTGAAACAGCTGCAGTTGTTTTTATGGAAGGGGTCCAATGGCGGAGGGTATCCAAAAGTGGCTTGGCAACAGGTTTGTATACCACTGGAAGAAGGAGGGCAAGGTATAAGAAACATCCTAGCCCAAGGCACTCATGAGTCGGCACCTACAGGATGTCATCAAGGGAGATCATTCATCTGTCTGGGTTGATTGGACTTATCACTTCCGGATTCGTGAACATTCCATTTGGACTATGAGTGACTGGTAGGGTTCATGGAGTTGGAAGAAGCTTTTGCGACTTCATCGTATCTTACTCCCATTTATTGAGTACTGAATTGTGGATGAGAATTTATTTTCCCTATGGCATGACCCTTAGCATGTTTTGGGGCCATTTATACATCGATTCCCACATGGTCATTCGCTTACAAATACATCCATCATGGATAACCTTGCCACCGTCATTATGGGTGGACAGTGGCAGTGGTCTTTTAGTACCAATAATGATTGTTTGGAGATCCTGTAGAGCCTTCCTCCGATTCATAGGGGAATCGATCGGATCAGATGGCACTCGGAGAGTGGTTCTTTTACGACGTCTACTACATATGTTGTCTTTTCGTTGCCTGAGCCCAAGGTAGGCTGGTCTTCACTGCTCTTGGGGCTTTTCAAAATCCCGAGGAATAACTTTATATTATGGCTTGCCATACTAGCCAAGCTGTAAATTTT
Organism: Sesamum angolense; assembly: GCA_034509725.1. Classification (NCBI taxonomy): domain Eukaryota; kingdom Viridiplantae; phylum Streptophyta; class Magnoliopsida; order Lamiales; family Pedaliaceae; genus Sesamum; species Sesamum angolense. The sequence goes on along the minus strand of JACGWL010000008.1, from coordinate 12,588,743 downwards.
GGACAAACCGCGACTGAGTCACTTGGGAGGGTCATGTACGCTTTGCACTGAGGGTCATGTTGAGACTCATTCACATCTTTTCTTTAGGTGTCCCTACTCTCGCAGTTGCCCTCAGAGGATTATGCAGATTATTCGGTTTCGATGGCCTAACCATAACTGGAAGGCGGATGTTGCTTGGGCATCTATCAAATTGAGAGGTCATCATGTTGTCAATGAAGGAAATCGAGCTCTTCTGGCGTCGCTTGTTTATCACATATTCCAGGAGCGTAATAGGAGGAGATTTCAGCAGGTGGAGCGCCACTCTTCATCTCTAGCTCACATTGTTGTTGAGGAAGTTAAACAAAGGATATTTAGTGCTAACTTACCTCACTCTGTTAGTACCTGAGGATTTTATCGTTTATGGTGAATCCCTTGGCCAATCGAGGGTGATGTTACTTGATGATGGTGTTGTACTTGTACTTTTATACTATCTCTACATCAATGAAATTTACCATTATTGAAAAAAAATGCAAAGTTGCCTGTGGATCATAGGGATACTCTCAATTTACTTCTGGAGAGTGTGAACATTGAGTCAGAAGGCAAGGAAATGGAAAATGAAACAATTTACCTCCTTAGACAGTGAGGTAAATTGTTTTATTTTAAAAACTATAAGAGCGGTAAATTGCTATATTCTTTTCATGAGTGGAAATTTGCTCATTTCAATATTAAATGGGGTAAATTGCTATTTACCCTATATTATCATATGAAGTAAATATGGGATTGGGATTAATCCCACCTGCACAATCAACAAAAGTAAACTTCCTGTAATTAATCTGGAATTTTCTTAAAGTAAACTTCCTTTAATTAATCTGGAATTTTCTTATCACATACTTACTAGAGCTAATCACACTTAGACCCTTTCTGAAAATACTAAATTATATTTTTCGCAGATAGAATTCTAAATTTACACTTATGCCCCCCTCTAAACGGAGAATTTTTGGAGAGATTGTAAATATAATATTAAAATTTTTTTAGAAGAAAGTATAATTTTTTTTATTCTCATAAGAGATTTAAATATAATTAATCCTACTTATTAACAATCTAAATTGTAACTCAAATAACTCATACTTAAAGTAAGCGCAAACTAAATTTATACAAATGGCTGATTTGTCTTGAACTTCGAGAGGATGATTGGTGGCAAAGAACTCCACCCAAAATTTGCTATTAATAACTCACTTATATACAACACCCAACTACCTTAACTACTATTATCATTCTACCTCTTTTTATCCTTTCCGACATTCCAATCTCAAAAACCAAAAAAACAAAAAAATAAAAAATAAAAATAAGAGCCCCTCTGTGTGTACAATTTCACAATCCTCTGATCTCTTTTACATGCTTTCTACTGCAGTGCAGCTGTTTCCCCCATTTTTAAGGTTTTTCTTCCTCTCTCAACCCTCATTCAAATCTTTTATTTTGATCGAGAAATATTTATTTATTTTTTCTGATTCAATAATGATGTATAAATGTTTATTTATGAATATATACATATTGCAGGTACGTAAAATAAAAAAAAATAATAATTAGAGATGGCGGAGGGGACATACGTGAAGCTAAACGAGGATCATCATTCCGGGGAGAACATCACTCCTGGTGAGCTCAATCAAGCAATTGATGTCGATAAGGTAAATACGAATTTCAATTTTAGTCATGTAATTTTCATAATAATGACAATATATAATTACAGCGTTGTACATTAATGCAATTTCCGACAATAAGTTCTTGTCTTAACAGTTGCATGCTCGAATATGTGAGCAATGTGGACAAGTTTTACCGCCAAGCTACATTCCACCTGCAGATGAAGATTGGGCTACTGGGATTTTTGGTTTTTGCGAAGATGCCGATAGTTGTAAGCTACCTGCTTTAAAATCACTTCAGACCATTTAATTTCTCTCGATATCCTAAAAATCAATGTTGTAGTAACAAGCACGGTAATATCTTCGTTCCTGTACATAAACGACCGCAGTTTAAAAATCATAGTTAATCGATAGAATCTATCACAGTCAAACAATTATTTGCAGTTAGTCGGTGGTTTTAACTATGGACAAAACACATGTGGTGGTTTTTTTGCTATAGCTAATGTTTTGGCATCGACTGCTTGTTGTGTAGATTCACAGATCGTTCCTTGTTCCAGGTCTAACCGGGTTCTTTTGCCCTTGTGTACAATTTGGACGCAACGTTGCGGCCTTGAACGATGACATCTCTTCAGAAAGAGCATGCATAGGTCATGCGGTATGCATCGAAGGTGGCATTGCAGCTGCTGCAGTAACAGCAGCATTTCACGGTGTGATTGACCCAGACTCGGTGTGTCTTCTCACCGAGGGGTTGCTGTTTGCTTGGTGGGTGTGCGCTATCTACACCGGCATGGGCCGGCAGTTGTTGCAGAGAAGATACCATTTGAAGGTGATCACGTTCGATTCTCCTTATTTTTGTAGAGACAAGTTTAGTGATTGCAGATTGGATTTTCAGTTGCATCTTCTGTTCCATTCAATATATATATACACCTTACGTGTACAAAAATTTAGGTCGGTACCGTTCTAATTATGTGTATATTAAATAGAACAGAAGTTGCGACAATATTTTGAACAGAAAATCCAATATTCTTTGAGACCTCTAGCTAAAACCGTAAAATTTGCAGGATTCGCCCTGCGATCCATGCCTGGTGCACTGCTGCCTTCACTGGTGCGCCATATGCCAAGAACACAGAGAGATGCAGCATCATCTGTCGGATTTCAGCACGTCGGACGACACGGTCGTAAGGCCCCCAGAGGCTCAGGAGATGAATGCTGCTGCCCAGAAACACGAGAATGTACCATCTTCCGACCAAGGCGACGACGCCCCCAACAACTTACAGCTGCAGCCCGTGTGAAATTCTTGCAATCTTGTTATAATAAAACTTCGTTGATTCTTCATCTTTACCTTAATTAGTCAATAGAAAGGGTAGAGTTTGTCATCAAACTCTACAAGTAGTACTTCATTATGCTCAAAATACATTTTAGTGTTCAATTGGAGACATCCTAGTTAGTGTCCTTTACCTTTGTAAACAAGAAATGTATATAAAGTAATTAGATCTTAAGTGCTACCAATATATATTTGGGATAATTATATTTATATCTCTGATATATGATATGTCAACATAAATCACTCATATTTTTTGAATCATCACATATACACCCGTTAAATCATGCACAACCACTATTGTTTTTTTAAGAACAATTACACATACACTCCTAAAAGACATCAATTATATCATTATATATAGGGGTGTTCAACAAAATTATTGGGTTGCGCCAACTGATCGGCCCTAGCTCAAACCGCACCTCAATTAGCGGGTTAAGAGTGAGTTGGATTGATTTTGGGCTCGTAAAAAACAAACGCAATTTAGCACTCGGGTTTGTATTCTTCTTTAGTATATATATAACCATGTATAAGTACTTATATTTACACATGTCATTAATATCTCATATCTTTACATTTATGCTAATTATATTCTAATAAAGCAAATACTAGATATACAAAAAAATATATAAAAAAATGAAATTATAACTTCTTACAATTAAATTAGATTAATATGTAAATTAATTAATAAAAATATGTAAACCATTATCATATTTTTAATCTATATATAGTGTTATTCTTTATTTAATATTTTAAATTACCTTATTTCTTCTATTAAAAACTGAATATCTTCTTTTATTATTAAACTTAATCAAATGTTTTCTCCTGTATATTAAAATATATATATATAATATATATATATATATATATATGTTACCTATATATTGTATATTAATAACATTTTATCATTGAAATTGCACAAAATGGTATGGTTATATTTTTATTTTCTATAACTAGTTAGGTAATTTGGAATTCATGAAGTTATAATAGTTGACAATTATATAATTTATATTGTAGAATGTTTCGAAACTTGAGAGAGACCATAGGATGACCGTTATTAATTTATTTGGTATGTAAACTTTTATTTGTGACTTTAGAATATATATTTTGATATTAAAATTCAATATAATTCGAATAGTTGAACTTTGGAAGTTATTTGATTACATAGGTCATTGACTCTATATAAAGACTGCAAAAATCACCCCAACTCAAATCAGACTGCAAAGGTAAGATTTCGATTATTGTGACTTGGGCTTGCGTAAGCTACTGAAAAATCAAAAACATTGGTTGGACAAATTTTCTTTTATCTAAATTGGTTCAACCTGCACCGTATTATAACAATATGAACGCAAGAGGAAGGTGATGGGAAGAACACAGAGAATTAAGAGATGAAAAGTGATGTCCCGTAAAATTATTAGGGTAAGTCCACAAGCTAGACATATTCGCCCAGCCGACAAAGAGTCTAGTTGGCCTATTAGTAGGACAGATAAAGCCCATCAGTAGGGAAGAAAGGCTCATAGGCTTACCTGCTACCTTACTAAATTGACAAGCCCAAGAAATAAGCCCATTTTAGCCGGACACATCATCATACAGCTGATAGGACACATCACGCAGCTTGCCAAGACATTTGTACACGTCATCCCCAGATATCTCCAGGTGGTTCTAGATAAATCGGTGATAGACAAGCTGAAAAATCTTTGAATAACTAATTCCCCAAATTATAAGCAGATTTGGTAGGGTTTAGTCCAGCTTATGTATCTCAGCCAGTACTTATCCAAATCACCAACGGTTTATTGTGGATGACAACTGACTCAAAGCGCTTTCCAATGGCATACGCAACTCAGCAATTGACACCGTATCCAACTCTTTATAAGCCTATAAATAGAGGTCTTGTGCAGGTTTCTGTAGACACGATTAAAAAACATCAGTCTTATCCTCAATGGGAATGAAAAACAACAGATACTCTTTCTTGAAATATGGACAAATGGAGTTTACCCCAAAAGAAGCACTTCATGAAGCCTCTTGAAATTTGATTGATTTATTTTTATTTTTTTTTCACATAAGGAAGAAGAAAACTTACCTTTAGAGGACAATCAACGCACAATTCCTTTATTCCCTTTTACTTTTCACGATAAACTAGATAAACTAAAAAAAAACAAAAACAAAATAGCATTGAAATTGATTTTTATTCATCAATCCGAATTGTCTCCCAGGGTCTATAATTGCCTCAAAAGGTCCAATATAATGACACGAATATTCCCCATTCCTAATCATATATTATCATTATTCCCACAGTTATTCAAGTTTTCCCTTTAATGTCTTTATAAACCGTTACTAACTTAAGCATTGGAGTGGTAACCTCTATTTTGCAGGATTAGTCCTCTAATAATCTTATGATTTTCATTAAGATCCTTTGACCCTTGTGGTGTGATCGAATTTCTGATACGCATCAGTCAACACTTTGAGCTTTGGCATGAGAAATAGCAAATTCCAATAGTGGGGTGATCATAGATCTTATGAGGGAGATTTTTCCCTCCCTGCTGCGGTTGGACCTCTTGTCCCACCTATAGATCCCACTTTGGGAGATGTTAACGCCCACCAGGCCGTTGAACTTGTTGTTCTGAATCCACTCTTATTTGAGTAGCTTTTACAATTCATCATGGAGACCATCAACTCAACCTTTCATAGCTCTCAAAGCAGCGGAGCAGGGCCTTCTTCCCAGGTTAAAAGAGGTGGGACACTAGGAAGCCAAGCTAATTTTGAGGGTAAAGAAGTAGCTGGACATTAGTCCCCGGATATCTGTCAGTCCTTGAATAAAGAAATAGTGGAACTTCGCCAGCAGGTAGCAAATGAGACCTTGCCTATTGAGTGTGGTATTCTTTTCAGCGAGCACATCATGATGGAAAAACTTCTTGCTCGTTTTTTAGCGCCTTCACACCTACTTGCTTATGACGGCACTACAGATCCAACTGAACACATCCTTAAGTTTGAAAATGCAGCCTTGCTACATAGGTACGCTGATGGTATTAAGTGTTGTTTTTTTCTTACTACACTAACAAACTCTGCCTAATAATGGTTCGACCAGCTTTCTGCTGGATCAGTTAGATATTTTGTAGAATCTAGTTCCCTCACCAAGCATCAGTTCACTAACAGCAAAAAATACAGGAAATCAACCATCAGCCTTTTTGGAATCAACTTGGAGGAGAAGGAAACCTTGAGGGCCTATGTCCAATGTTTTAATACGGTTATCCTGGAAGTCCCTACAGCCCACCACGAGGTGCTGGTTAGTGCACTCACTCAAGGACTTTGCGAAGGACTTTTGTTCAAATCTTTGCATAAGAAGCCGGCTGCAGATTTTTTAGATGTACTAGCGCGAGCTGAAAAGTATATTAATTTGGAGAATACATGGCTGGTTAAGAAGAATGGACGTGACAAGAGGAAGGAGAGCGAGTTGTCTTCTACTCGCAGACTAAGGGGAGAGCCACGAGGATGTCTCCATCCTCATGATCCAAAGAATGACCACTACACCCCCTCTCATAACCAGCCCTGCTAGGATGCTTATGGCAATTGATCAACTCTCTGCCCTACAGTAGCATAAAGACTTCGAGGAGGGCCCTAGCTTCCAAAATCTTGATATTTCTTCTACAAGTATCATACGGAATATGGACATGACACTAGCCGTTTGCCGCCAGTTAAGACAAGAAATAGAAAGACTCATCCAAGCTGGCTATCTTAAGGATTGCGTAGACGAAGAGAAGAAGCGTGAATAGAAGGAAGAGCGTGCCTGACATCACAACTCTAGTAGGGCTGAACAGCAAGACAAGGATTCTCGTAAAAGGGAACATAAGAATAAAGGAGCCTCAGATGGAGAAACTCGTCTGGAGAATGTCCCCACTAAAGGAATAATCCATATGATAGCAGGAGGACCACTGATGGAGATTCAAGACAAGCCAGACACGCCCATGCAAGGGCTACTAGAATTGTCATGGAGATAGATAGCAATTCTCCAACAAGAGAACCAATTATCTTTTCTAGTCCTGCTGACGCCTGGGGAGTACATTTATGTCATAATGACACACTTGTTATTTCTGCCACAGTGGCTAATTATGTTGTTCAACATATCTTTGTGGATTCAGGTAGCTCCATGGATGTCTTATTCTACAAAGTATCTCAACAAATGGAGTTGGAAGACATCCTGCTAGAGTCTATGGATACTTCATTATATGGTTTCGTAGGAGAGATCGTACACCCATTGGGACAAATTTTGCTTCCTCGTTCTTTGGGCATGGAGCCCACCAAAAGGACCAAGATAGTTTGCTTCGTAGCTTCGTAGTTGTGGATATGTCGTCAGCATATAGTCTAATCTTAGGACGACCTACCTTGAACACTTTCTAGGCCGTTATCTCTACATGCCATATAAAGCTGAAGTTTCCCATCGAGACAATATAGGAGAAATTAAAGGTGATCAATACATGGCAAGAAAGTGCTACGTGGAGGCAAGAAAGAGCAGCATCAACGAGATGAAAGTGGATCTTCCTAGCAAGGAAAACAGTAAGAATTCTATCCCGCATGATGATCAAAAGGGTGCAATTCCCGCTTATGTCCAACCTGCTAAACAATTACTAAGTATGCAGCTAGTGTTTGAGAACCGAATAAAATTACCAAGATCGGTTCCTAAGATCCTATACTAGCAGGACAATTGTCCATCTTCTTACAACAGAATGTTGACGTCTTTGCTTGGACAACCAAATGACCTCGTAGATATTGATCCCAGCATAGTTGTCATAGCCTGAATATAGATCCGAATTCCCCCCTGTAAAAGCAGAAGAAAAGGTATTTGGACCTTAGAAAGATAAGATTATACAGGAAAGAAGTACTTAAGTTGTTATCAATAGGACATATATATTTTTAAAATTATTTACACTTTCCCCTTTCTTTAGTTGGGGTTAACGACATTAAAGTGTTCACTAATTTACCATTATACCCTTGTTATGTAGCACTTGATTTTTATTAGTTAAAAAATGAACGTTTTAAATTTCAACTAATTTAAAAATATGTTTTTTTATTTATATTTATACAATATATATATATATATATATATATATATTACGCAAAGGTGCCAACACTATCGATCAGCGGAAAAAGGGCGACTCCTGCAAAAGGGGGCAACCCCCCAACCGTTCGCCACCCATTCAAAAAGGGGCGCTGCAACATCGCCTCGCCCCTTCATTTGACGACGTGTGATGGCCGTCGGTGAAGGTGAAGTGGCGAAAAAAATCAAAAGAGGAAAGAAAAATACTTTAATAGTTTTTTATAAATAAGCAAAATTTATGTATTTTTTAAATTTTAAAAAATAATAAAAGTATGCTAAGATGCCTATAATATTTAAATATTATTTATATTAAATAATGTAATTTAAACTAATTGATATAATGTTTTGGTATTTTTATGCTTAATTACTAATATTCTATGAAATCATTTATTAAGATAAATTCAAATTAAATAATAATTTAATTTGATTAATAATATATAATTGTACAATTGATTTTATGAATATTTATATAAATATTTATATTTAAAAAGTAAATTTTAGTATATTAATTTTTTGTATTGTGATTTTTTAGTTTAAATTTAAAATTCAATATATTTTTAGGTACTTTGATATTTAATTAATATATTTTTAGAAATTAATATAGTTTATTAAAATATATTTATATTAAATAATAATTTTAAATTAATTAATAATATTTTATTTATAAAAATATATTTAAATATAAATATATGATGACAAAATGGACATTTGCACACGTAAGGTAACTCTAAAAACGGCCAGAAATGAAGCCCATTCGTATAATACACCATGTCAAGAACTCTCTGTTGGTTTCTAATGAAGATGAGCCTTTTTGCTGCATTTTAAATAATACAAAGATACATTTTGCCTATAAAATTAACATAGGGGAATGTTATGCAATTTACCCTAATTTATACACCCGATTAGGGGTGCAAACTCAAGCTCGAGCTCCCTTACTTGAGCTCGAGCTCGAGCTCGGCAAACCCAGTAAAAAGAGGCTCGAGCTCGAGCTCAATTGATACGAATCGAGCTCGAGCTCGAGCAGTTTGCGAGTTGGACTTGAGCTCAATTAATTATTTTTTTCTAAAATATTTGAATTTAAAAAATATGGATTATTGCATATGGAATATATTATTAAAAAAAATTGATGATGATTTAATGTGCATTTTGTTGTAATAGATTGAAATTATAACAATTAAATATATGCATTATTTAAATGTTTATCTAAACGTATTAAATTATTGATTAAGCTTATTTTAAATAATATAAAGCAAAATATCATATTTTAGTACCATCTAAAACTAAAATATGATATACTGACTAGAAATTCTAATATATGATGAATTTTTAAAATAAATATATTTTGTTGTAGTGGAAGTTAAAATTATAACGATAAAATTCATATACATTATAGTAAATATTTATTTACAAAAAATTATGAAAATATACTAAATTGTTGATTAAGCTTCTTTTTAGATAATATAAACTATAATACCATATTTTAATACCATTTAAAACTAAAATAAGATATGGACTAATAGCTTTAATAGATAGTGAATAAGTGCATTTTGTTGTAACGGATTGAAATTATAACGATAAAATATATGCATTGTATAAATATTTATTTACAAATAATTATCTAAATATATTAAATTATTGATTAAGCTTGTTTTAAAATAATATAAATTAAAATATCATATTTTAATATCATCTAAAACTAAAATATGATATATTGATTAGCACTTCTAATATATGGTGAATTTTTAAAATAAATGCATTTTGTTGCAATGGATATTAAAATTAACGATAAAATTCATATGCATTATGTCAAATATTTATTTACAAAAAAATTATGAAAATATACTAAATTGTTGATTAAGCTTCATTTTAGATAGGGTAAATTACATCTACCTCCCCTGAGGTTTGGCATAATTACAAATACCCCCTGTTTGAAATTACAAATACCCCCCTAATTTTAAGGACCGTCTAACAATTACCCCAATCTATGCATTTTTTTATAGTGAACTGACCAAAATACCCTTATGAATTAAAATTTATAATTTTATTTTTTTTTTTAAAAAATATTTTTTTTATCAACTAAGGCGATAATTTTTTTTAATATTATTAAATTTTTTCATCCATCCCATTCAATATTTTTATAAGATTTTAATTTTTTAAAAAAAAATAAAAAATACTGTAAGGGCAAAGTTGACATTTCTATGCCTCCATCCAAGGATTACATAATTTTATCAAACATTAGGGGGTATTTGTAATTTTTCAAATAACGAGGGGTATTTGTAATTATGTCAAACCTCAGGGGAGGTAGATGTAATTTACCCTTTTAGATAATATAAACTATATTACCATATTTTAGTATCATCTAAAACTAAAATATGAGATATGGAATAATAATTCTAATTTAGTGAATAATAAATTTTGTTATAATGGTTTGAGAATGATAAAATTTATATGAATTATATTAATATTTATTTATAAAAAAATTATCAAAACGTACTAAATTATCTAATAAGCTTGTTTTTAGATAATATAAACTACAATAACATATTTTAATATCATCTAAAACTAAAATATGAGATATTAACTAATAATTCTAATTGATAATGAATTTTAAATATTTATTTATAAAAAAGTATCAAAACTTACAAAATTATTGGTTAAACTTATTTTTCAATAATATAAATAAAATTATCATATTTTATTATTATATAATATTTAAATAAGAGATATATTGACTAATAATTCTAATATATGATGAATTTTGATATAAACTTGATACAATATTAAATATATATATATATATATATATGATTAAAAAATAAAAAAAGGGGCCGGCTCGCGAGCTCACGAACACAACTCATAGGGCTCGAGCTCGAGCCGAGTTTGAATACGAGCCAACTGGGGTCACCTTGCACCCCTACACCCGATGACTTCCTTTCCCTAATCAAATACATTTTTAAGACAAAATAGCGATGTTCATAAGAGATTAGAGTGGTTAAGACTTGGTGTGGGGGAGCAACCAGGTGTGCTGGCAAGCCAGGGTAGGGAATGGTTGCGGGGGACGAGCGCTAGGGGAGGGTTGCCGGGCAGGCAGTGAGGGTGGGAGGTTAGGGAAGAAGAAAAAATTTAGGGTTGATTACCCTTTTTAAAATTATAAAATTATACTTTCCCCACAAAAAGTTTTAAAGTTACACTTACACAACCTTAAAAAATTTTCCGTTTACACCTGAGCTTCTTCTGTTCGGACGGAAAATGCTAACTTTAGCAAAAAAAAAAACATAATTTCTAATTTTTGTCCGTCATTTAATATTTCTATATATATTTTTGTACTTATAAAAGAATAAACGCAATATTCATATATGGAGTGAGGTTAACATCATTATTATTTTTTTATAAATACAAAATTATTACATGACAATATTATATGAAAAAAAATTAAAAATTTATGTGATTTTTTTTGCTAAAATTAGTATTTTTTGTCCAAACTCTAACAAAAAATCAGGTGTAAATAGTGAATTTTCTGAGGGACGTAAGTATAATTAAAATCGTTTGGTGAAAAATATAATTTTACATTTTTAAGAAGGTCTAAGTATAATTAACTTAAAAATTTAAATTTTATGTATATTTAAATTTTTTGTGAATATAGAATAAATAACAAATGCTAAATATCTGTAGGTATATATCAAATATTGCATATTACATTTTAATTGTTGATTTAAATTAAGTAAAATCTAAAATCATTGATTTTTGTGTTAAGTTTGAACTTCAATTCAAATATAATGATATCTAACTATTTATTTTTATTAATTCATTATCGTTCCTTATATTTAATATAGATAATTGAAGAATCGTGATTTATAATAAATAAATCGGACGGTTCACCAATTCAAGTGTAAAATTAATTCTATCATACAAAAAATGGGTTAAATATAGTTATCACCCCTAAAGTATTCACTCCAAATCAATTATCCCCCTAAAGTATTAAAACCTTCAAACCTGACCTTTATTTTGTTAAGTTTGAAATGCCTATTTTACCCTTACAAAAATTGTTTTGTGAAAAAAAAAAGTAAAGTGATTTATAAAATACCAAAATCACCATTTGTCTAATCTAGTTTTACTTGTTCATCGAGCTGTTTTTTTTTTTTTTTTTTTTGCGATCCTAAAGTACTTGTGACTCATTTTATTTTAATTTTATTTATTTGTCAAACCAAGTTAAAAATAAATTTATACATGCATAAAATTACCATATTTATATAATTATCATATATATAATAAATATTATTATTTATATATTTTTTATTAGTTTATCAGCCCTTTTGATTTTATTAATTGTATATTTATTTAACTAATATATACAAATATATATGTATATGTGCATGTATAAATTTATTTTTAATTTGATTTTACAAGCAAGTGAAACTAAAATAAAATGAGCTCCAAGTATTTTATGATTACGAAAATTAATTATATGTGCATGTATAAACTTATTCATCAATCTCTTTTTATTTTCGTAACCCTAAAATACTTGGAGCTCATTTTATTTTAGTTTCACTTGCTTCTAAAATTAAATTAAAAAAAAATTATACATGCATTTATGTATTTAATTAAACAAATATACAGTTAATAAAATCAAAAGGACTAATAAACTAATAGAAAAAATATGAATTAATATATCTTTATATATATATTTATATATATGATAATTATATAAATATAGTAATTTTGTGCATGTATCAATTTGTTTTTAACTTAGTTTGACAAACAAGTAAAACTCAAATAAAATGAGCCATAAGTACTTTAGAAATACAAAATAAAAAGAGCTCGGTTAACAAACGAAACTAGATTTAGACATATTGTGTTTTTGGCATTTTAAAAATTACTTTATTTTTTTTTTCACAAAGCATTTTTATAAGGGTAAAACGGGCATTTCAAACTTAAAAAATAAAGGTTAGGAGGGCTTTTGAAGGTTTTAATACTTCAAAAAGATAAATGATGTAGGGTGAATACTTTAGCGGTGGTAACTGCATTTAACCCATAAAATCAAGAAAATTCATTGAGAGGGCTCATGTCTCTCTCACTGCAGGCACGGAAGGGTGTTTTAAATTGCTATATTTTAAAAAGGAAGAAATACAATTTACCCTCTTTGATGTTGTAAAAAGCAAATTACTCTTATAAAAAATAAAATAGCAATTTATATTCTTGTATCTTTTAAAATGTAGAAATTTATCTCTCTATATTTTTAAAATGGGTTAAAAGCAGACACCCCCCAACCTTTGGGCCGTTTTGCACTTTCCCCCCCAACCGTTTTTTTTTACAAGTCACCTCCCAACCTTTTATTTTTGTAGCACTTTGCCCCCCAATCATTTTTTTTCCGATTTCAAGCGAATCTAATTGGAATATTCCGTTGCGTGAAATGCACACATATTTGGGCGAGTTAGGGCTGGGCAAAATCATAATTTCACATATCAATTTTAAAAAATTAAAAAAAAAAAACCCAAAAAACTTCCATTGTTCAACTCCTTCACCATCCAAGCCACCGCCTACCTCCTTCATCGTTTCCCACCGACACCCACCTCCGACGGCTACACCACCACCTTCGCAACAGCAAACCTCCTTCACCATTGCAGCCACCCCCTTCACAAATGGGTTTTCTTTATCAGAAAAAGAAAAAAAAAAAGAAAAAATTCAATATCATCTTCTTCCTCCACCATTGCCGACCACCTTCACCGCTGCAACTTATTCATCCACCATTGCAGCCACCCTTATCAGTTGCACAACCATATTCACCCACTTCGCGCCCCCCCCCCCCCCCACCCACCAAAAAAAAAAAAGACTTTACCTCCTTTGTCCCTTCAAGTCGCCGCGAACCCTCCGCCGCTACAGCCATTGCCCACCACCTTCGACCCCCTACAGCCCCACCCACCACCTTTGGCATTTTCCCCTTAGAGCCCAACCACACCTCTTTTGATTTTTTCAAATTTTCTTGTTTTTGTTTTTAAATTTTGGGGCATGAAAAAATTAGGTCAAGAAATTTTAATTTGGGGAATGAAGAAATTTTGGGAGGGGATAAGGTGAAATTATTTAAATATCCTTTAAAAAAAGCCTAAAATCGCGTGCATTCCACACAAGGGAATATTCCCCCAAGATTCGCCGAAAAGAAAAAAAAAAAAGTTAAGTGCTATGAAATACAAAGGTTGGGGGTGACTTGTAAAAAAAAAAAAAACGGTTGGGGGGCAAAGTGCAAAACGACCCAAAGGTTGGGGGTTGTCTGCTTTTAACCCTTTTAAAATTGAAGCAATTTATTTCATTGGACAATGAGGTGAATTACTTTATTTTAAAACACAGTGAGTAAAATTATATTTATTTTTTCATGGGGGAGTAATTTGCTCATTTTCAATATAATCACAAGGGGTAAATTGCTATTCAACGATTTTAAAAATATTGAGGGAGTTTTTTATTGCTTTAATTCAAAGGTTTTTTTTTTTTTAAAAAAAATACTTTTAAAACAAATGAAGTAAATTGCATTTCAATTATATCATAAATTCAAATGCTATGATAATTTTTTCTGTAAATCAATTACATTAAAATAATATTTTTTAAATTAATTATAAAACTGGCGAGTTAAATTGGACCTTACTACAAAAATTATTTTTAAATAAAACAGACACAGACACAGAGACACTATAATAATGAAATATCTGGGAGCTAATCAAGAAAATTGGAAGTACAGTACTCTTCCACGAGAGCTCACATAATCTGCATTCCTAAGAGATTCTTGATCATGGGCGGAGGCTTCATGTTTACTGGAAACCCCACCTCTTTCGCCGCCGCAAGGCCGCCGCTTCCGGGCACCGCCGGCACCAGCAGAAGCTTCCATACTCCTAGTTCAGTTGCGGCGATTTGCAGCAGTAGTGAAAGTAAACCATGCTCTCAAAGTGTTGGCGATTGCGCTTTCGGGTCAGTTCCATCTCGAGTTGAAGTTGAAAGGGCTATTCTTGATCTCCAGAGGTAAAAGATTGAAACTTTTTTTCTTTTTTTTTTATTGGTGTAATTGTTAGTGTTATTTGAGTTTAGTCTGGTTCGGAAATCTGATAAGGTTCTTAGTTTTTTCTTTTTCTTGGTCCCTCATATGTATTTTCTTTTTCTCTTTCTGGGTTCATAGAACTATTTTTATACTCGGGTATTACGATGCACATGAAGCTAATCAATCTTTTATGATATATTCAGAATTATGATGTGGGGATTTAATACAAATTATTTGATGTATGAGCTATGAGTTTCTGTCGTCTTAATCCAATGGTCTTAGATGAATCAGATTACAGGGAACCAATTGTTGGAGCAGGAATGGAGAAGGGTTGGGTGGTATGGATTCTTGGGGGGGGGGGGGGGGGTGGATTGGGGGAATTTTGGCCTAACGTGACATTTGGATTGATGAATTTGAAGGTTGGGAGTTTCTGTTGAATACTTTGTTTGGATGGTTTCATATTAGAATGATTTCGTTTGATTCTCATTTTGAACGAATATTTGTGGACTTCAAAGTCTTTTGATATAGAGTCATTCAGATTATGTTGTTATCAAATTCGGATCCTTCAATCCGAACGTAATCCGCTAGAATACGAACTCTAGTTTGGGTGCATGTTTGCAGCTGACTTTCCAATTTTAGCTCATTTGCAAGTCAAGCAGGACCACAAGACATTGAATCGAACTCATGAATCGTTAAAAACCTGTTAGTTACAACCGTACTTGCATCCCTTTGATGTATAGTTGTAAATGTACTGTCAATTTTCAAAATACAGTGAAATTTGATATAGTGTCCTTGCTCGTTGCCATGTCTTGCTCTGCATTTTGCAGTGTGATTATATTTATCTCATGTCTCTGATATCACGTCGGTCATAATACAATATTCTCAGGTTCATGCACGGCCTTTCAGCTTCTAAATCAGGGCTTGGCGGAGTTCAGGGATTGCTGCATCATCACGGCCTGAAAATGCTACAATCTCCTGGCTTTGTTAAGTTCCGAGATGCATTTTCCATGATGCAAGAAGAACCAGCTCTTCAGGTCATATAATTCAATTATTAACTGCAGCTACTTAACGTTGAGAAATCTTAATCCGAGAATGAGCTTTAGACCCCCAGACTCTTTTACTTGTTTTTCTGTTTCCAGTCCGTTTATGAGCGAGGTTATCCTCATGAATTGGACGAAGGAAACTCTGGTTTTATAGAATTTCATTCCCATGTTTATAGCTGTCTAATCTCTCTATGTCCGGATAACGTTGTTTTGTTCAGAACATGATTGTCTCCATTTCTTGCGATAATGCTGTATGGAAAGCCATCTTGAGTAATAAGGCAGTTCAGGAACTACGAGGCTCCATCTCTGCAGGTTTTTAGCGAAATTCGTCTTATGATCTGTTCAGATTCCATCAAACATGTATGAATTGTCTATATTGTTTTTTTCCTAATTCACTATACGTTGTTTGATGATTGCAGTTAAAGAGGCGAAACAGCTAAGCTACGATGAAGAACCGGACATAGCAAACCTTCTACTGAGGTGGGTCATGAGTTTCACAAAGTCAAAGGTTTTAGAACTGGTTGAAAAA
Organism: Sesamum angolense; assembly: GCA_034509725.1. NCBI lineage: Eukaryota > Viridiplantae > Streptophyta > Magnoliopsida > Lamiales > Pedaliaceae > Sesamum > Sesamum angolense. The sequence goes on along the minus strand of JACGWL010000008.1, from coordinate 12,572,121 downwards.
TTCGGACAACTGGTGAATGAGATTTTCCAGCCGTCTCCTAAGGAAAAGCCAACTACAGAGTTCACCGATCATCTAGAAGAGAGAATTAGATCTTCATTTCTGTTGTCTGTGGTTATCCTTTTGATCGTCGTTGTCACCCGAAGTCAGGCCTAATCGGCTTCACCAATCCGCCTGTCCATATCTCCATCCTTAGCTGCAGCTACATAAGCCAACGGTATTGATGTCTGAATTTTGCCAAACTCTTGTGTCCCTTTTGCTCCAGTATTCTGTTGTATAAGTCCCTAGAACGAAACAGACCGCCTGAGTCAATGTTATGTTCCTTTCCTGGAAAAATTCTAATCCAAATCGAATTAGGTCGAATCTAAACTAATTATATGGCAAGTGTATCGCACTTGCCGTGTACAATTTAGGAAAAGTGATCAATCACATGACAAGTATTTTACGATTGTTCTGTAATTGATTTGGTTAAGAACCTTCCGCTATCATGCCATAGTTTTGCTAGTGTGTATATATATGTATATTCATTTCTACTGTTACTTTTATTTGTTTTATTCTTATTTTTAAAGTTTTGCTGGTATTTCGACGATTGCCTTAGTTCCTTTGTCGTGACGAGTGTTGAAGTTAATTATCGGATTGTAATCTTAAGGCTTGTGTAACCCATCAATTTCTATAAATGTTCAAATCAATTGTGATGATTCGGGGCTCCCAACATAATGAAGACATAAATAAACGGGCGTGAATTTAACTTACATTCCGTTATTTAATGTTTCAAAATCTATCTATACTTTATTATAATTGGAGAGCACTTAATTGGTGTTTTAATTTTTTTCATTTTTTAAATTATTTACAGTTTTTTTTCTTTCCTCAACTTCCAACTCTCTCTTCTCTCTTTCCACTACTTTCTCAATCACTTCCTACAACTTATTATTTTTATTGTTTTTTTTATTTAACTAATATATATATATATATATATATATATATTTTTAAATAATAATTATATTATTTAAATTTTGAATTAATTACACACTCATAGAATGTGTACAAATTACTAGTATCAAATAATGTGACTTCAGCTTCTTTCTGCTGTTTACTTTTATTTTCAAACATTATGAACTTTTACGACAGTTAATCTCAGAACTCTTTATAGTTATTTCCAGGTCTGATTTTAAAGAGAGAAATGTACATTTTCTATTGTAATAACAATAATATATATGTTCATTTAAATAAATATTTTACACAACTGATCTTTATAAATTAAAAATAAAATACAGAATTCCAACAGAGCATCCCAACTATTCTCAAGATTGTTTTTATCACAACATAAACTGATATTGTGAGAATATATTTATTTTAATTTCTCTTTTTTCAGTTGATTTCAAAATAGTTATTTTTCAATCTTGTCTTTTTGGCAGAATTTCAGCCATTTTTCCGACAAAAAAATTGGTGTAAAAAATACTCCTAAAAATAATAGTAGAATATATATAATTTCAAAAAAATCCCTCTATTTTCAAGTTCAATTTTAATTTAGGTCAAATTGCATATTACCTCCCTATGTTTTTAAAAGTCAATTAAAAATCCCCATGTGTTTTAGAAATAGACAAAAAGAATCTATGTTTTCTAAAATTCTGCACAAAATCCCCTTCTGCTCGTGGGCATCAATTTTTTGCGAATTTTGATACTTTTTTGCTATAAATGACAAAAACACCGCTATATTGTATTTTAAATTAAAATAATCAAATATACTTATTTTAAGTTTATTTTTAATTGATTCTTTTAGCATTTTCATCCCTCCTAAAAAGTAAATAATTTTATTTTTAAATATATTTATTTAAATAAAAAAAAAAAAAATATTTTTTATAAATTTTTAATTTAAATAAAAAATTAAATTAAAATTACAATACAAAAATAGTATATTTTAATTTAAATAGTATATAGGCGAACCTGATGCTGAAGTCACCCATGGCATCGCGATCGCCCAGGACGTCGTCCCCCTGTAAATTGAGCGGCGCGAGGGGGTGGGGTGGGAGGTGGGTGGTGGTGGAGGGGGGAGAGGGGCTTGGTGGCGGGGGAGTGGGAGGGGACCTGGTAGTAAGGGTGGGGTTAATTTTAATATTTTATTTTTTTATAAATAATAATTATATTTTATATTTTATAATTATAGATATAATATATATTAAAATTAGTTAAATCTTAACCCTTAATAATTTAAATCTAACGGTTGAGATGTATTGATTAAATTCTATGGTTGTTATGCAATTAAAAAAAATCTAACCGTCATGAAAATAAAAAGTAACAAATAATTATTAAGGGCATAACGGTTTTTTGATAAAAAAATTAATACCGTTAATTTCAATTAACGGTGAAGGGCAAGTGTGGTATATTTATGAATATAGGGAAACTTTTTGCCTATTTCTAAAACACAGAAAAAAAATTAGCTCACTTTTAAAAGCACACGACGTAATATGCAATTTGGCCTTTGCCCAAACATGCTTGATCCCTTAAAAATATATGGTGCAACTAGAATTAAATATACAAACTAAATTTGAAAAAAAAAAAAACATTAAAAATAGCAATCAACTCAAATTTTTTTCATATAGTTCACATAAAATGAACCATCAACCACATATAATTTCAACCAATTACTATTTATAAATGGATCATGCTCCTTCAAGTTCAATCAACAATAGCAGCATCAATGGATCAACGATCAAGTTCAAAAATAGAATTTGCTTTTGTGGAAAGAAAGCAACTATAAAAATTTCTGAATCAAGGGAAAGAAAGCAACTATTTTCATTGTTACACAAAAATATGCAATTTCTATACATTTTGGGACCCAAATGAAAATTAAATAAATATGCAGATGTTTCATCATATGCCGAAGATATGTGTATGTGCAGCAACCAAACAAATGGAAAAATACCTGCAACTACTATGGGAGGTAGTGCAACAAGTATGCAACCTACAACTTTTTGTTAATATTATTTATTTGTATTTTAGGTGGTTATACTTTTAGCAGCTGTTTTTCTCTACAAGGGTTAATTAAATTATTATCAATTATACAGTTATTTTTTAGGGTAAGATATATTCATTGCCCCTGAACTATCACCCAAGTCGCAAAATGGCCCTTAAACTACGAAACATACAAAAAAAAGCCCCTGTCGTTTGGAATCGTTATAGCCATTGCCATTTTACTGACATGGCTTGACCTTCCCCCTAGAAGTTGGGGGTGCTAGTCGTTAGAATTTTGGAACCTAAGTATCCTCGATTCAGTAGTATAAAAATGGCTGGAAGTGAAGCATGTTTTCTTGCATAAAAATGTTATTTATTTCTAGCAATTACTTCAAAAAATGTAATTCTTCTTTCTTAAAACATTTTCTAATGTTGCATATTTTCCCTGTATTTTTTGCATTTTCGTAAATTTATAGCATCACCCCATGACATGTTATGCTGACTCTTTTTTTTTTTCTTTTTTCCTAATGTATGGAATAGAGTAATTGCTCACTAAAAGTAAGGATGCTTAGTTTTTTTAAGTTAGACCATTGACATGAGGGGTCTTTTCGATACCTTACATAATTTACGGGCTACTTTGCAATTTGAGTGATAGTTCAAAGATGGTGAATGCCGTTTACCCACATTTTATAATGTAATCTATCTAGTTTCAATTTGCCAACGGTCATAAATGACTAAATTAAAAATTGAACTCAAACATAGAGGGATGTTTTCTTGATTATGTATATTTCACTGTTATTTTTAGGGTAAATTACATCTACCTCCCCTGAGGTTTGTCATAATTATAAATACCACCTCGTTGTTTGAAAAATTACAAATACCCCCCTAATTTTAACGACCATCTAACAATTACCCCAATCTATTCATTTTTTTATAGTGAACTGATCAAAATACCCTTATGAATTAAAAATTATAATTTTATTTATTTTTTTTAAAAATATTTTTCTTATCGACTAAGGGGATAATTTTTTTTATAATTTTTAAAATTTTTTCATCCATCCCATTCAATATTTTTATAAGATTTTTATTTTTTTAAAAAAATAAAAAAATACAGTATTACATAATTTTATCAAACATCAAGGGGGTATTTTATAATTTTTCAAACAATGAGGGGGTATTTGTAATTATGCCAAACCTCAGGGGAGGTGGTTGTAATTTACCCTTATTTTTAAGGGAATTTTTAACAAAGATCAATTTTTTGCCCAAGAAGTAGCCGGAATTTTGTTGGAAGAACTAGATTGAAAACAAAAATAGCCGATTTTAAAAATTAATTAGAAGCACGTGAACTAAAATAAAAATATGATACTAAAATTAATGTTCGGAAAGATAATTGGTTAGGTAATTTTACATTAGAATATTTACTTGATAACATTCTGCCGAATCTAATTAACTTAAAAGTTAATAATCTTATTCATCAAAACAATATTTTTATCACTGTCATTGCCAATTACCCTCAACAAGATGATAAAATGTGGGCATGGGTAAATCAGGTAATTGTTCTATTAATACTGCATATTCTTGCTTATTCAATAATTCCAAATTTGTTGCTACACAAGTCTCCTTGGAAAATAAAGGCCTCTCCCAAAGTGCTTTTCATGCTTGGATCGTTGGGCATTATTGTCTTTCAACAGCTAAATTCTTCCACGAGCGACACAATCAATATTGAATCTGCTCGCTTTGCAAGTCAGCAAGTGATATCATAAAGCATATGTATATTGAGTGTAAGTATTTTTTAGGGGTGCTCACGATGCTGTTGCGGTTTTTTCATAGTTATTTTCAAATTGCATTGCTCTTTGCAGTTTATAAAATAATTTTTTAAATTGTCACTTTTAAAACCAAAATCAAGGTGCGGTTTTGGGCGGTTTGAATACTTATAACAAAAATAAAATATTGAAACTAACAAAAATCAAGAAATGAAATAAATATTTATATGTAGCAAGCCAAATTTAGGTTATGGACATATTAACAAGAAAGCAAATGAAAATTAAAGACATCCTCGGTCAATCTTCAATAATTAGTACTAGGTAATTAATACTCTAGACCATGCAATTGAAAATTTGTAGGCACTAGGCATAAGAGATTACAAATAGATATTAAAATATAATACAAAATTTATATATATCATATTAAATAATTATTTTAAAAAATTATTTATAACTTATTAAATTGTTGATTAAGCTTGTTGTATCATTATATATATATATAATAAAATAATAATTAAAATAATTAAAATTATTCAACCATCATCATCATCATTATTATTATAATGATCTTTAAATTAATTCACAGGAATCACCAAATTTTGGCATAAGTTTATAAGTAATAAAATAGATTGCATAGTGCATACTATGTATCTTGATATAAGTATAAAACTCACAAAAAATCGATATAAAAAATTATAAGTTAATTGTTAGAACTTGTTAAATTTAAAAAAGTATAAGAGATTATAAATAGATTTCTATGTGTTAAATTAAATAATTATTTTTAAAAAATATTAGAAGTTACTAAGTTGTTGATTAAGCTTGTTTTTATATAAAGATTAAATGTATAAATAAAAGTATCATAGTTTATTATTATCTAAAATAAAATGTATGATATTGATTATAATTATAATATATGGTCAATTTTTAATATAAAATTGAGAAACGAGAGAGAAAAAATAAAAAGAGGCAAAGAAAAAAGAGAGAAGACGGTAGGTGACAGACAAAAGAGAGAAGAGGAAAATGAGATAAAAAAACTAAAGGATGAAAAATAAATAAAAAATTAAAAAAAATCACAAATGGACTTAAAATTATATGGGTTTAAGAATTAAACACATTTTGTTGTATAAAGTCCAAATTTGAATTTTACAAAAATGGGCTTTATAATATATGAATTTTTAAGTTATATAATTTGATATGAAATTCTTCTAAAAAATTAATTATTTTATCAAATTATTATATTTATATATAATTTTTAAAAAATTAATTATATATAGCGGTGTGGTTCGATTTTTGGCTATTTTTTTAAGCTCTAAATTAAAACCAAACCAATAGTGCTGTTCGATTTTATTCTAAATTTAGAGTTGTAATTTGATAAATCATAAAAAACGATTTGATTTGATTTGATTAGGGCGATTTTGGGCGGCTTGAATTTTTTTGATCACCCCTAGTATTTTTACCAATCTCTTTAAATTATTTTCCTGCTTTACAAAAGCTTTCACAATCTAACCTCGTTTGTCTTCTTCATAAATGACGAAAATTACCATTTAATCAAAAACTTGATGTTCCAAATGTTATGGGTACTTTGGTTTCATATAATAAAAGCTCTTTTCGACAATAAAACCATTAATATTACTGAAATTTGAAAAAAATATAAATTCAACACTCAATGCCAAATCAAGTAATATTTCAAACACAAAACGTTCATTAAACTTAAATGGAATTCCTCGCCATCATCTTGGATTAAATTGAATATTGATGGATGCTCACTACGAAATCCAAATTTTTCAGGACTAGGGAGTATTTTTAGAGATCAACAGGGTCGTTTTATTATAGCTTTTTCGATTTTAACAAGAGTTAATACAAATTCTAAGGCTGAAGTTTGAGCTTTACATCAAGGAGTATCCATTGCCCAAGATAAAGGATTTGATAAATTAATTATACAAATTGGCTCTCAAACGCTTATAAATATGTTTTTTTCTTTTTTTTTTTTTTTGCAGAAACAAGGAACCACCCAAGCATATTCTTTCTCAACTGCAGGACTGCAAGGCTCTATGGGATAATTTCACACTATTCACTTGACTTTTGGCTATCGAGAAGTTAATAGAGCATCCTATATACTAGCAAAATATGCTGCAAGCCAATATTTTTGTAATTGACTTTTTGATGGCTATCCAAATTTGTTGCATGATGTTTTGTTTCTTGACGTCTTGTTTATACTTAAGATGTATAACTTTTCATGATGTACAAAATTGATGGAATCAAAATAGTTTGGCATGTTAAATAAAAATAAAATAAATAACACCTGATATTGTTAGACAAGACATCAGATTCCTCAATTATAGACATATATTCTGTTTCGGACACAAAGCAGAAGAAAGAAGCATGTGGACAACGTTGGATGTGATATACTTACCAGAGCTGCTGTATGGTTTGATGTACCTGTCTGGAATCTTGGCATGTACAATAAAGAAATCTATTACTATAAAGAAATCTTGGCATGTACAATAAAGTTATTTTCTTCTTTATTTGGGCGGATGGGCTTGAATTTGAGAGAATAATTTTAAAAAATAATGTCAAATACATTCATACATATATATATATATATATATATATATATGTTTAATAATATGATACAAAATATAGTTCGAAATGAGAGTGGAAAGATTTGAACTCTTTTTAATTAAAATTATCCAAAAAAATTCAAAAAATTATCAAAAATTCATAATTTTAAATTTATTAATTAAGATGTAACCTTGATTTGCCATAATTTTAGTTATGACAATAGTCGTTGCTCCAAGCATGGTCAATTAGAGTATATTATAATATTTTATTTTTGACTATGATGATATATCATTTTATAAAAAAAAATTATATTTTTTCTTGTACCCGTTACTATATTTAATTATAGAGGGAGAGAAATGAATTTATATATGAGGTGGTATTATATTTTCAAGAAAAGGATTTTGGTTCACTTATTTATTATTCCTGTATAATCTAAAATATATAAAGGAAAGGCTCTTGTAATGCACGAGATGTGGTGGGGACACCTAGGAATGGCAATGGGTCAAGTTTAAAGAGGGCTTGTCAAAATTCAGGACCCGACCCATCAAGAAAATCCTGTATCCGAGATCAAACGCCCCTGCCCCCCTGCCCGAAATTGGGACCCATCGAATTGGACCCGATAAAACCAATAGACCTTGTTAATATTTTTAAAATATTAATATATATATATATATATTTTAAAAATAATACTATCATAATTTTATAAATGTGAGAAAATAATATTATTAAAAAGTTAAGCTTTTTTTATGAATTTGTATGTGCATATTTTTTTTCCAACAAGAATAACTAGTGATGGCAATGGGGCGGGTCTGGTACGGGTCCGCCCAGATTCAAGACCCGCCCCATTTAATTTTTGCCAGACCCATAACCCGCCCCCGCCCCGCCTGGACCCGTATCAGACCCACCCCATTTAATTTTTGTCAGCCCATAACCCGCCGGCCCCCGCCCCGCCTGAATCCGTACCAGACCCGCCTCATTTAATTTTTGCCAGCCCCATAACCCGCCGCCGCTCGCCTAGCCATGCAAAAATTTTCGCCCCGTCCCAACCTAATTAATTTATACAAATAATATATTAAATTAATATTTTTTACGAAATAATATCAGTTTAGATTTAAATATTTTAATATAATTTTCAATCTAAAATGAATTGGATAAGACAAAAAATACGTTCATCTAAATTATTCAATTTCTTATCAACTAATTATTTATTTTTGGTATTTTTATATTTAGTTGGGTATATGCAAAAATTATTTAGGATTCATATATATAATAAGATAATTTTTTATTTATAATATATTGTATACATTAATAATATACAATAAAAAAAGAGGCGGGGTTGGATCGGGGCCGGGGCCGGGTCCAATGGGGAGGGTTCGAGACAGGACCCGTAACCCGCCCCGGACCCGGCCGGGGCAGGTTTTAGCTGTCCCAGACCCGTCCCGAACCCAAAAAATGGCATCCCTGACCCGCCCATACGGGGCGGGTCAGGGACGGGTTTTTCGGGTTCGGGTTGAAATTGCCAACCCTAAGAATAACCAGAATTATTTTCCAACAGACAAATAGATACATAACATAATGCTAGCATGATATGAAATCAAAGAAGGAAAGCACAACCAAAAGAACCAATTGAGTAGACTAGCTTACATCGAAAAAAATTCCTGCTCGGACTTGGTTAGTCGAACCAATTCAATCACAGAGCAAGTGTACGTGATTAGTCACTTTTTCTAAATTGTACACCAATCATATGGTAAGTGTATTGCACTTGCCATATGACTAGTTCAGGCTCGGTCGAGTCAGGTTCGAATAAGAATTTCCCCCTACATCGAACTGAAGGTAGCAAAAAACCTGAGAAATTAGGGATTGAGTATCCATGTTGTCGCCCTAAAAGATTTTCTTGTTTTGATTCGTCCAAAGCAACCAACAAATCGTCAAGAAATAGACAAACTTCCTGCCGTCTAATTCTCTATGAGCACATGCATCCATTCCTTCAAGCAGAGATCATCCCAAGCCGTCGCCCTTTTCGGAAAAAGCGACAGCCCCCACACCAACCTTGCGAAGGAGCACATTGCCAACACATGCATAATCCCATCCTTTGGAAGGCCGCAACGCACACGAAACCCCAATAGCCACCCCTCGACGCCGCATATCGAATAGTATGGGAAGGGTCTCCTTACAATATCTCCACTCATGCAACAGAACTTTAGAGTTGTCTTAGCCCTCCAAATGAAGCGTCAACCATCTGATGCCAGTCTCGAGTCGAGTTGCTGACTGAGGAGTCCAAGGCGGCTATCTGCAAGATGGCCAACTGATAAGCACTCTTCACCAAGAAAAGATTTTTTGGTCATAGTGCCAGACTAAAGCATCCTCCCTAGCCATATTGATCTTCGTTCGAGGAGCCTATACTCCGTCTACAACGTTAAACTCAACACAAATGTACTTCGTATTCCAAGTGCTTTCAGAGTGAAAGAGCACGTCCACAGTTGTGTCTGGGGGAAGCGAGCGACGTGGGACCACCAGCTTGAAGAACGTCGGCCTTGGGACCCAAAGGTCCTGCAAGATACACATTGAACTACCATCCCCGATGCTCGACCTTAAACCTACCATCAAGAGAGGTTGTGCTGACACTAGAGACCTCCAAGTGAAAGAGAGGTGAACGCCCCCCCCCCCCCCCCTACAAATGAAGGAAGCAATTGGAAAGTACTTGTGCATATTGCAACAAGCTCCTCAGTTTGGTTACCACACGCTATGCTTGTTTACACAACATCGCTTGGTTAAACTCCGTCAGGTAATGAAAGCCTAGAACACCTTCATCCTTCCTACGACTCAATTTCCTCCAAGCGATCCAATGAACCTTCCTAGAGCCATCTTGATGCCCAAAGAAATTTGCAATCATGCTCTCAATCTTGCTTAGCAAACCCCTCTAGGATCTTAAAGCAACTAATACCATAAGACGGAATCACTTAGATTATCGATTTGTTCAACATTGCATGACCCACTTGAGAAAGTCATTCGACATCCAACTTTGGAGTTTCTACCAGATTCTATCTTTGATGCCGTCATACAACTCTCTCTTGGATCTTCCTACAATTGTAGGGAGACCCAAATACTTCTCGTGTTTAGCCACCACCAGGGCCCCAAGAATGCCAGCAAGTTAATCGCAAATCTTCACCAGTGTATTTTCATTTAAATCCATAGCCGACATTTGTAAATTGATCATCAAGCCTGAAGCTTCTTGGAATAGCCTAAGGATGGATCGCACAAACCTCATCTCTTCCCTTTTTGCTAAAAAAAGAATAAGAGTATCATCTGCAAAGAGCAAGTGTAAGATTCGAGGATCGTGACGCCTAACCGGAACCCCCCTCTATTCCTCCCCTTCATTTTTTCTGTTTAACCATATTGTGCAGAGCCTAAAAAATAAGCACGGTCCCCTTGGTGGAGCCTTCTTTCCTACTTCAAAGACCCAAATTCAATTCCGTTAATCATGACAGAGTATGGGACAGTAGTAACGCACAACGTAATAAACAACACCAACTTAGGATGGAAACTTAAACCTAAGAAGGGCTCAAGAAAACTCCATTCCACATAGTTGTAAGCTTTATTAATATCCAGCTTCAATGATACCCTAATACTTATAAGCTAGATAATGATTCAATTGATGAGCAAATAAAACATTATTAGTAATCAAACAACCCGGGATGAATACAGATTGAGATTCAGAGATAATGCTGTTCAAGAAAGGTTTAAGATCAACAATGGCTTCGGAGACAATTTTATATAATACATTGCAGAGACTAATAGGGCTAAAGTTAATGACCATCTCGAAGAGAGCACTCTTAAGAATAAGAACAATGCTAAGATGAGATCAAGAACACCCACACTAAGAATTTGAAGCACACAATTAGTTGTATCACAACCTATGATATCCCAAAATATTTTTTAAAGAAAATAAGGAACATACCATCCGGGTTCAAAGATTTGAGAGGTTGCATTTGATTAAGAGTTTGCTTAACTTCGTCCGAGGATAACAATTGGATGAATTCTTTGTTTATGGCATAGCTTAGCGAGGGTCGCACCCTGGCTAAGCATTCATCTATAATATCAAGAGCGAGATTGGTAGAGCAAAAAATATGGACGAAATAACTCTAAATCACCCTCTGACGATCAGTGTCTCATATGTAGCCAATCCTTCAATACTTTGAATTTCTTAAGATGAACTTGCTCGATTACTTGTGCATGGAAGAAATCCTTGTTCCTATCTTCCTAAGCCATAACGCCTTCCCACACTGTTTTCACAAGGTCTCATCCTCGAATAGCTTATCCAACTTATTCTTAAGAACCTCAGTATGACTCCTTGCAGCTTCCATAACCCACCCCTCTTTGAGATTCCTAATCTCACCATTAAGCTTACCAACCCTCTTAATTACCAAACGAAAAATGATTCCGCACCATCAGTCATTGCCCACATTCATGCAATTTATTGCACAGCGCCAAGCTAGGACAACCTCCAAGCCCGTTCCATTATTCTTGCGCCACCACATCATCGCATTCCTCTAATCGGAGCCACACCGCCTTAAATTGAAACACTTGTTTCTTCCTCATAACACCACTCTTTTCCTTAGCTTCTAGCTCCAACAAGACCACCGAGTGCTCCGAACATGCCTTTATAATGTGCGATACTTGTGCATTCGAAAAGACAGCCGATCACGACTGATCCTCATCTGCCCTATCCAGGCTCGTAGGACTGTGGTGGGATGCACCCCATTGTTACACCATGTGAACAAGCTCCCCATTGTACCTAAATCATACAACCCGCAATCAGCAAGACAATCCTATAAAGCCTTCATTTGCCATTATGCTTGCGTGTGGGCTCATTGCTTCTCGTGCTTGCTAAGAATCTTGTTGAATTCACCCATGCAAAACCATGTTCTTATAGAAATTGAACAAAGATAATGAAGTAAAGTCTAAGAGTCCATACGTTTAGAAGTCTCAGGATGCCCGTAGAATCCCATAAAGCGCCACCTTTTTAAGTTGGTATCTTGACTCACATGGCATCAATATAGGTGTGTAGAAAAAGACTAAACCCGAACCTCAACATCCTTTCTCCAGAGCAAAAAGACATCCCCACTCTTTCCCTTAGCCTCGATTCCCACACCAAAGTAGTTCTGCTTCTGCTTAATGAAATCATATCTCCTAGATGTCAAGTTGGTTCGGAGAAACCAAGATAGGGTTATTGAGCTAGACAAGCTCATAGAGAGTGTGAACTATTCAAAGGACCTAAACCTTCGACAGTTCCATGCTAAGATTTTCATGGTTGCTGGCAGGGTTGGGAGTCAGCTTCCGCCGATAAAATATCAGAATCGTCATCGACCAATTGCAACCTACGCTTGCTTGTCTAATTTCCTTGCCCTCTATCTCAATCAAGCTAATACTTTGGTTCTTCTTCCTAATCGTTGCACCCACAACATGTTGCCACGTTACGCCCATGTCTAACAACACTCCCATACTAAGAGGAGTTCTAAATCCTAAATTGAAGTGGGATGTTAATCAATTTCCCCTCCCTCCAATTGAAGACCATTAAGGATTGCCCCTTAGATGGGTGTCTCCACATTATCGAAAGCCTGAAAATTGGGGGGACATACTCCTTCATGGTTTCATTTCCTGCATCAGAACCCTCTTTTGAAGCCTCTAGCCCCAATAAAACAGATATGAATCCTCCCCCAAGCACACCGCCCACCTTGTAGCCTACCAATTCCCTTTCCATTGGCTGACCAAATCAACAGGCCAAAAGTGCCTGGATGCGTTGAGGGGTGCGAAAGTACCGTGCTACTACTCTCCACTGATTATGCTCCAGCCACCCATTTTCCTCGACTCTTGGGATTGAGACAACATTTTATTTGTGCCACTGAGATGGGACTTGTTGAACTCACCAAATATTGCTGCTCGTCTTTTCCTCCTACACGATATCCACCTTGCAACATTATTAACGATAGGATTCTTCTATTTGAACCTTAGTCCAATACCTGATAGAAAAGTCAATGGCTATATGAGCAGTCCGACCTAGATCGACTAATCCCTTGATGAACTATTGGATGTCATAGTATTTGCAATTGTGACCGAGCTTACCACATAAGTAAGAAAAGTTCGAGAGCTGCTCTTAGGAAAAGTGGATCAAAACCTCCTCCCCCATAATCGATTGGATTTTAAGCATCTGCTTCAGGGGGAAATTCACATCCGATGCCACTCAAAGATAAAAAGAAGACCCCATAAACACCCCGACTCATCCATCTCGATATCTTTGGAACCTGCCTATTCGATTACCCACCAATTGTCACCACCCCCAGGTACATCATACTCAAGTGAATGCCATGGACTTGAATGAACAATTCACACCAATTTTAACACGCATCAGATTCTCGTCCTTTCCAGTGTCATTCAGAATTAGGCTATTCTTTACGAAGCTCCACGAGCAACCCTCAGGCGCACAATTCCTATCGATAATATGGTCGAACTTAAGCAATAATCGAACCCAGCCAACTGTTTCATCCCAAGCCTTTCACAGGGTTAATCATACCCTTAATCGATGTGCTCAAGGCTTCGAACTTGGGTATTCAACTAGACAATGACCTGCCAACAAGACAAAAATGATGATGCTTCGAAGCAGAGTGCCACAACCCATTTGGCAATACCATCCCATGCCCTTCATCCTCGATTAAAGAGAGAGCAACCTATATCTTGTTGATACCCGCCTCCATACTGACCGAGACCAGTGTGATAAATCACAAACTAAACAAAGCGAAACAGACAATAGAGTAGCACAACAATGAAAGAATTGCACAAATGTTTGAAGCAAACCAAGCTCCACCTCAAATGAACCTTGGAAATTAACAAAAAACAAGGAAAAAGGGAGAAAGAGACCAAAACCTATAACAAGAAGCTGAAAAGGGCCACGAGTGACAGAGACGCCCCTTCAATAGCCAATACACAGAAACAAAAAATAGAAAGTAGAAGACGAAGAGTATGATGTTGGAGCAAGACAAAGCAAAAGCAATGAATAATAAAGAACAATTGTAAAGTAGGGACGGCCCAAGTCAAGACTTGAAGCCCATATCAATAAAGTCACCGCCAGATGGAAGGGGCCTAAACCTCGCTTGAGATGATCATCAGCGTGAAGGACACTTATAGAAGAGAATGTAATGGTGTTTGAGTGGGTTGAGAACTCTCATACGAGAGAGACGTAGCAACTCGTATGAGAGAACACATATGTGCATGTTATAGGCTTTCAAATTTTTAAAATTTTATAATGTGTTACTTATATATACATTAAAATATTTATAAACTATTTATATAATTATTTAAGTTATAAAAATATTAAACTTGTGTATTAAATGTAAGTACAAATACAGATATTTTATATAAATATAGATAATATACAAAAAAATATTTAAGAAAATTAAACTAGACAAGTTCGAGTCAAGACCACTAAGACCCTAGAGCCATCCTGGGACTTGGTTAAGGCTTCAATATCCACCCCAACTCAGGCGGATTCGAGGTTGAGTCTAACCCAAACCCATTGTCATCCCTAGGCACACCATCAAATGGGTCGAATTTGTTTACCATTCTTTTTGTTGATGGTTGGGTAATATTTGAAATTTATTAGGTCGTAATAGGAGTTTCAAACACTACTCAAAATACTGGCGTTGGCAAAAACAAGTTTTACATAAATTTTTAATTTTGTCCTTCATTTAATATTTTTATGTATATTTTTATATTTATAAAGGGATCAATATAACACACACACACACACACACACACATATATATATATATATATATATATATATATATATATATAGAATGAGATAACATCATTATAGTTTTTACCTTATAAGTACAAAATTATTACATGAGAATGCTGAATTAGGTGCAAATTTAAATATTTATGTAATTTTTTTCCTAGCTTCAGTATTTTTTACACTACAAAAAAATGCTCTTATAGCAACAGAATTTTTGCAACGGATATGTTCGTTACAAATTTACAATGACTTTTACCACGAGATTGCAATGAGTTGTAATTTTTTGAATTTTCGTGGCAAATTCCGTTGTAAACTAATAATAAACTTTCCAACAGATTGGTCGTTTAAATTTTTCCGTTGCAAACTATGGTCCATTCATGGATAACACACATTTTCATAAGTTGTTACAAATTTCGTAGCAAAAAGCTGCCACGGCGTAATGAATACGGGCCATTGTAAATTTGCCAAAATTTTACAATGACTTTTGCAATGACCTATAAATTTTTTCTATTTTTTTTTATTTTTACATATATTTTTATTTTATATATTTTAATTTCATATTCAATACTTTATCAATTTTATACTCAAAATTGATCATATATTATAATTATTAATCATATTATACATTTTATTTTGGATGATAATAAATTAAGGTACTTTTATTTATATATTTGATCTTTATACAAAAATAAGTTTAATCAACAACTTAGTAAATTATAATATTTTTATAAAATAATTATTTAATACGACACATAAATTTTATATTATATTTTAATATATATATATATATATATATATATATGTATTGTCTTTTATTTTTCTAAATTGACAAGTAACTCACTTTTGAACTTTTATATCTATTTTGAGCTTTATATTTATATCAAGATACATAGTATGCATTATGCAATCTATTTTATTACTTATAAATTTATGTCAAAATTTAGTGATTCCTATGAATTAATCTAAAGATAATGATGATAATAAAAATAAAAATAATAATAATAATAATAATTATAATAATAATAATAATAATAATAATAATAATATAATAATAATGATGATGATGGTTGAACAATTTTAATTATTTTTATTGTTATGTTATTATATATATATATATATATATATATATATATAATGAGATAAAAAAGCTTAATCAACAATTATGATACTTTAAAATTCGGGCACTCGATTCATACCAAATTTAAATATATATATATATATATATATATAATATATATATATATATATAAGAGTGTGTACATTAAATCATATCTGACAGTATGATTTAAAATTACATGGTCTGATTCAACGATACACCGTCTTGAATGATTACTCTTATGTTCTGAGTACGATAACTCGACATCCGTATACCCAATAAGCCTAAAACTTTATCAAATGTATTTTTCTGTAAGTTTAATCATATCTAATGATTTGATCTGAATTTTGATGGCCCGATTAACCCATGTTGTTCAACAATATAAGATGATAGTTATATCAATGTAATACAAATATTTATGAATGTACAAATTTATTACAGATGTGAACATATATCAATCTCAATTATAAATACTTTTATGAGATATAACTTATGTTTATTTTTTAATTAATATAATAACTATACAAAATTATGTGCAAGTATTTTATAATTTAATGTATAATATATATATATTCTCTATACTTTTACTAATTATACAATTACTAAACTAGTAAGTTATATTTACAATTGTATTTAGTTATTTTACACTTTCAAATAAATTAATTTAATTTAGTAAATACTCAATTTAATAAAACCTTCAAGTAAATTAATTTAACTTTAGTTAAGTCTCAATTTAAAACCTTCAAGTAAACTAATTTAACTTGGTTAACTTTTCACTTAAAATATTCAAGTAATTAATATAGCTTGGTTAACTATTTACTTGAAACATTCAAGTAAACTAATTTAACTCAGTTGGCTCTTAACTTAAAACCTTCGAGTAAATTAATTTAACTTAGTTAACTTTTAATTTAAAACCTTAAAGTATACTAATTTAACTTAGCTAAGTTTAAATTTAAAACCTTCAAATTCATGTAGATTTTTAAAAAAATTGTGTAAGTTTTAAATGTTTAAATTTATTTATATGAACATCAATTACTTTTGTGTTGTTATTATATTTGGTGATTACATTTTGCAGAACTGTTACAAGTGGAATCCAATGGATGAACGTGAAATCTATAGGAATTATAATTTTAGGGTAGAAAAATGACTCAGGCAGATGATGTCGCAATGTAGGAAGAAGAACTAGGAGCTTGTTGGATGTCGAATGAAGTTTGGGAGGGATTGCAGAAAGCATGGACTAATAAGAAGTTTCAAGTCATCTCACAATTATGAATACTTTAAAATTTAACATTTTTATTTTGTGGATTGTAGTATTTTTTATTTTATGGGTTGTATTAAAGTTTCTTTAGTATATATATTTTGCTTAAATACTTTGTCATATTTGAATTTATAGATTATTAGAGCCAAATCAAATATAATTTTATTATTAAATATTACATTTCAAAATTGGGAAAAAAATACTTACGTTGCAAATGTCGTTGCAAATAATAATAATTTGCAACGAATTGGCTTTATAAAAATGCATTCCAATTTTGTGATGACTTCCATTGTAAATGAAAATGACTTTGCAATGGATTTTAAAAAATATTTCGTTGCAAAATTTGTTACAGAATGTCGTTGCAAAAAATGCATTGCAGTATTGCAACGAAAGTCGTTGCAAATATCATTGTAAATAAAAATTATTTTGCAATGGATTATATCGAAATATTTCTTTCCAATATTTGCAATGGACTGATGTTGGAAAAATGCGTTGCAATATTTCAACAACTTTTCTTTGCAAAAATCGTTGCAAACAAAAATTATTTTTATAACGACATGCTATCAACTTTGTCACAAATATACCATTGCAAAAGTCGATGCAAAATATGAAAAATCAAACTTTAAAACAAAGCATTTTGCAATGAAAATTTACAACGGATAAAAAAGCGTTGCAAAAATTTGCAATGGCCGAAAAATTCTTTGCTATATAACAGTGGTACCTATAGCAACGGACGATATTCCATTGCAAAAGTCCATGACAAATCTGTTTTGCCACGAATTTTTTCATGAAATTCGTTGCAAAAATCTATTGCTATAGGTCCGTTTTTTTGTAGTGCTATCCAAAACCTAACAAAAGAAGGTCAGGTATAAACAATAAATTTTCAAAAGAGGTGTATGTGTAATTTTGAATCTTTTTTGAGATAAAGTAAAATTTTTTATTTTTAAAAGGGATATAAATGTAAATAGCCTTATATATATCCATATATATATATATATATATATATATATATATATATATAATTCTTGAAATATTTTCGTTCATTAGAAGAAATTTAATATTTAATGATGGTCAATGAAATTGTAGTTAAACATCCATTTTCTTTTGGTGTTTGTAGATATTTAAATAATCTTGATTAAATATTATTGTATGTGCAATATGATCCACATCTTATTTAGTGCCCTTTCTTTCATTATCTATCCCTTACAAGATTATTAAAGGACACAATAAAAGATAAAAACAAACATACATAGCTTAAAAGATAATATGCACAACCAAAGCATTGAAACATTTGTGAAAAAGCAATTTTGATGCATTTCTTTCACACTTTTCTTTTAATAAAAGGAAATTTGACCTTTTCCTTTCTTCTTTCTGTTTCTTTGACCCACATCCCACTTTACAAGTTATTCATTTATAGAAAAATTGCTTGCTTTTTTTTAAAAAAAAAAAAATATTTCATTTATATATGAAAATCAATGTTTTCATGATTCTAAAAAAAAATAATTTTATAGATATAAAATTATACATAAACTATTAAGACATTAATAATGTATGTACCCATTGACAACTATTAGTCTATAATAAGACGCTAATAATTTGAATTTCGAACTATATTTGAAATTAATTAATAGTCATTAGGGGTCACATACGTACTTGAACATATTCTGGATCGACCAATCTTTGTAAAATATTATGTTGTCCTTTAGATTAATTTGTCTTAATATATATGGTATGGGATCTTGAGATCATGGTGACATTTGATTGGTCAACAAAACATTCTCATAGTTTATATTTAATGAAAATTAATGCTAATTAATACTTAACATGCATTGATTAATGACTCTTAATTATGATTGTACTGTAATTAATTAAGTTCAATGAACGTTGATTGAGTAATAAATTATAGGTCAACTTGTTTTCTGAATAGAATCTTAAAAAAAAAATTATTTATCATAATAATATTAATGAATTTTTATAATTTTAATAGTAATAATTATTTTCGTTGTTGTTAAAGGCAATTAATGATAAAATACAAATCGGTGTGACGTGTACCCTATACGTGTGTAAATTCTTTAATATTATTTAAAAAAATATTTTTAAAATTTATTTTTAATAAAAATATATATAAAATATTAATTAATATTAAATTTAAGCGAAATTGGGCAAAAAAAAACTATCAAAATATAGTGGAGTGGAAATTAAAAAGTTAGATGAATAAATTAATAAATTAAAATAAATATTAAAATTGACAGATCAAAAATTAAAAGACATCAATAAAGTCCCCTCTCTTAATAATAAGATATAAATAATACGCGCATGAACCGTCTATACTAGTGACAATTTATGTAAAATTCTCGTCACTACACATCAAATTCCTTTTTAAGGTTATATTATGAAAAAGTTAAATACAATTACTGTCACATAACATATATTACAAATGACAATTCCAAAAAGTAAGAAATATTAAAGCAGGAAGGCGAAGCGTATTTCACTATATTTTTTTAATAGCACTTAATATTTCATCGTTAATGTTATACATTATTATACTTAGTGAACTAATTATTACAAAGAGAATAATATTGAATTTTTTTATAAGATTTTATATTATATAACTCTCGTTTCATAATTTGAGCTGTTTGTTTAATATTGTATTAAAATCAGATCAAACAGAAGGTTGAGGATCGAATATCAATGTCACACATTTATTTTTTTAAAAAAAAAATGCCAAACAAAAGTCTTGCAGGTAACTTATATAATTACCCCTAAAAATTTAGTTTATTCTCGTGATCAGTAAATTAATTGATTTTACACTTGCAATTTTATAATTAATTAAGAGAGACAATCAAATAATTACATATATATACATACATATATATATATATATTTGCCAATATATTCTATTTAATCCTCAAATGGATCTATAGTAGGGAAAAATACATTTCCCATCCTGTAACTGTAGTGGGGTGACATTTTTTGTCCGTTCTGATCTTTATTTTGTAACTGAAAATAGTAATTCGAAAAAAGAAAATCACATGTGGTCCAATTTCTGCAAAAAAAATTCAGGATAAAAAATAACTAGAAAATATAATATTTAACTATAGTTAATTGTCATAAGTAAAATTAAATAGTCATTGGTTACATACAATCACGCAACGATTGTTGGTCATAATTTTACGAATGTGACTAAAACATTTATTATGATTAAAAGTCATTGCAAAAGATAGTAAAATTCTCTTCTGATAACTACCACACCCACCATAGTTCTAAAAAAATTCCCCTGAGCATTATTGCTCTCAGGACCCCTTATGATAAGTCACATCAAATTAATTTATGATCCCAGATAATTAAATTTTCTTGTACATCTATATATATTTATATATATGTGTGTGATTACTACGTGTCATGATAATTAAATATAATGAAAAATTTTAATTTAGTATATATATATATATATATATGTAAGTATGTATGGGCAAAGACAAATGGTTGGGGCCAAAAGAAAATCAACTTTGTATATTGTGTACAATGCAACAATAAAAATGTGCCTAAAATGATTGAACAATACATTAATTAAAGAAAAGATATATATATATATAGAGTGATTGGTGAGGTCACTCATCACTATCAAATAGGAATAAATAATTTTGAAGGGGGTATAAAGTCATTTTCAAATTCTTAATTTTATTCAACAATATTTAATTTAGTATTGTATGGATGCTAAACATTAATTATGATATTTCTTTTTCTTTTTTTTTTTAACGAAAGCGATCAATTGTTATATATTATTTGAATAAATCGATTAAAATCATTAATATCTATATTAAGTATTTATATCAACAACAACCGACCAGCGTAATAGGATATACTTTTCTGGTCATTTTATGTTCTTGATATGCGAACTTTTTAAAATTACAAAATAAAATTGTCAATAAATTCTTACAAAACTAAAGTTTTATCACACTTTTTATACTTACAGGACTAAAATTATAATTTATTCTATATTACATAATACAGTACGAATACGATTATTCTGTAAATTGTACATACGAAAATCTAATATAACGAAAAAATACGTATACATATATATATATATATATATATATATATATATGTAATCAGTAAATAATTTATAAATATGCAAATATGAGTGAAATAAAAAAGAATTTATATCTGATATATTGCAGGATATATATAAAGTTGATATGATTTGTAAATTGTGATGTTATTAAAGCAAAACAGGTAACGAAATATAGTGAACAGATTTAGACGGCTTAATTAATTATACTATATTTTTTTAATTATATTTAAGAACTTTATTTTAAAAAAGTTTCTGATCTTTAACTATAAAATATAAAAAAAATTATTGTATCCAAAATGTTTCCAACATGCCATCAGCCTACATCGTAATTTTCTTTATTTTTTATTTAACTTTAGAATCCGTACTCTAAATTATGCAATACGTATCGAAGTCATGTTGGTGACGTATCCTAATAATCCTCCATGTACGTATTTGACCATACATTATATTAATTTATACCTAGCTAATTAAATATATAAAATAGTCACATTGTTTTATTAAATTAGCAATATACATATGTCCACATCTACTTACAATGTTGTTAGTTAGCTAACAATCATTTAATTGATATCGTCATGTATGCTTTAGTTCAATACTTCATATCTAGGGTGAACGTTCGGATCACATAATTCGAGTTTCAATCCAACTTAATCGAGTTTGATTTTTTTCCTCAAATTTTTTAAAAGAAAAATAAAATTTGTATCACGCTACCCAATACTCGACTACTAAAAGTCGAGTCGGGTTTCGGGTAGCAGAATCCTACTTGAAGTGTCCGATTGGGTACCCAACCCATACCACTGGGAGAATTGCAATTTATGTCCCCACTCACATTTTTCGTTACATTCTTGATGAAAGGAGCACGTGCAAAGCACGTACTTCGTTAACTTAACTAACGTTTGACTGTAATAGAATGAAAAATTGTAATTTACACCGTACAACTTACACCGTTTGGGACTAAAATGGCAAACGGTATAAGTTGTGGGACGTAAATAATTTTCCACACTATAGCAGTCAAACATTGATTAAGTTAACGAAGCAGGTGCTTTCTTCTGTCAAGAATCTAACGAAAAATGTGAGTGGGACATAAATTGTAATTTTTTTTTATATTTATGAAACTAAATGTAGTGAGGGGTAAAACAATGAGACCAAAATTGCAAACGTATAAGTTGTAGGATGTAAATTTGAAATTTTCTCCTCATACCATCCAGATCCAAAAAACCCGATCCCTTATTCACAGCTTATACAAATATAAATTCACATAAATGACACCAAATTTTCCACCGAACCTCGTATTGGTCGGACGAATTTAATTAGGTTTGCTAATGGAACACTGGCATAATGATTGTTTGCAAAAAGTTGGCATAGGTAGGTACGTTTGAAAGGGTAGGTGTCGTCACGACATAATTAATAAACCCTAATTAATTAATAATAAGTATGAGATCCATCCATGAAGACAACGTCGACGCTGCGTATCTCAACCAAATCTTCTCTTTTTCATCATCAGTACTATGAAAGTTTTTACGCGTGGAAAAATTTAGCAGACGAAAACACAACATCTTAAAATAGTATTATTGTCGCAACCTTCCAAGTCAAAAACAACTCATCAAAAATGAACTATCCGGGTCCATCTTGTGTATTACACTTGTCGTGTACTTAATATATAATTGAGGTAATTTACATTCTCTTTTCTTGAAATTTAGTATAATTACACGTAGATCTTCTATACAATATCAATTTGAAATAATTATTACATATATATATGTCTTGAGACCTAGTATAGTTGATGAAGGAGAGACCCCATGATCTAAGAGGCCATGTGTTCGAACCCAATCAGGTATGTGGGAATGTACACTTGTCGTGTGATTAATATACAATTAAGGTAATTAGACTCTCTTTCCTTGAAATTTGGTATAATTACACATACATTCTCCATACAATATCAATTTGAAATAATTATTACATATATATATATATATATATATGTCAATGAGGCTTAGTTACATATATATATATATATAATAACTAAAAAATTCATGACTTTGAGAATTGAATTTTTTAAGAAAATAAAAAAAAAATTACATGAGAAACGTTAATTGAACATCGAGCTCCCCATCGATCGAAAGATTGATAAATATTAGTAAATGAACGGGAAAAATAATAATTTCAAGAAAATTTTACTTACACTGATCAAATTAATTACATGAAAATGTAATGATAAATTATTATTATTATTATTATTATTATTATTATCATTATTTTTTTAGTATACACGAATTGAATAATGCTTTCATTCTGACGAGTGGAATATTTTTAAATAAAAATAACAAAAAAAAGAAAAGATTTCAATAATTAATTATTACTTTTAAGAGCACTCCCATAGAAACGGATCTTCAAGCCGGAATCCAGTGTCGGCTCCAGCCAGCTGCCAAGAAGAAGCAAAATTGTAAGTATATGGGCTGCTGTGATCTGTGCTATCCAGGGACAAATCCGGCAAGTCGAAAAATGTGTCGTCGTCATGACCCGTTGAAGCCGAAGTCGATGATTCTTGCATGTTCTCCAATTCCAAATTTGTGGAGGAATGAGAGCTCTGCTCCGCTTCCGCGCTGATGAATGTATAAGCTGCAGCTTTAGCAGCGGCGGCTTGGATGTCCTTGGGCGCGGTGGAGGCGGGGCGGGGCAGCTCGTGAGCTAAGTGAGGGAAGTTGAGGTAAGCTGATTCACCCTTGATGGCTAAAGCCGCCACGTCGTGTGCCCGAGCTGCCATTTCAGCCGTTGGATACGTCCCGAGCCATATTCTCGACTTCTTCCTCGGCTCCCGAATTTCGCACACCCATTTGCCCCAAGTCCGCCGCCGCACGCCGCGGTAGGTCGGATGTTTCTCGGCGGCGCCGCCCTTATCATCTTCTTCTGCTTGGGCTCTCCTTGTGCTCTTTTTAGCTTCGGACCACTCTTTTAGGCTTGTTGTAGCACGTGTTCTGTCGGCGGCAGAGGTGGAGGAGGAAGTAGCGGTGGATGCAGGTGGAGGCGAGCTAGAACCGCCGGAGGAAGTGGTGGTGAGAGATAGAGAATGGTGGTGTTGAGCTAGAGTGTGGAGGATGAATTCTTGATCCATAATAAAGGTTGGCTTGTGGGTTAGTGGCTACCAATGACTCTACTACATAAAACTTGAGTTCACAAGATTCTTTCACAAATTGCACTAATTTATACAAAGAAAAAGAATTAAGGCAAAGGGAGAAATTCTAACGTAGATCGAATTTAGTTAAATTGAATCGATTATATAATAAGTGTAATATACTTTTTAGGAAATTTGAGTTCGAATTCAATTCGATCTAACTAATTGAATCAATTATATAGCAAGTGCAATACAGTTTCATGTACTTGGTGTATAGTTTAAGAAAAGTGAGTTCGTCCAAACCTTGTTGGGCAAGATTTTTCCTACATTTTTCGTATAATTGATGCATAATTTTAGAAAGTGAATAATTTATCGTGTGATTGGTTAAGAAAAATGGGAAAGTTCTAAGCAGATCGAATTTAGTAATATCTAAACTTATTATATGATAAGTATAATACACTTGTTGTGTAATTCGTATATTTTTAGATTTATCATAAAGTACATGACAAATGTATCACATTTGGTGTTAAATTGATTTTGCTCGATCAAAGCTAATTTGAGTAAGAATTTTCCAAAAGGAAAGCAGAGGATAATACCCTTCAGTACCATACCCTCCACCACTACAAAAATGTAACATTTAACCATGGCTAATTGCCATGGTCAATAACAAAATAATCGCAGCAAATTGTGATTAACACGACATGCAATGGTTGTTGGCCGTGATATTTACGAGGGTGCCTAAAACGTTTGTCATAGCTAAAAGTCATGCAAATTATTATTACAATGGCCTCTTAGCCATGACAAAATAACTTTTGGTAGACAATCTATGTTTTACATCGGTTTTACTTAACTGTTGGGTCAAGAAAAAGCATTTACTATGATTTTTAGTCCATAGCTATTTAAATTGTAGCCAATAGTCATTTTTTTTCTAATGACACACATATATCATAGAAAAGTTCTTACTTAAATCAAATTTGATCGAATTGAACTAATTGAACAGTATGTGTGATACACTTATAATATGATTGGTCACTCTTTCTAAACCGTACATCTTCTAACTAGACTCAATCTGAATCAGAATTTCATAAATAATACCTATATTATACAATGAAAATGCATTTTGAACTTTGTATCATAAATAGAAAATTTTCATTATTATATATATATATATATATATATACACACACATATAATTATACATAAAATAAATTATCTTAAAATATATAAAATGACGTAAATTTTATAGAGACAAAATGTAATATAGTAAAAAGACAAGATGTAATAATACCATTTTGCAAATAATAAAAATCCAAACTGATAAAAAGCATGAAATTTCACATGATAACGAGGTAGGACTAGTGGCTTACTACTACCACCGATCTCCATTTATTTTGGCATTTATTACCACACACACACACACACACACACACACATATATATATATATATATATGTGTGTGTGTGTGTGTGTGTATGTATATATCAACTTTTCTATTTTTTTGGTATTTTATTTGGTAAATTGCTTGGTCAATTAATAGCTTAAAGAATCTTTTTTATTTTAAATTTTTGTGTTTTATTTCATTTTTTTATTTAGGATTAAATGTATTTTGGTCTTGTAATTTAAGTTAGGGTAAATTACATCTACCTCCCCTGAGGTTTGACATAATTACAAATACTCCCTCGTTGTTTGAGAAATTACAAATACCCCCCTAATTTTAAGGACCGTCTAACAATTACCCCAATCTATGCATTTTTTATAGTGAACTGACCAAAATACCCTATAAATTAAAATTTATAATTTTATTATATTTTGTTTAAAAAATATTTTTTTTATCAACTAAAGGCGATAATTTTTTTTATAATTTTTAAATTTTTTTCATCCATCCCATTCAATATTTTTATAAGATTTTAATTTTAAAAAAAACAATAAAAAAATACTGTAAGGACAAAATTGACATTTCTATGCCTCCATCCAAGGATTACATAATTTTATCAAACATTAGGGGGGTATTTGTAACTTTTCAAAACAACGAGGGGGTATTTGTAATTATGCCAAACCTCAGGGGAGGTAGATGTAATTTACCCTTTAAGTTATTAATCTGGTGTTTTCGTCCTTTTAATTTTCTAGAGTATTATTTGATCTTGCATCTTTTTAATTTTTGCAAATTGAAGTCCTTCTGTTTGCCAGAGTTCACCTCCACCAACAAGAAAGATGTACTCTTGCAAAAAATTAAAGAATTAAAATTGTGAAAACTAAAAAGGTGTAGGACCAAAATACTGTTCTAAAAATTAAATAACAAAAATATCAATATAATCTTTGTTACGAGACCAAAATGTATTTAAGCCTTTTAATTTATATGTGTGTGTGCATGTCATATAAAATATATTTTGATAAGTAATCTGAAGTTAATGCAGGTTATATACATAGGTAAATTACAATATAAGATGAAAATCAATTGAAAATATATATATATAAAAAAATCAAATCGAATGATTTGATAGATATTTTACAATAGAAAAAATATGATTTTTTTAATGGTTAAGATTGAAAAATTGTGGCGAAAAGTAATTAATCATAATTGCACAACAACTATTACTTTTTTTTTTTATAGGTGAGGCTAAAATATTGACTCCGACTAAAAATTATAATAAAATATTTTAGATATAAGCACTACAAAAGATGCAACATTTATCGTGGCTAATTATCGTGATTAAAAATGAATAGTCGTATCAAATAGTCATTGACTACGGCTATGCAATGGTTCTTGATTGTGGTATCTGGGAGAGTGGTGCCATGGCTCTTAGTCATAGCAAATAACTTTTTATTGGTGAAAATCTATATTTTTGTATCGATTTTATTTAACCTTAGTCAATAAAAATTATTTACCACAAATTTTAGCTCATAACTATTAAAATTTTAGGCAATAGTCATTTTTTTTCTAATAAGGTAAAATTATGACAAATATTGATTAACTGTGACTAAAACTTAAGTTTTCTCATCAATTTTGTTTGATCACTGTAGATAATAGTGATTTTTTATGGTTTTAAGTTTTATTAATTTATAAGAGAAAAATACAATTTTAGTCCTATAAATTTTGGTGTGTAACTTTATAAATTATGACAATTTTAGTCCTCTTTGGCCGATTTGGCAAAAAATTCCACATTATTAGCCATGCCAGCTCCTAAATTGGAGATTCCAGTGAATTTAATGATGGGGAAGTCCAAGTTGTAATTTTAATTGCAATTTTGGTCCTGTATCTTTATTAAATTGATAATTTTAGTCTTTTAATTTAGGATTACGTGATTTTAGTAATCTATCTTTCAAAACAATAGCAATTTTGGTCATTAAGCCCAATTAGAAACCATTTTTACTTTTTATGATAACAGCTCAATAGTCATATACATATTTTAATTAGACCCAATATTCTTTTGGATCTTTCTTAGAATTTAAGAGAACTCTGAGGTATCTGGCTCAATTTTTTCCAATCAATTCCTCTTATCATAATATTAAGAACTACAGTGTTTCTGAAATTTACCCTATCAATCACTCATTACTGATATTTTTTTCCTAGGTCTTAATATATTATAGAGATCTCACCGCATCTATTGTTGAAAGAGCCAAGTATGTATGAGCCATCTTTTGCGCTAGTGTGGTGGGAAGTTCATAAAAAGGGCTTGGAACTGATGGCAAAGCGATCAAACCAACGTATGAAGTTTATAAAGGTTTCATTTTATTTCGAAAGTATTTTGGGCTTGATTATGAGCATGTGATAGGACTATCGAGGTTTTATCATAAAATGTTAAAATGGTCACTAATTGAGAAAAAGACCAAAATCGCTACTACTTTGAAACATATAGGACTAAAATCGCTACATTCAAAGTTAGAGAATCAAAATTGTCAATCCCTTAAACATACATAACAAATATTCCAATTAAAAGTTACAACTTGGACTGCCATATTCACCTGAAGCCCCAATTCAGGTGATGACACGGATGACGACGTGGAATTTTTCATCCAAATCGGCTAGTACATACGGACTAAACTTGACATAATTTTTAAAGTTATAAAATCAAAATATCAATTTTAAATTTGAACATGACCAAAATTGCCACCCTCTAATTTACACGACTAAAATTATATTTTTTTTTAAAAAAATTAATGAAGGGAATAATTAATTTTTTTATAATATGAGCACCGCCACAGGATAAAAAATGATTATCATGAGTTCCATCTACTTTCTTACAACCCAATAAAGATTAATATTGTTATTGCAGATAATTATTAGTGACAATAAAAGACGATCCTATAACAATATTCTATTACTACCTTAAACTTATGGTAAATATTCAATAGTTATTGATGTTACAACTTCTAAAAGTTAATATTAAATTAAAATAAAATCAGTATCACTTGGTACATATTACTACGGACAGTGCTAAAAAAGTCCCAATCATCGGACACAAACATAGATTTTAATTTTTTCTGAGACGAAGTCTGACCACTATTTCATGTTAAAATATTGAGATTATAAGTTCAAGTTTGGCATGTTTTTTGCCACCTAATATATATATGGTAGGTTTGATTTTTTATGGTAAAATATAATCAGCTTTTTTGAGTTTTGGCATAATATGAAATTTCTCGTTATTTAAAAAATTATAAATACTTTCGGATAATTTATGAAATTACTTATTCTTTGGATAAACGTCTATAATTGTTAACTTTGTCTTTACCGTATTTAATATTGCGACTGAGTTATCAGTATAAATGTATTATTAATTGTTTATAGTGATAATTTATGTACAATTTTTTTCTGTAATAAATATATTCTGACTTTATTGTTGTGATTAGTCAGATGAAACTTGCTCAGTTGAAATGTATATTATTATTAAAAATGCATTAAAAATCTAATACATTTTATTTATTAGTTGTTGGTGACCGTCCAATGCCATAAACAAAAGGAAGTAGCACACAAATTAAAAGTGATTTAATTGTACATTCTTTAATACTTAATTATCTGTCTTAAATTATTACTCATCAATCATTAATTTTGTCTATGTTCTATGAAAAATATATATATATATATATATATATATATATATATATATATATACACTCTCTCTGATTCTCTTTCCTTCCTTCTTTCTTTTTCTTTGTTTCTTTTTCCCCTCGCTGTCATTTCAATTTATATTCTAAATAATAATATCAGACATGAAATTTACTTTTTTAAGTAAAAAAGAAAAGGACGAATTAGAACTAGAAAAAAAATATAGGGATAATTACATTTACATCCCCTCATTTACTGTCTTTTTACACAAAAAACCTGTCTTTTCAAAAGTTACAGAAACAATAGCTGAAAGCCTTTAAAACCCAAAAATGCCCCTATTGATTTGGTCAAATTTTAATTTAATTTTTTAATGATAAAAATCAATGACATAGTATGTAGATACACTCTCTCTGATTCTCTTTCCTTCCTTCTTTCTTTTTCTTTGTTTCTTTTTCCCCCTAGCTGTCATTTCAATTTATATTTCTAAAATAATAATATCAAACATGAAATTTACTTTTTTAAGTAAAAAAGAAAACGACGAATTAGAACTAGAAAAAAATATAGGGATAATTACATTTACATCCCCTCATTTACTGTCTTTTTACACAAACAACCCCTGTCTTTTCAAAAGTTACAGAAACAATAGCTGAAAGCCTTTAAAACCCAAAAATGCCCCTATTGATTTGGTCAAATTTTAATTTAATTTTTTAATGATAAAAATGCCCTCAGGTATGTTTTATAATTACCAAAAGATAGAGGAAGTGTTAAAGTAATGTTTGTGGGGATGAGTAATACGACCCCATATATATTTTTAATATTATTTACACTAATTTTTAATTAAAATTTAAATTATTTTATTAACTTTTTTATTGAATCTATATATAACTTTACACCTCTTAATAATAAAATATTATATTATTTGAAAATAAAAATTAGTTACTAACTTATAAATTCAAATTAAAAAATTATCACACTTGTATAAATTATTTTAAATTCTTAAAATTAAAAAATTATTTATCCTCTATTTTTATTTATAATTATATTTTATTTAAATTAATAAATTAAAATTCAAAATAAATTAGGCAATTTATATAAATTATAGTACAATTAGTAAAATAAATAACTTATATATTAAAAAGTATTTTAAATCATTAAATTATATTTTTTTTATAAAATAATTTCTTCTTCCCAATCTATCGCTATGCCCACCCTCAACTCATGCATGTACCCTCGTTCCCACCACCCCATTAAGGCCTACGGCCTCGCCCCACTTGCACCCAACCTTTCACCCTCCTTTGCCATCGTTGGCCATCAAAATATATATGTATAAAAATAAAATATATACATATAAATATTTCAATTATATACATATATACGAATATGTAAAATTTATTAATTTTAATAAAATTTAGTAATAAATAAAAGTAAAAAAATATTTTAATTTTAAGAATTTAAAATAATTTATACAAGTGTGATAATTTTTAATTTGAATTTATAAGTTAGTAACTAATTTTTATTAATCTATGAATTAAATATTTTAATTACTAAGAGGTGTAAATTTATATATAAATTTAATAAAAAAGGATTAATAAAATAATTAAATTAAAATTAAAAGTTAGTAAATAAATATAATAATAAAATATATGTGGCCATATTATTTATTTCCATATATATTATTTTGACACCCCTCTACCTTTTGGTAATTACAAAATACCACTGAGGGTATTTCTATTATTACAAAATTAAATTAAAACTTGACTAATTCAACAGGGATATTTTGGGATTTTAAAGGCTGTCAGGGGTGGTTTTTGTAATTTTTTAAAAGGCAGGGGTGGTTTGTTTAAAATGCCAATAGGTGAAGAGATGTAAATATAATTATCTCAAAAATTAAATTAAAACTTGACCAAGTCGATAGGGGTATTTAGAAAATTTAAAAACTGCCAGGGGTGGTTTTTATAATTTTTGAAAAAGCAAGAATGGTTTGTTTAAAATGACAATAGATGAGTGGGTGTAAATATAATTATCCCAAAAATATAATTTTAATCCAGAACTATAAGGTGATTTGTAAGATCAGAATCAAAATTGTAAAATGGCTAAATTTAATCCCTTATATCATTTTTTTTTTAAACAAAAAACTCCAGTTGCTAATCCGTTAGATTTTGGATGGAAAAGAGTGTGTGTTCACAAATTTGACTATTTTATTGAAAAAAATATAGGATAAATTACAACTATCTTTTTGGTTTAACATAATTATGAATATTTTCTTATTATGGTCAAATTACAAATGCTCCCCCTCAAATTAAAAATAATTATGTAGCCTCTAAACGATGAAGTACTGGACATAACTACCTTACCCTTATTGCAAGTTCTTAGAAAATATTTAAAATATAAAAGAATTTAAAGATGGGTAAAACAAAAAATTTGTAAAAAATATTAGTTCATAAATTTATTTTTTATAAAATTATAAAGTATATATAAAATTATAGTTTATAATTCAAAAAGACATTTTGGTCAGCTCATTATAAAAATTGGATGAAAACTTAATAGAGACTAACAGAATGAACATATTAAATGAACATTAAAATCAAAGGATATATATAATTTTTTAAATAATGAAAAGATATTAATAATTATGCGCCAAATTTTAAAAAAAAAAAGATGATTATAATTAACCCAAAAATATGAAAACTTAGTGCAGTGCATATGGCTGTTGACTTTCTTTCAGTTGAATTTATACTTTAAATATTAAAATTGTTTTGATCATTATTTTTCTTCCAAGTGTTAACTTTACATTATTTTGATAACTAATTTACTCTTCCCATTGACAACCAAAAGTTTGACTGAATGTAATAATCACTGCAATCATTTTTTACTTGTAAGTTTACCAATAACCAGCATTCATATTTTAGTTAAAATAATTTTATATCCTTGGGCTCTCAATTTGAATTTTATTTAATTAAATAATAAATGTATTTTAAAAATTTTCTAGTATAGTAGTTTGAAATTATTTTACGTGCACTGCACTTGCTTCTTCATTTAGGAAAAATTCAACTCCCCATATTAAAAATGTTCAAAATTTTATGTGAAAAATAAATTGTCCATTACACTTTCTGTGCTATGAAAAGAAATTCAAAAAATTCCCTGAGGCCAGAGACTGTAGTACCCTCGCGCTAACTGCAAGTATGGTCCAAATACATTTTTTGATAATTTTGCCCTTACCTCTACATAATATAATAATATATATATACATATAATTTAATAAATCGTAATATTTTATTATACTTTATATGTAAATATATAATTATATTAATTTTTTTAAATATAATATTATTAATTAAATAATTAAATTAATTAAAATTAAAAGAGTTTGCAACCATGGCAAAACCGGCACATTGTGGAGGAAGGCGACCCTCCTCATCCCTGGGGGGGGAGGGGGGGAGCGAGGGGCGATGCCGTCACCCATCACATCTGCGCGACCTGCGTTGCCCAGACGGGGGGCCAGGAAGGGAGGGGGGGGGGGAGCAGGATGGGAGCGGTGGAGGCGGTCGGGGGTGGGAGGTGGGTGATTATTATTTCTTCAAAATAATATTTTATTTTTATAAATTATAATAATATATAAAGTATAATTGTATCCAACGTGTCATTTAACTCATTTTATAAAATCTTGTATGAATAAAAATCCATAAATAATATTTAACTGACAAAGGTAAAAATTAAAATTTCAGGTCATCAAAGGATTAAACTTAATTCATAGATTAAAATTAATATTGGACATATTTAACAGATCAAAAAATTGTTTTTTTTCATGTATAAATTTTAATTTTATATATTTTAATATATTATAAGTATTTTAATTAAATTTTTATACAATATACTATAAAAATATCAAATTTTTCCTCGTATATATGGAGGGGCATTTTAGCCATTGTCCTTAAAAAAATATGTTCAAATGACCAAGGGGCTGTGTGAACTATTTTTTTGTAAGTCAGGGGTGATTTTGATATTTAAATTTTTACACAGTTTTTTTAATATTTTTTATTACAGGGGGGTGGTCAAAATAAATTTAATTTTCTTCATTTTATTTAATAGAGTTATCTATCAGACTTAAATTGACGATTTTTTAGTATTATGGTACCAAACTTCTAAAACGCCAAAAGTAAGTTAACGATTATGTGCTTTTTAACAGACAACGGACTAAAAATTGACTAACTTTATAAATTATCTTATAATTTGGGGCTAAAATGCAATATTTATATTAAAATAAAGGTAAATTACAACGGGCTCCACTAAAAAATTTCATAATTATAAATATGCCTTGTTATCTATACTAATATAAAAAGAAAGGGGTTCCACACTCTCAAACGGCTGTTAGTAACACCGCCGCACCAATTTTTTGTAAAGTCAAAAACGTCCTTCAAATAATAAGATAACTAACTCATTCCATTTTCTAAATTATACATTAACTAATAAATTAATTTTCTTTTTTAGTGTCATGTATTGATTTATATATTTTGCTCTTATTTATAATATATTTAAAATATGAAAAATTATTTATTATATGCACGCAGGAACGGCATGCTACCATGGCTAGTTTGAAAAAATTACAAGTGCTCTCTGAAATTAACGGTCGTCTAACAAATACCTTCCTATAATGGGCTATCAAAAATTAGTGGTATTTGTTAAACGACTATCAATTTTAAAAAGGTATTATAATTTTTAACAACGAGCGAATATTTATAATTATGAGAAATTATAAGAGAATTTATTATAATTCTAAAAAAAATAATTATAATTTTTTAGACAGTAAAAATATATTTATAATTATAACAAATTTTAAAACGCCCGTCATAATTTACCTTCGAACAACGAGACAGACATGGTTTTGAGTGGAAAGTGGAAACGAACAAGAGGCCGGATGCTCCCCAAAAAGAATAATCTTTTAACAAAGATTAGTGGAAACTTTTTCCTATGAAATTTCCTATGCCAATACAAAAAGTGAAGTGACTGCAAAAGCATGAATGTCGTGCATGGTGTTTTTTATTCACTTAATAATAATAATAATAATAATTTTTTTTTGTCATTCCCATGTAGTTGGGGGGCCTCTTGGGAAGCTTCATTCAAAAGAAAAAGATTTTAAGAGGAATATGAAAGAGGTCTAATATCTTCTATAGAAAAGAAAAAAACAAAGAAAGAAAGAATAGGTATGTTTTTTTAAAAAAAATTGAAAAATGATATATATTTATAGTTTTTTAAAGACTAGGTTGAGATAAACTAATTGTGGCGTTGCCCAACTAAGGAGACTTAATTGCCATGATCAAAATCTTTGTCAATTTATTGAATAAAAACAAAAGTTATTAGCCGTTGTGCAACTGTAATTAATTAGTATACATCACAATATTTTCTTAATTATGATGATTAATCAAAATAAAAAGTTATATTTCTTCTAGTGACATTATACCCTTTATACTAAGGACGAGTTTTATATAGCCAAAAATCCAAGCTCCCTCTTATGATGTGGGGTCTGTGGAAATCATCCCAGATGCGTGCGAAAATAAAATAGGTCCAACAAGTTTGGACTTTGAATCTGGACTTGGGCTAAGAAATAAAAGAACTTGAGAAACGAAACCTGCAAAACAAAATGTTAGCACTCCGACGCTCAAGTTAGAATCGAATTTAAGAAATAATAAGTGTAAAAAGTAAATAGGAATTACGAATTGAAGTATGATGAACGAATTCGTATGAGAAAATCGTGTTCAGAGTGCAAAGAGAGTGCAAGCGATGAGGCTCTGCACGTGCACCCTATTTTTGGATGAAATGGATTAGATGGGCTTTAATTCTATTATTACCTTCTGCTAACTCTGTTGGTGACAACGTATTTCCACGTCAAGGGGGATTCTTCATCAAGGATAACTCCAGGAACAACAAGGAGTCATTCTGTTTTAAGACACCAGATTGTTGAGGGAACCTTTCTGGACCTACATCCATCCACGTTGACTAAAGGGGACACAAGGCAAACCAGGTGGATGTCTTGGGTGAATGATTGGGTGTGAGCTCAATGGAGTGGGACTTAGGCCTTTTTGCTCTACTTTGGGCCAGGCTTCCTTGGACCATATGCATCATTCAATCCCCCACTCTAAGAAGAAGGGATACCCCAACTCATTTTTAGATTAGGAATCCTTGTTGCGTCAGAGGAAGGAGCCCCCCCCCTCCCCAGGTCATGTGCTCAAGGCGTCCTCCTCCTACTATTCCCTTCTCGCCTTTTTCTTTTTTCAAAATCTAGAGCCCTGCATTCTGGCGTCTATTAGTGATGGAATGATGGCTAGGTCTATACCTCACTACCATCATTACTATTATTAAGGAGAGGCGTTTGATAATTGGCCCCTCCCACGCGCCTGGACTGTTGTAAAACCGCCTAATCAAAGATGGTTATGAGGGATGTGGGCTTAACTCCCTTTCCCATGTTCTTTAATCACGAAGTAACTCCATTTCTTTTCGTCTTCTTTCTTTCCTATCTTCTTGAAGAACCAGGGTCTCTCCTTTAAAAAATCTAAAAGTATCTCCGTTCTTCTCTAACTCTTTTTGAAATTTTTTCTTCTTAGTCTTTTCTCATGGCTTCTTCAGATGAGTCCGTTCATTTTGTTAAGGAAATCTTCCCAAGCAATGATCCCTCCGAGGCTATTTCGAAGAGAACGGGTCCTAACCTATTTGGACCTCCGAGTGGCCGGAGGCGGAGTCCGCGACAGGCGGCGGTGGCTGCTCATCTTTTCATGGATGAAGAGGGTGTGGAAAATGAAATAAGGGGAATGAAGGGGAAGGATCCTCCCCTGAGGAAGAAGAGAGAGAGGTCCCCCCGACCGTACATGGATTGGTGGTGCTCTAACCTTAAAACTTTTAGTGTCGATCAATTAATTATCGAGTTTTATATTCCTCCATCCTTCTTTATTTATACCATTTTCCTACGAGTCGGCCCCATACTATTCCCACCAACTGTTTGTGTTTCTTACGCTTTCTCATCCCTTCCTTTGATATTGTTTGCTGCTTCCAGGTGCCCCTGAACCGGTTGGTTCCCAACTCTTTTAGAAATTTAGCTAGTTTCTTTATGATTTTCCGTTTCCATGAGTTCCCTATTACTGCTAATATTTTGGCTTAGTGCTATCGTTTAAAATGGGTTGAAATGGGTTCTTCATTTTTATACCTCGTCCTGGTGTGTCTTTTTTGCCTGCTCCTAATCTTGCAAAGAATTGGAGTAAGAGTTTCTTTTTTTGTCCAGCTTTATTATCCCTTGACTTCCCTGATTGTCGTATTCAGGAGGCTCTCCCCTCCCTATATGTTGGGGACAAAACTGTTGCCTTGTCGTCTTTGCTGGATATTTTGAACGAGGACCCTTATGATTGTTGTTCCTTAATTGATGAAAGACTTTTGGGCCATTTTGGCTTGAGTAGGGTGGAGGCCTTGGGGGATTCCATTGGTACTTTTTATTTCCCTCTATGTTTTAATTTATTTTGTTTATTCTTGACCATAATCTGCATTATTTTTTTGAATAACAAATATCATGTTCAACAAGTTGATGCGGGATCATGCTACTGGGGTCCGCGCTGGGGAGACCCCTCCCTTGTAGATCTCCGAGGGGGACCCCCTCTTCTAGTGAGTGTAAAGGGAAGTGTCCTGCCTCTCCTTCACCAGGGGCCAGCCCTGGAGGCTCCTTTAAAAAAGCGAGGTTGAGTTCCTTGGCTGACTCCCTGGCTAGTTCTACAAGATCTTCTAGACATTTTCCTCCACTTCCTCTCAAAGACGAAAAGGGTGTTCCTTTTATTTTCTCGCGCCCATTCGAGCTATCTGCATACTCGTTAGTCTTTGGAGCAAGAGAGGGGGAGTATTTGTCCTTTGGTGTCCGATCTCATAGGGGGGTTTCAGGAGACAGACACTTACTGACACCTATGCCCCAAGAAGAGTTAGAGGGGATACTCTCTTCATATCTGATCAAGGTACTCCCTCTTATTTTGATTGTTTTCTTTGGAACACTTTTTAATGCCTTTCTTTATTTGTAGGCAGCTTCCATATGTGAAGAACTCTTTTCTCGACCCCAAGAGTCTCCCCCAGTCCCCCAAAGTGAGGCCTAAAGGTGAAAATTAGAGAAGAAGATGGAGCGCCTGGGAGCTGAGAATGCCAAGCTTAAGAAGGCCAAGGAGAAGAGTGCAAGCCGCTACCAACAATTGGAAAAAGACCTGAAGAAACTTCAAAATAAGGTTGCTGGCCACGAGGGGGCCCTCACAAAAGCCATTGAGAAGACCGTAGCTTTCCTTCTTCGAAACTCAGGCGTCCTCCATGTTAATGTATTTTGCAGCGTGAGCTAGAAGGGCATCAAACTTGAAGACGACTTTTTGGCAAAGGACTTAAAGAAGTCCCCGTCCAAGAGCCCTTGAGAGAAAGCATTGGCCTTCACTTCTTGAGTGGCGGAGAGCACCTCCAATGCAATAACATTAAATATCTGCAAGTACTCCTTCAAATGTTCATGTCTATTGTCTTTTTATCGCATAGCAAAAAGACTATCCTCTGTTTTCCAAAGCTTCTAACTGCTAGCGAATTGGTGAAAAAAGAAAGATCGAAACTCTTGAAGACTTCCTATCGCTCCCACGGGCAATTGGTTGAACCATGATGTACGACCCCGGCGAAAGTAGTAACAAAAATATGGCATTTGATCCCATCCGTGTACCTATGCAAGAGAGCTGCATTCTTGAAATGTGAGAGATGCTCGAGGGCCAGTCATGCCATCATATTCAATAATGGATGGGGTGTGGCAATTTGTTGGGAGTTCATCCGTCATTATCGCTTTAGTGAAGGGGGGACATCCTCTTGCTCCTCTTTGGGGGCCCGACAATCTGGTACTGGATATCCTGGAAATCCTTTAGAAAACGCTCTAGAAGCGCAAGCCATTGAGGCGGGACCTCTTGAGGGGCCATTGGGGGAGGTCCCTATTTCTCAACCATTGGAAGCGCAGGTATAGGGGCGCCTTTTTCAGCTTCTTCTTCGAGAGCGTCCACATCAGACGGAGTGGCTGTATGAGCGGGGGCTAGCGCTACAACTTGTTTTTGAATAGCTGCTGAAACTATTTGCTGAATGGTTCCCAACATTGCTGGTGATAATTCTTCCAAGGAGGTATCCAAAGAAGTGTTATGCCGTGGGGGGTCAGTCGTAGGACTTGCGACTCGGGGGGTGGTGGCACTAGTGCAAGAGAAGTCGGGTTGGATCCTCCACTAGCCGGAGCTAGGGATGTCCCTATAACAACTTGCAATGCCTGGGTGTTGCCAGGTGCTTCAACGGCCTTTTGTTTGTTCACGGGGTTATTGGGGATTTCATTAAAACTTACATTTTGAACTCTGTGTTTCCCAAAGATAACGCCAATTGATGCGTTCAAAAATAGTGTGGGTCCAACAAGCTTGGACTTCGAATCTGGAATTGGGCCAAGAATAAAAGCATTTGAGAAACAGAACCTGCAAAATAACATATTAGCACTCCAACGCTCAAGTTAGTATCGGATTTAAGAAATAATAAACATAAAAAGTAAATCGTAATCATGTTCAGAATACAAAGAGAGTGTAAAGTGAAAATTGATAGCGAGAGTTCCAGTCTGGAAGGTATGCCCCACTTGGGGATCAAACCTATATTTATACGGGGTGTCCTCCTGCGATGGGGCTCTACACGTGCCCAATTTTTGGATGAAATGGATAAAAACTTATTAGATAGGCTTTAATTCTGTTATTATCTTCTGCTAATTATGTTGGTGACAACATATTTCCATGTCAACAAGGATTCATTGTCAAGGAAGACTCTTGGACGAGCAAGAAGTCCCTCTGTTTCAATACTCTAGGATGTTGAGGGAACCTTCCTGGACCCGCCTCCATCCACGTCGACTGAAGGGGACACATGGCAGGCTAAATGGACTCTCTTGTGTAGATAACTGGGTGTGGGCCTTGGGCCCTTTTGCTCTACTTTTGACCAGGCTTCTTTGGACCATATGCATCAATCCCCATGTGAAAAAAATAAATAAATAAAAAGTAGCAAATTGCCCCTTGTCATTTTCAATATAGAGCAAAAAATGCCTCGTAGGGGTGGTGTAATGCCACACCCATCTTGCACTTTTGTTTAATTTTTTTAATAATAAAATTATTTTATATATATAATATATTCATATAAAAATATTAATATCTTAATAATACGTATAATTTAGGGTAAATTATAGCTACTCTCCTGAGATTTTGCATAATTACGAACACTCACTTATTACTTAAAAAATTATAAATACCCCCTAGAGTGAAAATAATTAAGGATAATTACATCTAACACCCCCTGACCTAAGGTCTATATCCAATAATTATCCTGTCTTTAAAAGTTACACATACACCCTCCAGAAATATTAACAACATTATACAAACTACCCTTAGGCTTTGGCTGGCTAGGATGGTATCTGTAATTACATAAAAAAAAATCGGCGTGATTCATGTAATAGATCATAGATTAGGTGGTGCAAATGTGATTATCCAAAATAATATGTAGTCCCTAAATAGTGGGTGAACACTACTACTTTATCCTTTCAGAACTTTATAAAAAATAAAAATGAATATATATTTAAAAAACTATAAAAAAAATTAGGTGGGTAAAATAAATAATCCATAAGAAATATTAGTCCAAAAAAAATATTTTAAAAATATATATAATATTTAAAAACTTGTATAATATTTCAACAATATGAGAATTAGAAGTGAGAGAAAAGAGGGGAGAATTCTATATCATTTTACTATATCATCATACAACATAAAATGGCCTATTTATAGGCTACAAAATTACAACCAAAAGTCTCATCTTTGATGAAGGAAGATGAACCAAAAGGTTTACAATTTATGGTAGAATACAAAGAGGATGAAAGATGAAAGTGAACATACATAATTTAATAATTTCTTAATATTCATAATACTCCCCCTTGGATGTTCATTAATCAAGAATATGCCTCGTTAAAACCTTACTAGGAAAAACCCTGAGGGACAAAAACCTAGTGAAGAAAAAAGAGTACATTATTCTTCAATATGTGAACATATACTGCCTCATTAAACCTTACCATGAAAACTCAGTGGGAAAAACCATGGTCAAGAAAAAAGAATGCAGTGCTTACTCCACATCATTAAAATATCAGCTAAGATCTTACTAACTTTTTGAATATTGCAGTAGGAAGTGCCTTAGTGAACAAATCTGCCAGAATACATGAGTGGAGATCATGAGTGGAAAGAATTTTGGTTAATATATTCGTTCTATCTCCTTTGATGTACCTTTCTTTCAGTTGAGCAATACACGCTGCATTATCTTCATAAGGATCGTTGGAATAATCTTTTCAAGTAACAATCCACAAGTCACTCGAATGTGTTGAATTATGGATCTCAACCAAAAACGTTCTCGACTTGCCTCATGTATTGCTATAATTAATGCATGATTTGATGATGTGGTTGTTATTGTTTGTTTCATAGATCGCCATGAAATTGTTGTACCACCACAAAGAAATAAATAGTCAGTTTGTGATCTACCATTATGAGGATCAAACAAATAGCCAGTATCGACATAACCAACTAGATTACAATTGGATATTTTTTAATAGAATAACCCCATATCCATCGTACCTCTAAGATAGTGAAGTATATGGTTAATACCATTCCAATATCTTCGTGTGGGTGCAGAACTATATCTTGCTAATAAATTAACAACAAATGTTATATAGGTCTTGTATGGTTAGCAAGATACATAAGTGCTCCAATTGCACTAAGGTATGATACTTCAGGATCAAGTAGTTCTTCATCACTTTCTCGAGGTCTAAAAAGGTCTTTCTTCACTCTAATGATCTTATAACCATTGGGGTGCTCAATGGATGTGATTTGTCTATATAGAATCGCGTTAACACTATCGCAATATAAGCTTCTTGATGCACAAGGATTCCATTTTTTAAATGTTAACTTGCAATCCAAGATAATATCTTGTTCGTCCTAAATCTTTCATTTCAAATTCTTTCTTTAAGCAGTTTATCGCCTTTGGAAACTCTTCTGGAGTTCCAATAATGTCTAAATCATCAACATAAACTGCGATCATTTTTATATCCTTCTTTTAACAAATAATCACTGAGACGATTATACCACATTCCCCCTGATTGCTTCAACCCATATAGGGATTTTTTTAATTTAATAGAATAATGTCTCAAGAATTTGAATTGTATGCTTCGGGCAAATGAAATCCTTTAGGGATTTCATATAGATATGATTATCAAGTGACCCATAGACATACGCTGTAACAACATCTAGTAGACATAAATCTAATCGTTCTTTTACTGCCAGACTAATTAAGTACCAAAAAGTAGTTGCACCCACCATAGGAGAGTATGTCTCTTCATAGTCAATACTGGGTCTTTGCAAAAACCTTTGAGCTACAATTCTTTTCTTATATCTGACAATTTCTCCTCGCTCATTTTATTTTCGTACAAATACCCATTTGTATCCCTTAGATTTACATCTTCAGGTGTACGGACTATAGGTCCAAAAACCTTTCGCTGTGCGAGCAAGTTTAACTCTGCCTCCATTGCATCTTTTTATTTTGGCTAATCATTTCTTTATCTACATTCTTGAATAGACTTTGGTTCATGATCCTCATTATCATTTATTACATTAAGCGCTATATTATATGCAAAAATATTGTCGACGATGACTTCATTTTGGTTCCAACATATTCCATTCAGGACAAAATTTATAGAGATCTCTTCATTTTCATGAATTTCAGGTACCTGAGTTTCTTTTGGAACTGACACATTATTTATGCCTGGAGACTCTTCCAGAGTTGTATCCTGGATTTGACCATCTTGATTAATAGCTCCTTTTCTTTTTCGATGATTTTTATCTTTGGAACCGATTGGCCTACCACACTTCAGGCGTGTTTTTTGTTCATTTGCAATTTTAGCTTGTCCAACAGGAACATCTATTTTTATCGGAGCATTAGCAGCTGGAACATGAGATTTAGTTACTTTTTTGGGTCAGTAAATGCATTTGACAGTTGATTAGCTAAACTTTGCAAATGAATTATCTTTAGAACTTCCAGTTCACTTTGATTAGTGCAAGGATTAAGATGAGATAATGATAAATCATTCCAACTAATTCTCTGTTCCAACTACTTAGCCTCTCCCCCTAATTTGGATAAACCGATTCATCAAAATGACAACCGGCAAAGCGAGCCATAAACAAGTCTCCTGTCAAGGGTTCAAGATACTTTATGATGGATGGAGACTCATAACCAACATAAATTCCCAACTTTCTCTGAGGACCCATCTTAGTGCATTGTGGTGGCGCAATTGGGTTAATAAAAACTCTTAGATGGGAAATATTAAGTTCTTGACCAAAAACCAATTGAAGAGGAGAGAACTTGTGATAACTTGTTGGCCTAATGCAAATTAGTGTTGCTGCATGCAAAATAGCATGTCCCCAACAAGAAATGGAAAGTTTTGATCTCATAAGCAATGGTCTGGCAATTAATTGCAGGCATTTTATGAATGATTCTGCAAGACCATTCTGTGTATGAACATGTGCAACAGGATATTCAACATCAATTTCAATAGACATACAATAGTCATTGGAAGTCTGAGAAGTGAATTCTCCAACATTATCAAGGCGTATTTTCTTTATTGGATAATCAGGAAAATGTGTTCGTAATCGAATTAATTGAGCAAGCAATCTCGCAAACGCCAAGTTACGAGATGATAACAAAGACATATGTGACCATCTAGTTGATGCATCAAATAAAACCATGAAAAATCGAAATGGTCCACAAGATGGGTGGATTGGTCCACAAATATCACATTGTATACGTTCCAAAAATAT
Organism: Sesamum angolense; assembly: GCA_034509725.1. Classification (NCBI taxonomy): domain Eukaryota; kingdom Viridiplantae; phylum Streptophyta; class Magnoliopsida; order Lamiales; family Pedaliaceae; genus Sesamum; species Sesamum angolense. The sequence continues at coordinate 12,528,566 of JACGWL010000008.1, read as the reverse complement.
TAGAGATTCATTATTTATTTTTTGTTGGTGATGGTCGAATAATTAACTATTCTTGAGAACAAGTAGCACATGAGAAATTATTGGATTGAAGAATCTGTTGGCTCTTCAATATATGTCCATATGAATTTTCAATTATTTTTCATATCATAATTGATCCGAGATGGCCTAACCGGTCATGTCAAACAACAATCTTATTATGATTTGTAAACTTCTGGTTTACGATAGTATGAGTTTCAATTGTACTGATATATGTGTAGTACAATCCAGAAGAAAATGCCGGTAATTTTTTCAATATGCATTTTTTTCCAAGATCACATTTGTGATGTAGAGATACTCAATATTATCTTTATTTGTTGTCTCAATATGATATCCATTTCGGCGGATATCTTTAAAACTTATAAGGTTTCTTTGAGACTTGGTGGAATAAAGTGTATTGTCAATATAAAATGTGTTCCATTAGGTAACAATATATTAGCTCTTCCAGAGCCCTCAATTAACTTTACACTACCGGATATAGTACTAACATTGGCTTCTTGTATTACTAAATAAGATAAATACTTTTTATCCTTAAGTATTGTGTGGGTTGCGGTACAATCAGCGAGACATATATTTTCATTATTGATGTTGACGCTAACCAAAGAGATACTCATTCTTGAATAAAACATGACAAAAATATAAAACTAATATCAGTATATGCTACAAGTGAGAAAACATGATACAAAATATGTAAATAAGTTCTTTATTATCATAGAAAACATACTGGACACAAGATTCATAATTCTAAACAAGAAATAAAAAAATTACTTGCTAACACTTCCATCACCAATTACGTGATCAATTTCCCATTTATATCAGCAAAAAAATCAGCAACGTCTAGATGAATCGTATCAATATATCCATCACTTTCGTCATCAACAAAATTTGTTTCAATCTTATTATTCTTATTTTTTAGAGATTCTTGATAAAGGTCAATAATATGCTTTGGCGTACGACAAGTATGAGACCAATGACCTTTTCCACCACAACGATAGAATGAAGTCTCCACATGTTTGCTAGTTAGCCCACTGTTTTCCTTTTCAGGTTTTCCTTCACTATTTTTTCACTTCTGGTGGAAAGATATATTCTTAAAATAACCACAACGATATCCACGTCCACGACCACAACCACGACTATGATTACGGCTACGACCACGACCACGATATGATTCATGATTATAGTGGTTGTGTGTTGCTACATTCACTTTAGGGAATGGAGCAGAACCAGTCGGTCGAGACTCATGATTTTTCAGCAAAAACACATTATTTTGTTCAGCCACAAGAAGATAAGAAATTAATTCAAAATATTTCATAAAACATTTTTCGCGATATTGCTGCTGCAGGAGCATATTGGATACATGGAAGGTAGAGAATGTTTTTTTCTAACATATCAGCATTAGTGATTTGTTTCTCCACACAACTTTAATTGAGAACTTATTCTAAACATTGTAGAATTATACTCACAGTTTGAAAATCCTGCAATCTTAAGTGGATCCAATCATAGCGAGCTTTTGGAAGAATTACAGTTTTCTGGTGGTCATAGATTTCTTTCAAATTATTCCATAGAACAAGTGGGGTTAAGATATTCGATTTTTAATCCTTCATAGAGGTGGTGACGAAGAAAAATCATAGCTTTGGTCTTATCTTGGTTAGATACTTCATTCCCTTCCTTGATAGTATTTCCAGGACCATTTGCATCCAAATGAATTTCAGCATCTAATACCCAATATAAATAATTCTTCCCCGTAATTTCAAAAGCCACAAAGTCAAGTTTTGCAAGATTGGACATAATATCACTATCATAGAAATAACAAAACAAGTTAGAGAATTTCTAATATTATAAAATAGATCAAAAAATTAATTAATAAGTAGATAGTTGTGATATGCTTATAATTAATCAAAATTAGCATGTTCATATTATAATATTATCTTCAAAACAAATATATTATATACATGTAAAAGATATTATAATTACTACGATTGATAAAAATAAAATATGTAAGTAATAAAATATTTTACTTTAGAGATATTACCTTTGAAAATTAAATCTTATTACAAAGATATCCTTGACGGTTAGGTGGAGCTTTGTTGAATGAAAAAAACTCTCATGCTGATAACGTATTATAAAACTTGTATAATATTTTAACAATATGAGAATTAGAAGTGAGAAAAGAGGGGAGAATTCTATATCAATTCACTATATCATTATACAAAATAAAATAGCCTATTTATAGGCTACAAAATTACAACCAAAGGTCTCATCTTTGATTAAGGGAGATGAACCAAAATGTTTATAATTTATGGTAGAATACAAAAGAGGATGAAGATGAAAATGAACATCCATAATTTAATAATTTTTTAATATTCATAATATATAAAAAATTGTAATTCATTAATCTAAAAAGGCATTTTGGTTAATTCACCACAAAATTGAATGAAAATCTAGCAAATGCTAACAAAATGGGTTCATTATTACACAGATGTTAAAATTAATGGAGTTTTTGTAATTTCTCAAAAAAATAAGGAGGTATTTAAATTATATCAAATCTCAAGGATAGTTGTAATTTATCCTTTTTTTTTAAGGAAAAAAAAACTTCATCCTAATCTCCCTCAACCCTTCGCCGCCAATCCATTTCTGCCACCACCTTCTACAGCTCGCTTTCCATATCTACCATCGCCCTCCTACCCTTCCTCGCAGTTTTTCCCTCACCCCCTCCACTTGCCTCCTGCGCTCGTCCTGCCCTTCCCTTCCCTTTTCTATCGACTTCGTCTCCCCCTCCCCTCCCTTTCCCTTCCCTTCCTATCTGTCGGCGCCGCATCCCTTCTTGCTCCTCCCCCGTCAGCAATCCCTTCCCTTCTCCCTCTCGATCCCTTCCCCGTCACCTCCCCCCGCCCCTTAGTAATTATATATTCTATTACATCACACACTATATAAATGTAATATAAATAATAGGATTAATTATACTTAGACCCCCTTTGAAAATGTAAAATTATACTTTTCTCCCAAAAAAATTTTGATATTACATTTACACACCCTTTCAATAATTCTCCATTTGTACCTGACCCCGTTTCATTAGGGTTTTAACAAAAGAATACTAATGTTAACAAAAAACTTACACAATTTTTTTATTTTTCCCCTCATTCAATATTTTCATGTACTTTTGTGTACTTACAAATAAATGTAATATATATATATATATATATATATATATTGAGGTTAATATCATTATATTTATTTTCTTAAAAGTACAAATTATTACATGAGAATGTTAAATAAGGTGTGATTTGCATAAAAATGGGTTGGACCAAGCGGCACAAAGAGAAGAAAGAAATGCAAGGGGCCCAGTTCAAGAGAGGGCCCAAGAGGCCAGGAGGACAGACAAGAGTTTTCCAGATAATAGATTGCCCAAAAGAAGTCCAACCGACCTAAGTCCGAGAGGGCATTGATCCAAAAAGCCTCACAAGCCCACGAGGAGGCTTAAGGACTTGAAATCCTCTAACCAAAGTCAAAGGTTCCCCACATAGATCCCGCGGAGGACCTAGATGGTAGCTACGCGTGACCTTAAGAGGTTTCCTCACAGAATCGGATGAGGACCAGTAGTCCCCTCAGGGGCACGTGGCTCTTTCACAGAGAAGTACTATAAACCCTAAAAATCTTGAACTCTAGATAGCAGAGGTCTCCCCAACCGCCTTCTTAGAAACCCGAGAAGATATCCTTTTCACCCAGCAAACTACAACAGTCATTCGATTATGAGGGGATCATGTTAGTTTAAAGGAGCACTGTAATTTTGATTCTATATCAATCTCTCTATTCTACAAAAAAATCAAGCAATAACACTATATACGTTTTTATCTTCTAGCAGTTATGTGACCACTTTTCACTCCAAGTGGGCTGAGCACCACATTTCTTGCTCGCATCATTTATTCCACATGTGCATTTTTTACACGCATCAATTGGCATTGTCTCTAGGAACACAAACTAAGATGTGAGAACAATAGAAGCTACCAATGCCAGAGTTAACACCTTCTTGTACGACTCTCCTAGAAGGATATTCCCTCTCACGCTAGAGGACCTCCAACGGATGATTACTATTTCAATGGCCCTACCAGTATCATTACTTAATGCTAATGTCCTTATTGATCCATTTTCAATGTGCAGGGGACCGTGAGACAGGATTTTGTCTCAAGGAGAAGGAGAGAGCACCCTCCCCAACAAAAATGTGCCTCTGGGACTACACATCGATAAGCTTTAGCGATAACTCTTAGACCTAAAAAGGCATGTCTCAGGTATCCCCGTACAGGAGCAGGAGGGTACCCTTTGCAGCGAAGAAATCCTGATAGACGAACTCCTTCTTTACTAGAAGAACCTAATCTACCGAAGTACAAGGGAACCACGGATCCTCAGGAGCACCTATCATGCTTCGAGAATGTTTTCCTTCTCCGCTATTATTTTGTTGGGTTCAAGTGTCGTGTGTTCCACTTTCACACGATCGGCGCAATAATGGTTCAACTAGTTGCCCCTAAGAAAAATCCGATCTTTCGAAGAACTTCACTCTCTCTTTCTCCACTAATTTGCCAGCAGTAAACAATGTCAAAAGACAATAATGGGTTTTTTTTTTTTTTTCCCTATAGCAAAAAGAAGGAGAATCACTGAGGGAGTATCTTTACCGTTTTAACTTAGAGGCCTTAGAGGTCCCCACTGCTACATCTGATATACTGACTTGTGTTTTTTCGCAGGGATTGTAAGATGGAGACTTCTTCAAGTCTTTAACTAAGAAGCCCTCTCCCAATTTTTACAATTCCTAATCGAGCTAAACAATATATTAACTTGGATAAAAGGTTAGGGAGTACAATAGTAAATTTCTCAATGAAAAATGTAAAGAACATGAGGAGGATGTCGTTCCCTGCACGAGCACTTTCTCATAATAAAGCCCTACTAAAGCAGACACCTTCTCAGCCTTTTCAGAAAAAAAGCCGCCCATAGGGGGCACCTTCATAAAATAAAACCATGCCCGCAAGCAGACACCTTCTCAGCCTTTTCAGAACAAAGCCTTGCCTGTAGGCAGACACATTCTCAGAAAAAAATAAATAATGTCTTCTACACAAGCACACAAGCCCTCCTCCATAGGGGCATCCCTGCGCTCATTTGGACAGACACTTAGGTCTTTCTTTGAGGTATTTATAAGCTCTGTTCTATGCAGACACTTAGGCCCTGCTTCGAGCGGATACCTTATTTTTCCTTAGGTGAGGTCCATATGTACTACCCCAAATAAGTCCTCATTCGAGAAAGCACAATAATCTTGCTCCGTGCAAGACTTATTCATAATATACAATCTTTATTATTAACATTCTTTTACAGGAAAATAAATCCCTACATGGGAATAGGCACAAAAAGCATTCGTTAACCCATCCTCCATAGAGATACATAAGCCCTCCCCTACTGAGGCAACTTCACAAAGTAACCTTTTCTTTTTTAACCATGCTTATGATACTAACATTCTTTGCAGAATTTTGGGATAAAAAAAAATGGCTCCATGCTTGTCTCTTGCCTTTAAGACGTCTACTCTATTAAGTGTTGAAATCTCCACTTATTAGAGTGGGGGAGACTGAATGATGCGCATAAAAATGGGTTGTCCCAAACATCCTGAATTGAATAAAGAAATGTAGGCCCATGGTGCCCTACAAGGGCCCCAAGTTCAAGAGATGGCACAGGAAGACAAACAAGCGTCTCCTAAGAAGTCTTACCGGCCCAAGTACCAGAGAGTTCTAATCCAAGAAGACTTCATAGGCCCACAAAGAGACTTAGGGACTTGAAGTCCCCCAGCCAAAGTGAAAGGTCCTCCACATGGCATCCACGAGGACCTAAGTGTCAGCCATGCAGGACCTCTAGAGGTCCCCACCATAGAATTGCATAACGACTAGCAGCCCCCTCAAGGACATATGGGGCCTCTACAGAGAAGTACTATAAACTCTAAAAATCCTGGACTCCAAATGGGAGAGGCTATAATGCACGGACACTACGAAAAACTTTCTAATGCAGTTTCAAACACAACATCAGCGTGTTCAAAAATTTTAAAAATAAAATAAATAGAAAGGACAGTGTGTCGAGCATGGCAATAGACGTGTCCGACATGTTTTGGACACATTTCGAATTTTTTCTTATAATTCCAAACAGTTTGGGTTGTTTATAAAAAAAAAAAAAAGAAGAAGAATTTTTGGATTAATAAAAAAAGAATTAATTTACTCCTCTCAAATAAAAGTATTATGGTGAAATCACAAAAAGATTAAGAAATGTTCAAGATAATTTAACTAATTTATATTATTAGAAAATTTTCAATGTGTTCTTTTTAAATTAATCGAATTATGTATATTTTTAAAGCCACATTAGATCAAAAATATAAATGTAATACATGCTTATTTTATATTTTATCTTAATATTTTTCATATTGTATATTTTAATTTTATGAGAAATTGAGAATATATACTATAAAAAGATTTATTATATATAGCCGTATCGTGTCTTAATTTTTATATTTTCCGCGTCACTGTGTCCGAGCTCGTGCATCATAGGGCAGAGGTCTCCTCAACCGCTTCTCTAAAAATTCGAGAAGGCATCCTTATCATCCAACATATACGTAGCATACTCTAGCTGTCCCCTGAATCTGGAGGGAATCCTCTAGTTGTCCCTCAAGTTCGAGGGGAATCATCCAACACATTATCCAACAACTTTGAGGTCATGCTCCCCCAAATTCATGTCCTTCTCCAACAACTTTGTGGTTGTCTATAGATAGAGAACTTCCCCAATGGAAGAAGGACATGTTGACACGATTAGAAGGACACATTCACATACGTTCATATGTTTTACACTTTGAGTCTACCTACTAAAGTTTTTATTTTTTTGCTACCATATTAGCTTAAAGGAGCATTATAATTTCATACTTCGAGATTTGATTCCATATCAATCTCTCTATTATACACAAAAATCAAGTAATAACACTCTTTGCTTCACTTGTTTATACATTTTTATCTTCTAGCACTTATTTCACCAACTCTCACTCCAAGTGGGCCGAGCACCACATTTCTTGCTCGCATAATTCATTCCACATGTGCATTTTTGCACGTATCAAGGTGTAAAGTTGAGATTTATGTAATTTATTTTCTAACATCAGCAATTTTGTTCAAACCCTTATGAAAGGGAATCAGATGTAAACAATAATTTTTTGGAGGCGATATAAGTATAAATTTAAATCTCATTTAGAAAAAATATAATTTTATATTTTTTAAAAAAACTTAAATATTAATTAACCAGAAATAATATTACTGTCAATATAGTGAATATAATTTTCACTATTGATATTTTCATGTGTTGTACGATATAAGAATTTTGTCGATTTTGATATAATGGGTCCTCCTTGAGTAGTTGAGTAGTATTGATCAATGGAAAGCACCACGAAAATATCTTCTCAATTTGGAACTATATAAATATATATGGGGACCAAAATGATATGGGTATTTGCAACCTTAATTGGACACTCCATGCACATGATATTTAGTAACGTTCAATAATAGTAGATTTATTTTGGTAAAAAAATATATTTTATGTTCGACTATAAAAAAAAGTTTGGAAAATCAGCTTCGATCATATGTCTTTAAGGGGAGGGGGAATTGTAAATGGCATTTATGTGGTTGAAATGATGTTCTATCGATCAAAAAGATTTTGTCTGAAATTACGAGTTTTTGAAATACGATACAAATTAAAAAAGAAAACTTAAAAATTTGGGATAATTATACTTTCCTCCCTTGAGGTTTGGTGTAATTACACGTTGATATCTTGTGGTTTGAGAAATTACATCTAGCATCCCTGAAGTTTGCTTTCATCTAACAAATTAGTCCCTCGGTTAGTCAAAATTCACTAAATTTGTTGATATTATTAGAAAAATTGAATGAAAATATATATTTACCCTCAATTAACTTATTAATAACTTATTGCAGGTCAAATAATTTTTTTTATGATCAAATTACCCTTATACGTCTTCATGCGTTAATATGTATGAGGAAGTATATCTTCACCGTTATAATGGTATTCTAGTTCGGAAAAAATTGTTTGACCTACAATAAGTCGGTAATAAGTCAATCGAGGGTATATATAAATTTTCATTCAATTTTTCTGTTAATATCAGCAAATTTAGAGAATTTTGACTAATGGATGGAATAATTTATCTGACGGAAGCAAACATTGGGGGTGTTAAATGTAATCTCTCAAATCATACGGGGTCTACGTATAATTACACCAAACCTCAGGGAAGGAAATTATAATTATCCCTAAAAATTTTATATGGATCAAGAACGTCCACCGTCTTTAGATTTCTGTATAAATTACAATGGACAGTGATTTATCAATTAGCATATCATGACGTTCACAAAAGTATAATAAATTTATAATTTTTTTTAATTATAAAGTATAGAATAAATTTGCAACTGTCAGTATTTTTTATCCAAATTCTAATGAAAATAATTCGGTGTAAATAGTGGATGAAAATATAATTTTAAAATTTTTTTGAAAATATATTATTTCGCATTATTAGAGGGAGCATAAATGTAAATAATCCTTAATTATAATTTTATGTGGTCTAGAGAAAATCGCACATTCCCAGTGGAGAATTTTATACAAATTACAACAAGAAGTCCATTGTATCAGCTATTTAATTGGAATTTGGGGCGTCTACATAAAAAAATTATTATAAAATTATAAATATGCCCCAATAAAAGAGTATATTTCAAATGTCAACCCCAAATCCCCTATCTTCCGGCAGGAGCATCGGTCCCTTCACCTACCACCAACTCAGCACGGAGTTGGACCGACAATAAGTGAGCTTCAACATACGACTATTACATTCGCGTATATCAATAGATAGGGGTGTTCAAAATTCGATTAATCCAATAAAAATTAATCAAATTGAAAATTCGGTTGGTATCGAACGTAAAATTGAAAATTTAATTATACTTTTTTCATATGAGGTTTGATGTAATTATACATAAATTTTTTATGATTTGGAAAATACATCTACCCATTTTGAGGTTTGCTTTCGTCTAACAAATAAGTAATTTCGTTAGTCAAAATTCAATGAATTTGTTGATATTAATAAATAAATAAAAAAACTCTGTATTTATCCTCTATTGACTTACTACTGACTTGTAGCAAGTCAAATAAATCTGTTTATGAAAAAAATTTCCTCATAGGTTTTCATGTGTTAGCGTGTAAGGGCGTATATTTTCATTGGATTTTGACTAGCATTGAGACTTATTTGTTGGACGAAAGCAAAACTCAGAAGTGATATATATAATCTTCCAAACTACAGAGGATTTATGTGTAAGTATACAAAATCTCGGAAAAGGGGAAAGTAATTATCTCTTTTAAAAAAAATTGGTACTATTCGATCGGTCTGATTTTTCTGATTCGATTAATCATACCGAACGAATAACTGAATTAATAAAAAAAAAATTGATATTATATTATACATTACTTTACATTTTACTTTATTATATTATATTATATTATATATAAATTATATTATAAAAAATCTATCATTTTATGTTTTTTATTAAAAATAATAAAATTCCGGTTATTCAGTTTTTAACTGAACCAAATAAAAAAAGTTCGATTATAATCAAACCGAATCAATTAATTCGATTTGATATTCCATTTTGGTGGTATCGAATTTTTAGTTAATCGAAAAAACCTACTCAATTCGGTTCGATTAACCCAATTGAACAGGCCTAACAATAAATTTTCAATTGTCAATAATTTTAATAATTAATATATCAATAATTGACATCAATATTTGTAATTAATTAATAATTACTATTAACTTATATAAATACACGACATAGTACTGTGATGAGAATACACCATATTTATCAGTAAAAAGACATAAATGCCCCTCTATTGAAGGAAAATACCTCCCAGAGGACAAGGGCCTGCATCCGCCATATATATATAATACATGAAAAGCTTGTAGATGAGATAGCATTACGACCATATATTCTAAATAGAAAATAAAGATTTAAAGCTTGTAAAAACCCTACTATTTTCATCAAAAGGGAGCCAATTTTCATATTTCTCCCTCTCAATTATATGTTTTGTTATGTCACTGTACCTCCTGGAGCCTTAAAACTTTTTACATTTTTCCTTCTCCAACTGGGAAACATTATCTTTCTTTGAAATTTGATGTAATTATTAATATTCTATAATTTTTTTATGGATTAAGTCCACAAACAAAATAAATCAGCATAGCTTGATACGAGCCTAGTTGGCCCATCAACAAAGAGGTAAGACCAACAAGCTTACCTACTACTTTACTGAAGTAGCAGGTCCAAAAAACATGTTCATACCAATCGAACACGTCATCTACAGTTGGATAGGCACATCATATAATTTGTCAACACATTAAGACAAATCTTCCTAAAATATCTCTAGGTGATTCCACGTAAATCGAAGGCAAATGAGTTGGGAATCCACAAGTAACCTATTCTCGAATTTTCAGGCAGACATGACAAGACTCAATCCACCTAACGTATCTCAATCAAATTAAGTCCAAATTACAAACAGTTTTGTTTTTTTCCTGGATGATAGCCAACTCAAAGGGCTTTCCAACATCATATGACACTCTATAACAACCCCCGTATCCTGCTCTGTACATGCCTATAAATAGAGGTTTTGTGCAGTTATTAGACAACATCTACCCTCACTCTCGAACTCTCACTTATTCTCATTATTTTCTCTCAATTTTCAATTTATTCTAAGCTTATATTGCTCACTCCACACTAATATATACACTTTATCATTGTTTTACACCATTTATTATCACTTTAATTCAAGTTTCTGTTTACTCTTTTTTAGTAAAATCGTTACTGATTTAAACATCGTAATGCTTACCTTTGCTTGCAGGGTTAGTCCCTGATGATCTTAGAATTTTCCTTGAAGATCCTTTGACTTATGGTGTGGCCAAAAATCTGGTACGCGTCAATATATAAATTGTCTGTGGTTTAGAAATTTATATTCAATACTCATGACATTTATTTCTATCTAACAAATAGACCTCTCTATTTGTCAAAATTCACTGAATTTGTTGATATTAATAAAAAAAAGTTGAATAAAAATCTATATTTACTTCCAATTGATGTATTGCTGACCTACTACAGGTTAAACAAATCTTTTCAGATCAAACTATTCTTATATATTTTTACACGCTAATGCATGTGATGAGATATATATATATATATATATATATATATATATATATATTATATATCTTCATCGTTATAAGAGTATTTGATTTGAAAATATTTATTTGACTTGGAATAAGTAAAAGTCAATCGGGATGGATATTCATGCAACTTTTTAGCTACTATCAACAAATTTAGTAAATTTTGACTAATGAACTTATCCATTTGATAAATTGAAACATACATACTAATTGTAAATTTTCAAACCACTAAGGTTTATATGTAATTACACCATTTATAGTAGTTTTCATACATCTTACAACATAAATTGTGGAGCATAAGTATCTCTTTCTATAGAACACGACAAAATAATTTTACAATTTCAAGAAAGTGAGGTGTCTCCTAACAACGAGGATGGAAGGGCCAGACCAGGACGGCTACTTATAAAAAGAACAGGCCCCTACAAAATTATATAATTATGTGTGTCTCAAAGCTGACAGCTATTTATTATTTCAAAAAGATGATTTCGTTTGTACCAACCTCGAAACCATTTAAGTCATGCAGAATTCTCTAAAATATTTTACAAAATTTAAATATATTATATAATATTTAAAAAAAAAAAAAAACTTATAAGCTCGCAAACACTTGCCAAACGTACTCTGACGAGGACCACAACTCAAATTAAATGTGAGGTGGTAGAATGTGGACTTGTGAACTACTTAAGTTGGTTTCTCATTTCAAGAAAACAAGAATAAAAAAAAAAAAAAAGAAATATTTTGTTGGTGTATTTTAAATTAGAGCCATGTTTTAATACAACATACTTAAAAAAATAAATTACATGACTATTTTATATAAATTAAAACTTCTATCGATTAAATTGAATATTTTATATTTTTCTTTCGGAATTCAACTTTTACCTAGCTTCGTTCGAATTATTTCTATGTAACTGTCCTGTATCAAATGTGACTTTTGTTCCATTTTGGTGTTTTTTTTTTCAGGTTAATTATACTTAAACTTCATCTGAAAATGTCAATATTATGATCTCTTTTCCAAAAAAAAAAAAAATTGAAAATACACTTACACCCCCTCTAAGAATTTTCTTTTGTTAGGATTGAACGGAAAATGTCGATACTAGCAAAACAAATTACATAAATCTTCAATCTTTTTGCTCATTTAATATTCTCGTGTATATTTTTTGTACTTACAAAGGGATAAATATAATATATATATGTGTATATGTATATGTGGAGTGAGGTCTACATTATTATATTTTTTCCTCTTAAGTATAAAATTATTACATGAGAATGTTAAATGAAGGGTTACATTAGAATTTTTTTTTTTCAAACCCTAGTGAAAAGGGTTATGTGTAATTGTAATTTTGAAACTTTTTTCACTATAGAAAAGTAACATTTAACCATGGTTAATTACAATGATTAACAATAAATAGCCAGAGCAAAATAGTCATTGACCACGGTCATGCAACGTAGTTTTTACGAGGGTGGTTAAAAGCTATGGCAAATATTTTCACCATAACTCTTAGATGTGGCAAATAAGTTTTACACGGTGGGAAAGCTAGTTTTTTGCATTAGTTTTATTTAATTATAATTAATAATAGTTATTTTTCATAATTTTAACAGTAACCATTAATATTGTAGGTAATGATATTTTTTTTCTAGTTTTCCAAGAAAAATATAATTTTATATTTATAAATGAGATCTAAGTGTAATTAATTATTTTTTCAATTAATAACTCTTTTAATTTTATACCTGACAAAACTATGTATAAATCTATTTTTTTTTTCTTTAATTTGAATTTTTAAAGAAAATCAAGAAAAAAAATACCATAAAAATGAGAATGGAAGTAATGTATTATATTGTGGTTGTTTATTTAAACCAAAAGTGACTGTTTGAGAACATTAAATTGTAGTATTAATAAGTAGGACACAAGTGATGGCAAAATTGAGGTGTGAAAGTGATTTATGTGTTAAAGGAAAACCACACACACACACAGATGACTAAATCATATATACTCATCAAATGTTCTTATCAACAACAAGGACTTGTGTATGCACATGTAACACAATATTACACAAGTAGCCATCAAATCACATCGTTTTTCTGTGTATATAATAAATAATATTTTATATTTTAAAGGCTAAAATGCATAAAACCCCCCTGTGTTTTAAAAAGTCAGCAAAAAATACCCTTCTGTTATGAAAATAGGCTAAAACCCCCCTCCTATTTTGTTTTAGTCAGCTCACATGCCCATTTTTTGAATTTGAACTAACGGCGTTACATTTTCCCCCTGTCTGACCGTTATGCCCCTGGAATTACTTGCTGACTTTGACTACTACAGTCAAAGAGTAAATCAAAGAGAGAAAAAAAAAGTTACAGAGAGAACGAGAGAACTTACGGAGAGTAGAAAAATTAGGGTTTTTGGTCTGAGATTGAGAGTGCAAAATCGAAGGATTTTGATCAAAAATCTTGATTTTCTTCACATGAAATAGAACGAAAAACACCAATTTTAAGGTCCGTAGGTTAGATTTGGGGTTTGTGTTCGAGTGGAAGGTGGAACTTCATCGAGGCCATTCGTGTTCTTGAAGAAGAACCGGTAAGAATTTTTTATCTTTATGTTTTTTGAGAAAAATATTATGCTTCTTGTAGGGTTTTCCACTGTCTACTGTATTTTTTTTGTTTTGTGAAAAATATTATGCTTCTGTGGTATTTTTTTCGGAAATACGTAGGGATTTTCACTGTTTACTGATTTCTTTTTGTGCATATTTTGTTGTTTACTGCATGTTAATGTTTTTTGTGTATTCTAGTCCCCCCTGTTTTTGTTTATTGATATTTTTGGTCCCCCCGTCGTTTTTGTGTATTACTGTTCTTGGTCCCCCCAAGTTTTTATGTACTACAGTTTGAGATTGTTTGTTTTTGTATTTTATTTCTCTGCTGTAAATGTCTAGATATGCTTTATTGTGAAATTTATGTGGTTAATCAAATAAATATATACAATTTATGTAGTAATTCATTGTAAAATTTATGTGTTATGACTAAGTTAGTTTCTTAATTAATTTGCAGAGAATGATTTTGGGAGACTATGCAGACTTTTTTGTGTGGTTAGGTGGGGTTATAGAATGGGTACCAACCATTAGGTATGTTGGGGGGTATAAGGTCTTTTTCCCAGGAGTTGATAAAGAAAGATTATTCTATGACAATCTAATAACAATGTGCACTAAAGCTGGGGGCAAAGGTAGTTACGTAGTAATATGTTATTCACTTCCTCAACAAACATTACAAATGTCTCTAAAGATTTTAGAAGGGGATGAGGGTATTATAGAGTTATTAAGAGACTATAAAGGCTATAATGTTATATCTATTTATATTGAAGAAAAATCAGGCCCCTTATTGTCTATAGATGCTAGTGGTAATATTCTTAATTTTGATGAACATGTGCCACTATTGCAGTATAGTGTTGGGGATGCAGGGGATGAGGAAGGGATTGGGGCTCAAAATGAGGGTGTAGGGGTTGAGGAAGGGATTGAGGAAGGGGTTGTGGGTGAGAATGAGAGTGTAGGGGTTGAAGAAGGGGTTGAGAATGAGGCTGCAGGGGTTGAGGAAGGGGCTGAGGGTGAGAATGAGAGTGTAGGGGTTGAGAATGAGGCTGTAGGGACTGAGGCTGTAGAGGGTGAGGAAGTAGGGGATGTGACAGGGGTGTTTTGGGGAGACTATGTTGATTGGGGTGAGGTACAGGGAGAATTTCAGACTGAGGGGCAAACTGGGGTTGATGTAGAGGTTCAAACTGGGGTTGAGGGTGATGTAGGAACTGGGGTTGAGAATGAAGTGCAAAATGATGAGTCAGAATTAAATTCTAATTCATCATTAGTTTCTGATTGCCCTTCATGGATGTTAGAGGACTTAGAGGGTCCATGGGATGATGATATCTTCACTAATAGACCTGAAAACTATACAAGAACAATGTTAAAAACTCTAAGGTCTTTAATGAGAGAAAGAAGAAAAAAAAAAAGAAAGCAAGAGCAACAAAATAAGAAGGGTGAAGGGAGTAGTAGGGGAAATGAACAATTGTTTAGTGATTGTGAGGATGAAGAGTTAAAATCTGTGAGGGGGTCTGATGATGAGGGGGATGGGTATCCAGTGTGGGATGAGAGGATGAATATGGGTAAAGTAGACTTGGCAGTGGGTATGACGTTTGAGACAAGAGCTAAATTTAGGGATGTGATGAGGGATTAGGCTGTGAGGAGGGGATGGGATTTGAAGCTGGTGAAGAATGAAAAACACTTGATACTTGCAACTTGTAAAAATGAGTGTAATTGGAAGTTGAGGGCATCTTCAGTCATGAAATCCACAACATTTCAGATAAAGTCTATTAAGGGAAAACATATTTGTGCACATAAAGTTGAAAATAAGCAAGCCAATTACAAATACATTGGTAAAAGACTTGAAAGCTTTGTTAGAGACAATCCAAATGAGTCTCTTCAGTCATTGAAAAACAAAGTCAGAAGAGAACTGCAGACTGAAGTTTCAGACTATAAAGTGTATTGTATAGAGCCAAAAAATATGCACTTGAATTGATAAGAGGTGATGTGAAAGAGCAATATGCAAGACTTTATGACTACTGTCATACAGTAGTGAAACATAATCCTGGAGTTCCCTAATAATGAGCAATATGCAAGACTTTATGACTACTGTCATACAGTAGTGAAACATAATCCTGGGAGTTCCCTAATAATGAAGCTGAACAAAGAAGTTAACCCACCTTTTTTACAAAGAATGTATTTCTGCCTAAAAGGGATGAGGGATGGTTTCATTGAGGGGTGTAGACCATTAATTGGGTTGGATGGGTGCTTTCTGAAGGGGTTATTCAAAGGGCAATTGCTAGCTGCTATTGGGAGGGATCCAAATGACAACATTTATCCAATTGCTGTTGCATATGTAGAGGTTGAGAAACATGATAGTTGGGAGTGGTTTTTGAACCTTCTGCTTAGGGATATAGGGTAACACAATGAGAGGGGATGGGCCTTCATTTCAGATAGGCAGAAGGGGTTACTAGAGACTATTGTTGAATTGGCACCTGGGGCTGAACACAGATTCTGTTTGAGGCACATGTACAATAATTTTAAAGGAAAATTTAAAGGGCAACAACTCAAAAAGATGTTTTGGAAAGCTGTTTCAACTTACAATGTTAACCAACACTTGAAAACAATGGCTGAAATTCAAAACATGTATCCAAAAAGGGTTGGAGAAACAAACACCATATGAATGGTTGGCTAAAATACCTCCAGTGCTTTGAGCAAGATGTTTCTTTCCAACTAAAACAAGATGTGATGTGTTAGTGAATAATATGAATGAATCCTTCAATCATATTATCCTGGAAGCAAGAGAATTACCAATTATTGATATGTTTGAATGGATAAGGTAGAAGTTCATGACAAGAATTCAAGTCAAAAGAGAGGGGATGGAAAAATATGAGGGGGTTGTGTCTCCAAATATCATGAAGAAGACTGAAATACAAAGGGTAGAGAGTAGAAATTGTTTTCCTTCTTTATCTGGGAAGCAATTTTATTGGAACCAGATTCTACCTGTCATCCATGATAGCTGAAAATTTCAAGTTCATGCTTCCTTATTTGGCGGGATCCATGCTGACATGGTGCATGATGAAGATCAAAAAGGAAGTTGTCCTCATGATTCCAAGATCAAAAATAGGAGAAGTTGAATGAATGACTTTTGATTTTAAAGGAATTTGCAAATGAAGGAAAAAGTATACAAATTTTTTTTTTTCTTTTCAGGTACTGCAGGTTTTAATACTTACATCTAGCCTATTTTTTCATAGGACCAACACCAGGATCTCACATTCACAGAGCCCCAATGGAGGTAGAGCTTGATGAGAATGAGACATCAATGGTTCAGCAGTTCTTTTTTCCCAACCCTCAGAACAGCCCCCAAGAAAGCCTCTGTTAGGTCAGCTTAATTGGCATCAATCAAGATGTATAAACCATGTAGTAACTCCCATTAAAAATAAAAAAAAAAATTGTCCAACAACAACACCCACAATCCTCAGGAGTTCATCAGGTAATTTTTCATTCAGTATATGACCCTATAACTTTATTACTATGAATTAAATAATTTCATGATCTAAAGCTCTCAGAAAGCAGAAAAAACCTATGTCTTTATCAAGTAAAATTGCTTAAGAGAGACCACAACAAGATGCTCCAGATCAGCCCCAATTCAAGAGAATGTTGTGCAGAGAGAAATCCATATTTCTTCACTGATCAAAAGGTTTAGCCAACTCATACAAGCCACAACAAACCAGAAATGATCAGGAACAATCCCACAGGAAATGTTTGAGGTGCAATTGTGGTTGTTTTTGTCTATTTAATCCAGATTTGGATTTTCATTAAAACTAATCAGGTTTATGGATTTTTTTGATTTTTGCAAATATGAAATTGTTGTAGGCATGAAAATCAGGATGGAAAAACATTGGATCTTGTTGTTTGAAATATTTACCCTTTTTGGATGGAAATATGTGCAGAGAATGGTTTGATGTTACAGTTTATTCAGTGAATGCAATTTGTCCATTTTTAAGTGAAATGATGTTCATGATATTTGTTGTTTTTGCTGTTTTGTTTTGGATTTAAATGGTGATGCATTTTGCTTTTTTTGTTTTGGATGGTGAATGCAATTTGTTTTTGTTCATGATGAATGCACTTTGTCTATTTTACTGTTATTTTAATCCTAGGTTCATTGACAAATTCATTAAACATTACATTAATAACATTAAAAAGTTGACATTACATAATAAATTCATTTAAATAATGCAACAATCATGCAAAATAAAATAGCTGAAACTAGGCCTTTAACATTCTTTTATTGCCAACTAACTGCCACTTTGCCAGTGGGTCTTCGCAGACAGAGATCAGTTCCGAAAATCTCTCTTCCATACCTCTTAAATTTGACTCCACCTCTTCTTCCATTTCTGGCATTTGGAAACTTTGTGAATCTCTAGGGGATACAGTAATTGGCTCCAACCAACTGAAAAAATTGCATTGTCCAGCTCTACAATTACAAACAATTTTCTTCACTTTCTTTTGTTGGACCAACCACTCTAATAGTTTGCATTTCTTTGACAAAGCACTTTGGATTTTTATATCTCAAATCCATAATTTCTTCTCTTTTTGAAGTGGATTTCCTAGTATAACTCATTCTACATACAAATATTCAGAAAAAATAAATAAATTAATATAATTAAAGTATAAAAATTAAATCTGGCAAACGAAATGAAAGATAAATAAAAAAAACAGAGCTTCATACCTATTTTTTTGGGGAAGAAATGGCCAAAAAAAGACACAAAACAAGTCAAAAAGGCCTTATAAGTTTATATAGACCCATAAGGGGGTATTTTAGTCCAAAAGGATAAAAAATATGGAGCTAAACGGCAGAAAATGATGCCCAAACGCACCAGCCGCATGTTTTCCACACTCCCTGTTAATTGTTAACAGAATGGGGGTTTTTTGCTGACTTTTACAAACAGGAGGGGGGTTTTAGCCTATTTTTAAAACACAAGGGGGTTTTTAGCTTTTTAAACAAAACACAGGGGGGTAAAATGCATTTTAGCTTATTTTAAAATATATTATATTAAAAAAAATGAATTACTCAACTAATGTAAAATTTGAAAAGTTGAATAAGTTAATTATCTTATCAGTTTAAGGGCATTTTTAGCTTTACAAAAAGCTGGTACGATGATGTCATAAACCATCGTTTGTGAGTATGGAGAGCGTTTCTTTTTTATATAACTAACCGTCGTACGTGGCACGCCGTCCCGACATGCATATAGTAAATAATATTTTATATTTTAAAATATATTATGAATAATCAAATATATATGTATATATATAAACCAACATATTATTTTTTTAAAAAAATAAAAGAAAGAAAGAAAGCAATAAAAACAAACATAAAATAAAGGAGTATTATCGGCATTCAAATAAAATTAGTGTTGCGATATCATAACCGCTATTTGTGAGAGAGAAACCCCTCCTGTTATATATTAGTATAGATATATAATATAGATATAAATAAACAATATTCCATTTTCCTTTTGGATTCAAGAAAATATTCAAATTCTAATTTCTTTATAAAAAAATATTAATACTATTTTTCCGAAACGGTAATTACATGATTAAATCAATACTTCAATAAAATAAACCATACATTGATATTCAATCAATTCGTTATTGTAACTATAACCATGAAATGAATTACAATAAAATCACATAAAATGAGACAAATTCGAAGTCATCTGGTGAGAAACGAACTCATGATCTCAAATTTATTCATAGGATCTCAACTTTAACTATTAGGTTAAATTAACCATCATTGGTATTATATCGAAGATTTTAAACTTATTATAACGGACGTAAATTATGAAGGGTATTTTTTTTTTTAAATTTGTTTGGTATAATTAAAAAGAAAGTTAATTTAAAATACTTCCCGTTGTTTTGGTTCGAGAAAAACAAACTTGAAAGGAAAAAAACTATTTTTTATAAATTTTACCAATTAACTTTTTCTTTTCATTTTATACTAAAAAAAATAAATTAATATTAAATTAAATTAAATTACAAAATAAAAATAAAAATAAAACCCTGGAAACTTGTTACTACAAATACGCATCAAACATGAAAAAGAATGAAATAAATTTTAGAAGCTAATATTTAAAGATAAACAGACTTCTTTATATAGGTAGTTTATGTTGAGGTAATATAGTAAATTATAAATAAATTAAAACGGTTAGTTTTTTGTCTTTTAAACTTTATATTTCTACTTTTCCACTCAATTTTAAATAGTAAAAAATTGAACTTCGAGTTAATTTTTACATACATTCAATTTCAGCTCCACTCCGTATATTTTTCCCAACCGAACATAGAACTTATTCTTATACGTCTCTTTTAATTTATATTTTCTTTATACATCAATTTTTCACCTTTAAAAAAAATAAAGAATAAGCTCTAAATTCCAACCTGAAAACTATAAAGTCTAAATAAGGAAAGTAAAAGTAATAAATCCAAAACACAAAATCCAAAAAAGATAAATATTTGCATCATATCTGGATTAGTTCATCTACCATTTTGTTGATTTCCCCTGTCACAAATTAACAAAAAAAAAAAAAAAATTAATCTTTTCTTTAAATTGTCACACTTTTCCATCACTAATATTTCAAGTGAAAAATGTTTGGTTTCAGATAAATTTTCATGTTTCATCTGGATGGAAAAATTTGAATTTGATATAATGATTTGGGGAAAGGATAATAAATTATTCATATTAAAAGAATAGGTAAATAAAACGAATTCTCTTGAGATTTAGTATAATTATAAATACTCTTTCATTATCTAAAAAATTATAAATACCTCGTGATATTTAAAGAAATTATGTAATCCATTAGAAGAATTAGATCATTTAACTACGATTAATTGTCAATAGCAAATAGTTATTGACCACGACCACGTAACGGTTGTTGGTCGTGGTTTTTGTGAGGGTGGCTAAAATATTTATCATGACCAAAAGTCATGGTAAACTTCTTGATCATTGCTTTTAGTCGTGGCAAATAATTTTTTTATAATGAAAAAGCTAGTTTTTGTGTCGATTTTATTTACCCGTAGTTAATAATGGTCATTGAGCATGGTTTTAGCAATAGCCACTGATATTGTAGCCAATAGTAATTTTTTCTAGTGATCCTTGGATATAGGTATGAAATTGTTAACTTTTATCCTTATTGTATTATTTTTTAAAAAAAATAACAATTTGTAAAAGAATTTGACGGGATGGATGAAAAATTCAAAAAAAAAAAAAAAATTATCCACTTAGTCCATAAAAAAATTAAAAAGTAAATAAATTTATAATTTTTAGTCTATAAAGGCATTTTGGTTAATTCACTACAAAAAATAGATAAAAATCTAACGAAGACTAACAGAATGAAATAATTGTTAGACTGCTATTAAAATAAAGGGGGATATTGATAATTTCAAACAACGAGAAGATATTCATAATTATGTCAAACTTTAGTAAAGCTGTTATAATTTACCCTTAAAAGAATTTAAAATCCATCAATTAGATATAATTCAATTGAACGCTGACCAACTTAAAATCCTTTCTAATATAGAATATGATAAGATATTGGATTAGGCGAAGTAATTTTGGATCGAAGTCGTGTTCAAATACACAAAAAAATGTCCTCTGATTAAGCTCACGTCAATATGCAAGACAGAACACGTGAGAAAACATTGAGAATGCCCTAACAATAGTTTTATGATGCTTAAGGCTGTAAAATTATATAAAAATGTGAGCTAGTAAGAATACCTAAACATAGACATGTACCTAAAACATGGAGGACGTGTATTTATCGAAATGGCGTATTGTTCACTTACACATGATCCATTATTACTATTTTGATCGTGAGTCGTAGGTCCACATATATTTGGGGTTAAATCAGCCCAAATACGGGTCGATATGGCCAGAATACTTTAGATGCGGATCCAAAATCATTTAAAATCGTGATCAATATAATATGGGGTACTTATGTCATTTCAAAAACCCAATTGATCTTCACATCCAAATAAATATTCAAACAAATTCAAAAAAAAATATTATTAAAGATTTAAAATCTTTAATTTCGAATCGATCAATCATAGAAGTAGCTAATACTACTGTAAATATTGAATGTAATATTATAATTATACTTTTTCGTACACTTTTACCCATCATCTGATGTTACTGATCTGCATCTCACATTGATAAAATAATAGAATTGTATAATAGATATACTACAAATACCAAATATAAAAAATATTTCTTTGACTACATGATTTTTTTAAGAAAAAGTTAATAATTAAGCCGGAGTTCATCTTTAAAAATAAATAAATAAATTACAACCCTATTAACTTATATATATATTTTTAAAAATAAACATTGACAATATATATATATATATATATATGTATATATAACAAACAAACAAAAATGGATGCATGTACTTTTATTAATCTTTTAGAAATATCAAACATATAGAGATGTTACTTAAAATTTAAATAGTTAATAATCTAATTTTAGAATAACACAATTAAAAACAACTTTTTATGTTAAATATTTTTTCGTGTGTTTATTATTCTCACTTATTATTTGACCTGTAGTTTTTAAAATGTGAATAATTGGAATATACTTTTTTCTAATTAAGAATTTTGAAGTTTAACAATCTTTGTGCATCGTATAAGTATATCGTGTAAGGGTAAGTTTGTTCAAAAATTAGGCGGTGGGGGTAATGTTATATTTATTTGTTTAGGGGGTGAATAGTAAATTTGATATAATTGAAGGGAGTAAAATGTATTTAATCCCAACTTTTTTGAAGAAAAAAAAAATTGTGGTTCATTTTGAAGGCAAATTTTATTTCCAAAAACAAGAAAATGTTGTCTTGAAGCAAAATGTCGTATAGGGAAAACGCTGAAAACAAGAAAAGTGCGACTTTATGTCCAAGACATAATCATTAACCAACATCCAAGTCGACTGCTCCTATTGCTCCTATGTGGTCTGGTTTTTTACACATCTCGCATAATCATTCGACTGTCCCATTTGTTATTTGAATGTCATGACATGACATGTTTATTATTTTATATGAATGTATTATGAAATAACAGTTGTCCGCCCGATGAACATCATTTAATAAAAATTGAATTTGACTTACTGATACTAATTATCATTGTACGTAATTTTTGCGAGAATATAAAAAAAATTAGTGTGAGTTGATAAGAATTTTTTTTTATGAAATTAATAAATTATAATAAATATGAAGAAGTGGAAAAAAGAATGTGGAGTAGTGGATAGTTAAGAGAAAAAAAAAATATAATTTGAGATTATTAAAAAATATTAAAGTTACTAATTTGATGCTCCTACGTACTACTCTTAGCTCTTATTATAGAGGATAAACCGAGAAGACTACCCACAAAGAGTAGGAATGAATGTTACCCTGAATAAGAGAAATTCATCTACAAACGAATGAATAGACGATTTCGTTGGAACTCGTCTCCCAATAAAAAGCCAATGAAAGATAGGGCGAATGATGCAAAAGGAACAAATCAAATTTTTTTAAAAGGAATAAATGAAATAAAAGGTAAATTTAAGTTTTAAAAGAATTAATACGCCAAAAAAATTTCTTTTATAATAGTATAAATGATAACGGGTGACAATGATCAAGTTGAACGAATATCTCAATGACCAAATTAGGTTCACTTGATTGGGATAGTCGGATAACCACGAAATTTATCTTAATTGAGTCCTTTTTCTAGAAATATTATATATATATATATATATATATACACACACATATATATCAGATATATGATGTTATTTACTTTAATTTTAGGGTTAAATTATACTTACTTCTCCTCAAAAATATAAAATTATATTTTTCTCCAAAAAAAATTTTAAAATTACAATTACATCCCTCCAAAAAGTTTGCATTTTGTCTGATCCCCTTCCATTAGGTTCTGAATAATATTTTTAAAAATTAGATCGAGAATCGAATCGTTTAAATTATCGAGTTGTTGGGTCACTAGTCCCATATATCGGATTGGTAAAAATATTGATTGATTTGGATCCTATTATATACATATTTGTATTTGGATATACACGTGATATATCAATAAATTATATCAACTAATTAAGTTAAAAAAAGATAAAAAAGAAAAACAAATTTAAAATAAATATACGATCCAATTTAAAAATAATAAAATTATAGCTTTAACATAAATGTAGATTGAATAGATAAATAATTGAATAAGTTATAGCTTTAACATAAATGTAGATTGAATAGATAAATAATTGAATAAAAGTAGTCAAATTACTATAATTTAATAAAATTATAATCAACTCAATCTCAATCATATTCATTCTGATTTCACTATAGTAAATATTTCAACTTTATCCAACAATCCGTATTCTTTATTAAACTAAAAGTGAATTAGTGTTGAAATTATGTAAATAACGTAATATTTTATAAACAATTTTGTAACACTAAAAGTTGTTTGACCCAAGATAATGATTTGAGAGTATATTTTATATACTTTTTTTTTACACTTTTAAATGGTGCTTTTATATTACTATTAAAATTTTCATTTGTCAATTATATCCTTAAAAAGTTTGTAAATATCATTAAGTAATTTTATCAAAATTAACTATAATTATCTTATTTTTTCAAATGTCAAATTATAATTGTAATTTTTCAAACAATGAGGGGGTATTCCTAATTATGCTAAACCTCAGGAGAGATGGTTGTAATTTACCCAAATAAAAAAGGAAGAAAAGGAAATCTACCAAGAATTTACACATCAATAGACTGCAATATCTCCAAATGTCGAACTGAAAAGCATGAATTTATAATTATTGCAAAAAATAAATCCGCTACATGACTATTCCTAGGTTAAAGCACACATTATCTTTACAAGAGTAGAGCAACCAAGATTTTTTTTTTTTTTTCTTTTTTTCATGAGATTATGAAAAGCAAAAATAAAATAAACTTAAAACAATAATTAAGCACTCATGCATTAGCTTAAACTTAAAACAATAATTAAGCACTCATGCATTAGCTTTCCGCACTCCGTTATCATTGCTACAGCTTCAACTGCAAATTCTCTTCCCTCTATGCTAAATGCCCATAGCAAGTGAGGAACTACACAAAGTATCTTATCTACAAATCAATATTACAATGTAAAAAATCATTCACTATTCGATTAAATAAAAGCTATATTCCAACTGCTAAAATCAAGAATTCACCTTCGTACTTCACAACATTGGAAGTCATCGTTTTGTACTTCACGGCACGAGAAAATTCAATAGCCAAGAAATTCAGTCAGTGGGTAATCAAATACGTATACACATTGCATGACAAAAATAAATAATAACAATACGGGAAAAATACAATTTACCCCCTGTAATATTGCAAATGTGTAAATAATCCCCCTATGAAAAAAATAGCAATTTACCCTCTGTGTTTTTAAAAATGCATCAATTTACCCCCTGTATTTTTTAAAAAAAAGCAATTTATCCCCCTAGACTTGCTTCATTTTAAAACACAGGGGGGTAAATTGTTATTTTTTTTATAGGAGAGTAATTTGTCCATTGCAATATTACAGGGGGGAAAAATCCAAGGAACCCCCCTGTGATATTGAAAATATTCAAAAACCCCTCTGTGAAAATAAAATATCAAGCACACCCCCTGTGATATGAAAAAAAGATCAAAAAACCCCCTAAGGTCAGAGAGTGTAATACACTCGCGTTGACTGAGAGTGTGGGCTTGAAATTTTATTTTTTTTGACAATTTTGCCCTCTCCTCTCTATAATATAATATTATATAATATTTATATATAATTTAAATAAATTTAAAATAATATATAATATTTTATTTATTATAAATTTATTTTATATGTAAATATATAATATATTAATATTTTAATATAATATTTTTATTATAAAATTACATTAATTAATTTAAAAAAAAAAAAAAGGAACCGGCGGCAGCGGCGGAGGTTGGCCTCCTCGTCTCCGGGGACGGCGGTCGCCCAACGCAACCAGGCGACGCGCGAGGGCGACGCATCGCCCATCGTATCTGGGCGACGCGTCGCCCTCGTTTCGAGCGACGCCGGTCGCCCGTCGCCCAGACCTTGGGAAGGGGAGGGGTTGGGATGGGTGGGGCGAGGGCGACGGTCGCCCTCGCTTCCGGCGACGCCGGTCGCCCAGACCAGATCTGGGACCGGAGGAAGGGGAGGGGGTGCGGTGGGTGGTGGCGCCGTGGCGGTGGGGAAGCGATGGGTGGGGTGGGGTGGGTTATGTGGGGGTGGTGGGGGGGTTGGGGGGGGGGGAGTTTGATTTTTTTTTTTAATAAAACTGTTTTTAAATAATTTATATATTATAGATATATTTTAATATGCATAAATTGACCAAGTTGACTAAGAGGGGCATTTTAGTCATTGCCCCTAATAAATTAAGTTATCTTTGACCAGGGGCAGTGTGATCCATTCTTTATAACATAGGGGGTGAAGTTGATATTTAATTTTTCACAGGGGGTTTTTGATCTTTTTGTATAACACAGGGGGCAAATTGAATTTAACTCTATTACAGGGGGATAAATTGCATAAAACCCTAGACCATACATAATTCAAGCAATCAAACCTTCTAATATAACAGACAATTCAAATATCAGTGTGTCAAACCATGTTGCTGAGTGAACCTTCATATTCAGCTTTCTTATTACACTTGTGTGAGACAATTATTGATAAACTTAGCAGCAGATTCAACAACAAATTCTACAACAAAGTTCATAAATAAGCAAGAATTCTTGCTGAAGTTTTTGCAGAAAATTATGTTGCCTAAATTCAGCAAATTCAGAATTCAATAAGAATTCTTGTAGATTTTTGCAGTAGAATTTACAAATCAGCAAAAATTGCATCTATCCACAACTAAATGAATCTAAATAGAAAAGAAAAATATAAATACAATTAAGCATTCAATGATCATAATTCCAATTGCAGGCTTGCAGCCAAATTTTGCACCAAATAGGATTTTGTTTGTTAAAATAAAATCTTATAAAATAAAAGTGAATGTAAATTAAATTTTACCCTCTTCACTAGTATACTAATTGTATTATGAAAAATAATACCTTACTAATTGTAAAACTTTTTTCCTCCTCCAGAGTGTATGAAAAAGAAGAGCTACTTCAACAAAAGAATCTCAAAGAAAAATATTGAAGCCACAATCATGCTTTAATCGCATTCAATATTTTTATTTCTTTTTAATTAGAAGGCTATTTTCTAAAATGACTTTTTCAATTAAAACAACAACAATACAAAGATGTTTCGGATTATATTCTTACTATTTCAACTTCCATGATTGAATTTTGAATAAAATGAGTAATCGAGTCCTAATCATAGTTTCTCTAGCAATGAAAAAAATACCATACACGTTTTATTAATGTACGTTCATGCTTATCGTATAAATTTTATTTATGCTTAATAACATCTTTGTATTATATTTTTTCTATCTAATTGCGGACATTGATAAGAGGATGCCAAGTGTTGAATATTTTCTTTGAAAAATAGACTATAGTGCATATCGTTTTGTACCATTTCATAGATGATAGAGCTTAATGCGTACTGAAATGTTTGTATAAAATAATCATGTACATATATTGGCACAACAGAAAATTTAAGTTTTCACTACACTATAAATGATTACGGTTTAAAAATCTTGATAAATCAATACTATGAATCACGGTTAATCAAAATCAAAGCAAAAACTTAAATTTTTACCACAATTGATCAATGTTTGCTATAATTTTTAACTATAGCCAAAATATTTGCCATAGTTTTGGCCACACCTGCAGAAACAACGGCTAATAACTGTCGCGAAGCCATACTTGATTTGTATTTGTCATGGTCTTGTTCTTTTGATAAAGTAATTAACTGTAGCGAAAAAATATATTTTTTTTTCTAGTGTGCCTTTCTTTTCTGTACAACGTATATATTAGTATATAGTATAGATGTTTTTATTTCTCTCGACCACATCTTGATTCAAAATATATTAATTTATTAAAATAATTTAATTATTTAATTTACTATTGGGTTTAACAAAAAAGTTCCAATCATTTTTCCTATATGCTTTTCTCAGTTAAAATTTTTATTCAAAATTTTTATGATTCGTCTTTATTTTACATTATTAATAAACATCAAGTATTAATATTTTAAGATACTCGTTTAATATGAATGGCATAATTTAAAATAAAGGATTGAGAATTTTACTTTAATGTCAATTAATGTCTACATCAATGCATTTTGATGGAGTTAAGTTGACTACAAGAAGGTACGCATGCATGAACAATAATTTTTTTCTTTAATTGCATTGATGTTTTGTTTCGTATAATTTTTCAACAAAATTAATATTATGAAATTTAATTTTATTGTAAGATACATATCTATTACTATTATGAATATATGTATATATGAATGCATACACCTTTTGGCATTCCATCATAATGCCTAATACCCTTTTGTATGCCCCATGATATATTGTAATTATAATAGTTATTAGTGTAGTTTTTAACAATAATTTTGGAGGTCTATAAATACCACCATGTAATTCATTTGTAAATAAGCTTTTGGAAAAATAAGAAAGTGATTTGGTGGAGAATACATATATTATTTTCTTTATATTATAATTTCTCTAAGTTTATAACACATTATCAGCACGACGTTACGCTCGACCAAGCTTAATGGCCATTCTTACAAAATTGGATTTCGTTGCTCTTGATGTTTCGGGAACAAACTATCTATCATGGGTCCTTGATGTCGAACTGCATTTGGCAGGTAACAAACTGGGAGAAACAATAAAAGAAAATACTATTGCTTCTGAGCAAGACTGTGCTAAAACAATGATTTTGCTTCGTCATCATCTCCATGAGAGCCTGAAGTTTCAATATTTAACAGTCAAAAGTCCTTTTCAACTCTGGAAGAGTTTAAAGGATCGGTTTGACCATCAAAAGACTGTAATATTACCACGTGCAAGGTAAGAGTGGATACAGTTGCGATTGCAAGATTTCAAAACGATCGCTGAATATAATTCTGAGATGTTTCGAATTGTTTCAAAATTGAGGTTATGTGGAGAAGATGTGGCGGATGAACAAATGTTGGAAAAAACATTTTCTACTTTTCATGAATCTAACCTTGTACTCCAGCAGCAGTACAGGGAACGTGGGTTCAAAACCTATTAACAGTTGATTTCATGCCTACTTGTTGCAAAAGAAAATAATCAACTTTTGTTGAATAACCACACACCCATCTCACTGGTTCCAAACCGCTTCCTGAAAATTCAGCGGCATTACCTGAAGCAAATGCTACTTCTTCAAGAAAGGAGAGTGGTCGATACCATGTCTCGCCACGGGGCTATTCTTATGGACGTAGTTGTGGTCATGGCGGTTGTGGTCGTGGGCGTGGCAGTGGTCGTGGAAATCATCATAATACATGGGTTAATCCCAATATTCAGAACAAAAATGGGAACAAGGCAAAGAATCAACATGAGAAAACTACAAATTGAGATATTTGCCATATATGTGGGATGTCTGGACATTGGTCCCGTACTTGTCGTACGACACAACATCTAGTCAAATTGTACCAAACTTCTTTGAAAGCATAAGGTAAAGAAGTTGAGACTAATTTTGTTGAGGTCGGAATCTCAGACAATACCCACGTAGATGCATCAGATTTTTTCAGTCCATTGAAAACGATGATAAAGATCTCCCTGAGCTGCCCTTACAGTTTGGTGGCATTCCTGAGGATTTCAGCATGCTTGCTGATTAAATACTTATTTCATATGTTATTTGCATATTTCGATTATTTAGTTATGTTTATTTTCATTTGTAGGGTATTTCTTTTAATATTGTAATGCAGTTATGGTTTTATAAATGAAGTTTTTCTTTTACTCATTATATGTCTATCTTATTTATATAGAATGGATCAAGCCATTACAAATGAGCATTGTCTTGTTGATAGTGCCACTACATACAATTTTGAGAAACAAGAAATTTTTCTCAAACTTCTTAATGACAAGAACCAATGTGAGTACTATTTCAGGAGTTAATAATCTTATTGAAGGCTTCGGAAGAGCTACTATCTTGTTACCTGAAGGAACAAGATTACACATAATGATGCATTATATTCTAGTAAATCACAAAGAAACTTATTGAGTTTTAAGGATATTCAACAAAATGGTTTTCACATTGAAACCATGAATAAAAAGGGTATCGAATACTTGTACCTTACAACATATAAAACTGGCCAGAAGCAAGTTTTTAGAAAGAATGCGAGCATACTCCTGGTTTATAAGCAAGTTGATCAGAGTAATTTTACTTTGTGGCATGATAGACTTGGTCACCCAAGTAAAACAATGATGTATAGGATCATTGAAAATTCAAATGGACACCCACTGAAGGACCTGAAGTTCCTTGTTAAAGGTGATTTTATATGCTCAGTTTGTTCTCTTGAAAAACTAATCACAAAACCGTCTATGACAAAAGTGAATTTAGAATCTCCTATATTTCTTAAACGAATTTAAGGAGACATATGCGGGCCAATAACACCGTCATGTTGACCATTTAAATACTTTATGGTGTTGATTGATGCATCAACACGTTGGTCACATGTAAGCTTGTTGTCAACACGAAATGTTGCATTTGCAAGGCTTTTAACTCAAATTATTAAATTGAGAGCTCATTTTCCTGATTATCCTATTAAACGGATAAGGTTAGATGATGCAGGAGAATTTATTTCTAAATCATCAATGATTATTGCCAATCAATTGGGATAGTTGTGGAGCATCCAGTTGCTCATGTACATTCTCAAAACGGCCTGGCAGAGTCATTAATTAAGCGGTTACAATTAATAGCTAGACCCTTATTGATGAGGTCAAAATTGCCTTCATCGGTATGGGGACATGCAATTTTGCATGCAGCGTCTCTAATTCGTTTTAGACCTACTGTTTACCATAAATTTTTCCCATTACAGTTGGTCTCCGACAGATAATCAAATATTTCTCATTTAAAGGTGTTTGGTTGTGCTGTGTATGTCCCGATACCTCCTCCTCAAAAAACTAAAATGGGGCCACAAAGGAGATTGGGAATTTATATTGGTTTTGAGTCTTCCTCAATTATTAAGTACCTTGAACCAATGACCGGTGATCAATTCACTGCTAGGTACTTGGATTGTCAATTTAATGAGACAATATTCCCAGCATTAGGGGGAGAAGATAAGGAGATTAAAAGGAAAGATATTGCATGGAATGCAACATCTATGTCTTTTCTGGATCCGCGTACAAATGATAGTGAACTTGAAGTTTAACGGATCATACATTTGCAAAGTGTTGCAAATAGGCTACCAAATGCATTCATAGATATCAAAAAGGTCACAAAATCACATATTCCAATTGAAAATGTTCCAGCTTGTTTAGAAGTCCCTGAAGCGGCTCCTACTCAACCAAAGGCATCAGAGTCACAAATACGCCGGAAGCGTGGTAGACCACTTGGCTCTAAAGATGCAAATCCTCGAAAGAGAAAAGAGCATATTGTCTCTATTAATCATGACGCTAATGTGATCAATAATAATGTCTCTAAGGATAAAATCCTGAAGTGGTTTTATCTAAAGACTCTAAACGTAATGAGCAAGATCTCGATGATAGTTATGAGATATCTATTAATTATGCTCACAACAGTTTAGGTTGGTATCGAGAAGAAATTGAAATGAATGATATTTTTGCATATTCTGTAGCCGTCAAAATCATGGATGAATATGACAATGATCCTCAAACTATGGAGGAATGTCGATATCGAAATGATTGAAAAAGTTGGAAAAAAGCCATACAAGATGAGCTTGACTCGCTAAATAAGCGAGAAGTATTTGGACCTATAACTCCAACTCCAAAAGGTGTTAAGCTAATTGGCTATAAGTGGGTGTTTGTACGAAAAGAAATGAACAAAATGAAGTTGTAAGGTACAAAGCTAGGCTTGTGGCCCAAGATTTTACTCAAAAGTTAGGAATTTATTATACTGAAACATATTCCCCAGTAGTGGATGCAACACACTTAGATTTCTAATCAGTTTATCAGTAATCGAACAACTGAAAATGCAACTCATAGATGTGGTAACTGCATATCTGTATGGGTCATTGGATACAGATATCTACATGAGAATCCCAGAAGGATTAAAATGCCTGAAGCATTAAAATCAAAGCCCCGTCATATGTACTCCATCAAATTAAAAAGGTCCTTGTACGGACTTAAACAATCAAGACGTATGTGGTACAATCGTCTTAGTGAGTACTTAATAAAGAAAGGGTTTTGCCATAATCAAATAAGTTCATATTTATTTATAAAGAGAACAGAGTCGGGATTTGTAATCATAGCTGTGTATTTTGATGATTTGAATATCATTGGATCTCCTGAAGATATTCGACAAGCAGCTGATTACTTAAAAAGTGAGTTTGAGATGAAAGATTTAGGCACTACAAAGTATTGTCTCGGCCTGCAGTTCGAACATACTAAATGTGGAATTTTCATTCATCAATCGAACTATATAGAAAAAGTACTTAAGCGTTTTCATATGAACAATGCTCATCCCTTAAGTATACCGATGGTAGTACGATCGCTTGATGTTAACAAGGATCCGTTCCGTCCTCCAGCACATAATGATGAGATTTTGGGTCCAGAAGTACCATATCTCAGTGCAATTGGTGCATTGATGTATCTTGCTAATAATACCTATAGCCTTTTCAGTTAATTTACTAGCAAGATATAGTTCAACACCAACAAAGAGACATTGGAATGGTGTCAAACACATTCTACGTTATTTACGTGAAACAAGTGACATGGGACTATATTTTGAATGGCATGAGAATGCCAAAGCAACCAATTTAGTTGGTTATTCAGATGCGGGGATCTGTCTGATCCACATAAAGCTATATCTCAATCTGGATATGTATTCATGTATGGTGGAACTGCTTTTTCATGGCGTTCAACCAAACAGACTTTGGTAGCCACCTCATCAACTCATGCAGAGTTAATTGCACTGTACGAGGCTGGGCGTGAATGTGTATGGCTTAGATCACTCATACATTATGTTTGTGAATCGTGTGGACTAAAACCAATCGAGGAAAGTCCTACAGTAATATATGAAGATAATGCAGCGTGCATTGCCCAGATCAAGGATGGTTATATTAAAGGCGACAGAACCAAGCACATATCACCAAAATTTTTCTCCACATACGATCTTCAAGTGGAAGGCAAAGTCGATGTTAAGCAGATTCCATCAAGCCAGAACTTAGCAGATTTATTTACGATGCATTACCAACAAAGGTGTTCAAGTACATAATATTGGCATGCGCCGTTTGAAAGAAATTTTCTTGAATTGAGGGGGATATTATACAACTGTACTCTTTTCCTTAGCCTTGGTTTTTATGACATTGGGGTTTTCCAAGCAAGATTTTGAACGAGGCAGGATGTATATAATAAGAGGTATGCATTCAAGGGGGAGTATTATGAATATATGTATATATGAATGCATACACCTCTTGGCATTCCATCATAATGCCTAATACCCTTTTGTATGCCCCATGATGTATTGTAATTATAATAGTTATTAGTGTAGTTTGTAACAACAATTTTGGTGGTTTATAAATACCATCATGTAATTCATTTGTAAATAAGCTTTTATAAGTGATTTGGTGGAGAATACATAATTTTTCTTTATATTCTATTAGTGATAGAGAATAAATTTAGAATTTCTCAAAATTTATAACAATCACTGTTAGGTTTTCAACCCACAGTGATGAGCCCAAAAAAACTGAAGATTCCTAACTCAATTATTACAATAGATTGGGGATTTTATAAATCCCTTACAAATTACAATCCGATTACAAATAAACAGATTTAATATAAACGAGAATAGATATTACCCAAAAACAACCAATTTAAGATATTTGGCTCAGAGGCCAGATCCGGCACAGGCAAAACCCTCGGCCACCACAGGCCGACAACCACACCCGGTTGCAAACCAATCGGCCACTAAGGCACCTAAACCACAAAAGAACCCGCCACCAAGGCTTCACTCAAAACTGCCACAGAGGCTCGGTCACAAAGACCTTAAACTCAAAACACAAAGCTTCGATCCACAAAGGATCTTACTCAAACACTTGAATTTCACTTAGGATTGAAGGATCAAAAAAAGAAGAGAGAAATAGAAGAAGATTTCTTAGTTGTCTTTATTTTCAGAGGAAGGAGCAAATATATATAAAAGTATTTCACCTTGAGAATGATAGCCATTGAAGGAGGAAGAAACCGAGGAGGTGAGAAAGGAGAACATTTGGAGAAATCCAAGAGAAACCATTCGGCTGATGAGGGGAAGATGAGGAGAGAACGGGATAAATGAATTTTAGGGTTTAAACCAAAACTGGGTCATGGGGCGGGTCTTGGGCTGGATCGGGTATTAGGTAATTAGGTTGCCATCCTTGGTGGGCTTTGTGGTGGCAAAGGGTTTTAAGCCTATCAAAGAATTGGTCCTGGGCCATAATTTCTAACAATCAACTCTTTTAAATTTTTAATGGTACCAATTTTTATTTTTTTATTTATATTTACTAGTTGACTTGATATAAATGTTCATGCTTTTGAAAACAATCTATTTGAGTATAAAAATGAATTATATGCCTTAATATATTATAGTATTAGTATGTTGTCTTAATTATTTCCTAATCAATTAAAAAATATGGACGATTCTTGCATTTTGAATTTTCTAACAAATCGAGAAACTGTGGATAATTTTATGATGCACTGAGTATCGCGTGCAAGTGTTAATAGTATATGTATAATGAAGAGAAGAAATTTATCCAAGTGTGGGGAGAGGACATTATAGATTGTAGCTTTTGCATCATATATGAGAAGAACTTGAGTCTTTAGTTGAGTTTGAGGCAAATCTAAATTGCAGAATGAGTAAAGATTTTAAGGAGCCTCCTTTTTTTTAGCCCTTTCTTGTTTCTGAAAGATCCAGTTTTGACCAGATTCTTGTTCGACTGATTTGGCCAGTTCACACAGATCCTATGACAACAATTTTATACCATGAACTAGTCCGAACACATAGCCGGTTCTCAGTCTAATCAATTAAACATTAATTTTGGACGAAAAATGTTGATGTAAGCAAAAAAAGTCCATATAAAAAGATAAATGTAATATATATATACGGAGTAAAGCCAACGTCATTACACTTTTTTTTATACGTACAAGGGAATATTAATGAGAAGTAAAATAAAAAATTTATGTACCTTTTTTCGCTAACATCAACATTTTGTTCAAATCTTTACGAAACGAGTTCATGTGTAAAGAATGAACTTTTAGAGGAAGTGTAAATGAAATTTTTTGACTTCTTTAAAGAAAATATATTTTTTTTTTTTTTAGGTATCCAAATGTAATTAAACCTCATTTTTAATAGGAATGCCATTTTTTTGTTTCTGGTATTTTCCCAATTGAATGAACGAATTTGGCAAGAGACGGTGCGCCCAAATTATTATTCATATGCTCCTTTAAAAATATTAAATTCATTATTTTTACTTTAAAAATATATATTTGTCGTCCCTGGATATTTAATATTAAGGGATCATTATATTACTGAAGGCCGACATAATTATACATCATCCCTTTATGATTCGAAAAATTATATTTAATACCTTTGAAATTTATTAAAAACTCTTTTGTTAGTCAAAAAGAAATTATATCTAATATTTAATTCATTGATATTAGCAAAAAAAATTTAATTGAAAATTTATATTTATCCCAATTAATTTATAAATCTACTGCAGACGAAACTTCTAAATAAAAAATGCATTTATTTTTTATGCACTAATATATTAAAGAGAATATAAGAAAATTTTGAAATGAATCTGCCACGTCCCATGAAACCAAAATTACTATCATTTTAAAGTTACAAAATCGAGGGACCAAAATGAAAAATCTTGCAACCAATACAACCAAAAATGGAAAGGCTAATTTACAAAACAAAAGATACTATTTCTCCCAACAGTTTGTAATTTATTTAAATAAAATCCATTTTGATATATTTATCTACTTTGTATTTATTTGTACTAGTGTATGTTGCACATCCATTCATAATTAAATAAAAATTTTAAAAATTAATTTTATACCTTAAAAATACATTTTATGTTGAAGAAATTAATAGTACTCAAATTTAAAAAAAAAAAATTCAAAGAGTTAGTAAATTGAAAAGAGTAAGAGCGGGAAATTAACAACTAAATAAATTAATTAAATGAAATATTAAAAGTTTAATTAAAAATTATTTAAATTAGCAGAGTGGTGCTGACCACTCTCACTTAATAATAAGATATAGATATCTACTTATGCAGTAGATTGTACTTGTCTTCGTTGTTCCGTTATATTATCCATTCCATAATTATCTAGCATTGAGCAATAAGTTGAAGAAACGAAGCCAAGAGAAACATCAACCACCAGAAGAGACCTCCAAGATGAAATATAGCTCCATTCTCCAACTATTTCTTCAGCCACCAATATCAGGTCCATAAATAAAATCAACCAAACCGAAGTCTTACGATCGTACTGCTATAAGCAAGCCAACTTCGCGAAGAAAGCTACTTGCTTCGCAGAAGCCGGGATCAATGTATATTTAGCAAACATGATGCAGAAACAATTCTCTATACCTTACTGCTGGTTACATGCTACTTGATGCACAGTTGGGTCATCGTCATCGTCATCTTCATCGTATGCCTCTCGTTGTCTTTGTTGCTCCTTCTGCCTCATCTCTTCCTCCATGTTGACATCAAGCAGAGTTTCCTCGCACTTAGCCAGTAATTTATCGGTCAAATGTTTGTCTGACTTCACCGGTAGCACTGTTGTCAGAATTCTTGACTTCTCGGAGAAAGGAACCCAGAATCAGGGAACTCGACATTGAAATGGATATATAGCTGTCCTTTCATGAATGGTCTCTGGTAGTGTGGCATTCCTTCTTCGTTTATTGCCTTGTAACAATCTGCAAGGAGATCATTGTTTCAAAGAAGTCTTTGTCTCGTCCCATGAAAGCCAAAAAGTAGTAGAATGTAAAAGGGCTCAGTTTTGAAGCAATACCTGGCTTAAAGACTTCGCCAGGGTTTGATTTGACTACTAGTTTCCTCCCGTCGAGATGAGTAAGGATAAACTGAAAGCCGCAAAGTGCTTCTCGTAAATTAAGATTGTGTTCGACATAAAGATCATCATACTTCCTTTTGAACTTGGGGTGTTCTCTCTGTTGCAACACGAAGACAATGTCTCCAGTGATAGTATCGGGCTGCAAAAAGACATGCACAGACATATATGAGCTCAGGGAGGTCAATTGATAATCTGGAAGAGTTGAGGTAAAAAAAGGTCCTGCAGGTGCTTCGAGATAAATAATACGAGAAAATAGGTGTATTTTGAAACAATAGAACCGTCAGGTCTAGAATCTGTCCGTTCTAAAATGAAGAGTATTCTTGAATTAGATTCTTATTTCAAAATCATGGTTGTATGCAAAAGTTTCATTGAATATATCCAACCAGATTCAACCAAGAATCACTGCCTGCTTGCTCGCCACATCAAAAGATGATAAAAAAGAAAGGAAGAAACCTTGCCATCAAAGAATTAATTCAACTTACAGCTTCATCAGCCTGCCCTGAAAACACAATCTTTTGATTTTGCTGCATCCCTTTCTCAACCTGAACTTCTAGTACTTTCTTTTCCTGTGCAACCTTCTTACCTTTGCACTGGGAGCATCGATCTCTTTCACTAATGAGTTCTCCTGTATTATTGAAGATAGATTCAAGTTTTTACCAACTTTTTCAAGGATTTCACCTTTTCACCAGATGGAGATTAGAAAAGCAGAAAACAGTAATACACTTCAACAAATACCTGATCCTCTGCAATCAGAACAGATATGTTGTATCCGTTGGATCATTCCAGGTCCTATTGGCCGACTAGTCGTCCTTGTTCCAGTACCCTGGCAACCATGACATCTCCCAGAGGTTCCACTCTTTGAACCTTTCCTGATCGGTTAAAATGCATATAAAAGTCTCTTATCAGAAAGTCATTAGCAGAAACTGCACAAAAGCAAAAAATAAATTTTGATAAAATTGGCAAAAGGCAGATGCGTTCAGAAGATTCCATATCCAAATGAGGGTCAACTAATGGTGTTCCAAGTTATTCTCAGAAGTTTGTTTGAAATTCATCAAAAGTTCACACGTTTTTGAGATGGTTAATAAATCTAAACATTTCAAGAATTTAGCTCAGACAGATAGCATAAGATGCAGCATAATCTTGCTTTTGACACTCTCAATTTGCCCCTCATTAGTAGGTTCCGCAAGCGATTAGGAAATAAGTCATTGGTCTCAGAACAGAACATACGTGTGATTTGTGTACTGAAACAATATAACTGAAATCATGAAAAGAGAGTTATGAAGAAAGCCTAGGAAGCTGGACCACAGAATTGACAATTTACATGTCTCAGCCTTTTTTAAGTCCATTCAAGGCGTGACAAAGAGAATTAAATCATAACAGACGAACATTATGAACTGAGCCAAATTGATGTGTTATTCTACTGGAGAGTGAACCAGAGGTAGATTTTGCCATAAGAGATATACCCTTTACACTTGTTGCACAATACATTCCGAGAAATAGAGAGTTTTCTAGTTGTACCATTGTACAAGTCCTCTAGAGAAACCCTTAATGGATGCACTACATCTTCACCCTGTCTCTTTCTGCTCCTAGAACTTCTGCCACCTATAAAATCAATTTCAGATTTGGATTTGGAACCAGTAAACCCCCAAGAAAGGAAGGAAATATAGACCAGTTATCTCACCACCAAAACCTCCAGCAAATCCACCACCAAA
This sequence comes from Sesamum angolense, assembly GCA_034509725.1. Taxonomy (NCBI): domain Eukaryota; kingdom Viridiplantae; phylum Streptophyta; class Magnoliopsida; order Lamiales; family Pedaliaceae; genus Sesamum; species Sesamum angolense. The sequence goes on along the minus strand of JACGWL010000008.1, from coordinate 12,489,794 downwards.
AAAAGATTCAAATATATTGAATGGATCATACGAGTGACTGCCTCCTCCCATTCCTTCCTTGACGGCATCTTCACCATATTCATCATAAATCTCTCGCTTTTCAGGATCACTTAAAATTTCATATGCATGAGCCAACTCCTTGAACTGATTCAGAGTCCAATGAGAAAGTTGAGGTAAGTTAAACAGAGTTAGTACAAACAGAGGTAACTCATTCCTCAATGTTAACAGAGACAGATATTCACATTGCACATCTTTTGAACAGTGAAATGAAAGAAAAAGACTTACCTTTTCAGGATCTCCTCCTTTGTCAGGATGATTCTTAATGGCAGCTTTTTTATAGGCCTTCTTGAGTTCATCTTGACTCGCACTTATGGGAACACCAAGAATTTCATAAAACTTGAGGTCATTGCTTTTCTTTGGAGCACGTCCAAACATGATGATTTGTTTTCAGTTCTACAGAAGTAAAATCCCACCTGCAAATTAAACAGAAAACTCAAAATATTTCAAACTAATCACAGGCTCACAGAAGTTAATCAATTATGTTAGTGCTAAGCTTTTAGAGTTGAACTCAGCATCAGTTACATATTTGAACATATAAACAATTAATCTATACAGGCAGCAGGAGACAGAGCTATGCCAATAGTAAAGATTGCTGAAAAAAGCACCCAAGAATTAATTAACAAACTCCAAAAAGTACTAGAAAAGAATCAACCAAGCACAACATACACAGGCAAGATCATAAAACTGAAGCAAAGAATTTATATCCGAAGAAAGTTATTTTTACAACCACGTGCCTGCCAAAATTTACAAAACAACAATCTTTAACATAGCAAAGTCTTCAAAAACCAATCTTTACATTGTGTGCACCAGCAAGGACACATTCAATGATTCAAATAAACTTCACAGCGTAAGTGGTTCCACGGTATCTTAATGTGCAAAGCAAGTTTTACTAGACCATGCAAGTTAAGAAAAACACAAAAGTTCGACAGCAATTGGTGGGAAGGATGAAAACCCTTTTCAGCATAACATTAACAGAACAATCTATCTTCATGGCCAGGTTAACTTGCCTACTGCGTGATTAGATATCACATACCAGCAGATTCATGGATGAAAGCATATAAACCAGTAAATCACCATTGTTACATTCACAGACTAGAAAAGAACAGAAAGCAACAACACTTCTAACTGAATCAATAAAGAGTCTTTGCAGCTCAAAGCAGAAAATCCATAATTCTTTACTACAAAGTAAGAAACTAATCTGCTTGATCAAACAAAAAAAAAACTCATAAAACTACCTCAAAAACAGCCCGAAGAAAACCAAAAAAAAAATACAACAGACGATAAAATTTCAGGTCATTTTAGCTCATATCTTTTCCATATTACCAAAACAATAATCCCTACAACAATTCTTGAAAGAAAAACCGAAAAACGAGCGCAAAAAACCCAATTCTTGAAAACCTTACACAGATATTCACTCATCCGGCAAAAGACATAGAAAAAAGCAGACAATCAGCTCTTACAAAAAGAATCTAATTATCAAAATTCACCTTGAATTAGGTTTTAGATGAGAGATTTCAGAGAGACTTTTACGTAAATCTCATCTCAAATAAGATCTTGGGGCAGTGGCGGTTTAATGGAGGACTCCTGCTTTTAATAGTTTCTGGAGGTTTGTGTTCTATGTCAGTGACACAAGAACGATGACGGCGTGATATAATCGGTTATCATGAGTGGAGACAGTGCTCCTGATTGTCTTGTGGGTTTTGAAGGGTCACCTACTTGTGAGGGAGTCATTAGTGTGAATAAAGAATAGTTGTTTAAATTGCTGGGAGTTTGGGAAGGTAGGGCTGAGGTCACGGGAGAATCCGAAGCGTCTATTGCAGTTAATCCTACGGTGTGAGTTGAGTTTCAGACCTTTTGACGTTGTATTCCTCGACTCTGGTCACGATTGATGGCGGGTAGTCTGATGGGCCGGGGTCAATTGGAGCGAACCCGACCCAGTTAGGATCGGATCCAATATCGAAATGGTTTGGGCCCTGTCCAATCTTATCCAATTTTGGCTTATTGGGCTTTTATGAAGTCCAATTTGCAGTCCGTTTCGGTATGCTAGGTTATATTATTTATAATTTATACTAATCTATACTATATAAAAAAGAAAATTCATTTTTCACTCACAAATAATGGTAACTTATATCGCAATATCAATTTTTTAATCTATACTATATAAAAAGGAAAATTCTTTTTTCACTTACAAATAGCGGTTACTTACACCGCAACACCAATTTTTTTAAATTACTAAAAATATCCCTATGTATTTTCGACTACCCCTACTCAAATTCTTATTCTCATCCATATGATTTATACTATCTATCTATATTAATAAAAAAAAATTCATCCACACGATTTTTTTATGTCAATAATATCCCCAAATTAGTTTTATTTTATTATTTATTTATTTTTAAATGTGATATGTTGGTTTATAATCTTATTTTTATTTATAATATATTTTATAAGTGTAAACAATTATTTATTATATGCACGCAGGGATGGCGTGCCACAACGGCTAGTATTAAAAAAAAAAAATACACTCCATACAAAAATGGCTATTAACGACACTGCTGCATAATTTTTTTATAAAGTTAAAAATGCCCTTCAATAGATAAGATAATAACTTATTCAATTTTTAAATTTTACATTAATTGAAAAATTAGTTTCTTTTCTTTCTTTATTTTTTAATGTGATGTAATATATTGGTATTTATATTTTACTCTTATTTATAATAATATATTTTAAAATATAAAAAAAATAATTATATGCACGCAAGCATGCCACAATAGCTAATAATATTAAAAAAGTAACTTTTCGCTCACAAAGGTCATATTCGTCCGACTGTATACGCACACGTATTACTTGTCACAATAATTATTATTTTTCTATAAATACAATATCTGTCGAACTCAAGGTAATTATTTTTAAAAAATTAAAGTTCATATATTTTATAAAATATTTTTAGAACTTAACAACTTATAAGATATCAAACCTTATTTTAAAATAAGCTTTTGAAATATTTAGGTGTAACAAGATTTTGAAATAAGATAGTGGAGCTAGATTGTAAGATGTTAATTAGTTATAGCAAATATGTAATTAATTTCGAAGAGATCATTGAGATATTAATATATATTAATTATATAAATAATTTTATTTTATAATTATGTATATATTTAAATATAATTTGCCACATAAGATGTTCCGTGTATATATTAGCCACGTCAGACAATGATGTGGTTTATTTTGGCCGGCAAATAAGCAATTACCTACCATATTATTAATTTTCGCTCAAAATTAGACAAATCAGCCACTATAGTACCTAATTGAAGTATTTTTTAAAGTTAGTGTACAAAATATGATAATTATCATAGTTAATGGACCAAAATTGAACGAGAATCAAGTTAATGGACTAAATTTTTTTCCTGAGATTTAGTTATAGCAAATATGTAATTAATTTTGAAGAGATCATTGAGATTTTAAAAGTAAGTTAGGAACCACTTACTTTCTCTAAGGGTTCGTTTGGTTCAAATGAAAGAAAAAGAGAGGGAGGAAAGGGAGAGAGGGAGAGAAATAGTAATAGTTTTTATTCAAATTATTTGGTATAATTTGAAGGGAGTAAATCTTAAATACTTTCATTTATTTGGTACAAAAAAAACATATTAAGAAGAAAAAAATTATTTTTGTAATTTTATTGAATAACTCTTATCTTCATTTTATATTAGAAAATAAATAAACTAATATTATACAAATATAATTTTAGTGTATCAAATTTTTTTAAAAACTTATTAATAAAAATATTTATTAAACAAGAACAAGAATATCTTTTATTAATAAAAATAGGGTAAAATACACTTTGGCCTCATGTATTATACTTGATGTAACATTTACCCCCTAAACTAACAAATGTAACACTTACCCCCTATAGTTAATTTTTTTGACATTCTTGCCCTTATATTATATAAATAGTTCAAAGAATTTCTTTTTTCTAACAATTTTTGTTTTAAGTTTAATTAAAATTTTCTCAATTGAAAAAAATATCTTTTAATTATAATAAAGTAATAGAAAATTAGAAAATTAAAAATAGTCTGAATATTATTATACTTTATGGACTCAAATTTAAGTAATGAATGAGTATAAAAAATACACAAAATAATTTCATAAAATTTTTTGTTAGTTTGGTAATAAAATTAAGTTATTAACTATTTATTCTTTTAGATAAAAATGAGTAATTAAATATTTTTTTTGAATGTATTTTTTATGTGTATGGCCTAAGAAAAATTAGCCCAAGAATGAATAAAACCCCAGGCCAGCCATTACCCGACAGGGAGAGACAAGCCCACAACATTTGAAGAAGAGACATAACGAGATAGCCAATAAGAAGTATTAGACTAAAGCCCATGTTAGAGCACTCCACACGTGGCGTACATATAGGCTATCCACGTCAAGACGCCCACCACGTGGCTTACAAGAAGGTTGCCAAATATACCCTAAAGAAGAAACTGAGTCTAGAAAGGTTCCCCTATAGATTGGGCTCCTGACCCAGAAGGTCTCCTTCACGACTAGGAGTCCTACTTGAAAAAACTTCATTTCAACCAAAAAATAGAGCCATATCCGCAACAAACATAGGATAAGATCAAATTGGAGCTTATCCTAACAACTTTCATCCGTTTTTATCAAGAATGAAGGCTGCATGAAGAGTCCCACTCCGAGAGAACATCCCCTTATAAATACAGGGCAATTCCCCAAGCGAGGGGCACCTTCTAACTTTGAGTTCTTGCTGTCACTCTACTATCTTGCTCTCAAATCGCACTCTGAACACCGATTCCACTCACGAATTCGTTCATCATATTTCATCTTATTATTTCAACTTATTATTTATTATTAATTTCTCTTAAATCGATACTAACTTGGGCGTTGGAGTGCTAACAATTTGTTATGTAGGTTATTTTCTCAATTTATTTTGTGTGTTGGCCCAGATCCAGCATCCAAGTCCAAACCCCTTGGATCCGTGCTAAAATTGCACGCATCAATTGGCACTGTCTGTGGGAACACAGAGTTCAAGACGTGAGTTTTAATAGAGAATTCGAGCAATACCGTGAACAAATAGAAGGTTGTGGGATCCGATAACAACTCCCAAGCTTTGCAGGTGGTTACCAGGACGCCCCCAACTTCGGTTGGTGGAAAATCCCCCCTGGCTCCTCTGCCACCAGTGCCACCGCACCTTAGAGCTGTTGGCACCATGGCTAATCTCCCACGACATAGCACTTTCTCGGACATCTCCACGGAGGAATTGTCTCCAATCCTGTTAGGAGCTATCCAATAGATAGTTTCGGCAGCAATACGAGAACAAGTGGCCGCGTTGCTCGTGTGGGCACTCCGTCCAATATGGACGTCCCTGAAGAAGAGGCTGAAGAAGACGCCCCTGTACCTGTGTCTCCTATAGCTGCAAGACAGGGACCCCCCAATTGGTCCAACAGGAAGTCTGGCCACAGTGGCTTGCAAGACTGGAGTGCCTTCAAAAAGGCTTCCAGGACGTCCAGTACCAGATTGCAGGGGACCCCGAAGATGAACAACAGGGTGTCCCCTTCACCGAAGCTGTGATGGCGGATGAACTTTCAGCGAATTATCGTACCCCTGTCATTGCCGAATATGACGGCACAACTAATCCTCAGGAGCACATCTCCCACTTTGAGAACGCAACCCTCCTACACAAATACACAGAAGGGATCAAATGTTGTGTTTTCATTAACACCACTACGAAAAAAAACGCGATTTGTAACGGCTTTTTTTGTAAAGGCCATAGGTCGTTCCAATATGCATGGATTTTGTAACGGTTTTGTAACAGATCAAACGTGATGATATTATTGGGTTGGTAAAAATCTTTTTTTTTTTTTTTTGTAACTCCATTTGGAACGATTCTGCCATTCCAAAATTATATATATATATATATATATATATATATATATATATATAATGCTTGCAGATTTTTGTCTTTCCCCTTCTTCTTCATTCTCTCTCTTTTCTCTTTCTCCTCTTCCCCCCCCCCCGCTACCACTCCTTTGCCACCAGTCGCCGCCACCACCTCCTCCCCTTCTTCTTCTTTATCTCTCTTTCTCTTTCTCCTATTCCCCCCAAAACCCCCTCCTCGCACCACTCCCCACCACCAGTCGCCGCCACCACCCCCGCCACTAGTCGCCGCCGCCACCACCTCTCTCACCACAATCAAGTTTTATTTTTTATTTTTTAATTTTATTTTAAAAATTTATGTATATTTTGCGTTTATTTGATGAGAGGATGTTGGGCGATGGGTTTATTTGTTGGATGGTGTTGAATATTTATAAATTATATTGTTGATTTATTTATTGTGAATATAAACTATTTTTTGTAGATTTTATTGATTAATTTATTGTGAATAATATTTGTTGGATGATGTTTAATTATTGATGAAATTTGTGTACAATTTCAGCATTATTAAAAAAAACTGATATTTTATAAAATTTCTATAATTTTATTAAAATTTCAAAAAATGCCAATTTTTTAAAATAACTGATTTTTTTATTTTGTAATTTCAAAAGAATTTCAGAATTTTTTTTAGGAATTTTTTAAAATCACTGATTTTTTTAAAAAATGAGTAATTTTATAAAAAAAATCCAAATTTTTATTAATTTCAGAATTATTTTTGAATTTTTGGAATTTTAAAAAAATATATGGAATTTTTTAAAATTATAGATTCTTTTTAAAAGCTATAATTTAAAAAAAAATCCCAAATTGATGTATGAAAGTTTTATTATATGTATGTTGTATGTTGTATGTTGTATGTTGTATTATTAAACTAATTGTATATATATTGTATAAATATAATGTGTGTATATATGTTGTTGTTTTAATTAAATTTCTGTAATTTTTTAAAAAAATCAGAAACTTTTCACAAGTTTTAGGGAAATTACGCACCTAAAAGCAATTTTTAAAAAATTAGAGGACCTTAATTTAATTTTAGGAAAATAGAAATTTTATAAAAATATTAAAAAATTACGGACTACCATGCAATTTTTAGGAAACTTTTGCACCTAAATGCATTTGTAGAAAATTAGAGGACCTTAATTTAATTTTAGGAAAATAGTAATTTTATGAAAATATTAGAAAATTATGGACTACAATGCAATTTTTTAGGAAAATTATGCACCTAATTGCAATTTTTAGGAAATTATAGGACCTTAATGTAATTTTTAGGAAAATAGAATTTTATAAAAATATTAATAATTAACTTTTATTTTTCTAATTTTTAATTATTTTTAACAATAATTTTAAATAGGAGACACAACTCAAACGCTCAGTCAATCCAAACTGGCCCAATCGTCTAGTGCTCACAGCCTCCAGCTGATCCCCGGCACCTGACGGCGACGACGACGACAAACATGCGACCGAAGAGGACCACGATTTACATTGGGATTTTTTTGTAATTTTGTAAAAAATACAATTTTAAAATAATATTTGTATTTTTTTAATTAATTTATTAATTTATTGTTATATTATGTGCTTTTTAAATGATATTGCATAATTTAATAAAAAAATTATTTATTTAATTTTACAAAACTACATATTAAGATATTTTTAAAATATTAATTGTTGTAACTGCATTTTTTACGGCTTTTGTAACACATATACATTGGACAAATTTGACAGGCCGTTACAAATACTGTTACAAAAGCAATTACAAATTCAATTTAATTAAGCTGTTACAATGGCAGTTACAAAATTATCTTTTAAAATTTGACGGCATTTGTAACGACCATAGTTAGCCGTTACAACAACCATTACAAGTTGTAATGGCTTTTCAACTAGCCATTACAAATACTTTGTAACGCCTGTGTTAGCCGCGGTAGGCTAGGCCATTTCAAAAAATCGTTACAAATTAATAAATAGCCGTTACAAAAGTCATTTCAATAAAATAATTTTTTTGTAGTGCACCCTCGCCAGGGCTACCCAACAATGGTTTTACCAGTTGCCCATGGGAGCGATAGGAAAACTCTAGGAGTTTCGATCTCTCTTCTTGCACCAATTCCCTAGCAGTCGGAAGCTGCGAAAAACAGAGTTGTCTCTTTGTTGTTCGACAAAAGGAGAACGAGGCATTAAAGGAGTACTTGCAAAGATTCAATGTCGCCACATTGGAGGTGTCATCTGCCACTCAAGAAGTGAAAGCCAACGCATTCTCTCAATGACTCTTGGCCGAGGACTTCTTCAAGTCCTTAGCAAAAAAGCCCATCTCCAAGTTCAATGCCCTCTTAGCTCGTGGTGCAAAATACATCAACATGAAAGATGCACAAGCTACTAAGAAGGAAAGTCATTGAGAGAAAATAAAGGAAACGAAGGAGGATATCCCTCCAAGAAATTTCGAACCGATTGACAGGAAAACCCCCTTCCCAAGGGTAAATGTTGTATACACCTCATTGATTGTGCCTATCACTCAAGCCCTCATGGCGGTAGAAGGAAAAGGCTTACTAGCTCGCCCCAAATCATGGAAAGATGGTCCCCATAATGACCTAAATCTAATAAGTTCTATAGCCAATGACTACGGTCACACCACCGAGGAATATCGACATTTGAATAATGAGATCGAAAGACTTATCCAAAATGGATATTTACAAGAATATGTGTATTGGGAAAAAGCAAGAAACTGATAATGCAAAGGAGGCAAAAGTATCTTACCCTGAATCTTTCCCAGGAGAATGGCACAAAGCTGGGGGGAGAGCTAATACTAGCAAAACCCCTGTAAAGGAGTCAAACGAATGATTGCAGGAGCCCCAATGGAGGTGATTCTCACCATGCCAAAAAATCACAAGTAAAGGAAGCTCATGACATAAAGATGAAGGAGGTGCTGTATGTAGAGGCGATGGAGGACACCCCCGTCATCCAGTTCGGACGGGCATAACATCCAAGACCTAAAAACTCTCACAATGACGATCTAGTCATCACAACACTACTGATCAACTACGAAGTAGGACGCATTTTCATAGATTCAGGAAGTTTGGTGAACATATTATTCGTAGAGGCCTACAACCAAATGCAGCTAAGGGACACCCCAAATGAGAAGATGAATACCTCCCTGTACAGTTTCATAGGAGAGGTGGTACATCCTCGAGGCATGATCTCACTCCCATTAACATTAGGGAACGGATCCACTCAAAAGACATGTCTTCTAAAGTTCCTGGTGGTGGACACACCATCCACCTACAATGCTATACTGGGAAGACCCACCCTTAATGCTTTCCAAGCAATAATTTCCACATACCACATGAAGATCAAGTTTCCTTCAGCTGGAGGAGTGGGAGAAGTATAAAGTGACCCCCTCCAGTCACGCAAATGCTATGTAGAAACCGTACGTAAAGGGTATAAAAGAAATACTGATGAAACGTGAAAAAGGTACCCCCAAGCAAGCAGGGAAAAGACACTGGAAGGATGGATGAAACTAAAGGAACTGAAGGGGCACCCCCTAAGGTTCAGTCAGCCGAAGAACTGCTGAACATTGAGCTCGTACCTGGAGACTCAAAGAAAGTCACTAGAATTGGTTCTCAAATGGAGAATACTGTTTGAGAAGAAATCATTCCGTGTCTACGCTGTAATATAGACATCTTTGCATGGATTCCTCAAGACTTGGAGGGAATTTACCTGAACGTGATCATCATCATCTCAATATATATCCTAGTGTCAAACTAGTCAAACAAAAGAAGAGACATTTTGGGCCAGAAAAAGACAAATAATACATACTGAAGTGGATAAATTGATGGCAGCTGGACAATATCTATGAAATACAATTTCTCGAATGGCTCTCTAGTGTGGTTCTTGTACCCAAATCAGGAGGAAAGTGGAGAATGTGCATCGATTTTTCGGGGACCTCAAGAAAGCATGTCCCAAGTATTTTTACCCTCTACCTTGTATTAATCAATTGGTTGATTCCACCCGCGGGTGCGAATTACTGAGCATGATGCATGCTTCACAAGGATATCACCAGATAATGATGGCTCCCGAAGATCATAAAAGAGCTGATTTCATCACTTCAACTGGCACATTATGTTATGTGTCCATGCATTTAGCCTGAAAAATGCAGGCGCCACCTACCAACGTTTGGTAGACAAGATATTTCATTCGCATATCAGAAGAAATGTTGAAAATTATGTAGATGACATGTTAGTAAAAAGTAAAGAAGCCAAAAAACCATATCACGGATCTAGAAGAGACATTCTTCGTCTTGAGAAAGTATCGACAGAAACTCAATCCAGGAAAATGCGCGTTTAGAGTACAAGGAGAACGTTTCCTTAGATTCATGGTGACTCAAAGAGGAATTGAAGCCAACGCCTCAAGATCAAAGCTATATTGGACATGAAAGCTCCAACCAACATCGATGAAGTGCAAAGGCTGATGGGAAGAATAGCCACACTTAGCCGCTTTATCTCTAAATTAGTGGAAAAGAGTTTACTTTTCTTCAAAGAACTAAGAAAAACAAAGAACTTCAAGTAGGATACCTCCTGCCAACAAGCTTTCGAAGAACTCAAGAAATATCTAGCGGGGCTCCCCTACTGGTAAAACCAATCCAAGGGGATACCCTCTACCTGTATCTCTCGACCACCCCTCAAGCTATTAGCTCTATCCTCATTCGCGAAGATAGGGGAAAACAAATGCCAATTTACTATGGTAGGAAAGTACTTAACGGAGTAGAAGGACGATATACTCCTATCGAGAAAATGGCCCTAGCACTGGTGATCACGGCCAGGTGGTTGCGCCCTTATTTCCTTTCACACCCTATAGGGGTGAAGACGAACTTGCCCTTGAAGCAGACTTTGGGAAAGCCAGATACTTTCGGATGATTGGTCAAATGGGCTATAGAATTGAGCGAGTACGACATCTCGTATCTACCACACACAACTATTAAATCTCAAGCTTTAGTTGATTTCGTCTAAAAAATGACGGGAACACCTTGGAGGAGGCTTCTAAGGTAGAAAAATGGCTACTACATGTGGATGGATCCTCCACAACTCAAGACAGTGGTGCCGGCATAGTCATCACTTCGCCTTATGGAGAAGATTTGGAATTTGTTGTCAAATTTGGATTCAAAGCCTCCAATAACGAAGTTGAATACGAGGTATTGGTAATAGGCATAAGAATGACCCACGAAGTGGAAGCCAGACACCTTGTGGCTTACTCATATTCTCAGTTGATAGTCAAACAGGTAGAAGGTAGCTACGAGGCTAAATAAAAAAATATGATATATATATCTACAACAAGTAGCAGAATTGAAAGCAGGATTCAAAAGCTTCCAACTGATTCAAATTCTGAGAGAAGAATATGTTAAGGCAGATTGCCTTTCTAAGGTCGCTAACGCCTTGGATGATTGCAGGACCAGGCATATTACCATACAACACCTCCCCAAGCCAAGAGCCCCCTTGAGCATACAAGCGATATCTCCAATAGAAGATGGAGGACCCCCGTGATCCAATGGCTGGAAGAGAGATACCTCCTTAGTAATAAGTGGGAGACATCTAGGCTTAAAGTTCGAGCAAGTCATTCTCAACTATAAGGGGGGGTCCTCTACAAAAAATCTTTCACACACCCTCTACTTTGGTTTTTGTCTTAGCCAGAGGGAACAAACATTCTTAAAGAAATACACAATGGTTGTTGTGGAGCACATGCTGGAACATGGAGACTGGCTAACAAAGCCTTATGAGCCGGGTACTTCTAGCCCACCATGAAACAAGATGCGCGACAACTGGTGGACAAATGCGAGAAATGTCAGAAGCATTCTTCTCTGAGACACCAACCAGCTGAACCCCTCATTACTATGTTATTACTTTGCCCTTTCTCACAATTGGGCATGGACATCGTAGGTCCTTTTCCTTTGGCCCTGGTCAGACAAAATTCTTTTTGGTGACTATCGATTATTTCACCAAATGGATAGAAGCAAAACCACTGGCTCATATCACAAAAACAGAAGTAATGAGGTTCATATGGAAAAAATCATCTGTCGTTCCAGGCTATCTCAAGAACAATCTCAAACAATGGTCGACAGTTCCAAGGTCAAAAAATACAAGAATGGTGTAAAGACATGCGTATCAAGATTCACATAGATAGCACATCCCCAGTCTAATGGACAAGTGGAGGTCACCAACCGCATCCTCGTACAAGGACTTAAGAGAGCGAGTCGGAAGAAAGTGGACATAAGAATTAACTAGTGTCTTGTGTGCGTATAGAACAATCCCCGAATGTCTATAGGGGAAAACCTTTTACTTTGGTCTATGGGACGCAGGCCATCATCCCCGTAGAATTGGGAGTGCTCTTTCATAGAGTTTTGCACTTTTATGAAGAATGTGAAGAACTCTTGAAAGAGAATTTGGATCTCATTGAAGAACTCAGAGAAAAAGTGTAACATCCACAAAATTTTAATACATAATTGTGGGATTAATTGATAAATTTACGAAATTTAGTTAATAGTACATAAATTATTATTTACTTTTGATTATATTAAAACTTGAACGGATAAAGTTGGAGTTCAGTATAATATTTGGGATCAAATTATATTAATTAAGAAATTAGGTAGGATGTATTGGTAATTATCAAAAAGAGTAAAAAAAAAAAAAGAAAGAGAGAGGGGTGGCAGCAACACATACTGCCACCTAACCTTCATCTACTTTACACACAATTACTCGCACACACTCACACATACAGAACACACACTTGATGGAAGAAAAGAGGGGAAAAGAGAAGAGGAAAAAGAGAAGGGAAAAGAAGAGAATAAAGGAGAAGGAGGAGAAGAAGAGAGAAAGAGAAAGAGAAGAAAGAGAGGAAGAATATGGTGAATTACTCCAATTCCTTCAAACTTAGGCAAATTATACAACTAATTTGGTAAGCTTCAGTTCATATTTTCTGGTTAAAATCTTTATTGTTAGCTGCATGTTAGTTATAATTGAAGAAACAACCCAATTAACATGGAAAAGAAGCAGCAGAAAAAGTTCTGTCCGATCAGCCACTGTTAATCGTGATTATCTTGAGATATATCGGTCCAAATTTAGGTATTCTTGATTCTTTGAAAACTTTTTGATATGTACTAAATGTGTTTAGTTTTGAGAAGAAACCAAATCGGTCGTTTGAATGGGTTAAACGGAGTAAACATTCTGATGCTCTGTTTCTGCGGGTAATCTGGCAGGTGTATTTAAAACCTTGTAAGTTGAGTTTTAATGGTTAAATTCGAATGATTCTTTTGTAAATTGAAATTAGATACATAGGAGGTTATATTCTGAAAATTTGGTAATTTTTGGAAGAGTATATGATTTTTAAGAGAATTTTAAAAACATAAGGTTTGAATCTGTTGTTGTGTAAATGGACCAGGTTGTATTAAAACTTGAATAACTAATTATATACACATCCATTTTGTATAACTCTTGTTGTAAATACAATCAGTGGCTCATGAGAATATTTTATGTAAAAATTGAATCTTTATCAATTGTATGTTTGTTTGAGGAAATTTTATAAACTGAGACAGAGATGCTGTCAAGGAAAAGCAATTTCATAAAAAGGACAGATTTTTATAAAATTAACGTTTATGGTTAAAAATACAAATTATACATCATTGAAGCTCTTATTATGTTTAGTTTACTATACTAAAACAGTTTTTAAAGATAATATTATAAATAAAGTTATGATTTAATTAATGACCAATGCTCAAACTGTGAAGAGTACAGATTCAGGGGCAGTAAGGATAATTTTAAAAATATAAGGACTGGTTGTAATGCATCAAGATATATACTGATAGGAAGATACTCGAGTCTAATTTATGTAGAAGGAAACGGAATAAAGATCCGAATTTTATAGAAGGAGATATTCAGGAATTAGTGAGAAGTGTACGAATGTAATCTAGTGCTTTTTGAAAGAACTTCAATATTGTCAATTCATTGACAATACGTCTTATACCTCATTTTAGGACACGGGAACAACATTCGAGATTGTACACATAATTCTATTATTTAAATAATTGGGAAAAGTGAGGTAAGTATAGCTAATTGGTTTATATATATATATATATATATATTATATATATATATTATGTGTGTGTGTTGTGTGTGTGTGTGTGTGTGTGTGTGTGAATATAAGTATTGCTTGTTGGATTTATGTATGTATAGATTGTTTATAGATATACTTTTGGTGGATATTGGTTGTTGTTAGAGTATATATATGCCTATATGAGTGTCATATGTTGAATGTTGGATTTATGTATATATTTATATGGATGAAATATGAATGGTATGTATTCTCGTTAATGGATGTTGATGGTGATTAAGATTATCTTCATATCTGTGGAATTGCTATTATGTGCTTAATTGTGATCGTGCTACACGAATGTTGGTTGAATGACTGTGTGGTTGTGTAATTGAATGTGGAGGAAATCGAATAAAAAGTGATTGATGAAAAAATATTATTACATGGAATTGAACGAGTAAGTTAATGATATTGATGTGGGGATTAAAGTGAAACGACGGCTTACCTAACTGGAGACATACTCAATGGCTTAGATGATATGATCAATGACAAGTTGTGTACTGTCATTGATCAACGGAGGTGATGGGATACACACGAGCTGTGTGCTGTGTGGTATCAGTGGTGATGATGGGATATACACGAGCTGTGTGCTGTGTGATATCAGTGGAGGTGATGGGATACACACGAGTTGTGTGCTGTGTGCTGTGTGATATCGGTGGTGATGATGGGATACACACGACCTGTGTGCTGTGTGGTATCAGTGGTGAGAGCCGGCAAAGCTCATTGAGTGATTCGCTCCAGTTAGATTAAGCAGGGCCCTAAGAAAACAAACTAAAACATCACTATTATGTCTTGTTTGATGTTTGCTTGTAGCTTTGTGATATCTTTATCTATTGATAATGTATGATAACTGTTGGTTATGTTGGTACCATTGTTTTATATTTGACATGTTGCTTGTGTATATATATATATATATATATATATTTAGACCGAAAGGCTATGTTTACTGAGTTGTCAACTCATAAATTTGTCATATATTTCTTTTCAAGAGATAGATCATAAGCCCGTGTCAGCCGTATAGGTGGGTCAACAGTGCCATTCTACTTCGGGAGCTATAGATATATGGACACAAGAATATAAAATTGTGACTAAGTTGGTGTCTTTTATTTTGTAATAGCTAAAAACTCTAATGAACTATATAATTTGCTTGAGGTGGTTGTCAAATGTTGACTTTGTCAATTATCTTATTGGTTTAATTATGAGTTGTGAGGTTAATTGAATGGGATTACGGAGGGGGTGTCACAAAAAGCTTTCATTCGCATACAGAGATACAAGAATACCATGATTGACGCCCCTAGTAAAAGGGTAAAACCTCGAAGTTTTCAAGTGGGAGATCTAGTATTGCGAAAGGTGGATACTTTAAAACCAGTTGGGAAACTAGACCCTACTTGGGAAGGACCCTACAAGGTCACAAGAGTAATTAGAAGAAGGGTTTTATGATTAGAAGATCTAGAAGGACGCCCCCTACCTCGTTCGTAGAACATACATAATATCAAGAATATTATATATGATGAAGGGTGTCTCCTTCATCACATCAATCCTCCAGAAGGTCATCTCCTACATAAGTCCTCCAGAAGGACACTTCCTCTTGATTGGGGGCATCCTCCATTAAGGTATATCATTTTACATATTTTATTTTAGTTTTAAGCATCATAATAACAAGAGGTAAAAATCATTATAGGAGTAAGCACTGTAGAAATCACATAGGCATCCGTCAAATCAAATGGGCCCCGGGTTCCCACCTAAAGCTCTCGTACATCTTTTCACGTATCTTACATATAAACATATGCATTTCATGCTATAATGCAAAAATTAACCTTGCCTCCAAGAACACATGAATGCAGGAAATATGGCAAAGGAGTAACTCTATCATAGGAGACACCCCCCATCATGAGTAGACAAAGCCAAAATATTACTCAACAATATAAACGGAAGGAAAACATCTTAGCACCAAGACCCCCGACCTAAAACATAACCGGGGAAGGAATCAATTGAAGCATTCAACAAACAATAACAAAAAAGAATATGTTTCATCCTCGTCTACCGCGAGGGAAAAAGCAGAAACTACATTGTTCAAAGGATCAAGGGGCAGAGGGCCTATACATATTTCATTTCATCTTCCCACATGCGGGGTCTTCCTTCTCGGTCGAATCTTTGGAAGCATCAACAAGGGTCTCGGCTGGGGTATCTGCAGGGGGGTTCTAAGGTTTCCTTGGTGGCTTCGAGGGGGGTATCTCATTCCTTAGACACAGGACGTCCTTCGCCTGGGGTGTCCCCCTCTACAAAATTGATTCCTGCTTCAGGAGGGGGACTCCTCACTTCCGCCTCTACCTTCCCTAGAATGGTATCCAGATCATCATATGTACAATGCGTACAGAGTTAAATCAAGACAGAAAGCGGTTATACTTAATCAAAAAGAAGAAAAAGAACAACCCGACTCCAATAAGTCTATTTTCTTTACATACTTATATTTACACATTGTAAAATACTTTCATAAATAGTACACATTAGTTTAATTTCGAATAAAAATTGGATGAATAATCTTTTTTACAAAAAAAAAAAAATGACAAATTATTACCTAAACTTTTGAATAAAAATAATATTTATGTACATTCATGTTGGCTGAATATTGATATAGATATATAATTAATATTTTCTTTTCTAATGCAATGATAATTTCTAACTGTATAATTTTATAATGGTTTGAATTTATATTACTTTAAGTAAATATAATATCAATAGCAATCTCATTCTTGTTTAACTATAATAATTTATTATTAAATAATAAAGCATTTTTTTATGCAAGAATTTTTTTTAAAATCATAAAGAGAGTGTACGTATAATGTACTCTAAGTGTGTGTGTGTGTGTGTGTGAGTGTGAGAGAGAGAGAGAGAGTAACATCCTCAAATATTAATACATAATTATTATTTATTAGTACAAGAATATGAATATATAATATTTATGGTTAATGAGATAATTAAAAGACGGGGACAAATTATAGTGGATGTTTGAATATTTATATAATAAAAATTTAGAGTTAAAATAAAGACTTTTAAAGATGAGAGGGAATAACTAAAGTCTTAATTAATATAATAGATATAAACATAATAATATATATATATATATATATATATATATATATATGCACACACTATACAATAAAAGAAATCATCCTTATCAACGTATTTTTATAATCTATACATGGATAAATTACATCAACACCCCTGATATTTGATATAATTACATACATCCTATTAGATCAAAAATTACATTTACCCTCTTTGAGGTTTGTTTCATCTTACATTTAACTCCACCAGTGCATGTTATTCCCAAAATACTCCTGATAAAAATTTGACTATGATTTGACCAATTTTTCAGACTAAAATGCTCTTTGGACTATTCTTAATGTTTTAAAACATTGAGGAGGTTAAATGTTATGATCTCACATACTTTGTACTTAAATGTAACCTTTTTTTTTGTAAAGTAGCCATTTTTGTTTATTATATATAGCGGGATTATTTTATATTTAGGATGAATTACATCCACACCCCTTGATGTTTAGTATAACTACAAATACATCATTATTAGACAGAAAATTATATTTATTCCTAATGAAGTTTTGTTTAAGGAGTTTTTAGTCTTTTTCAAAATTAATTTTTTTTTTTTTTTGGCTAGATAAATGAAGGATGTCTTTGTATTTGCACTTTTTTTTTGCAAGCATTGTAATGTTCTACAAACCTCGAGGAGGGAAAATATAATTTTCTATCTAAAAGGATGTATTTGTAATTATACTAAACCTCAGGGGTGTGGATGTAATTCACCCTAATATATAAGATATTCCCCATAATATTTAATGAACAAAAAATGGCTAGTTTAGCACAAAAAAAAATTAAATACTGAATTTAAGTACAAAGTATGTAAGATCATAATATTTAACCCCCTTAATATTTTAAAACATTACAATTTGGTCCAAAGGCCATTTTCGTCTAAAAGATAGTAAAATCATAGTCAAATTTTTTATCAAGGGTATTTTGAAAATAACATGTGCCGACGGAGTTAAAAGTAAGATGGAACAAACCTTAAGGAGGGTAAATGTAATTTTTTTATCTAACAGGGATATATTTATAATATGTCAAATCTTAAGGGGTATTGACGTAATTTACCCTATATACATATATGTATACACCTACTTACCTACATATATATATATATATATAGATAGATAGATAAATATAAGTTAGTAGAAGAATGTAAAATCCACATTAATTATAAAAAAGAAAAGAAAGAGAGAGAGAGAGAGAGAGAGAATCTTGTATTCTTCCATTACCATTAAGTTTAATTAATTTTCACAGCTAGTTTGGTGAGCTTGAGTTCCTTATACTTGTTTAAATTCGTATAGGAACTGGATATGAGTTGAATTGAAGAAAATAAAACAATTAAGTTGGACGAGAAACAATAGAAAATAATCTATCTGACCAGTCTCTGTAAATCCTAATCTTTTTGAGTTATAATGGATTAATTTGTATGGTTCTTTTGTAAAATAAAACTAGATACATAGAACATTATATTATAGAAATATTGTAATTTTTAAAAGAGTATATGAATTTTGAAAGAATTTTAAAAAATAGTGTCACGAATCTGTGATGTACAGACAAGATTATATTAAACCTTGATTAACTAATTATATATAAATTCAATTAGAAATATTCTTATTAAAAATGAAACTAGAGACATATGAGAATGTTTTGTGTAAAAAATAGTACCTTGTATTTCAGTTTGAATAAAATGTATTTTTTGGGACATAGATTCTATCAAGGAAAAACATGTAAAAGAGTAAGAGGGTTTTAATAAAATTAATTCATATGATTTAATATACAAATCATATATTATTAGAAAGCTTATTATGTCTAACTTGGAATACTAAAATAGTTTTCAAAGTTAATAATTATAACTCAAGTTATTATTTAATTAGTAAGTAATGCTCATACTGGTAGGATTAACAGATTCATGGGTAGTAAGAAAATTTTAATAAAGTTAAAATTGGTTTTAATATAGTAAGATGTATATTCATGGAAAGACAATTAGGTCTAGTTTTTGCAGAAAAACGAAATAAAGATCCGGATTTAATAGAATGAGATATTAAAAGATTAGTGAGAAGTGTACGAATAGTGTCTAATGCTTTATGAAGAAATTATAATATTATCAATTCATTGACTATAAATGTTATAACTCATTACAGGACACGAGAACAATATTTAAGACTGAACACATCATTCTAGTATTTAAATAGTTGTGAAATTGAGGTAAGTATAGTTAATTTTTTTTTTTTTTTTTTTTTTTGAAAGGAATGTGGATTGTATTAATACTCAGAATCAGAGACAAAAGACCTGCCAACATAGGGGGAAATAGGGTCCCTCCAGTCCAGAGCTAGTAGAAGTCCTAGCTAAACAATGAGCCATCTTGTTCGCAGCTCGGCAAACAAGCAAGAAAGAACAAAGATCAAAATCAGCAGCTAAACATCTAATATCACGAATGACAGCGCCTATGGAGGAGCAATCAGGTTGATGCGAGATCAATTTGCGATGTAAGTTGGGGCAGTCCCCTTCCACCACTATCTTCCTCCACCCGAAACGCCGAGCAAGGAAAACTGCCTCTCTAGCAGCTACCGCCTCCACCATTTCAGGCTCGGGTAACCATCTCTTTCGGATAGACTTCCACCAAACGCACGCTCCATCTGAATCTCTAGCAAAAATACCAAACCCGATCTCCAAAGACTAAGAGAACATAGCGCCATCATAGTTTAATTTGATGACCCCTTCCCTGGGCGGAGACCAAAGAACAGGGGTTGTTGTGGGAGTTAAATTTGCTGGTGTCATCGTGACCTACTGGAAAGTAGAGAGGTAGTTAACCGCGAAGGATAGAATCTCACCAGCCGGCATAAACGTTCGTTCCTTGAGACTGCGGTTTCTGTTCCACCAGATAGCCCAGCAAATGGTGATGACACTCTCAAAATCTGCTCTGGAAAAGTTCTTCGCAAGGTGCTCCAGCCAGCCACATGCATCGGACGAGAAGTCGGAGACTATCGCCCAGCGAAGATGAGAAATGCACCAGACTTGACGAGCAAACGGGCATTGAAGGAAAGCATGCGATGTGTCCTCTTCTTCATGCTGACATAGAGGACAAACGACCTCTAAGTCCTGCATCCTTTGCTGTAAATTCACCCCGAGCGGCAGAGCGTTTTGTGCCAGTTTCCAAGTGAATACCCGAATCTTCCCTGGAACATTAGCCCGCCATAAATCTTTCCAAAGAGAAGAGCACGGTTGTGAAGTGCTTGGTTGGGATTGGTTTGCAAGGAGACCGCGACATGATAAGCACTCCGGATGGGAACTTACCACAAGCCGTATGGTGCCACACAATAAAATCATCCCCATCGAACTTGCTGAGAGGAATAGCTAGGATAGTATCAGCCTCCTCCTTCCAAAATAACTCATGAACCAGTGAAAAATCCCTTTCCCTAGTAGAAGCATCAATAAGATCACACACTCGCATATTAGGAGCATTCACATACCTCGGCAATAAAATGCGGAAAGAGAAGGGCCAGGGAATCCACAGGTCGTCCCAGACATAAACAGAACGGCCTGAACTAATACGCCAGCGAAAGCCCCCCCCCCGAACCATTTGTTGGGCTGCAAGGATGCTCCGCCAGGTAAAGAACGGACTTCTGCCGCTGCCGCCGTAAGAATCTAGCCATCAGGAAAATATCGGGCATGGAGAACTCTGCTGAGGATGCAATGCGAGTTAGTGATAATCCGCCACATTTGATTAGCGAGCATTGCCAAGTTGAAAGCTTGAAGGTCATGAAGCCAATCCCCCATGCGCTTTTGGTGTACACAATCGCCGCCAACTAAGCCAATGGATTTTTCTCCCATCGCCGTTGTGGCACCAAAAATTGGAGATCATGGATTGTATTTCTTTAATGAGGGAGATGGGTAGTCGGAAGCACCCCATAGCATACGTCGGAATGGCTTGTGCAACAGCTTTTATAAGAACTTCTTTCCCCGCCTGGGATAGATTACGCTCATTCCAGCCGCCGATCCGCTGCCAAATCCTATCACGAATGGACTAAAACACTGAGCGCCGAGATTTACCAACCACTGAGGAAAGACCAAGGTAAAGATCGTGCAAGTCCGCCACTCGTATATGCAACGAACCCTGAAGACCACCGAGGATTTGGCAAAGTTAATTTCTTGACCCGCAGCACGACCAAAAGTATCCAGCACCTCCAAAATACCCAAAGCAGCGTCCACTGTGGCTTGGTACAAAATGAGTGTCGTCGGCAAATAGAAGGTGGGATACTCGGGGGCCTGGCGACACACTACCACTCCTCGTAGCCGACCATTCCGTTCCTCCCACTGCAGTGAAGCACTGAAAACCTTTGTGCACAATAAGAACAAATACGGGAGAGGGGGTCCCCTTGGCGGAGACCCCGCTAGGGGGTAATATGACCAAATTGTGATCCACTCAAGATAAGAGAATATGACACGGACGACACACAAAGCAAGATCAGATCAATAAATTTGGGGGGAGACAGGACCTTAGCAAGAAATTTCCACTCAACTTTGTCATAGGCCTTGCTAATATCCAACTTCAATGCCATATGCCCCTCCTTGCCCCACTTCTTAGTCTTAAGATAATGACTGACTTCGAAAGCAAGCAGCACATTATCAGTAATAAGTCTACCGGGAACAAAGGCAGCTTGACTAGGTGAAATAATAGATTCCAATAAAGGTTTAAGCCTATTCCCAATAGTTTTAGAAGCAATTTTATAGCAACATTGCATAGGCTTATCGGGCGAAATTGAGAGAGGGATTCTGGTTTCCTACATTTTGGAATTAGGGCAATATGTGTGTGATTCAGTTCAGGGGGTAAGATCAGATTGTTAAGAAACGAGAGGGTACTGGAAATAACATCATGTTTGACGATATGCCAATATTTTTGAAAAAAGAAAGGCGGCATACCGTCCGGCCCCGGGGATTTCAACGGGGCCATTTGTGAGAGGGCCTTGGAGACTTCTTCTGCAGTGTACGGCTGGAGGATCTCATGCACCATCTGTTCGGAGACCCAAGCTGAGATTGCCGATGTCCCCTGTTCTAGCTCTTTCTCCGAAGGATTCCGAGATCGAAAGATATCTCCAAAGTATGCTTCAATGTGTCTTTGGATATCCGCTGCGTCGACTAACCACTCGCCAGTTCCATCCTTAATTCTAGATATGTCATTCGTTCTCCTCCTAACCCTGGCCTGGTTGTGAAAGAACGCTGTATTTCTATCCCCTTCCCGGAGCCAATGGACCTTCCCCCTCTGTTTCCAAAAAACTTCCTCTTGTGCGAGCAAACCCTCAATTTCAGCTCGGAGCTTAGCTTCCTCAAGTTTACTGTGTACCGTGATGGGTCTACGACAGAGTTTTGTGATCATCTCTTCCCGCCGACAGATTAGTTTTGTAAACAAGCGAGCTCCGTTCCTACGGCTCCAGTCTTGCAAAAGAGCTGCACAGCCTCTCTGTTTATCCAAAAGTGATGGCTGCGAACTATGAGCAGCGGACCATCATTCGCGAACATTTTTTTCACACTCCTCTGATGAGGCCGAAGCCGCCTCGAAGCGAAAAGGTCTGTGTTGAGCCCGTAGCGGTCTAATGGTAGTTTCTGTGTTTATCGTAATGGCAGCATAATCAGGGAGGAGACTGGAATGTGTCGAACTACTGTATTCGGGAATTTGGTCCTCCAAACCGGGTCTGCACAAGCCCTGTCCAATCTTTCAAAAATAGTATCAGGGGCTGGATGTTGGTTACACCAGGTACACGGGTCCCCCCTCATAGCCGAGATCAAACAAATCTACGGATTCGAGTGCCTCGCGAAAACGCTGCGTCTGCCAAATGGGACGCTGGCGTCCTCCCGATTTTTCGGCATCACATAGAATTTCGTTAAAATCCCCTGCTATCATCCAAGGGCATCGGGATTGGCGCTTAAGATATGAAAGAAGATCCCATGATCCCTGTCTACTAGCCGTGTCTGCAAAGCCATAAAAACTGGTAAACCGCCAGGCCTCAGAGTCGGACTTCGGATATACCGTAACATCGATGTGGTGAGGACTGAAGCTCTATAGCTGAACTGAGATAGATTTATTCCAAAGCAGTGCAAGCCCCCCACTCCATCCCCGGGGCTCAACATAGCATCCAAAATAGTCGAAACGTCTTTTTATGGTTTCAATGCGGCATTTCTTACACTTGGTTTCGGCCAAAAACACCAAGGAGGGACTGTGAGAGCGGAGAAGCTCCCCAAGAGTATGAACTGTGCAAGGGGTCCCCAACCCTTGACAGTTCCAGCTAAGCAGAATCATGGCTCCCAGCGGGGCTGCCCTGCAGCCGCCGCCGATATATTCGAGATGTCTAAGAGAGAAGTTCTTCTCTTAACGATAGGGGGAGAGGGGGTGCAGCAGATATCGGAAAGAGACGAAGGGAATTCGGGTTGTTTTCTCTTTTTGGGTGATGGAAATGATTTTACGGGGGGTGTTTTCTTTGATTTAAAGAACCGAGCACGAAGAGGTGAGGGTTGTTGTATGTGTTGTGATGTGAGTGATAGGGAAAGTGAGGGATTGAGGAAAAGCGGAAGGAGATGAGGGAGAGTCTGTGGCCGATATAGGGACATATTGCTTTGAGGTGAAGGAGTGGGGAGAAGTGGGCGTATGGTGGGCGAGCTCCGTATGGTTGTTTGGATGTGAAGGGAGGTCTAAGTTGAGTAGTGGCGAGATAGGTTGAGGATCATATATAGTGGTTTAGGGGGAAGGATGAGCGAGCAAGGAGGCGATATGAGGTTGTATGTGTGAGTGAGCTACATTAGGAGAGGAGAATGAACCAAATATGGCTGGCCCCCTTGGAGGGATAGTATGAGAAGATAGGGAATGAGAACTGGATGAACGTTTCTGAATAGGGGAGGAAAAATGAGGAAATTATGAGTTCTTGAAGCCGACAGAGTTTCGATTCTGGCCAGTAAGGATATTGGTTGCTCGCAGCCAAGGACCAAAAGGAGTATTCTCACCTGGGTCTGTGAACTCCTCGGCAAAACGTAACTCACAGAACTTGGATAGGTGACCCAAGCAACCACAGAGATAACAGAAATTAGGCAGCCTTTCGTACGTGAATGAGAGTAGTTGTTCATCCGAGAGAAGTACGGATTTTCAGTACCCGTTTGAGGGTTTAGTGACATCAACAAAGTCCCGAATCCGCATGGAAGATCCCTAAACATTTCCCGCCTATTCATATCGACGTCAACAAACCGGCCCACATGGTTACCAATAAACTGCGCCATCTCTTTTGACATTTTACTCAAAGGCAAACCATGAACGTGGATGTGGAAAGCAGCCCAATCAAGATTAACTTGTTGGGGATTCTCATTCATGTCGACAGTATTCAGCACCAGTAGGTTCTTCTCAAAAGACCATGGGCATCCCTCCAAAACCCGGTTGCGATCCACTATGTGATTGAACTTTAAAAGGAAATGATTCTCCTCGAGTGGTTTGAGGTCCATCCACGAACGGGTTGAAAGCCGCCACCAGAGTAGTCTTAAAAGCATCAGCGTGAAAAGGTCGGTGGGATAAGAGGCGTCCCATAAGAAATAGATCATACTTATCCGAGTCCGATACCACATATTCGAGGCAATGACCACACCATCGTCCTCCGCTTCAGTCAACGAGAGGGCTGATTTAAAGCGGTTATCCCCGAAATCCATGGCGAAGAGCTAGAACCAGGAAAAACGGCAAGCTAGGCCCTGGTTCAAACAGCTAGTGTGCAAGGCCCAGGCCAGACATAAACTGCAGGAAGGAAACAAAGTAAGGGTAAGAAAACAGAGATACAATAAGCAAGAAAAGAGGAAAGGAAAAGGCGAAAGGAAATAAAGCTGTCGGCGAAGCAAGGCGGCGATGAGAGGCAAGGAGATGTGGCGGCGATCCGTTGGAGACGAGCAAGCCCTAGCCAAAGCAGGGGAAATCCCTCATATGGGGGAGGGGACTCTCATACAAGAGAAAAAAAATTCATATGGTTTAGAGGTAAGTATAGTTAATTGAATATATATATATATATATATATATATATGTGTATCTACTTGTTTATATGTAAACTTGATTAGGAATTGTCATGTGCTTAACTGGATTATATGGTTGTCTTTTAGGAAATAGATCGCACTAGCTAGACCATAAGCCTGTTGTCAGCTTTTTTAAGTGGGTCAATAGTATCTTCTTGAATCAGGAGTTTAAGGGTTCGCTTAGTTCAAGTGATAGGAAAAGGGAAGTGGAAGGGGGAGGGGAAGTGAAATGGGAAGGGGGAGGAAAAGAATAATAGTTTTCCTTCAAGTTGTTTACTATGAATAGAAGATGAGTAAATCTCAAATACTTTCTCTTTTTGGTACGACGAAAATAAATTGAGAAGAAAAGATTAACTTTTATAATTTTACTGAATTACCAGTCTTTTCATTTTGTATCAAAAAATAAATAAATTAATATTATACTAATATTTTTATTAATAAAAATATTCATCAAATAAGTATTATTCATTTATTCTAAACTATTTAGTATAAATAATAAAAGCTACTAACAAGATTGTTTACCTAATTGTTGACTTCGATGCGTAGTAGTTCTTCAGCGATTCTATTATTTTTTCTTTGGCAATAATGTACGGTATTATCAGTGAGAATGATAAAAGAATTGGAGAGGAATTGTATATATATATATATATATATATATATATATATTATATGGGTAATAGAGTAAACAAAAATAAAAATATATTGTTTTGTCTTTTTTGCCTTATACTTTCACTTTTTCATCCAGTTTTGGATGGGAACAAATTAGACTCCGAGAGGAGTTTCATATACATCGAGTTCCATCTATTCCTCCTAAACAAACACAAGTTATCTCTATATACATCCATTTTTACTTTCACTTTTCTTATTCCTTCATTTTTCACCCCAACCAACACATTCTTAGCTACATATATACAAGAATATTAAATTGTGACTTGTATCTTAAGTTTTATAATAGCTAGAAACTCCACTTTTCTCCTTTTCATATGCTATAGTGAAAAATATTATACCAATATTTTGATAGAGTATTTAATTGCTCGAGGTTTTATAAAATATTGATTATATCAGTTGCCTTACCGGGTTAAATGTGACTATGTTATGACAAATAATGTGATTATCATTGGGGGAGGGGGGGTGTCATATTGGGTGGTATCAGAGCGAGTTATTGTTGGCGAGTGCTACATTGGGTGGCATTAGGGCAGGTTTATGTTTCTAGGTGAAATATTGACTAGGAGATATGTCTAGTGATTGAAGGATGTTTTGTTATGATGCACATGCTAACCCAATAGTTAGTAAGGATGAGTCGATAGAATTAATAGTGGGCACGATTGTACTTGCAATCCTAGTGGAGTAGAAGTAGAGTTAGAAGATGTACCAAGTGATTTTGGTATGTAAATCTACATGTAAATACTCTGGTGATGGACTTGATGGAGTTAATTTGATATTAATTTAGAGTAAATTTTATTGATTTTCATATAAAGAAAGGGGTTAAATGCAAATTACTCCCCTGTGTTATATGAAATGAGCAAATTACCCCCCCCCCCTGTGAAAAGAAAAAATAGAGTAATTACACCCCTCACGCGAGTTCGTGTATTGCACGCGCTTTTTCTTTAATTTTTTTATTTTTAATTATAAAATTACATTTATAGTCTTATTTAATAACCGTTGGATGTTATTTGAATCTAAGGTCCAAATTGAACTAGTAAATCTACGGCTCAGATTTTGAATTATTTCAATCTATGGTTAATATTTAATAAAATATATATAAACGAATTATAAAAATATATATTATATATATAATCAATAGTTATATATATATATATATATATATATAGAGAGAGAGAGAGAGAGAGAATAGGGCAGAAAAGGAGAGGGCGGTGGCCGACGGGGACGGGGAAGGGGAGAGGGAGGGGAGAGGGGAAGGAGACAATGCGGAGAAGGGGGACCCGGACGATGAGGAGGGGGAGGGAAGCGAAGGGAGAAGTTGAGGGGGAGGCGACGACGGGGGAGGGGAAAGGGGAGGCGACGGAGAGGGGGTAGGGGAGAGGGAATGTGGCGGCACTGGCGAGGAAGGGGATGAGCGGTGGTGTGGAGGCGGAGAGGGGGGAAGGGGATAGGTGGTTGATTTGGGGGGGGGGGGTGGCGCAGATGGGTTTGCCGGTGGGGGTGGCTGGTTTGGGGGTGGGTGGGTAGGGTTGGTTTTTTTGGTTTTTCTTTAACAAAAAAGTATATATTATTAAAAATATTATATATTATATATAAAATAGTATATTTATTCTTTAATATATATCTGTACATATTATAAATTAATATATAAATATATTGTATAAAAATAATTCTTTTTGGAGAAAAACTCACTCACACTCTCAAGAGAGGAAAGTGCACTACACATACCTTTAAGGGGATAAA
Organism: Sesamum angolense; assembly: GCA_034509725.1. NCBI lineage: Eukaryota > Viridiplantae > Streptophyta > Magnoliopsida > Lamiales > Pedaliaceae > Sesamum > Sesamum angolense. The sequence continues at coordinate 12,462,125 of JACGWL010000008.1, read as the reverse complement.
TTGCTCTAGTTTTAAAAACACAGGGAGGTAATTTGATATTATTTTTTTCGCAGGGGAGTATTTTGCACATTACCCATATCACAGGGGGGTAGCATATATTTTTCCCATAAAGAAAGTGATGATAGAACCTATTGGCAAACCAAAAGTAGCAATCATGGGAGATCGGTAAGCGATGCCACTTTGTACAATATTGACCATAGAGGTAAAACGATTGATGTGAGGCAGGTGTGTAGCAGTTGTAGCTTATTTGGCTAGTATAATAGATGACGAAAGGGCTAGTCCCAAATTGGAAGAAATTCCCTTAGCAAGAGATTTTCTTGAAGTGTTTTCTATGATTTATCAGGTTTGCACAATAAAGGAGAATAGATTTTACTATAGAAACTTTGATCAAGATAGAATAGTAATAGTTGAAAAAGTACATAAAGAATTATTGAAAACAAAAAATTTTAGACCACGTGATTCATGATGGGGAGCACTAGTGAGTTTGTGAAAAATAAGGTGTTGTATAGTGTTATACATTAATTATCACTAATTGAATAAAGTGATGGTGGAAAATAAATAAAAATAGATTTGAGGTCTAGTTATCGACAATTGTGAATACATAGAATGATACATCTAACATAGGTTTTTGCACTTGTTATGGTCCTTGTGAATTTTACTAATGCCATTGGATTAAGAAATTCATAGGCGACATTCATGACATCAATGAATCACATACTTTAAGAGTAGTTGGATCAATATGTGAGAGTTTTATGGATGACATCTTTGTGTATCCGAGGAGTAGGGATGTGCATGAATATTTGAAAATAGTGTTACGGACCTTGAAATAGAAAAATCCGTACGCTAAACTAAGTAAGAGTAAATTTTTTAGTAAACTAGATAGTTCTTCTGGGACACGTAATATTTGACGTTGGATTATACCTGATCTTGCAAGGGTTCCTACTTGCGCACCCACCCTAGATACAAGTTCAAAGCCTCGAATAGGATATATCTAGCCCTAAACCATTTGGTCATCCCTTGGTGAACTTACAAAATACTAACTAAAACAAGTATGACATTGTTTTAGTTTTCACTAGCATAAATACTTTAACTATTGATTATATTTGTAGTTTTGTAACTATGAGAGTATGGCGCATCTAGTCCTGCATCTTTAGTAATTATAAATTTAGTCTACTAATTTGTACACTCACACATTTGATTAGGGATGGCAATGAGTTCGAGTTGGACCTACCCCAATTGTAGCTGATTTTGAAGTCTTAAATGGGTCCTGGGAAAGGTTTGGGTCTTAGTAATTTGGCCTCGGATTTGCTCAAAACCCGCTCCAGTTATTTTTTTAATTTATTTTTGTAATTTTTTTGGATACCTGTCTAAAATATATTTGTACATATATAAAAAAATTATAATTTATTATACTTATATATATACATAAAATTATGATATAAATAGTTTATAGACGTTTTAGTTTTTTTTATAAGTAACACATATTCTAAATTTTTAATATTTTAATACCTAAAATATGTACATATAAATTGAAAAAAATATATTAACCTTTGAATAATATAATTATCTCATATTTATAAAGTCATGGTAGTACTATTTTTTTTTTTTAAAATAATATTCAAAGATTTTCTTGGTGGAGCGGATCCCGAGTTGTGGCAAACTCGTTCCATTGCCATCTCTACATTTGATCTTAGTCTTGATAATTTGGTCGAAGGTTGCATATGTTAGATCTTGGGCTTTATGCATTTATGTAATGTGTAGACAAATTTGGTCATTCATAATTTTTTTTCAGCCAAAATATGTTGTGCAAAAAAGATGTGGCAATAATGTATTAGCACACATGGCACGTAGTACATTTGGCAATGACATGTCTTTCTCCGACAACACATGCTACTCGGAAAAAAATTATGAAGAGCCAAATTTGTTGACCCAAGACCAAATGTGCAAGTTCCAGATCAATTGTGTGATGGGTTATAAACTACTTAGACTAAATTTATAATTACTAAAGATACATGACTAAAGGCTTCATTTGGTTGTGAGAGAAAAGGGGAAGTGAGAGAGGAAGGGAAAGAATAATCTTTTTTTTCAAATTATTTGTTATAATTTAAAGGGATGAAAATCACAAATACAACTCATTGTTTGATGCGAAGAAAATATTATATTCATGACTTTACTTGTGCATAAATCAATAGTCTAGATGGAGGCTTGTTAGAAAAATAAAAAAAAATAAAGTATAAAAATATAGAGTTAATTACACTTAAATCTCTTTTAAACTACGAAATTTTACTTTTTATAAATAAAAAAAAAACTTAAAATTACACTTACACCCCCTCCAAAAATTCACTGTTTACACATGACTCTCTTTTATTGGGTTTGGACAAAAATTGTTGATGTCAACAAAAATAGTTATATAAATGTTGCCCCTCATTTAACATTATCGTGTAATAATTTTGTATTTATAAGGGCAAAAGTATAATACAGTAAACCTCACTCTATAATATAAATATTATATTATCCCCTTATAAGTACAAAAAATATACATAAAAATATTAAATAAGGGACAAATTTGAAATGTATATATTTTTTTTTTTGCTAACGTCCGTATTTTTCATGCAAATCTTAATGAAAGAGGGTGAAGTGTAAATAAATTTTTTTCAAAAGTAACTGTAATTTCAAAACTTTTATAAAAAGAAATATAATTTTATATTTTTAAAGAGATCTACATGTAATTAATTCAAAAATATATAAACCTCTATTAACAAATTTCAAGATATATAAATCAAAACGTGGAATGCATGTGATTTTTTCAACTCAATTATCTATTAAGATGAAGTGGATTAGGTGCACCAAAATTCCCGGTCCAAAGCCATCCCTGCACTTCATAAATTACTTCAACCCGTGCATCACATGGGAACAATTAATCCTAATGGACTCTTATCATTCCTTTGAAAAATCAAGAGTTTTCGAACAATTCTCGTTGGTTGTTAAACAACTGCCTCATTTAAAAATTTTATATATAATTTTTTTTTAAATGGGCGGCAATGAAATTTGAATTTAAAACTCTTAACTATGATATTTGATTTAGGTTACAGGTCGTCACCTAACTCGCATCCTCAGAATGGTTTTGAAACCTGAGAAAAGAGCAAATCGTTAGACTTGTTGGGATGTCCCCAACTAAGACCCTTCGATCTTAAGTTAGTAATGAGGTCGAAATAGAAGAAAGCGATCTCAAAGGGCGTATTGTGGGTCTCAATGTAATAAATATTTTACCATAATGAGTTATAAAATTATGTATTTATAGTGTCCGAGAGGGCACACTTACTTGTGTCACGTGTCATAATCTTGTCTTACGTGGTGTTAGATGGATCAATGGTTCTCAGTAGCGGGTTATTGTAGTTGGGTCGCTAGATCGGGCCGGGTCGGGTTGGGATCGAGAGGGCGTGGATCTTTGACCTAATTATTTTATAAACACCCAATTTTAAGGGCATTTGTGTCATTCTTCAATAATTATCATAACCCCCATCAATATTATTTTAAACAGCCACCCATGTAAAAGTTTAAATTATTAAACAGGAGAATTATTTAATACTAAGAGTAAACTACAGTTACTTTCCATGATGTTCGATATAATTACGAGTACTCCATTGTTGTTTGAGAAATTCAAAATACCCTCTCAAATATAAAATAGTTTTGTAATCCCTAGATGGTGGGCTAAAAAGATACTATTCATCATTGTTCATTTCTTTTAAAAGAAAGTTTAAAATAATATAAAGGTAAAGTAAATAATTCATAAGGCATATTGGTCTTTAAAATTATTTTGGAATTTTTTTAAAATAAATACATAAAATTATAATTTATAATTCAAAATAATTTTTTATTTAGTTAATCATAAAAATTAGATGAAAACCTAATGGAATAGGTTCATTATTAGACGGATGTTAAAAATATGGAGTATTTATAAGTTTTCAAATAACGAAAAATTATTTATAATTTTGCCAAATTTCCGAAAAAATAGCTCTAATTTACCTTAACATTCATTTCTTAACTGGGTCCTACTCCAACTTTCTATCTTCATTACCTGAAAAAGAAGGGAAAAGAATAAAATGTTTGGATGATTTAACATTTGTGCAAATACAATATTAAAACATAATTTTAAGAAAATGAAAATATAAAAGAAAAAAATAATTTAAAAAAAAAATGGACCGGAGTCGTTAGTTAGTTGAGCTAACGATTCATTGTATTTATGGGGTAGACTTGTATTTTTTTTTATAATTAGTTGTTATGGCACGTCGACTCTGTGTACATATATAATAAATAATTATATACATTTTAAAAATATATTATAAATAAAAATAAAATAATAAATTAATAAAATATATTTAAAATAAATAAATAAAATATAATCAATTAGAGATATTATTGAGAAAAAAAAATTGATGTAACTAAAATTTTTCATATTAGTATAGATAAATAATATATATCATATAGATGAGAAGAAAAATATGAGTAGGGGTGGTTTAAACTATATAAGACATTTTTTGTAATTTAAAAATTGATATCATGGTGTAAGTAAAAAAATTTTTTTTATATAGTATAAATATAAATAAGCGAAATATAGTTATCCTTAAAAAATATAATTCCACGCAAGCACCAATGGAGATAATAAGATGAAATGACGAAGAAACCCCTCAAGAGCGTGTAATTCGGGCCAAATCTACACAGCATGGGCCCACTTGGATTTAAGGTTGTCCATATCTGATGTCTCTGTCGTTGTTGGAAGCTTCCTCAGGACTCACCTCAGCACTATAATACCTGGAAAATTGTAACGTCGCTATATTTGGAGGAAAAGCTGTATTTCTTATTCGGGAAAAATATAATTAATTTTTTGTGATATTATAAATATGTAAATTATTTTTTATAAAAAAAATTAACAATTTATCTCGTGATTTTTAAAATACATCAATTTATCCTCTGTATTTTTTTAAAATAAAATAATTTAGAAAAAATAAAATAATTTAGATAGAGGGATAAATTGCTATATTTTTTCATAGGGGGTAATTTGTCTCCCATATCTGATGTCTCCGTTCGTTGTTGGAAGCTTCCTTAGGACTCACCTCAGCAGTATAATACTTGGAAAATTGTAACGTCACTATGTTTGGAGGAAAAGTTGTATTTTTTGTTCGGAAAAAATACAATTAATCCATCTGTGATTACAAATGTGTAAATTATTCATCTATAAAAAATAATTAGCAATTTACCTCCTTGTGTTTTTTAAATGCCTAAGTTTGTCCCCTGTATTTTTTTTAAAAATAATTCAAATAGGCGATAAATTACTATTTTTTTCCCATAGAGGATAAGTTGTCCATTTACAATATTACATGAGTTAAATTGCATTAAATCCTTCTTTGTTCCACACAATAGAACGTGTTACAATTTTGACAAATTTAGAATATTTAATCCTATAAAATAAAAAAAATTATAGCATTTTTAATCCTAAAATATAAAAATAATAATAATATATTTAGTCGTATAAGATTAAATATATTAAATTTGTAAATCGTGAGATCAACAGTACAACATTCTTTATCGTATGAGATTAAAAGTATGATTTTCCCTTTTCTTTTCTTTTTTTTTTTTTTTTTTTTTCATTTTAGTTGGATTAGTGTGAGAGTGGGGGGAAGGAAGCATATGGTAGTGTTCGGAGAAGCAACATTATGGTGGGGCGGCGCATTGAGCCCGAAGTGCACGACGTCGTGGTTTACGTAGGATGCATGCATCTGTGGAGTCAAATCATTGGGCCTACGGTTGTGGTGGAAGAATCTTTCTATGGTATATGGATAAGTACGTACAGAAACATAAAACCAACATTTGGCATAAAAAATACTATATTATTCTTTATTTTATAAAACTAAAAAATATTATTAATTTTTTATCCTAATAAAATAAAAAATACCTGAATTTTTTATGTTTGTCCATACTGAATATGCTAAGTTTGTAGATTATAGGATTAAAATGCAACACCTTCTACTACGAGGGATCAAAAATATAATTTTTTATAAAAAATAATACGTCCAAAAATAAAATAAAAGATAATATATTTTAAAATTATAAAAAATTATTTATTTATATACAAATGGTTTCTTCAAATTTATTATAATTGCAAATATCCTTTTATTATTTAAAAATTTATAAATACATGTCGAGAATTAACGGCCGTCTAAATACACCCCTATAATGGACTATTAGGGATGGTTTTTTCTTATTTGAAAATTAATTCTAGGATATATTTATAATTTTTAAAATAATAAATGTGTTTTTATTTAAAATTATACATTATAATTTACTCTTTTGTATATATATAGAGATAGATTTATTAGTTATTACCTTTGAGTTTGACCCGAAAGCGTAGAAGTCAAAGGTAAGTGGTTGGTGGTGCAGCCCCCTTGATAGCACAGGCGATCTTTCCTCCTGTTCTTCCTAACCAATGAGAGACGCCCACGCCACAACAGTATAAAAGGAAAGCATCCCGGCCGCATCACCGCCGCATTACTCCCGTATCGACACAACACACGAAAGCAACTAATTTTCTAATACAGCTCCGAACAAAGCATCCCAATCATGGGTTCCTCCGATAGCGACGCCGCAGCCGCCACCCCTCAACTCTACCAAAACGTCGTGGTAATGCGCCACGGCGACAGGTTAGACAACTTCGTGCCGCTCTGGGCCGCGTCGGCGCCTCGTCCGTGGGACCCGCCGCTGGTGGAGGACGGCAAGGTCCGAGCCTTCGGTACCGGTGAGAAGTTCAGGAAGCAGCTTGGGTTCCCTATCCATCGGGTATTTGTTTCCCCGTTCCTCAGATGCCTCGAGACAGCCGCGGAGGTCGTCTCCGCCTTGTGCGCTGTTGCTAATACTTCCGATGATCCCAATGACTTGACCTCCAACGGCGTGATTGTTGATCCTTCCAAAATCAAGGTCAGTAGTTCTGAGCAAGTTTGTTTGCAGGAAATTGTGTTTATGTATGGAAAAATAGTTTGTAGTTTGTCAGCAATCGTGTTACTATTTCTCTCTTTCTTTTTTGTGTGTGTTTTTTTTATGTGGATTGAGTTTGATTTTATTGTTGAAGCTATGTAAGTAATCTGGTCTGAGAACTGTTTATTTTCAATCCCTTTTATTTATAGTTCTTGTTTCATCAATTGTAGTTGCGGGATGTTCTTGAGATGTGTATTTACAAGAAAGCAGACTCCTCTATGATTGAGAGACTTATATATATATATATAAAGAAAGTAATCAAGCTTGTGTGAAATCAGTTGACTAATTGAGAAATCTAGTTGAATTATAATTGGGAAGATATATTTGACTTTAACTTATCTCTTGTTGGAGATTTTGAGAGAGATCGATGACCAGGAATTAACATTCACTTCATTACGAATGGTTGTAGGGGGGCTTAGTAGTCACATGTACTGCCACTGTGTTCATATAGCAGTATCTTATCTCTCACTTGGAGGAGTCGTATCCTATGGAACTTGGTTTACATCTGCATCTCTTGTATATTATGGAGTTACCAGACTGCGTCCTTCCGTTCAGATGAGTTGAGTGTGTGAGCGAGAGTAAGTAAAACGTTTGGTTGAATATAGCTTTCTGGAGTTTAAGACTGATGAGCTCTTCTAGGTCAAAACACTTCATGATGATAATGAGAAAAAATTGTTGGGACTACAGATGACTAGTAATCATGAACTTTCTATGTGGGCTATTAACAAAATTTGGGCGATAGGCAATAAACAAAAGAAGATTTTCAATAGGTTTTTGTTCTTGTATCTGTAATATGTCGTGGTTTAAGTTTCTGACTTCTTGTTACAAACCAAATTTCATTTGTATTTATAGTAGGAACTTTTATATTTAGGCATTACATATTTTTTCATAGTACTGTTTCCTCACCCCATTGTCTGAAAACATGTTTTCATACCTCTTATCACCGATCATAACCGTATTACCGTTTGATTAAATAGAAGCTTTTATTATGTACTAGTAAGCATCATTTTGCGCCATTCATGGGTTTTTAATTTACAGATTTGTTTCGGAATCTTTCAGCATTCTGTAATAGATTTGTTTCGTTCTATCAACTAATATCCCAATAGCTATGTTTCGGAACATAGTGATCTAATAATAAGACACTACCTTGCATGATCTAGCATCTCAACTTAAACTCGTTTACATATTTTTCAGGTCTCAATCGAATATGGTTTGTCTGAGATGTTGAATTCCCTAGCTATTCGAGAACGTGGCTCCTAAAGATGAGATTTTTAGTTTTGATATCAACCAGTGTGAAGCTGTCTTCCCAGCTGGAACTGTTGATAACACTGTTGAAATGGTTTATAAGCAGGTATTCTTTAACTCTTGGTTTCACCTTTATGATTTGCTTGTCTTGGTCATGGATTTGTGCTAGTTTAAGTTTCTCCTGTGCTGAAAGTGGTGCTTGCTTGTCATTGTAGCTGCCAAAATGGCAAGAGACGGTAGCAGATGCTAGGGCCAGATACGTTGAGGTGATGAAGATTCTCGCTGACAAATATCCTTCAGAGAACTTGTTGCTAGTGACGCATGGTAAGCTTGTTGTGTGCCACTGGTCAAATAGGGAGAATTTTTGTATTATCTGTTTCTGTATTCTTGAGCAAATTCTTGTTTAACCACAGCATTTAACTTCTAATTAGGATTCCCAGACTCAATTAATTGTCATTATTTTGTTCTTATCGCTAGTCAGTACAGTTGCATTTCTTGAAATCTTGTGGTGTGAAACAAATGCCTCAGCAACTGTTGCTTACGATGCATCATACTTGCTTTCAGGAGAAGGAGTTGGATCTGCTGTTGCCAGATGCTTGAAGGATGTTATGGTAAGTGAAGTTGAGTATTGCGGGTATGCAGTCGCAAGCAGACCCATAGTTTTCGGTGGAAACAGTTCATTCAGTGCTGGTGACTTTGTTGGGTCATCCAATGGTTTAGTTGGTATTTCATTAGTCAATGTACCTGATGGTCCTGCTCAAAACTCAACATAAAATTGGTGTTCTGCCATCATTCTTTCTGGTACTTATTCATTGCACCAGATATTACTTCTCCATTTGTAATGCTACAACTTCTGTTCTGAGAAAGCACGATTGTGTAATGCTACACAAATGATAGCTTTGTGGGACATTACATCTTAAATCCAGATAATGTGAAACTGTATTATGTAGCAAACATAAATATTGAGTTTATCTTCTCCAAAACAGTAGAGAACATACGATGAAGGCTCTGTTAATCTTGTTGCATTTTCTCAAAATCATGTTTTAGGACAGGTTGCAGGTAGCTAAAATATTCTACCATGCAATAAGAACTGTCATATCAGATAATAGTACAGAAAAGAGGAGATCATTTGCAGTGAAAAGAGAGCCAATCCCTTCAGAATGCCAATTAGAATGTTTAAGGTGAGTAGAAAAGAATCAGCAACTACTACTGCAGACACCGTAGCATAAACTACTCTTCATTACTCTAAAACGCGAACTACTGAACATCTGAAAGATCAATCCACTCATGGCCATTCCGATGGGCTAGGAAGTGGTTCAATATCATCAAACAAGTCGATTGGTGGGAAGTCACTAATGAGCGTGTCGAGGTCCACCGTGTCATTACTGTCTGCCCTTCCTTCAATTTGACAGCTTCTATCTGGCACAAAACACGGTGGCTCAAATTCGTCCAGAAAATTTGGATCACCGAGTCTATTGACAAAGTCTTGGCTTTCCAGTGCCAGAGAAAAGTCCGATTGAAGTTGTGGAATTTGAGGGAAGGAAAGATGTGATTCTTGCTCAGGGAACAGTTTCTTCTGAGAAGTATCATAGTCGAGTTGAAGGGTGTTTTGTTCATGAGTGAGCGTGCTTGGATAAACTAGGTCCTGAAACGGCACCATTTTTATTGTGTCGTTGTCATCTAACGACGAGCAGGCCTGTGATTTTGCTGCTGAGTCTTCATCTGTCGATGAGCTGAACTTTGGTGCCTGGGAATAAGACAAGAAGTTAGTCAATTGATCATGTCTGTCAAGAGAGTGAAAAATGAGCTGCTTACTTCTACAGATGAAAGATCAAGAAAGGCAGGCGCTTTGACTTGCACAGTGCTCTTGTGTGAGTTGGTGGATGATGATGCAGAAGAAGTCTGCAGAATTCTTGCCAGCCTTTTCTGCCTGCTGCTCCAGAAATTCTTGACGTCATTGTCCGTCCGTCCGGGCAAATACGTCGCAATTCTGGCCCATTTGTTCCCAAACTGTGCTTGCAGATCAATAACTGTTCTCTCCTCCTCCGCTGAAAACTTCACCCCACTACACACAAAAGCAAGACCTCTTATGGGGGGCATTACATGAACTTTCTGGGTAGAGTCTGGTAAAGATATGACATGATCCAGATCCCAGAATCATCAAATTCACACACACACACACACATCAAAGAAGAAATAAAGCATACAAACAGGAATGAAACAGGAAACTTCATGAAAGAGAGCAATCAAGAAAGCATTTTTCACCCACAAACACATACATCAATAAAGGGGAAAATCAGCACTTCACAAAACACAAGCAAAAGAAAGAACATAGACCGTTGTTCCCCAACCGGCCCATGCTTCCTCATTTAACCGAATACATAGCAAACTCAAAAACACTAAGTTTCTACCAGACTCATCAAACTCATACATTCACACACACACACACAAGTGAGTGATGCAATGCTTATCGGCATACGTCTTCAAGTCGGGCCGGAGTTTATTAACCCAACGGAGGCGGCATGACTTGCCGGTCCTACGCAGAAGGCCTTTGGATCGAATGGAGCTCCAGTCTCTCGGCCCATATTTCTTCACATGGTTTATCAGCACCTCATCCTCCTCTGCCTTCCATGGCCCTTTCTTGATCTCTCCCACTTCATCAAACTGCAGCATTTCCTCTTCCCTTCCATCACTCTCACCACTCCACTCTTACCAATAATCTCACTCCCTTCAACTCTTAACATACACACTCCAACATATTTAGGCCAAAAGTGGCTGAGAGAAAAAGGTTGAATTTCCAAGTCTGATTTTGTGCATGCAAGAAGTTTGTAATCCAGTTCCAGAATTTTTTGCGCGGTTCTTTGCTTGCAGATTTGAAGTGGGATATTGTCTTTTTTATTATTTTTATTTTTTTATTTTTATTTCCTTTTTGTGTGTGATGTGTGGATAGTGACGGTTAAGACGGTTACCCCCACTATCTGCCTACTAATTACCCTCATTCCCCAACTTTTACTCTAAATTCAAATTTAGTCCCACAAGTTGAGTAAATTCCTTTTCTTGCTCTTTTGAACTGGGCCGAAATGATGGGCTTTAGAATCAGTATTTGGGTTTAGCCCACTCTTACTCCAGCCCAGTTCTCTGCCCAACAACGAGGTAAACAGAAAAGGAAACAAGAAAAATCTTAAATGTAAAAACATGATGTATTTATTTTGTTGGGTAAATTACAATGAACTCCCTAAAATATATTTGTAGACATGCAAAATTTATTGTTAATTATAAATTGATATGTGCAATAATATTTTGCCATCAATTTTATAATTTTTTATAAAATAAAGTATTAGTTGATGAAAAAAATAGTATTACTATGTATGAAATTGAAGTATTTAAGGCAATTTAAATATTGTCTTGCCAACAAAGGAAGCAAATACCAATAATTTTAAAATTCTAGGTCACATCTTGTGATTAAGGAACAAATCTCAAATGTTCACGCCATGTCATCAAGTATATAGCAAAATCCCCCCCCCCCCCCCCCCCCCCTCCTCCAACTATAAATTGGGATGTTTTTCCAACTATTAAAGATACCACTCAAGACACCACACTAAACACAAGTGAAGATTAGTTAAGGCACACAACTCAAGGCGCAAAAAAAATAATTGAAAATACAAGAACTATCCAATCAATTTTCTTACGATCCATCGAGACCAGCCTTGTTGGGGATTTTATAGTGAGTGTCATTTTTAAAATTATATTAGTGTTTACAAAATTGGAGGAATAAATATGTTATCTTGCATGGTTATATATACATGTCAAAAGTGGTATATTCTTCAAACAAACTTGAGTAGAATTTTTTTGGAATTGTTTATTGATAAACAAAAATGAATACGACATTATGTTACCTATTTGGATTGAATGGGCTTTTGCAACTCTATATAGCTAAGTGCTACAACGTAATTATTATTTTGATTATGTGGAATCTTAGTATTTGTTATGAACTTGTGTTGCAAGCGACCTTTAGAGTCCATATGAGCATCCATTATGTTCATTTATCTTGATATTGTTCATTTTATCGTAGTATTCAGTATATGCATGTGATCCTTAACTAATTTAGGCAAAATTAAAAAATTGATCTTATATGTATAAGGAGTGAAAAAATTAGTCCTATAATCAATGGACTGCCAATTTTAATCACATAAATTTTAATTTGGTGACAATTTTAATCTTTCGAGTAAAAAAGTATCAGATTTTAGCCGGACAAATTGAGGTTTAGGGTTCTACCTACCAACTGAAATTCACTTACACAGTCAGCCTGGGTGCTGACGTGGATTGGGGTGGGGGGGGGGGGGAGGAAAATGTATAAATTACGTGAGAAAGATTTGGTGTGTTTAACAATTTGTCTGTCAAAACTTCTTTTCCATCGATTCACTGGCCTACTGTTCGACCCACGACACCGAACCTCCACCAAAAGTTTTGCCACACTCTAACAATCCTAATGCAACATCTCCTATCTTTTTTCATGAACTCTTCGGCCACATCTCACCAACGCCATTTTTGCATCGCTGACGCAATTTTTCAAACTTACCACGTCAACTCTCTATCGTCTCGGTATCCTATCACCGCCAGCTCGCCTCCATTGGAAAACCTATCATCCGATAATCATTTTCCACCAATTAATTTTAATTTTCTTCAACTTTTCGAGCATTTGGGCATCATTTTTTTGTTGTCAACTCCTCCCCCTCGCAACTCCTTCTTGATAACAACTTTCGCCATAGACTCAACCTCCAGCCTCCTAGCACATCCGCGCCCCACGCTGCGTATTTAAGTGGGACCATGTGGCAGCCAAAACCCTAAGCCCCAATTTGTCTGGCTAATTTTTAGGTAATTTTGGCTAGAATGACCAAAATTGCCACTAAATTAAAACGTATAGGACCAAAATTGCTAGTCCACAAAATTGCTAATCCAGTACTTACGGGACTGATTTTGCCAACCTCTCATACATAATTTTACAATTTTTTCAATAATTTATTTTCTAAATAATTGTTCACCTAGTTTTATGGATTTGTTCATGTAGTTCTTGATAAGCAATCAGCAGACTTGATGCTAAATGGGGGGCATCGGGTTACGTTGGCCAACTAATTGAAGTTTCGTCGTTCAATTCCCATTTGATTGCAATTTCACAGTAGGTAGGCTCTACATGTGATTGACTCCACCAGATACCTAAGTATGATCAGTACTGTGCAAATCAAGTAGTTGCTTCCTGCATGAAGAATAAAGTAGTAAATGGTCTTTCAGGAGATATAATGTGATGATCATGTAATTAGTCATTACTTGATACGGTCTTCACAAAAATTATCAATTGTTCATTTTATTTTTCCTTTATATAATTAAATAAAAATTTAAATTACACACACTCTAGCGATATTCCAATAGCTAGTTATTTGGTTGTTTTATGATGAATAAGGTGCATGCTCTCGAGAAACTAATCATTGTTGGACTATAGAGGGTAATTTGTTTTTATAAAGGGTAATAATTTTTTTTTCATAAAGTTGCCTGTGCCTAGGCGGGGGGTTTGGCGGACCCCTACCAGTTTATTACCAAAAAAAAATTCAAGTCATGTACAATTAGAAAAATTGAAAACAAGGAGTATAGAGGGTAATAATTTAGTTTTATCTAAATCCTTAATTAGGGAAAGATTTTTACCAAATAAAGGGGTCGTTTGGTTCAAGTGAAAGGAACAAAAAAGAGGAAGGGGGAGGGGAAGTGGAAGGAGGAAGGGGGGAAAATAATGGTTTTTCTTCAAATCATTTGATATGATTGGAAGGAGAGTGAATCTCAAATACTTCTCCTATTTGGTACAAGGAAAACAGATTAAGGAGAAAATATTATTTTTTGCAATTGTACTATTCATTTGTGTTAGAAAATGAACTAATTAATATTTATACTAATATAATTTTAGTATATCAAAAAATTAAAATCTTATTAAAAAAGTATTATCAAATAAGAATAAAAAAAGTATTAATAAAAATATTTATTGAAATGAGTATTATTCATTTATTTTTAAACTGCTTAGTTTAAATAAAATAAAAATTACTAACAATATATTCAACTAACGAATTTGAGTTCAAAACAAACCTTGGAAGAAAATTATATATATATATATATATATATGTGTGTGTGTGTGTGTGTGTGTGTGTGTGTGTGTGTGTGTGTGTGTGTGGTGTGTGTGTGTGATGCCCCTAAAAAATATTGGACCAAGTCCACAAACAAAACAGGTCAACCAAGCTGGCCAACAGTAGGTAAGCAAAACCCACAAGTAAGACACATCAGATCAGTTGGGTACGAGCCTAATTGGCCCATCAATAGGGAGGAAAAGCCCACAATCTTATCCCTTACTTTACTGAAATGGTAAGCCCAAAAAATAAGTTCATTCCAATAGGACACATCATCATACAGCTGGACAAGCACATCATAAATCTTGCCAACATATTAAAACACATCATTCTAAAAAATCTCTAGGTGGTTTTGAATAAAACGGTGACAAATGAGCTGGAAAATCAACAAGTAATCAACTCTTGGATTTTAGATAGGGGTGATAAAAAAATATTCAAACAGCCCGAAACCACTTGAATCGAACCGAATCAAATCGATTTTTATGATTTATTTTTCAAGTCGCAATTCTAAAATTTAAAATAAAAAAATCGAACCACACTGTTGGTTTGATTTTAATTTATAGCTTAAAAAATCGCAAAAAACTGCACAACGCTGCTAAATATATATTTAATTTTTTAAATTATATATATAATATATATATATATATATGATAATTTGATAAAATAATTAGAAGAATTTCATATTCAAATTATATAATCCCAAAATTCACATATTATTAAAGATCCATATTACAAAGCCCATTTTTATACAATTCAAATTTGGACTTTGTACAACAAAATTGTTTAATTCTTAAACCCATTCAATTTTAAGCCCATTTGTTGATTTTTTTAATTTTTCATTCATTTTTCATCCTTGATAATCAAAATTGAAAATATATTATAATTATTAACCAATATCATATATTTTATTTTAGATAATAATAAACTATGGTACTTTTATTTATACATTTAATGTTTATACAAAGACAAGCTTATTCAACAACTTAGTAAATTTATTTTTTTAAATAATTATTTAATATGACACATATAAATTTTATTTATATTTTTAATATCTATTTGTAAATCTCTTATACTTTTTAAAATCGACAAGTCCTAACAATTAACTTATGATTTTTTTTATATCTATTTGTGATTTTTATATTTATATCAAGATACATAGTATACATTATGCAATCTATTTTATTGCTTATGAATTTATGTCAAAATTTGGTGATTCCTATGAATTAATCTAAAGATCATAATAATAGTAATAATGATGATGGTTGAACAATATTAATTATTTTGTTATATATATTGAGATCAACAAGCTTAATCAATAATTTAGTAAGTTTGAATATTTTTTTAAAAATAATTTATTACTAATGTATTTTTGGTTCTCAGAATTGGAAGGATCAAGCTCTTGTACGACCTTAAAGGACATATACGACTAATTTGAAAGGAATCTTCGTTAGGTTTGAATTTGTGTAAATGATTAAATGTGTTCATTTAAGATATTTCATATTTTGTTTTTTGCTAATATTAAATGCTAATAATTGTCACAATTGTGAAAGGTTTTTTGTGCTATATACTAATAGTTAAATTGTGCTTATATATGCAGGATGACATCCATACAATGAAAAAAGTCCATCTCCATACTAGTACACACAAATTTTCAATTGCATCTAATTATTGAAGATTGACCAAGGAATGTATTTAATTTTTCATTTGCTTTCTTGACAATGTATTTAATATGTCCATAACTTAAATTTAGCTTGCTATCTAAAAATACATATTTCATTTCTTGATTTTTGTTAGTTTTAATTTTTTATTTTTGTTGTAAGTCTTCAAATTGAAAAACCGCCTGAAACCGCACCTTTGATTTTTGTTTTAAAAATAGCAATTTAAAAAATTATTTTTAAAATCGCAAAGAGCAATGCAATTTGAAAATAGCTATACAAGAACTGAAACCGCACCGTGAGCACCCCTAATTTTAGACAGACATGGCAAGATTCAGTCCACCTAGCATATCTCAGTCAAATCTATTCAATCATCGTCTTCATCAACATGATCCATTGTTTTTCTCTTCTTTCCTGATCTTCGATTACGGTAAATCTTGCAGAGAACCCATTCGTTCAACTGCATAGAAGTTGTGGCTGGTGCTGGTGCTGGTGCAGGTATTTCATGTGTAATGTGATCCTTCTGCTCTTTGGTCAAGTATTCATGCATCTTCCATTCTGTTTTAACTCCTCTAGAATGTCTTCCCCGCATAGAAATCCAAAACCCTCTCGAACCCTATCACCTCGTCGTTGTTCTCCACTACCAGCGTTTTTTCCAAAGACGTTGCGACTGTCCTCTCCGGCCGTTGCCTGTTCAAGTACTTGCGACTTCTTGGCGTGAAGAAGTACCAATCTTCTTGATCTTCCTCCAATTGTTCATGCATCGGTACATACATACATATATATACACAAGCAAGAAACTGAAGAATTTTGATTCAAAAAAAAAAAAAAAGTGGAATCAAAGTTCAAGAAAGTACTGACTGACGAGATCTTGAGGGTTGTGTTGGTACAACGCGACATCAAGAAACAGCTTCTGGAACCCTTGTGGTAATGATCCGACGATGAGTTTCTGTCTTAGATAAAAGCGCACTAATACGGCGTCGGCGGGGAGAAACCTCATGCCCGAAGGCATAGGTTCCGACAATATCGTCCTATTATAATATTAGTATCTCGAAAATTATAACAAGATATATTTATTTTAGCACTCCTCCTAAATATACAATTTTTAATTACAAAAAAGTAAATTTTACAGCATTATTATTTTCTTCTACGTGAGCATCAGTTTTTCATCGTTCCTTTTTTTTCCCAAATATCGGATGGCAAAAATAGATTATTTTTTATAAATTAATACTTAGCTTTTTCAAGATTACATTGATACAAATATATATAGTAGCAGTGTTTTTGTTGAGAATTTTTTTTTTTTAAAACTTTTTTCTACCACATATCGTTATATATATCAAGGGATAATTATATTTATGCTCCTTCATCTATAGTCTATTTACATAAATTATTCATGTCTTTTGCATAATTACAGAAATTACTCCTGCACCAAAAGCCAAAGATAGTTTGTTTAGTGTGGTTGACGTTTCTAGAGGTGTATGTTTAAATTCTCAAAAAATGTAGGAAACACGTTTAAATGTATTGATATTTTTGGTGGACGTATATATAAGTTTTTAAAATATAGAAATAATTATATAAATACACCATAGATCAGTGGATGCAGACGTAATTATCCCTAATATCAAATATGAACATTTTCTCTGGGTTTAGATCTATTTCAAAGCCCAAATTAGTTAAAGAAATTGGGCCACGATGGACGTACAAATTGGGTTGCAGGCTGTATACCGCGCAACATTATTTACGGTTTCATACAATCAAATTAAAATAGGAAATTTTTTTTAGTCCTATAACTTTACCTGTTCTGAAATATAGTTCGAATTAGAATTTTCTACATGGTTTTTCAATAAAATTTTGAAAATTAGCCGGAAATTGCCCATGCAATCACAAGGCAATTTTTCCATTAAGATATGATTTGATGAGAAAAAATTGTAATTGTTTGGTTTATATTTTTGTATTGATGATGTTTATTGTATGTGAAAGAAACCAAGAACCAACATGAATACAAATGTACGACCTAAAGAATAGCAATCCATGATCAATTTACATTTAGAAATGAATCAAAAGAAAAAAAATCATCGTCTTCATCAACATGATCCATAGTTTTTCTCTTCTTTCCTGGTCTTCAGTTACGGTAAATATGCAAAGAACCCATTCGTTCAACTGCATAGAAGTTGTGGCTGGTGCTGGTGCAGGGATCTCATGTGTAATGTGATCCTTCTGCTCTTTGGTCAAGTATTCATGCATCTTCCATTCTGTTTTAACTCCTCCGGAATGTCTTCCCGCGTAGAAATCCAAAACCCTCTTGAACCCTATCACCTCGGCGTTGTTCTCGACTACCGGCATATATTTTCCGACAGTCTTTCAGTACCCGTTGTCGGCTGTCCTCTCCAGCCGTTGCCCGTTCAGGTACTTGCGGCTTCTTGGCGTGAAGAAGTACCAATCTTCTTGATCTTCCTCCAATTGTTCATGCTTCGCTACATACTATATATATATATATATATATATATATATATAATATATATATACACACACAAGCAAGAAACTGAGGAATCTTGACTAAAAAACATAAAAAAAGTGGAACCAAAGTTCAAGAAACAACTGACCGACGAGATCTTGAGGGTTGTGTTGGTACAACGCAACATCAAGAAACAGCTTCTGGAACCCTTGTGGTAATGATCCGACGACGAGTTTCTGTCTTAGGTAAACACGCACTAATTCGGCATCGGTGGGGGAGAAACCTCATGCCCGGAGGCATACGTTCCAACATTATCGTCCTATTATAGTATTAGTATCTAGAAAACTATAAAAAGATATATTTATTTTAGCGCTCCTCCTAAATATACAATTTTTAATTACAAAAAAGTAAATTTTACAACATTATTATTTTGTTCTACGCGAGCATCATTTTTTCACTGCTCCTTTTTTTCCCCAAATATCGGATGGCAAATATAGATAATATTTTATAAATTAATAATTAGCTTTTTCAAAGTTACATTGATACAAATATATATAGTAGCATTGTTTTTGTTGAGAAAATATTTTTTTTAAAACTTTTTTCTACCACATATGTTATATATATCAAGGGATAATTATATTTATGCTCCTTCATCTATAGTCTATTTACATAAATTATTCATGTCTTTTGTGTAATTACAAAAATTACTCCTGCCACCAAAAGCCATAGATAGTTTGTTTAGTGTGGTTGACGTTTCTAGAGGTGTATGTTTAAATTCTCAAAAAAAGTAGGAATACGTTTAAATGTATTGATATTTTTGGTGGACGTATATATAAGTTTTTAAAATATAGAAATAATTTACATAAATACACCATAGATCAGTGGATGCAGACGTAATTATCCCTAATATCAAATATGAAAAATTCTGTGGGTTTAGATCTATTTCAAAGCCAAATCAGCTAAAGAAATTGGGCCACGATGGACGTAGAAATTGGGTTGCAAGCTGTATACCGCCCAACATTATTTACGGTTTCATACAATCAAATTAAAATAGGAAAAATAATTTTTTTTAGTCCTATAACTTCACCTGTTATGTCCCATAAAAAAAAAAAAAAAACTTTACCTGTTATGAAATATAGTCGGAATTAGAATTTTCTACATGGTTTTTCAATAAAATTTTGAAAATCAGTCGGAAATTGCCCATGCAATCACAAGGCAAATTTTCCATTAAGATATTATCTGATGAGAAAAAATTGTAATTGTTTGGTTTATATTTTTGTATTGATAATGTTTATTGTATGTGAAAGAAACCAAGAACCAACATGAATACAAAGTATGACCTAAAGAATAGCAATTCATGATCTATTTACATTTAGAAATGAATCAAAAGAAAAAAAAATCATCGTAATTGTCAACATGATCCATAGTTTTTCTCTTCTTTCTTGATCTTCGGTTACGGTAAATCTTGCAGAGAACACATTCGTTCAACTGCATAGAAGTTGTTGCTGGTGCTGGTGCTGGTGCTGGGATCTCATGTCTAATGTGATCCTTCTACACTTTGATCTAGTATTCATGCATCTTCCATTCTGTTTTAACTCCTCCGGAATGTCTTCCTCGTAGAAATCCAAAACCCTCTTGAACCCTATGACCTGGCCGTTGTTCTCCACTATCGGCGTATCTTTTCCAACAGTCTTCCAGTATCCGTTGCCGATTGTCCTCTCCGGCCCTTGCCAGTTCAGGTACTTGCGGCTTCTTGGCGTCTTCTTGATCTTCCTCCAATTGTTCATGCATCGCTACATACATACATATATATACACAAGCAAGAAATTGAAGAATCTTGATTAAAAAAAAAAACAAAAAAAAGTGGAATCAAAGTTCAAGAAAGTACTGACCGACGAGATCTTGAGGGTTGTGTTGGTACAACGTGACATCAAGAAACAGCTTCTGGAATCCGTGTGGTAATGATCTGACGATGAGTTTCTGTCTTAGGTAAACACGCACTAATTCGGCGTCGATGGTGAGAAACCTCATGCCCGGAGTCATAGGTTCCGACATTATTCTCTCGCAGTAAACGACATTCATAAGGTTGTAGTAGTACGCCGTTCATAAGCATAGCTTGCTATCTAAAAATACTTATTTCATTTCTTGATTTTTGTTAGTTTTAATATTTTATTTTTTGTAGTAAGTATTCAAATCGCAAAACCGCACCTTTGATTTTGGTTTTAAAAATAGCAATTTAAAAAATTATTTTATAAAATCGCAAAGAGTAATGCAATTTGAAAATAGCTATACAAGAACTGAAATTGCACCGTGAGCACCCCTAATTTTAGACAGACATGGCAAGATTCAGTCCACCTCGCATATCTCAGTCAAATCTATTCCAAATCACAATGGTTTTTTCTGGATAATAGCCAACTCAAAGGGCTTTCCAACGGTATACGACACTCCACAACAACCCCCTATCCTACTCTGTACATGCCTATAAATAGAAATATTGTGCAGTCATTTGGTGACATCATTCTTCACTCTCAAACTCTCACTTATTATCTCATTTCTCTCTCGATTTTTAAGCTATTTTGAGCCAATATTTTTGCACCCCACACGAGTATATACATTTTTTCTTTATTTCTTACCATTATTCTCACTTTGATTCAAGTCCCCTTTTTATTTCTTTCATAAATTGTTATTGATTTAAACATTCGGAATGCTATTCTTTGCTTTGCAGGGCTAATTCTCGGTGATCTTATAATTTTTCTTGAAAATTCTTTAACCTTTGTGGTATGGTAAAAAATCTTTACACATCAATATGGCTAATAGAGTAAATAAAAATAAAAATTATACTTTTTCTTTCTTTTTGGCTTATACTTCCACTTTCCGGTCAAAAAAAATTAAACTTCGGAGGGGTTTCATATATGTTGAGTTTTATTTCACTCTATATGTTCTTCTTAACCAAACACCAAATTATATCTTATACATTTATTTTTTCTCACACTGCTTTTATACTTCTACTTTTCGCCCCAACCAAGTACACTTTAAAAAAAAAAAAAAAAAAAAAAGAACTTGGGGGATGTGTCACGTGCGAGCACCCTCGGCACGTGTCATTTACCCAAAACCCACAGCGTTCCGTCTCTTCAGCCCTAGTCTCCTCTCCTCTCCGATCTTTTTTCATTTCTTCGTTTTCAGTTTTACGGTTCGGAAAATAAACAAGAAGTAGAATCCATACGAGGGATGTACGTATTTTTGTACGCGCCCTTCTCACTTAGTTTCTTGGTGGTGCTGCTTCTCTAATTCTGCGTTCTTTGGGAAACAAACGCGTAAATAGAAAGCAGTGGGGGGGAGGAAGTTGTGAAAATCTGAAAAAGAATCATTGAATAAAGGAGGAGAGTGTACAGAGAGGATGCACAATATTAGACGAGGTGGAGTTTCGATGAAGAGTAAGTGGTTGAATGTTTTGAGATCATCATGCAAGGGGTTGGAGCATAGGCCGTCAAACGCTGTATCTGATGTGGGTTTTGCTGAATTTTCATCTTTAGCAACTGGGAGATCACTGATGAATGATTTCTCCAGAAGGGTGTGTCAGAGATTCGCTTTTGTTGATGTTTTGTTTTCAGCTGATATGTTTGCTGAGTTCTTGTTTAAGAATTGTTGTGATATTAATGCTACCTTTTATTTGCTGCTCATTGTGCAATTTCGTGGTAGTTCATTTGGGTGGTATATCTTTTGGTCTATGTTTATCTAGAGAATGACTTTTTGGGTGTAAAGGGTTTGTGATTTTGCTTATATATCTGAATCAGGTAGTTTAGGTGTTCTTGCTAATTGTATGTTGAGTACTTTTTGCTATTGAACTTGTTGGTTTCGTATTGGTTAACAAGAAAAACTTGACATCAGCGTAACTTTACTGTCATGTAACTAGTATGGCTTACACCTTGGTTTTCTTGATGACAGTTTCCTTTTGGTACGTGCCATAGGATTTTGCAAGAGTGATAGGAGTGCAAATTGATGTTTCTTATGTCATCTGCATTTTACCTTGTTACTGTGCTAGTCCTTTTCCCAGCTTTGTTGCAACTTGCTGCTGGATTTGCTTTATTCTACTTTGTCCTCTTGAGACGGTATCACATTAGCAACACATGCCCTTATTCCACTGGCTTGCCATTGTGGTCCGTATAAAACTTAATTTGCAATTGGCTGACAGTGCTGAGATTCTGGTTGTTATTGAGTATCTGATATTTTCCCAATTTTAGGAGAAACTTATCATAGGTATATAGTTAGAATATTTGGAAACCTCTGTTTCCATTTTTTCTCTTTTAAGAGAAACTTCTCGTAGGTTAATAATAATAAAAAAATATTATTTATTTGGTATATACTTCAAGTAATGATCAGTCAGGTTACAGTTTTGGTTGATATTTTGTGTAATCTTGGTCCCTCGTATGGTTTAGTGGTGATGATTTTTTTCTTTATTCTGCAGGTTGCTCGTCAAGTTGGTGGTTAGTAGACGTGTTTTATTACTGAAAGATTAAGTGCCCTTTTGAAGCCATTATATGAGAAGTGCTAGACGCGAATTTGGGGCTATTACATTTTTCAATTCATTTCTTCTCATATTTTTGGCTGGTTTCCTATAGCTTATCACATGTCTATCTACTTTACTTACTATCCTTGATTGAAGCTTTATTAAAGGGTAGAAATAACCATGCTGTTATTGTACTTGCCTCTCACAAAGAAATACTCAATTCTGATGGAACCATTTGAGGAATTTCCTGAGAGCAGGATAATGCATTGGCTGTTTGCTTTAAATATAATACATGCTTGGGATGTTGGTTTCCTGATTAGCATAAATTTTTTATTTGTTTTTATATTTATTTTCTTATTTCCGATAGAAGGAAGAGTTCGATTGTTTCTTTGTTCTTTTCTCTTTCCCCCTTTTTTGGGTGTTGGGGTGGACATGGGTTGGTGTTCGATAAACATGTAGCTTACACTGGAGTTTCTGTTAATTGCAATCACCAGTGATTATTTTGGCAGAGAACTCTATCCTACCCAGAGATCAGTGGACTAGGTGGAACACTGTGATTTTTCAGTCACCATTTCAACTTGCCACGAGCACCGGGCAGACTATGGGAGGTTCTTGCTTTACTAGAACCCTTGCATCCAAAACTACAGAGTCAAACAGACAAAAACAATCAGAGGTTTGTAAAGTATCCCCAAATTTAATAATACCAATTTGTGACTTTCTAGAAGAAGCAAATATGATATTCTTCTGTAAACGTATTGTTGGAAAATGTATTGCATTCATGCTACTTCTGGATACAGAGAATAAAGGATCTCAGACAGATTTTTTTAACTCTTAGTTGTTATATAGTGTAATCTGACCACACAGAATATTCTTATCTTTGTCCAATCTATTCCGTTTCTGAGCTTTTTGTCTGCTCTACGTAGATACTTTAGGAATCAAAGACGAGATTATAGCATGGACTTTTTTTTAACCTAGGATTAGACCATGTTGCATAACCTACCTGTTGCCAAAATGTATGGTTATGTAGAAGAAGATTGCTTAATCTAAGAAATGCAGTGTATTCATAGCTCAATGTCATACCTCCATGCTTTCACAGCGAGCTTCCTTGACGTGCGTCGTTCTGTTAAAAGAGAATTTCGGCAACAAGAAGAGAATCCTCATGCAAAACTTTTCAACTTTTGCACATAACAAAGAGTGAACTAATTGTCAGTCACATTGAAAAAATCTTGTCATATGGTTGCTTTCACATAAAATGAACATATGTCCTGGCATATTGGTACATGATAACCACTTTGATTGGGTTGGCATCCTGATATCTGGTTTCACTTGTCAAAACTTGATCTACAAGATCATTTCAAGAATAGCGCCTTGTCTTGGAATATGTCCAACCAATGATTCGGGGAATTTTCTGTGTTAACCATAACCATGATTAGGGGCCCTTGTAATGCAAGACTTGGCTCTTCCTTTTTTTTTTTTTCTTTAACACTCACGCACCCAACACCCAAGCACACACTCAAGGTTCGAACACCAGACCTCCCATAGGAAAGTCTTGTGCCCAAACCATTGGATTGTCCCCCTTGGGGACGATGCAAGACTTGGCTCTTGAATGTGCTATTATCAGCTATGCTCCTCTTTGATTCTTTTTCTCTATGTGAAAAAAGTACCAGATTAATGAAGCCCATTGTTAAGTTTTGTTCATCTCTTTGTACGATTACTCATTTATTTATTCATATCTGCTTGTAACTTTGTAATATATCCTATTTTCATACTGACATTGAGCACTGCCTTTTACCTTTCTTTGACAGACACGAAAAGAGATATCCACCGTCGAGGACCCCTTTGATGCTCCAACGTATAATATCCCGGAGAAGCCAGTGACCTTTACAGAAGGAGCTTCATATAGTCTTGTCATTCTTGCAGGCCTTGGCATTGCTGCTGCTGCAGCGTATGGCGTTTTTAAGGAACTTATATTTGAGCCAAAGGAGTAAGCTACATTATTTTGCTGCATGAACGTGAGCCTTTTAGAAATTGTTTTCCTCTTGTTCTCTACGATATAACTGAA
Organism: Sesamum angolense; assembly: GCA_034509725.1. NCBI lineage: Eukaryota > Viridiplantae > Streptophyta > Magnoliopsida > Lamiales > Pedaliaceae > Sesamum > Sesamum angolense. The sequence goes on along the minus strand of JACGWL010000008.1, from coordinate 12,437,005 downwards.
GACAATTCTTTATAGGTACAAAATCTTCAACAAGGCTCTGGAAAGGGTTCAAAATGACAGCCAAGTACGTTACGCTCAATTTTCTTTATCATGAATCAGTATCTTTTGTAGTGTTCAGGTGGAAGATGAGCTCAATATATGCCCCTCATTAACTATAGAACTGTAATATGTAGATATGACCTTTGTAGACGGAAATAAGGTGGGCCAGCAGAAATACACTGTCCTGTACTTGTTATGCTCAAAGAAGAAACTAGTACAATAATCACATAGAAGTACGTGATCATCAACACAAACATTATTCAATTTCATGACTGGAAACTCTCAACCATAGGTCAGGATAAAAGAATTTATGTTTATATGGTTCACTTTGATCAAAACTCAGTGAAAATGAGTACCTTCACTTGAAATAACAAAATTGTAGGCATCCGATTAACTAGAGCAAAAGAGCTTTAGTTTGGAAGATTAGTGAAATTGGCTTCAGACGGTTCCATTTTTTGTTCAAATTTTACATTTCTGAACTCTTGTTGAAGATTGTTTTTCCCTGTCATGGACGACATTTATTCATTTTGACCTTCAAACAAAAAATTACTGTCACCTTGAAAACCAACAATAGTTCAAAAACTCCTCTACCTCCATATTATTAGATCTGCATCATTATTTCTGTTCCAAGTAGTTGTGCTCTTCGCACTTATTACTATCCAACAGGTTAGAGTTAGAATCGGATCCCCCATCACGGGCTACGGATCAGAGAGTAGGAATCGGGCTGCTCGTCAACGCATTCCCCATAAAACGTGGACTGATGAAGAAGGCGTCGAACATGTTGTGGTAAGTAATATCTATCCTATTCTGAAATTGCTGTATGTAATCCTGAATAGTACCTAATAACTGAAACAATAGAATTCAAATCGTTTTTCAAATATCTCAAGGATATGGCAGAGTAATGGTCAATATGTAGGTTAATTTCCACATTCGTGGACCACATGGAGCTGGGAAAGTTTACTCAGAGATGTTCAAAGACAAGGTGGAGAAGCAGTGGAAATTCATGTACTTAATTGTTGAAGTCACATCGCCTTCCCCAGCTCAACTAATGCTTGAGTCTTACGTTCCCGCCTGAGAGCATATACAGTCTGAACAATTTGATCTGCTGCATCAAGACATTCCGACACTAGAAGCCATTCCCGCTAACCAATTTCAAATTTTAAGGTTGTCTGAGATGCTGATGTCAAGAATGCGCGGATCTTGTTCAGTGGATAATCCTTAAATTGTATCCGAGCAATTGAGGCTTTATTCACTAAGTTTTACTCTTCTTCCATTTTGCTGAACGTTTTTCTCCATTTTCCTCTGCCGATTGATCTTTTTCTTCTTTTATTAGAAATTGTAGCTACCCGGAACATTTTGTTCATTATTCACAGATGTGAGAAACACAAAATTTTGTTTTGATGCAAAGAATTCTGGATTTGTTAAATTTTACAACTTTCTTGATGCCTTGAAAGACTTATCTAATCTCTACGAGTTGAAATTTAGACTCCTCTAAAAGTATAAAATTATGCTTTTCCCAAAGTTTTAAAAGTGTAATTTCTCTGAAAATTCACTTATCTACACCCGATTACTGTTTGTTAAGAATTGAACGAAGAACAAATTGTTAAGAATTGAATGAAGAACAAAAAAATGCGACTTTAGTAAAAATAATTACAAAATTTTTTAATTATACACCTCATTTAACGTGTTCATGTCATAATGCAAACTTTATATATACAGAGAGAAAGGGTTTAAATGTAATTGACCCTAAAGTAAATATTGCTACCTACAGTCCTAATAACACGAAAGCACGTGTGATGTGTCATAAGCCATTGATGCAATCAGAGGCAAGAAAAAGTGAAGGAACATAACTGTAGATTGAATAATGATTGTCATCATATAGGTAAAAAGAAGAAAGCTATTTTCAATAAACAGACAGTAAGAGTCCATTTGTATCACAAGCAAGAGACTTGCTTCTTTCATAGAGAAAAAGGGTCAGCTTTAGATAAGTTTTAGTAAAGCATTCGGAACATCACATAATACATTAGAGACTCGAAACCTCTTCAGATGGATATGACTAACATTCTGCCTCAAAAAAAACAAAAGATGTATAATAAAACTCAGTGGCACACTAGTTTCCTGTAATTCCTCAAGAAAATTTCTTAATGCAATGGCATAGGAGAAAGCCGAATCCATTCAAACTGGGAAATTGACGGGTTGGAATCGATCTACTCATCACGTGCCCTAGGACGTAATCCAAGTTCAGTCCGTATATTTGTACCTAATGCCTTCATGTCTTCCACCTACAAGAAACACGGAAGGTGTGGCAGTAAGGATGCTATCAACAAATTTCAAGCAGATCATATAATTCACTTGTTACTGCAAAGACAGCCAATTTATGTAAATTTTGGAAAACCTGGTAGAGAAACAAGGACTGAATCTAAACTGAAGTAAAATATATACATACAAGAATGAGAATGACGGATTATTCACAGAAACATTGTGGTGAAACATTTAGGGTGATGAACATCTTTACATTCCGCTTTTATACATTAAACAATTTTCTTAAATTAAGAAGAAAATGATAACAGGTCGTGGTAAGGAGACGGAAAACAACCAACTAGCCTTGATTTGTGCCACCATGAACTTTAACAAAACCTAAACACAATACTATCATCAAGAATAAATAGGGAAAAATGCAATTTACCCCCTGTGTGTTTCAAAATGCATCAATTTACCCCCCCTATGTATTTTAAATTACTATTTTTTTTTTCATAAAGGGTAATTTGCCTATTTGCAATATCACAATGGGATAAATTGCATTGAACCCAGAATAAATATGTCCAAACACCACAATAACATTTATCATTTGATCTTCATTGTTCCTCTTTGAGCATCTCATCATCTCAGTTATCCACTATCTCTTCTCAAATCATCACTATGAATGATCTCAACCTAGACAGAACTTAACAGTTCTCTTACCTAGATCACCTTCCACCAACATAGGGTGCCATGGCCCATATCAAACCATCTACAATCTAAAACAATATTGTTATTTGCTTATGTTAATCTAGCTTCGAAAGTGATGATCATGACAATCTAACATGTGGAACTACAGAATTGTTGATGTTGCTAAATGCCAAGATCATCATCCACTACGTACGTAGATATACATTCGAAATACATAATCTTGAACAACAAATACCCATACAATGACCAAAAATAAGCTCAGTGCCAAACCTCAGGAAAAAATCAGAAGCTGAAAACAAATTTGTGACATTAAATTCACATGTCTCCACAAATCTTCATGTTTAAATCAATACACCTGAACTCACAAAACCCCAAAACCCCAATTCGATAATGCATATCTTCCTCTCCTTAAAAAAATGATTCCCTTGAGGAAACAAAAGCGTCTCAATCCCAAACAAAACCAAACAGACAAAGATACAAAACACTTACAGAGCGGAGACCAGAAGCTCGGAGGGAGGCTACAGCGGCGGATGCTGCGGCGCCAACAAAGAGAGAAGCGACAGCGAAGGCTTTCAAGGGCATGAGGCGCGAGTCGCCGGCATACCCCTTTCTAAACGTCGAAATGCCCCATCCCAATTGAGCGGCGCTCGCGGCGGCCCACCACCAACACTCGCCTACTACCACCCCATTCACCGCTCCACCTTCCTCTTTCCCCTCCATTTCATTCCCATTTTCACCATCGCTCGCCTGAAAATACTCGCCCTTTCTTCAAACTCCAGCCTATGTGGGCTAATGGGCTCTCTTTTCTGTATTTGGGCTTTCCTTTATTGGGATCTAATATATGGGCTTATTTAATGGGCCATAATTAACAAAGAGACCCAACCCGCAAGTACATGTTGGAGTTTTGACCTGGTTTGATCCCATCCGCCGATCATATTAGATTTTTGAGATAATTACACTCTTCCTCTTGAGATCTGATATAATTATATGTATGATTTAAAAAATTACATTCTATATTCGTGAAGTTTGCTTTAGACTTTTTTTAACATTTAGTCCCATTTGTTTTATAAAAATTTCAATGTTACTTTTTCGTCCAACTTTTAAAGGAAAAGTGACTTGAATTGGATGGAAAAATAATTTTTCCGTTAAAAATTGGATGGAAAAGTGACTTAGAACTAATATTGAGAATTTTTTATAACACATGGGATTATATCTGATAAAAGTCTAACAAATGAGACTAAATTGAAAATGAGCCTATTATATGGGATCAAAAATGTAATTTTTTCAAAATCTATATATACTATCAATTGACTTATTATTGACTTATAGTAGGCCAGACAAGTCTTTTAATGATCAAATTACCCTTATACGTTTTTACGTAATAATGAATTTGAGGTTTACGTGATAATGAATTTGAGGAGATATATCTTTACCGGGAAAAATCCAAAAACCCCCCCTGTGATTTTAGAAATGTTCAAAAACCCCCCTGTGAAAATTAAAATATCAATTACACCCCTTGTGATATAAAATAAAGCTTAAAAAAACCCCTGAGATCAAGGGTTGCTGCTCACGCGCGTTGACTGCGAATTTTGGTGCGAAAAGTGTATTTTTTGGAAATTTTTGCCCTTATTTCACATTTAATATATATAATATTATATAATACATAATATATATAATTTATATATATATAATTTATATAATACATAAAATAAATTAATAACTATAATATATTTATAATATAATTATATTAATATTTTTATTATTAAATTAATTATATTTTAATTAAAAAAAAAAAAAAGAAGTAGAAGAAGCGGCGGCGAAGTCGCCGCTGCCGCGCTCTCCTCACCCCTGGGCGACGGCACCGGAGAGCGCGACGCCGTCGCGCTGTGTGGGCGACGCCGTCGCCTAGAAATAGTTTTGGGTGACGGCGTTGCCTAGACGGGGCGACGATGGCGCGGGGGTGAGGCGCGGGGAGCGGGGCGGGCGACGTGCGGTGGGCGGCGGCCGGCCGGTGGGTGCGGGGGGGGGGGGCGGGGGGAAATCAATCGGTGGGGTGTGGTGGGCGTGGGGTGGGGGGTGGGGGGGGATTATTACTTTTTAAATAATAATTTTATTATAAATTATAATAATTTTAGGTTGACCAAGTTGACCAGGAAGGGCATTTTAGTCATTGCCCCTATAAAATTAGACTTCTTTTGACCGGGGCGGTGTGATATATTGTTTGTAACATAGGGGGGGAAACTGATATTTAATTTTTCACAGGGGGGTTTTTGATCTTTTTGCATAACAAAGGAGCAAATTGAATTTAACTCTATCTTTACCTCTATAAGAGTACTTTAGTCCGAAAAATTTATTTGACCTGCTGCAATAAGTCAATCGAAGATAAATTTTAATTTTTATTCAATTTTTTTGGTTAATATCAGCAATTTAGTGAATTTTAACTAACGGATGGATTTATTTTTTAGATGGAAGCAAATCTCAAAAGTGCTAGATGTAATTTCTCAAATTACAAGAAATTTACATGTAATTACATCAAATGTTAGGGAAGCAGAGTATAATTATCTCTTGACTTTTTTATTGCAAATTCTATTTCGTCTTTGACGACATTCAACATATACAATTTAAGTGTATAAGAATGGTACATCATTTTTTAAAAAAAATTATACGCATAATGTGTGTATGTTGAATGAAGTAAAAAATAAAATAGACTTTACAACCAAAAAAGGTTCCATTCCGCTTCGGGCCCTGAAGCCCTCCTCTTACAATGATATAAATGGATGTGATTTCTCCTAATTCTTGGATTTAATGAGAACCATCGATCTATCCTCTTATACATAGTTTGCATGGTTATGATGATGCATCTCCAAAGGCTAATTGAGAAAAAGGTACTTGAATTCAATTTTGAGTATTTTTGCTATTGTTACAATGCAAAAAAACAAAGGTGTATATACATTTGACACTCAGCTTCACTCTAAACCTATCAAAAAATAATATGTATAAGTATAATCAATTTAGGGATAATTAAATTCTCATCGAATGAGATTTAGTGTAATTACATTTAATTTCAATTGATTTATTATTAATTTATTATAATAATTTTTTTTATAATCAAACTACCTTTATACAGAAGGTATTTTTTCGCTGTTATAAGGATAGTTTATTTAGAAAATTTGTTTTACCTGCAATAAGTCAGTAATAAGTAAATCGAGGGCTAAATACCAATTTTCATTCAGCTTTTTTGTTAATATAAATAAATTCAGTGAATTTTTGGAGAACCCATTTGTTAGCCGAATGCAAACCTCGGAAGTACTATATGTAATTTTTTCGAATCACAAAGAGTTTATGTGTAATTACACTAAATCTCTAGAGAAGAGAATGTATTTATACCATGAATTTATTTAGTTACGAGGGAGGGAGGGTGGTTGAAGTAGGGCTTCAAATGATGGAGCTGGCAAGTTGCTGGATGAGGGCTTGAAATCGAATTGAATTTTCTGTTACAATTTTTATTCTATCTTCTACCTCATTCAACATACATATGTTATGTGTATAAAGAAGACATCATGTCATCATATATATTATTTAGGGAAATATTTTATACACGTAGGTTCGTTTACTTTGTATATGGAATTAGTGGATGACAAGATAAAACCATAATTAAATTTAAGGGTTTGTTTGGTTAGGATGAAAAGTAGGTATATAAAAAAAAGTGAAAGTAAAATAGATGAATAATAAAAAGATTGGTGTTTGGTTAGGAAAAATAGTTGGAGGAAAAGTAAAACTTGATGTATATGAAACTCCACCAAACTCCAATTTCATTTCTATCCAAAATTGGACGAAAAAGTGAAAGTATAAGATTAAATAAACAAAAAAGTACATATTTTTATCTAAATTTGAATTCCTTATTTGAGGTCACTGGTTGTAAATTTATTTTATTTTTAAACTGAAATGGTTTTAATGCTCATTTTGATGAATTTTTTTATTAATAAAAATATTTTTGTTCTTGATTGGTAAAATTTTTTAGTAATAAGGTTTTTTAAATTTTTTTATATACTAAAGTTATTTTAGTATAATATTAACTTTTTTTTTTTTTAACACAAAATGAGAAAAATGGTTAATTGGTAAATTACAAAAAAAACTATTTTTTCTCAATTATTTTTCTCGTAGCAAACAAAGGGAAGTATTTGAGCCCTTTCAATTATACTAAACAACTTGAAGAAAAAATATTATTCTTTCCCTCCCCCTTGCCTTTTCACTTTCCCTTCCCCTATCCCTTCCGCTCCCTCTTTCCTCTCATTTGAACCAAACAAACCCTAAGGAAAAATATTTGAGATCACTCCTCTTTCAAATTAACTTAGCTTTGATTGACTATTGTAATAAAATAAAATTTTATTCTTTGTTTACTTTGCGTGATAAGAGTATCATTAAGATGCAATTACTATAGGGACAATTTACACTCTCTTTTTTAAGGTTCTGTGTAATTACACATAAAACACCCTGTAATTTGAAAAATTTATATTTAGTTCCCTTGATGTTTGCTTCCGTCTAATAAGTGGATTCCCCGTTAGTCAAAATTAACTAAATTTGTTACTATTAATAAAAAAATCTGAATGAAACTTAATATCTACTCTCGATTGACTTATTACAAATTAATATAATTTTTTAGTCACTAAACTATTCTTATAAAAATGAAGATATACATCAAAAAGTAATGTGGCCATAATAAGTCATGATGTATAAAAGTAATGTGATCATAAAAAAATTATTTGACTTACAATAAATCAGTAATAAGTCAATTAAGGATAAAAATTAATTTTGTCTATTGTTTTTTTAGTATCATCAAATTTTGAAAATTTTGACAGAGAGATTTATTTGTTAGATAAAAACAAACTTCAGGAGTATGTATAAAATATAATTTTTCAAACCACAAAAAACTTATATAATTATACCAAATATTATCAAAGGAAAGTATAATTATCTCAATCTATATTACCCTTGAGACAATTTCAAAAAATAAGAAGCAGGCCTCGCGTCAAAACCACGGCCAAACCCTTATTGGAAACCCCCTCAGAAGGAGAAGATCCCAATTCAACAAAAATAGGTCTGTTAAATTGATATTAAATTAAAAAGAATGAGAATGATATGATCAGTTCAACCGGAATTAAATTAAGAAGAATGAGAATGGTTTGATGATGTTGATAACCTAACAATGTCAAACTCAAAATCCCGACCTCATCTAAACTATGAATTTGCAGCCACAACTTCTACTCTTGTCACATTGCTAATTTCCTCCGTTGGTTAGCTTTAGTTACACCTTTGTAGTTTGCAGCTCTGTCGTTCACCGACCAGCTAACTGTTATCAATGGCTCCGGGGCGACGACTTTGCTAGAAATGGCCTCGATGCATCTCGGCACAATCTCCAAGTTTTCTGTCATAGGCAATATTCCTTAGTAGGGTATAAAGGTCAATTCCAACCCTTATTCTTATTTACTTTCTCATCCAAAAGTCTTAACCGACCTCAACAAGTGGGTTGCACAATAGGAGTGTAACAGCGTTTAAGCCCGAGCCCTGAACTCACTATAAGTAAACGGTTATAAAAACTGGATTGGGTCGTGTAATGTGGCAGTACGTGCATATTGAATAAAGTAGAAGATAAAGTAAAGTTTGTAAAATAAAATTAAATTTAGAGTTGAAATGAAATGGGGCGGATTTCAAGTCTTACTAAAGGCAAGATGTATTAATAGTAGGGTAAAATACACTTTGTCCTCCTAAACTATTTGTCATGTAACAAGTATCCGTCTAAACTAACAAATGTAACATTTACTCCGCACGGTTAATTTTTTAGACAATATTGCCCTTATATTATATATATATATATATATATTTACTTCAAAAAAATTCTTTATGTTTTAGTAATTTTGCATTTTAAGTTTAATTAAAATTTTCTCAATCGAAAAATATATATTATATCTATAATAAAGTAAAATATAATTAATGAGTTAAATAGTTCGGATTTTTTTTCTTACAGAATCAAAGTTAACTAATATTAGTACAATAAATACAAAAAAGATTCATGATATGATTTTATTAATTTGGTGGTAAAATTAAGTTATTAACTATTTATTCTTTCAGATAAAATAAATAATTAAGTATCAATATTTTTAACATATTTTCTTTAAAAAAAATGATAGAATATATTTATTCATTTTTTTTCTAACAATGTTTAACTTCTGTTTAAGCATGCATATATATATATATATATATATGTATATGTCCATTTCTTTTAATAAGCAAATTCAGTTGTTGGTTATATTATAGTTATTGTGTATTTATTATATATGTATATGTCCATTTCTTTTAATAAGCAAATTCAGTTGTTGGTTATATTATAGTTATTGTGTATTTATTATATATATATATATATATATATATATTAATTTATACTCCACTTTTAATGTAAATTATACACTTAATAAAAAAATTAATTAAAAAATAATTTGATGTTGATTTAATATTCAAAATAATAAAATAGATTGAAAATAATATAATTGTTTAATATATGAGGGGTATTTTTGTCCGATCAAGAGAGTAAGTGTTACATTTGTTAGTTTAGAAGGATAAATGCTACATGACAAATAATTCAGGGTAGGCCTGTCAATGGATAGAGTACGGCCCTACCCAGGCCCAAACCCAAAAAAGACCCAATCATAATGTTTGTATACGTTTTTTTATTTTTTTGTTGTGTTTGTGAAGATAGATAGAGAAAAATAAAGATAAATAAGTATGTGTTAGAGATAGTGTGTATGTTTGGATTTATTTTTGGAGATAATTTAAAATAAGTTTGTATGTTTGATGTTGTGTTTTGGGAGATAAAAATTACTATTCATTGTCAAATTGTATTTTTTTTAAAATATATTTATAAGGGTTGTATGTTTAATGTTATGTTTTGGGAGACAAAAATTATTGTTCATTGTCAATTCATGTCTTTTTTGTATATATTTATGTATATGTATGTGTGTATATATATGTATGTATTTATACTAAAATAGTTAAAAATACCCAGATAAGATATTTATGTATGATGCAAACATTGGGTATATTTTGCCTCATCTTAGAGATAAATTGAAAATGAAAACAAACATAGTGAATCCATTTTACCCAAATCCAGACGCTACCCAATCCATTTCAACCCACTCAAGACCCATGGGTTTTAAGACCCAATCAGACCCAATGTTTGGGTTCAATCAGACCCAAAAACCAATTTTTTTTCTTTCTTTTTTTTCCATGCTTATTTTTTCTGCAAATTATATTAATTAAATTAATTATTTTATTCTTGATTTTTATCGATAATTTATAGGGGTGTTCAATTCGAATTTTTTTTTTACAGAATCATAGTTAACTAATAAATTAGAACAATAAATACAAAAAAAGATTCATGACAAGATTTTATTAATTTGGTGGTAAAATTAAGTTGTTAACTATTCATTCTTTTAGATAAAAATAAATAATTAAATATCGATATTTTTAACATATTTTCTTTAAAATTTATTCATTGTTTTTCTAACAACGTTTAACTTTTGTTTAAGTATATATATATATATATATATATATATATATATATATATATATATATATGTCCATTTCTTTTAAGAAGCAAATTCAGTTGTTGGTTATATTATAGTTATTGTGTATCTACTATATATATATGTATTAATTTATACTCCACTTTTAATGTAAATTATACACTTAATAAAAAAATTAATTAAAAATAATTTGTTGATGATTTGATATTCAAAATAATAAAATATATTAAAAATAATATAATTGTAGGCATGGGGGGTATTTTTGTCCGATCAAGAGAGTAAGTGTTACATTTATTAGTTTAGAGGGATAAATGCTACATGACAAAAAATTCAGGGTAGGCCTGTCAATGGATAGAGTAAGGCCCTATCCAGGCCCAGACCCAAGAAAGACCCAATCATAGTGTTTTGTATACGTTTTTTGATTGTTTTGTTGTGTTTTGTGAAGGTAGAGAGAGAAAAACAAAGATAAATAAGTATGTGCTAGAGATAGTGTGTATGTTTGGATTTATTTTTTGAGATAATTTAAAATAAGTATTGTATGTTTGATGTTGTGTTTTAGAAGACAAAAATTACTATTCATTGTCAAATCGTATTTTTTTTTAATATATTTATAAGGGTTGTATGTTTAATGTTATGTTTTGGGAGACAAAAATTATTGTTCATTGTTAATTCATTGTCAAATCATGTCTTTTTTGTATATATTTATGTATTGTATGTGTGTGTATATATATGTATGTATTTATACTAAAATAGTTAAAAATACCCAGATAAGATATTTCTGTATGATGGCAAACATTAGGTATTTTTTGCCTCGTCTTGGAGATAAATTGAAAATGAAAACAAACATAGTGAATCTATTTTACCCAAACCCAGACCCTGCCCAATCCATTTTAACCCACTCAAGACCCATGGGTTTTAAGACCCAATGTTTGGGTTCGATTAGACCCAAACCCAATTTTATTTTCTTTCTTTTTTTTCCTGTTTATTTTTTCTGCAAATCATATTAATTAAATTAATTATTTTATTTTTTATTTTATCAAAATTTATAGGGGTGTTCAATTCGATTAACCAAAAGTTTTGGCGTAACGAAAACTGAACTGAATTGATCAGTTCGGTTCGGTTATAATCGAATATCTTTTTTATTCGACTCAATTAATAACCGAATTACCAAAAATTTTGTTCAAGTAATTAACTGTTATTAATCAATTATACATTAACCAACAATGAAAACCATATTTTAACTTTGAAATTATTTCCTTTTATCCATTTAAAATTGCATCAACATTAATTTAATTAGTTTTTTAATTCAAGTTAAAAAAGTTTTATCAGCTCCATATATTAGTCGAGTATAACTAATTTAATATTTTTATATATTCTTTCGATTCTTTTTCATGTTACGTTCAAATTTAATTTTATTATAAATTTAATTTGAAGGTGTTACTAGGAAAACAAAGATGAATTTTTTTTTTTCAAATATCAATATGTAAAAAAAATTAATATACTATGTACAAAATTTAAAAATTTTAAATGACAAGTGCATCGAATTGATTGATATATAAAAAAAGTACAAATTTGATAAAATTTTATATTTATTAAATTTTACCCGTTCAATAGCTATACCCATGGGTATGTTAGGGTTTAGATCTTACCCATACCCAAAATATTTATTTTAATGGGTATGGGTCTAATATAAATGATTGGATCTGAATATGGATCTAATCTAAAATTATAGAGTATGAATTTGAGTATTACCCGCCCATTAACCAGCCTAATTGAGGGGGCAAAGTATATTTTACCCTTAACAGTACGCAGAACAAGTATCAAATTCGATTGGACCCCGCCCGTATCATGAGTTGGATGTACTTCAACTCATAAAGTAGAGGTGTGTGTACAGGTAAACTAGTCTAAAAACATATAAAAACCTATGCGTTACAAACAAAAAGCAACAAGTTTCTAAAGTTATTTTGTTTAAGAAAAGGAAGCCATCTCCGGACTTTTCTCGCAAGTCTCTTGGTGCCTCTTCAACAATCCCGCCCGTGTGAGCTGTTGCGGCAGTCAACTACTGAAACAAGGTTTCAGCACCAACGGAGACAATAAATAAGGATAAATTACATTGAGGTTATCTGAATTTAAATCAAAATACACAAATAACTTTTATTTTTTTTGTAAAATTACAACTAAACCTCCTGAAGTTGTAGGTGTGATTCTCCTATTTAAAGGCAAAGCTTACACAAACGATTATACTTAACAGAAAGAAAAAAACCTCATAACTGCGTACTGTGCTCTTACCGGCGGTATACAGTTATGCTTGTGAGAAATGGCAAATAGCATTGTACAATGTGCTACAGATGTATGAAGAATCGTGCATCGCAAACCCTTTTCTTCGCCGACTGATCATAAGGATCTTTCACCCCGATCAGTTCCACAGTGAGGGAGATGAAACTTGAAACTATACAAAGATTGGAATATGAGAGAATTTAAGTTAAAAAACACCATGAAAAGAGCAACAAGAATGTCATAATCATAATTAGTTGTGGGCATATAATAAGCCACTTGAGTTTAACAATGAAATGACCCATAAGTTAGATAATATGTAGGACCCAATCTTGAATAACAATCAACCAAATCAATGGAGTAGTATTCAACGAAAAGTTTGGAAGGTGAACTTTGAAAGTCTCATCTCCTTCATCTAAAGTCAAGCCGACCAATATGTGTTTCCATAGTTCCCTTCAATAGATAAAGTAATACATTACATTTCTCCTCACATTCTTTCCATATCCTAATGTCCTCTTCAAAGTCCAAACTCCACACCCTACACCTGCCCCCCAGCATCAATATATATATATATGCTAGTAAGAAAAAATTGCACGAGGCATGACCAGTGCTTTCAGTTCGTTATTTACAAAGGTATACAGCAGGCAAAAGAATGCATTGGGACAATAGCAGAGGACAAAAGGCAATACGAAACCAAGGATGCCTATCCTAAGGACATCAGAAGATATGTAGATCAACTTATGCAGCTGAATTATAAAAGATTTATCCCAACTTGATTGGGAAGATGAGTCGCGTATCAGAGAGAAAATAACTCCAATCAACTCTAATGTGTGAGTTTTACTGAGGAGAACTAAAGCTAGTTTAAGAAAAAAACGTTGAGACAACTTCCAAGGGATGAAAGCACAAAATTTTGCCTTGTATTTCAGTCCCTTTGCTGCACCAAAAGTCCAAAACATAGCCATTGAAGAAAGAGGAGAAATTAAAAGAGAACTGGCTCAAAAAAACATCCTTGTGCGGCATTCAACTATTTTGTGGCCACAAGTCCTGGACCAACAAATGAAAGATCAGCTTTCCGAGGAGATTCAGCAGGGAAACAAGTTGATTATCACCAGCAATATTACATAGTGAATATTAGCAGTTCTATTACACTCCTTCTCTACAACATATGTGGCAGCAGTTTGCCAGACAGAGGGCCCAGAACCTTTGCCCTAGAGTTCCGTTGCATGTTATGGACCCTATTTTTCCAATATATATTATACTGTGATTCTAGGACCTTCTTTAAACCCGCAGCACAATGCTGCACAGATGCACAATCTGAAAATACAAAAGATTACCACACGAATCTGGGGTTCTTCGCCTCAAATGTCATCACAAACTCGTAATGGTGTACTTCAGAATTTATTGGGCTATATGTCGAAAAATATAAATGACGAAGAAGACCATGTATAAGCATATTTGAGTTGTATGAGGATGGATATATCATAAACAGAAAAGCCAATCTCAATTTCTCAGCTGTAAAGCAAAATCCCACAAAATCATAATTGGCAAACAAAGAAAAAAATTAATCAGTAAACCGAAAAGAGCAAAGAAACCAACACCAAGCGGGTACTGGAATGAAAATCTTAAAGATCAAGAAATCCATATTTACAACTGCCACTACTGATAAATAAAGGAACTATCATTAATCTCCCTATGTTAGGAGATCAATAAGAAAGAAAAGAAGAACTGGGAACTAACCCTATAAGACCACTTATTCTTCCTTTCAAATACAAGTTCCTGCAGATTATACCTTCAAGTGCCATCACAAAATTTGGAAGCCAAGAACCTTAAACTTCCATTGAGCACACTTGAAGGCCATGATCTTCTGTCAGTTGATTTGCACCTAACCCTGTACATAGCACAGATAGTTTATCAGTAATCAGCAAACAAAATGAAGATACTGATATCAAACCTAACTGTGTTGACGATACCTTCAGAGAATTTTCAGACACCTTGTATGAATCTGCTGTTATTGACACCAGCCACAATCCAGGAAACACAGACTGCAATCAAGAAAAATTAGATAAGTCAATTGTTATTAGATAAATTCACAAAAATCAAATGAATCAATCAATTATATTCTAGAAACACGAAATAAGAACCATGCCGAAATAATCCAAGAAAATCAGAGATCAGATCTTGTCTTACATCTACTTGTTTCTGTATGTTCTTTGCTCTCTTCTTAGGTCTCCTCGCTGGCTTTGATCCAGTCAGTGCGAAAATGTCCTCCTCGATCTCCTGTTTCGACAGCGCCACAGAAATGCTCAGCTTCCTCTTCTCCTTCTTCTCACCACCCCCGCCGCCGTTCCCTTCATTTTCCCCTGATCTATTGTTCAGACTCATGGGTGACTGAGCTTTATTCTTTTCGGGCATCGCCAAACCATTGTTTTTCACTGTACCTCCAGTCACATTTAGCGACCTTCGTATGGGCTTTCGAGGTCTCAAATTCCATGTCTTGGTTTCTTCATCAACACTATTACTAGTCTTCGCCCCTTCTTGCACCTCATTATTCTCATCATCTTCATCAGCATTCAGAATCTTCAGCGGCTCTTCTTGCGGACTTTCCTCCTCCGTTTTGTTGTTCTTGCAAGGAATTTTAATTAAGATTTTCGATCTCTTAGTTCCAGCCACATCGACTTCTTTTCCCTTCGATTTCGTCTCTAATTTCTGAGTAGCTCGTTCAGGAATTGTTGAATAAACCCCATTCTTTATACTATTCGACGTCAAAGTCTTTGAATTATTTCTCCGGGACTCAACCAAAGCCCCTTTACTTCTGCCCGAAGCCTCCGATTCGGAAGCCAAATCACGCTTGGGCAAATGCCGCGCCGGCTCTCCACCGATCGGCGAGTGTTTCACCCACTCGCGAGCTGGATACAGTTTGGATGATTCTCCAGGTGTCGGAGACTGTTTACCCAAGTGCTCCCCGTCAGCCAGAGACTCACGCGGCGACGCCGCCACCACCACGGAGTCGCGCAACGGAGACTGACGTCGGGGCGGCGTCGCTGAAACAGAATCACGAAACGGCGGCTGGCGGATAGGAGATGCGGAGGACATACTAGGTCTCCGCGACGGCGATTTGATGGAGCGGCGGCGTTGGTGGGCGGCGCCGGAGTGCCCGTCCTTATTCCATTTGAGATGCGGCAGAGTAAAATTGTGTAGCGGCTGAGATTTCGCAGGAACAGTAGAAGCCATAACAGCGCCAATGCTCTTCAAAACGGCACGGTTGATTTCAACGGAAACTATCACCAGTTCTTCTCACAAATCAAAACACAGAGTAAACACCTATTTGATGGCCGATCGGCGCCAAACCTCCATCCGCAAGAACACACAATCCCAAATCCAAATAAGTGCATGTAAATGATTGTCTGTGTATAATGGGCAAGGGCTTTTGAAGGGATACAAACTGAATGAAGCTTCAGAAAAGGACTTCGGATTGCAGAGAGAGAGAGAGAGAGGAGAAGAAATTGAGAGAGAGAGAGAGAGAGAGAGAGAATGTGGTTGCTGGCTGGGAAGCGAAAGGGTGAAACGGAAGTGAGGTGGAGAAGAAGAAGGCTAATAAAATACTGCTAATATATAAACACACACACACACACACGCACGCACACATGTGTGTGTGTGTATACAGACTGACTCTTAGAAGAGGGATTTGGTGTGTGTATTCAGTCTGTATTATACCCTAATTAGGGTAATTCATGGATATTATTTTTCTCAAAAGTCCATACTATTATATATATATAAAAAAAAAAAAAAGTGCACTTTACACTAAAAGATGGTCGTTATTGATACTGTCGTACTAATTTTTAATTATGATAATAATACCCATAATTAGATAAATTAAAATTATTTGAAATTACTTTTTTTTTTTTTAACTAAAATGACTATATATTGTTTTAGTACTGATACACTAATTCTTTTATTGTGTCGATAATATTTTTAAATTATTTTTTTGTTCTTTTAATTTTTTAAAATGTGATTTATTTGTTTATATATTTTATTTTTTTATAATATATTTTAAAATGTGAAATTATTTATGCATGCAAGGACGCTAATTTTTTATAATTGGATTTTTACATAATAAAAAAAAAGTTTAAATCATATAATAGTGATAATTATAAAAAAAAAAGTTTCGGAGACAAATACTAATTATGTAAATTTAAAATGATTAAAAAATCATTTATTAAATTTTGCTTGGTAAATTAATGATTTTTTAGCGCATTTTATGGTTATTTTACCTTCGAAATTTTTATTATTCTTGTTGACTTATATTTTCTTATTTTAGTATAATTATGCAATTAGCCATTATACTGTAAAATTAGAATTTTTCATGTATATCGAGCGCATATTCTACGTGCATCGTTGCACGACCAATAATGAAAGTACCAAGTCGTTATGTAATCAATCATCTAACGGTTTTTGGACGTGAGCAACTGTAGCTTCGTACGTAAGCAGATCATATAAAAAGATATATTTGTCGTATTATGTATGTATAATCGTGCGCGAATGTCCACTTAAATATTTTTTTTTTATCTTGTTCACCACGTGTAGGTTCATATTTCGATTGCGAAAAGATTTGGTGGATTTATGATTTTATTCGATCTTGTTTTACTATTTATGTCAAACATTAAATGTCGCTCATTTCGTAATCTAATTTTCTTATAGCATGATATTTGAAGCATACCATAATCTCTGAAAATTACTCCATTTTATAAAATTGATGGCAAAATTATCCTAACATACCGTTCGTAATTTTTCAAAAAAACAACATATTTCTTGTTACTTTATACACATTTGAAGAAATAAATCGACAAATATTATGCCAAATTCGAAATGAAAATACGGATAAATACTCTTAATTTTATCTTAAAAAAATTTAATATAATCAAAAAATATTGTATTGTCAATTTTTCAAATGAAAATTGTAGTCATAAATGTGGTGGGTAGGATTTGTTACAAAGTCATGGAAGAAAGTAAATAAATAAGGAGGAGGAGAAGAAGAAGAAGAAAAAACAAAAACCCTAACAACAATAGGTGTTTGCGATAAATAAACGAGGTATGGGCACAAGTTAAAAATTCGGACTTACCAAAAATTCTGTATTATTATTACTACCGTTCTGTGTACACGGTATGTTCAGATGTGTGTGCACAATTAATTTAAATTTTTTTACAAAATAAAATTGCATACATAAGTGACGGAAAGTCATTGAGATATTAGCGATATTAAACATACTTTAGCACTGAACTGCTCGCTTATATTTCATGTCGCGTTAGTTCTTTTTCGAAATATACTAGTGACAAAAGTTTTACAGGATTCAAATAATATTAGAACGGACACAAAAAAAAAAAAACTTTAAAATCGAAAGCAGCAAGAATACGACGAAGAAAACAACAAAAAACATGAGGATGTGATACACTTGTTGTGTGATTTTGTTATTTACTTTAAAATGTACATCAATCATACAATAAATATATTACATTTATCATATGATAAATTCAAACCCGATTGAATTCAATTTGGATTAGAATTTTAAGTTGTTGGAGAAGGCCATAATTTGAGTAGAAACAAAAAGAGAAAAGACAACATTAAAAGCGGGAAATGAGAGAAATAACGTGGGGGAGGAGTGTGGTTTCTCGAGCAAGTATATTTTGGTTGGTAGATAGTACAAATGGGCTTTTCAAATGTTAGTACCAAATACCATTGTTGTACCCTTTTATCTTACTTTTCAAGTTTTCCTTTTCCTTTATATGCGCGCATATATATATATATATATACACACACACACACACCATATATGTGTTGAGAATTAGATTTTTATTTTAAATCCCATTGCATTTTCTATTCTATTTCATTTATACATGTCACGTGTAAAGAGATTTATATCATCTTTTTTATTTTAAAAGAATTTCAAACGAGAAGTCATATATATATATATATATATATATATAAAGTTTGTGATTTTGAACCTTTTTTAGAGGAATATTATCATATTTACTTGGCTAAACAGTGAACATGATCTCTTGAGTTATTCAATTGATGTAAACCAAGACAATAATACCCCACAATACATTCTCTAATATATTTTAGTCTCATAGTTGAATTCATTTTGACCTTGGATATCATCTTGTAATTATAAGTGTTTTATATTTGACGTGGTTTATCTTCACACCTATATATGTGATCTCATTAACTTTATTTAACTCAAAATAAGAATCATTAAAAGCCTGTGAATTAACCTATACCCTTTTCTTGATAGTACTAAACATCATAGGAACTGGAAGAGTAAACTCCAATTATTTTCACAATCTTTATAACTTAGTTGTCCCATTGAACCAAGATCTTAGAATCTCCAGTCAACGAGATTGGGCTATTACTATAAAGATTTAATTTGTGAGTTTTAATCTCATTTCACTCGATGAACTGTATACTTGATCTCCAAAAAGCCTTTTGTTAATAGATCCCTAGATGGTCCTTTGACTTTATATACTCCATGGATATGATTCCATCAGGGATCAAGTATCTTATGGTATTATGTTTTCGACATATTAATTTGTCCCCTTCTTATAGTCGGCAGACAGTGATTTTGTCCAACAAGTAATGTCATCTAAGAAATTATGAAGTCAATCAGTTTCTTCTATAGCTTGTTCTAAAGTTATGAACTCGAATTTTATTGTAGAACGAGTTATACAAGTTTATTTTAGATACTTCCAAGACACTGCACCACCTCTAATTATGAACACATAACCACTTGTGGACTCAGTGTCTTTGGTATCAAATATCCAATTAACATCACTATCTCCTTCTAATATAATTGGATATTTCGTATAATGTAATCCATACCTTGAAAATTATTTAGGTATCTGAGAACCCTAATTAACCTCTTCTAATTATCTTTGTTGGAATTACGTATAAATCTACTCAGTTAGTCGACTAGGTATGCAATATTTAGATGAATACATATACATTAAACTATAATATTCTTGAATATTAGTTTGACATTTGGGTTCACCTTCTTCTTCTTTCTTTTTTTTCCCTACGTGTAGATTTAGATCTACACGAGTCTTAGCATGTGGCATTTTATAAGCATTGAACTTTTTAAGTATAATCTCAATGTAATGAGATTGTGATAATACAAGTCGATAAAAAATTTAAGAGACCTTAATACCTAATATTACGTCAGCTAAACCCATGTTTTTTATTATTGTCAACATTTTGGTAGTCAATAATGTCACAGTTGCTTCATATAATCAACATTCTATCAATATATAGACAAACTAAGACAAAAGAACTTGGAGAATACAGACACATTCTATTCTGAAAAAGTGAGAGATACACAGGAATTGTATATTATGAAGTCGAGACAAAAGTTAGACTCTTTATCTTTAATACAATAATTGCCCCCTATAATACCTTCTCTAATATCTTTAGTTCTTACAGTTGATCCTAGAGATGGCAACAAGGCAGGTCTCGATGGACCTAAGACCCAGCCAGCTAGATCTTTCTCGGACCCGAGACCTGCCCCGCTACAAAACCCATCGGGGCGGGTCAAACCCGATAAGTGTTTTACATTTGAAGCAACTCGTCTTTACACTTATATAGGTGATTTCTTATATTTTTCTTGAATTAATATAGGAATTACTAAAAGTCTATGCTTAACCTTACGCTTTAGCTAATAGCACTAAACGTCATAGGAACATGAAAGAGTAGAACTCTAAGTGCTTTTCATAATCTTTAGAGGATTGTTTGCGTAAGTTTCAATAAAGCACTTTCATTTCTAGATTTAAAAAAGTACTTTTTAGGTTTGGAATATTAGCTTATATTTTTAAAACTGCTAAGAAAAGCGCTTTTAGAATAATTTGCTATATTATCTAAATATATTATTATTTTTAGCTGCTTTGGCTTTTTTTTTAAAATAAATTCAACTTTATTTTTTTACTACTTTACCCTCATTGTAATAATTTTAATTCAGTTTTACCATTTTTTAATTATTTTTAAAAATTTATATTTAAAGTTGATATTGAAATTTTTAAATAATTCGAATAATTTGACAATAATCAATTTTATACTTTTTTATACTAAATATTTTATAATTTTTATATTTTATTTTGCTATATTATCTAAGTATATTATTCATTTATCATACCATAGCATAAATTAATTGGCTATGATTAATTAATAATTTTTTTATGGATAAAAAGTTATTATTGACAAACAACAAATGCAAATATAAGCAAAATTGATATCTTTTTAATAAACGGAGATGAAATCATCTTTAATTAATTAAATTTATTTTAGACGTGATTTTTTTTCAAATAATATCCAATTTAGCATTTATCTGTTTTTTTTTTTTTTTTACAAACACTACCCTTTTTTTATTCTGCTACAACTTTCAACCTTTTCTATAAAAATTATTTTTCTAAAAGCAAAAGTTTTTACAAACACTCTCATAAGCATTGAACCAAGATTTTGTGATATCTAGTCAACAAGGTTATGTTACCGCTATAAAGATTTAATTGTTGGGTTCCAATCACATTCCCTTTGAAAAATAGTATACTTGATCTCTAGAATGGTCTTTATTAATAATCAACTAGATTGTCATTTGACTTGATATAGCCAATGAATATGATTCCACTAGAGATCCACTGTCTTATGGTATTATATCTTTGACATATATTAGATTACCATTACACATATTACTTTGTGCTTTTTCTATAGTCGACTGACTATCACAATTATCATAATCGCAAGCATTTGCTTTGTCCAACAACAAATGTACTCCTAGAAACTATGAAGTCAATCAGCTTCTTCTCCAACTTTATCTAAAATTATAAACTCAGCTTCCTTATTGAGATGAGCTATACAAGTTTGTTTTGAGGATTTCCAATATACTACTCCACCTCCCAACGGCGAATACATCACCACTTGCGGATATAGTATTTTTAGTATCAGATATCCAGTTCGACATCATCGTATTCTCTAAATACAGTTGGATATCTTATATAATATAAATTATATATTGAAGTTTATTTTAGGTTCCTGTAAATCCCAATCAACCTTTCTAATTATTTTTGTTAGGATTACTTGTAAATCTATTCAGTTTTTTGACTGGATTGGCATTATCAAAACGCGTACATTACACGATATATTAATTTATTCATTCTTGAATAATCAATTTGCTATTCTTGTCCACCTTGGTTCTTTGCTAAATGTAGATTTCTGTCTACATATAGACATACTATGACAAGGAGTTGGAAGTGTCTTTAACATAAATATATTTATTATTACACTTATTGATCTTGAAGTCATTTGACAATATTGTTTTGTCAAATTTTTTATGCTATTGTTTAGGGTTTTTTTAAGCCATAAAATGATTTGACAAGTGTACAGACCTTTTTTTTTTCTTGGCCAGGGACGACAAATTTTTCAAGTTGTTCCATGTAGATCTCTTCATCTAATTAGTCATTTAAGAATACGTCTTAACGCCCATTTGATGCATTTTGCTCCAAACATTTCGAAAAAATATTGTAGAGAATTCCCATGACCCCATGCATCCAAAGCTTAGGCATTAATTTTCCCTTAAAAATAATAGAGGCTCCCTCACTTTAAGAAGCTTGCTAGGTTCAAGAGTAGTAAGGTAAAATGACATCTTTTGATGTCATCTTTAATGTCATAATCGAAAATTTTCTTTAGTCTCTACCCTTGGGCAGTAATTGGCTATACCACAATGGGTTAGACAACCATAGAAATCGAAGTAGCAACCACAAATTCAAAAACTTTCTAATACACAACCACAAATAATTGCCTTAAATTTATTGTGAAAGTAAGGAATATGCAGGAGTTGTGTATTAAAAATCAAGATAAGAGTTATACTCTTTATCTTTAAAACAATTATTGCCCCATTCTGGTGCTAACTAAAATGATATTTTATCTCCCAACATACAATGACTTATAATCTAAAAGTAGTAGCATTATAAACTTTAAAAAATGGCAAAATAAACGATATTTTGGAACTATCTTAATAAAGGGCAAACTTCTTTTATTGCTAACACTTTAAAATGCTCTAAAATACTTTTCAAGTTGATTGAATAAAATGAAATCGAAAGACCTCTTTATAGAAGTTGGAAGGATATTATTGAATGGACACATCAAATAAGAAAAGATGCATTTGAAATGTTATAATTTTTCATCTGAATAGATGCATCATTTCACCCAAATGGGCACATTGTTTCATCCAAAGGATTTTACCTAATCGACACATTATTCTAATCAAAGGACACACCTATTCGATTAATTAAACACGGTTAGATGATGATTAGGCGCCATCAACTATTGTCCACGTGTCACGAGCTTTTTATACGTCGTACATAGTAACCAATCACTTGTTACAATTTAATACGATGGAAACAAATTAAATAAATTTATTCTTTAATATCATTCATCATTTTCCAACACATTCATCACACTCGTTGATCTTTAATCCGTTTAATTATTATTTTGTCATTCTTTTAACTCATTGTTCAAAAGCTTGTTTTAAGCTCATACAATGATTTGACAAGTCTACAGACTTTCTTTTCTTAGCACAAACTCTTTAGGTTATTGTATATAATTTTCTTCCATTTAACTTGTCATTTAACAATTCATTTGTTTTTTTTTCTCAAAGGATTTTCAAAAGAGCTTTTGTAGTTTTAACTGAACTATATACATGTACAACATATCACTCAACACATTGAGGATATAATTTATGCATAATAAAACTCCATGTCCCCATATATTCAACAATGCTCTTCATCAATCTCCACCTCAGAAATAACGAGGGCTTTCTCCCTTAAAAATCTAGTTGGGTCTGAATATAGTGGATTGATCCAGAAGCGACGCGGAAGCACGAAAAATTAAAAAAAAAAACTATTTAATAAACAATAAATCTTGATCAAGGGGTGTACCCTTGATCTATTCTCGGGCGTTTAGTGTACAAGATGAAACAAAAGCCATAAAAAATACAAGAAAAAAAATTAAAAGCATAAACATAAATGAAATTACCCTAGTCGTCTTTCTTGTTTGGCTACAAACACTGATTCCTTTCCATTTTTGAATCCGCTTACGGTGAGATCTTGATCTGGAGATCCTTCAAAGAATGAAACACCACCACTAAAGGATGTGGAGATTTTGTGCTTGCAAAACCTCCACAAAAGTGCAAAGATTCGACAACATTATTGATAAACATTTGATTCTTTGTCTCTCTTTCGATCTCTAAGATCTTGAGAGAGTTTTGGAGAGTGAACAAGAGAGCAATTTCATGTGGAAGTGTGTGCAACAACTACTGGTCGGCTATGAGTGCTGTGGAGGCTTTATATATGATCTATTCACAAGTTACCAAGGAGTCTTGACCTAGCAAGACACCAACAACCATCCACTAACCTTAAAGCCACCATATGGCAATTTTGGTGCACTCTAGGGCACCAATTCGGCCACATCACACCCAAGGAAAAGTTTTGGCTCTTCCTTAACCTAGCCGAGGTCTAACCAAGGTCTTAGGCTTGAATTTTAATGGACTGGACTTGATTAATTAGAGTTAAATCAAGCCCAAGTCTAATGGATTTCAAATCAAACATAGTTTAATTTATAAGCCCAATATTAAAATATCATTTAATCCATTTAAAGGATCCAAAACTTTTATTATCTCTCTTTCAATTTATAAATCTAATTTATAAATCGAACCAAACGCAATAAAAACTAAGCAAATTAATTTCAATGGCTAACTTAAAATTTTAATTAATCCAATTAAGTAAACTTCAAGTCATCCATCCAATGGATTGGTCTAAGTAAATGATCCAATTATTTATTCTCTTCAAGAATTAAATTAATCCAATTAATTTAATCGAACTCTTCTAGAATTAATTCCAAATTAACTTTATCCCATTATAGTGGTAGGGTGTGACCCTTTAGGTTCACCCTCAGCTAGACTTAGGCGTGTGTTATGAACATAATTAAATAGATTCAATTTAATTAATTATTTATGATTATCCCATAACAAAATATAACCCGTTACCATTGGTGGCCGTCTAGGAACAGTCCATAGCACTAGAGACTGGGTGAATAGCGATATGCTTCGATTTCCGTCATTGACTAAGCAACTATGATGATACTCGAGACGTGTTTACTCTACTGATCCAATCTAGAAAATATATCCATGATCGATCAATCACTTTGGCCACAGATTTTATAATCTAAACCATCTTAGAGCACATAGGAGGACTCACTATTATATATGATAGAGGACAAATTCTTTCTTAGAATCCACCTTCCTCGCCGCATACTCTAACTGCAATCGATAAGGTTTATGATGATCATGTCCCACGATACAACCACCACTCACCATAGTCAAGATATAGTCTTTGTATGCACGTGGCTGCCATGATTCCTCAAGTCCGAGGACTAATCTCGTACTATTCAAACTGGGAATCCCAGTCATACCGACTAAGCTCTAAGAGGTTTCCATATGGCGATTCCCGTGAGCCAATTTTATCCGTGGACTACCTTGCCAACTAACCCACTAAAACTGCACATATGACATACGTCTCCTGCCGACCAAATACGACTGCAGTACTTACTGCAAATTTCTATAGGACCCTCGATTCCCTGTCTCGAGATCCTTGACTTGGAACATTTTAGTCCAACCCTCCACGTTGGTTTCATAGCTGCCAAACCTATGCGCATCCCAACTCCAGGGGTTAACTTTTCGTTCTGTGGGCATTTTGTTGTGACATTGAAACCCCATTCAATATAAGTGGTAAGCATAACG
This sequence comes from Sesamum angolense, assembly GCA_034509725.1. Lineage (NCBI taxonomy): Eukaryota > Viridiplantae > Streptophyta > Magnoliopsida > Lamiales > Pedaliaceae > Sesamum > Sesamum angolense. The sequence continues at coordinate 12,411,330 of JACGWL010000008.1, read as the reverse complement.
AAACACACTGTGCCAACTTGATAAATTATTACCGTATTCATCAATCCAATATTATTTGATCAAGATTGGCGAATGACAAACAGTTAATCCAATTGTGTTTTGGTTACCCATTCCAACAGGTTCAACATAGTGAGGTAGAATAATATCTTTTAATACCATCTCTTAAAGTTGTTTTCTCCAGCCTTTTCCCTTATCTAGTAATTGATTATGCTACCGGAGGTTGGACAACCACCGACTGAAGTAGCAGCAGACTCAGTAGCCATGATACACAACAATAAATAATTATCTTAAACTTGAAAAAGTAAGAATTCGTGGTAGTTTTCAATTAGGAAGTGGGGCAACAGTTGGGTTCTTTATTTTTTTAAAATAATTATTGCCTCATTATGGTGTTAATAGTGACAACAATTTATTTTTAAAATACGATGACTTATAGTTTCAAAATAGCAGCACTAAAAATAGTTTTAACGATGGACTAAAACGATATTTTAGACTTTCTCAAACATAAATACTAGAACGCTTTGAATTTGATCTTCTAAAATGAAGTGAATATGGAGGTCTACTTATAGAAGTTTGAAAGGTACTATTGAATAGACATATCCAATTAAAAAAGGTTTTCCAAAGTGTGATGATTTTTTTTCCAAATGGACACATAATTTCACCCAAATGACATACCATTTTACCATAATAAATACATTATTTTAACAAAAACATACGCCACTTTAGGATTGACACGATTGGATATTGACTGGGCGCCATCAATCACCCACGTGTCACAAGCTTGTCATATATCGCGTCGTATCCAATCAACTGTTATATTTTAATGTAATCAAAATAAATTTATTTTTTAATTTATCATTCACTATTTCTCAACGTACTCAACTATATATTAATATATCAAACAATCGCAATAATATTATCATCACTCATCATAAATATTTTTCTTCGGCTGTTGAAGTTGAGCTTCATTATATTACATTATCAAGTGGAAAAAACATTATTTTCCAACACAAAGTTACTACCTTTTGGAGATTACCGAATGAGTTGCAACTTTAGAAGAACCATAATCAAATTGCAATTTATGTACACATCTTTAGAGAACCATAATGATTAAAAATGCATTTGTAGTGCATATACAAGCAAGAAATTCACATTATTTTCATACATCTTAGAATTTTGGGTTAATTACACTTAGTTCCCTCTAAATATGTGAAGTTATACACTTTCTCCAAAAAAAAATTGAAATGACACTGCAGATACCCCTCTCAAATTTTTTCCTATTTACACTTGTCCTCCTTTGTTAGGGTTTGTAAAGCATTTGTAACGTTTTTGGACAAAGGATTACTCTTCTAAAAAGGCCAAGACTGGAAAACAACTATTAATATAGTTGTGGGAGGATCTAGTGATTCTAGCACCTCAGGAGCAACAGAAGGGTATATCTCCATATAACCCGCATTCCAAACTGTTTATGAACTATTTGATTGATCGATTGACAGTTAAGCAAATATGCACATTTGTACTGATAAATCATTTTTTATGTCTAATCAGGTCCTCAATAAAAGGACAATGAGCATGGGCAACTCCAATTTTGTTGAAGAATTTGGGATAGGAAGGGTGGAGTTGAGGTTTTGTTTAGGGTGCATTCTATCTTTGAAAAGGGTGCACCATGTCTCCACTAATAGATAAGACATAGTTAGTGGTTCAGTGTTAGTTAGGAAGGATTGCGAGCTTACTTTTAAGTTTAATAAAGTTGTAATTTTACAATTTGGTGTATTTGTTGGCAGAGGTTATTTAGTCGGTGGCTTTCTTAAAATTCATGTTTTTTTTTTTGTCAAAGCTATCTATGCCTAGACGGGGTGTTTGGCAAGATCCCTACCTATTTATTGCAATCAAAATGTCCTTGTACAAACTAAGAAAGCTATAAATGAGGAGTACTTACTCCCTTTACAAGAAAAATCATCTAATCTCCCTGTAACAAAATTCAAATAAATTAGAAAAATACGTGCCTAAAAACGAAAGCTCAGAAAACGCCTATCCAAAGCGATCAAAGTTAGAAGGTGTCCTAGTATTTCTGACTTCTCAAAGATTTTATTAGACCCGGTATCACATGCCATATTAGCAAGCAAATCAACAACTTTGTTACCCTTACGATAAATATGAGAGAATTTCACCTCCATGTTTCTTCGAATTAGCCTGAGTCTCGTGCGCAGTCTCTGTATCTTCCAATTTCCCGCACCCCCTTGAATGCAGTGTATGATAGCCTGTGAGTCACCTCAACCCATACATTGTGAAATCCCCTTTCATGAGCAAGTTGCAGACCTCTGACTACGACCGCTAACTCAGCATATGTATTGATTTCTACCCAGAAAATGTGAAACGCAAAAATGCCTTCGCCTAGATCTTCACGAATAATTCCACCTCCTCCTGCTATCATTGGGTTTCCTTTTGAAGCCCTATCGGAGTTCAACTTAATCCAGCTCTAGATAGGCGGGATCCATCTAACAATTTTAGGGGATGTAATCGGATGTTTCTTGTAGTGGAACCCCAATTTTGCCGTTACTGTAAGATCACCTTTCCAGTGTTCCACTCTAAGTAATTTAGCTTTGTGTACCTGCCACAAATATGATATTACATTCCTTATGATTTCCCTTTTTGTGTAATGCTTGGCATAATGCTTAACTTGATTCCTCATGCCCCAAGTGAACCACAATATTAGTAACGGGAGGATCGATCTAACATGTCCCTTGGAGAAGAATGGAGATGAGATTTTCCATTTTTGAAGCATGATCGTGACTGATTGAGTATCTAGTATAGAGATATGAAAGAGCTCGCTAAAATAAACTCAAACCTCCATAATCGCCTCTCCGTTCAAGAATAGGTGTTGTGTTGTTTCCTCTGCCCGACAACAGGGGTATTGGAATGCAAGTTGTATTCCTTTCCTCTTTAAGCACTCGTCCACAAGCAACAGGTCATGAACGATTCGCCAACCAAAAATTGATATAGTTGGTCTAAGGCTGCTGCTCTAGAAATCTGCTAACAATGGTCTAGTATCTGACATCTTACGAACATTATTCCAAGCAGACTTCATGGTGAAAATACATGTTAGGTCAAGGTTCCAAACGGTTACATCGTCACGAGAGGTGTCAAAAGGAATGATAAGGATTTGTGGCACTAATGAGAGAAGAACTGAAATCAGTAATTTCTCCACATCCCACTTCACATCCGTCCAGTAAGTGTTAACCTTATCATGATTTGGATGGGATGAATTTAAAGTGGAAGCTAAGCTAGCATCTCCGAGCCAATTGTCATGCCAAAAGCACATCTCTCCTTTGCCCAATAACCACATAATGTTTTTCTCAGCTATTGGCACCTCTAAGCACATATGTTTCCAAATACTTTAACTATTTTGGTAGCTTCTAGTTGACGCCGCACAGGATTGTTTGCAGTATTTCGTCGTCAACACGTGAGTCCACAGTGATGCCCTTGCTCGAAATCTCCACCACAATTTCATCTAGAAAGCAGAAACCATATCTTCTAAACTTTAAACTCCAAGACCTCCCTCTAACACAGGATAGCACATTCGATTCTAATTCGCCCAATGCATCTTTTTTTTTCTAAGTCATTGGTTCCTCAAAAGAATCCGTTCAACATCTTTTCTATCCAAGCAATCACTCCTTTCGGGGGTTTGATCATATGAATCAAATGAATTGACATGGATAAAAGAGTGGATTCAAGGAGTTGTAGTCGGTTACCTTGTGAGAACACCTTTTTTTTCCATCCCCCAATCCGACCCGCCATAGAGCTTAGCAATTTCTCAAAATGATCCATACGTTTCTTTCCCACAAATAGAGGGGCACCCAGGTAATTCACCGATAGCGATTTCATACAAAAGTGTGTGATACCTTTGACTCAACGCCGAGCCAACATAGGAGTCGTAGGGGCGAGAGTATAGACACTCTTTTCTGCATTAACAAGTTGACCAGATCTAGACACAAATCTTTGTAGAAAGTTCATAATTTTCCTCAAGCTGCTCAATTTCGCATTAGTGAAGATGATTGTATCATCAATGTAGGACAAATGAGAAACACCCATGCTCCCCTGATAATTCATAGATGGATTTTCAGCCATTAATTTGTTGATCCCGTGGGAGAGGTATTCGACCATAAGAACAAAAAGTGACAACGATAATGGATCTCCCTGGCGTAACCTCTGGACGATTGGAGAAAACCACTTAGCTCTCCATTTATGAGGATAGAAAACCAACACTTTTGAACACAGTTCATCACCAATAGAATCGAAGCCTCCAAAAAATCGAATTTGTTAAAGACTTCTCGAAGAAAACTCCAGTTAACACGGTCATAAATTTTTGTTAAATCCAATTTAAGTGCCACATTCCAGTCGAATTTGTGAGACGCAATTGAATGGATAATCTCTTGAGCAAGGAGAATATTATCACTGATTTGTCGAGTGGTGACGAATCCGCACTGATTAGGCGAGATAAGTTGGGGCAACCAATGTTTCAGATGCTCGTTAAGTAGCTTTGAGCAGATTTTTTTGGTAGTATTAGAAAGACTGATCGGTCCAAACTCCCCCCATTTGGTTGGATTATGGAATGTAGGTATAAGGGTTATAGAGGTAAACGTAAAGCTTTTAGGCATTAGCTTTCCCATCATGAAATCCTTTACTGCCTCTAAGAGATGATAATGTATCACCTCCCAACAACGCTGATAGAATAGAGCATTGAATCCATCAGGACCAGCTGTACTATTAGTGTCATGCCAAACACAACCGCCCGTACTTCCTCTAATGTAATAGGGCTGCATAACGCTACTCCCATCTCTTTTGTAACTATATAAGGACTAAACTTGTCTATGTCATGCAGAGCTCGGGGCTGGTCCTCGACCGTCAAGAGAGTACTGAAGAATTGAACTCTGGATGCTTTAATGTCAAGCCCGGACATAATGTCAAGACCCTCATGATGAATTTTGTTAATGCCTACACGTGCCCGCTTCTTTTTAACCAAAAGAGTGAAAATATTGTGTATTGTTTTCCCTTTCTGCCACCCACTTACACGCCATTTTTTGCTTCTAGAAGTCCTCTTCGGTTGCAAGCGTGTTTTGGTATATAGTTGTAACGCGATTCATTTTTATGAGATTTGTATCAAAAGGGTTGTTGTCGTATTCTTTTTTTGCTTGCTGGACAACTGGCTCAGCCCTCTTGATATTGTCGAATAGATTCCCAAATGTCTCCTTATTCTAATGCTTCAGACGTTGATTGCGACGAAAGAGCTTAACTTTAACTTTCAACATGCCCTATTTTGCAACTAGCATGGTCCAGCAACTTTTGATGACATCTATGAAGCCATGGTGGTGCCACATGTTTTGGAAATGGAACGAGGATGGGAAGCCTCATGTAGGATGTTGAATCTGAGCCAAAATGGGGCAGTGATTCAATGCATATCTCAGGAGGTGCATAATCCTGGTATGCGGCATCGAATCAACCTATTCAGAAGAGAAAAATATTCGGTCCAACCGCTGCCATAATTTGTGATCTGTCCAAGTGTGCTGGCTACCCTCATATCCCACATCCACTAATCCACAATGAAAAATAGCTTCCCCGAATTCCGCAATTGAGTGGTGGACAGGGTAAACACCAATAGATCGCTTCGTTGAGGAGAGGACGGTGTTAAAAATCCCCTCCGATCATCCATTTAGACCTTTGCTCCGCTATCTCCCGCATAAACTTCCAAATTTCTTCTCTGGCTACCTTATTGCATTTACCATAAACCAAAGTGCATAGAATAGGTTCCGCCATATCTCTAGCCAAATATTTAACATGAAAGAACTGCTCATTATCAACTATTATCTCAATCTCGATGTTGTCATTTGTAAGAAACCAAATCCTGTTATTGCAATTCCTCAGGACATTTACAAACCCCAAATCCTTACCTATAATGTCGTCTTTCCAGTGCTTGTGTGGGTCAATCAAACCAAGTATGTCTAATTTATATTGTCGTCGAACCATATGTTGCTTATTTCCTACACCCCGATATTCCATATTATAGCATTCATTTGGAATTATATGGAGGAGAGGACTGAGCTCTAGCATGGCTTTGCGTGATTATTCAATCTTGCCTACTGATGGAGATACATCTTTTGTGTCGTCCACGAACTTTAGCCTCAATAAAGTCCTCATCATCCACGAGTGATTGTAACGAGTCTGTTTGTTTAGAATCCTCCTCCTCCTCATGAGATCGCTGATCTGTTGCTAGTGCGTTATCACTTAGTAGATAGGAATTTAAAAGCACTTGATTAGTTCACACGGATATTAGTGAGTTCAATAGAGTTATAACTAGGGACCATAAAAGATATTTTATCATCTTTATAGATGATTGTAGTAAATACTGTTATGTCTATCACATTATAAACAAAGATGAAGCTTTAGAAAAAAATTATTTTGTTTAAGAACGAAGTATAAATCTAAACTAGTAAGAAATTTTAAAGACTAAAGATTCGATAGAGGATGAGAATATGAAACGAGTGCATTTAGTGAATATTGCCAGAATTTTGGAATTATTCATGAAGAAATTGCCTCCGTATACACCATCTTCTTAGGCAATAATTGCTTGTGCCACGGGAAATTGGACATCCACAAAATTACTATCTTTTGGCGATTATCCAACGAGTTCCAACTTTAAAAGAATCATAATCAAATTGTAACTCATGCATGTAAGAAGAACCATAATGATTAATATTATTCCATGTATCTAAAAAACTTTGGGTTAATTACACTTACTCCCTTCGAAATTACATTTTTCTTAAGTAAGTTTGGAATTACACTTACACCCTATTAAAAAACAATTGTTTACACTTGTCCCCCTTCCGTTAGGGTGTGAACAGAAAATGTTGACGACAAAAGGAAAAAATTACATAAATTATTGATTTTGCCCCTCATTTAACATTTTAATTCATATTTTTATACTTATAAGAGGGTAAATGTATGAAATGCGGTTAACATTATGAACTTTTTCCCTTTATAAGAACAAAACTATTTCATAAGAATATTAAATGAGGTATAAGAATTTAAAATTTATATAATTTTTTTTGCTAACATTAGTATTTTTTGTCCAAAGCCTAGTGAAAGGAGGTAAGATGTAAACGGTGAATTCTTAGTGGGGGTGTAATTTTGAACTTTTTTGGGGAAAAGTGTAATTTCACATTTTTAAACGGAGTTTAAGTGTAATTAACGCTAAACTTTTGACAAAATAAGAACTCTTTTCAAGTGTATCCATATATAGTACAGAATCTGTAGCAAGAAGCATAGAACCATAAAGGTCAAAGAAGTGGAACTTATTGCCATTTATACCGTACTTCTGTTTCCACTTTCTCTTACAGACACAGCTGAAGAAGAATCAAACATAGGAAGTTTAAGATTTCCAACACTCCAACAAGAGAACATTTTTAGTTCTTGAAAGCGGATCGAAGATGTTAGGTGCAATGACCTCTGGTTGATGAAAGAGTGATGAGTATCCAAATGATGAGATTCTTGGAATAACATACAGACGTAAGATCGGTCCCCATAAAATAAGTAAATCACAAAGTTGAAGTAAATATTACAAGAGCATTAGTTAGAAACTAAAACAACTTAGAACCCACATCAAAATATGTCTTCTGAAACATATGGGGGAGTCGGCTGAAGAATAAGAGAATTTTTCACATGATGGCCGAGATATGAAGAGTAGTAAACATAATCCATATGAAACGGTTGCCAGATAATTGTTTCTCATATAACAGATTCCCAAACAGCCGATCCATACATAGTCTATCCCAAAGTCATAACAAGTCGATGTTCAACTATACATGAGAGTCACGTACAGGTAATACAATGTCAATAGAAAATAATACACCAAAACAATATGCACAATTACCTTTGCAGCACTGAGTTATCGAAATACTGGTCAAGCAATGATTCAAGCTAAGGGGCTGCTGACCGGCCGTCTCTTTTTAATGAATTCTCTTGCCACTTGTTTGGTGCGGCCGGATGGATGCGAGAAAGACGAGCAACAAATGTTTTCTCACTAGAGGCTATTATGGTGGAGAGGGAGTATTCTTTTTCACAAAGACCCTGATCCATGAGCCACTTATGCAATTTGAATCTTGGCTTGATTCGTTGCTCCAAGTCATAACATAGATATCCTGGGAAAACATCGAGATACTGTAGAGATGACCGCATATCATTGCAGAGGAATTCAAGTTTTTTCTCAAGAATGCTTTCTTGCTGGTTAAGAATCTTTCCAGACAACTTCACCATTGCACAAAGTTTCGAGTATTCAATCCCACGGTGGAGAAGGCAATCGAATCGTCGCTGCAGTTGACTGCTGCTGCTGTTTAATAGAGATAAGGTTTTAACTGCAAACCTATTCTCTCCAAAACCAATGCTATGTAGGAAATTCAGTTTCTTGATTGCATAAATGTATGTTCTTTTCGTTCGTAGTCGTGTTAAGCTATCCATGTAGTGCTTATCCACGTCGTCCTCCATAGAGCGAATAGCATAAGTAACTAATAAAGAGTGATCCCCTCTCTTCATTTTCTCAAAGAACCATTCACCAAGATCCATTGACCTCATAACATGAGGCAGATTAGCCATCCTATTCCTACCAAAAACATGAGGGTACTTCTGCTGAAGAGATTCCAGTTCTTTTTTCTCTAGTCCAAAGTGCTCCAAGAACCCCGACACAGAAATCACCCGACCCTCTAGATCAAAACCAAAGATTTCCGGTCTTGAAAGAAGAAACAATCCAATTTGGTCCTTCTGAACATTCAACTTAGAAAAATATTCAATCTTGCTCATCAAAACCTCTTTCATGTGCTCAACAAAAATGCTTTTGCTTCTTCCCATCAACTCACCAACCTTCCCCATCTTGCAACCCAAGTCGTAAAACATCCTAATTTTTTCACAAACCTCAAGCACGGCATCCACATTACCGTCGACATAACTCAACAAATCATGATCCAACAACAATACCTTCAAATCACTTAACAAACCATCCATCTCACTGTATAGAACTCTTGGGAAAGCCAAGCAAATACTAATTACACTAACACTATTAAGCCCATAACCACTCTTAATCCCATGAATCTTCCTCTGCAACGCTGACGGATCAATTTGGAATATCGATGCTTCTTCCTCTTTACACAACAACCCCAGTTTACTCCAGGGGAACCCCATCCCCGCCAGAGCACAAACCACATTGAAATGCTTCCAATCGGAAAGAAAAAACGTATTGGGAGGTAAAAGAGAACGTGGGATTCCATTACTGTCGCAATTTAAGCCAATGCTTTCCAAGAAAAAGTCGAGCTCGTTGATGGGATGATACCTGAGGTAACGCTGGAAGGAGTACCCGAAAGTCGACGGCGAGAAGGGAATTTCGGAGACAACTTTCCACAGAGACTGAGGGGAATTGCTGGCGATATGGTCTGCGCAGGGAAACGGCAAAGCGCGGGTGGTATGGAGGTAGTCCGTGAGTGCTTTTTGGAGTTCTTGAATGGCTCTACTCCTATGCTTCCACGGAATTTTTGAGAAGGGTTTGGGGAGATTTGATGTAGTGGGTCTTTTTGAGAAGTGGCGGCGAATAGCGGTCGTGAAGCGGGAGAGTGTGGCCGCGGCGGCGGAGGTGGTGGTGGTGGTGGTGCGACGGTGGAGCATAGTCTTTCATGGGGCCAGGGTTTAAGGATTTTTGGACAGTGGGTTTAGGCAGTTCTCAGTGGGTGAAGGTCAGCTGTCTGTTCAAGAAGGTTAAGGGAATTAATGCTTTTTCTTATTTTATTTATTTTTTTGGGGTTTTTTTGCATAGATTTGATAAAATTAAATTAGAAATTAGTTTTAATTAATTAACAGAAGGAAAAAAAAGTTAGGGAAATGGTTTTATCTTTTTACTAGTAATAATAAAAAAAATTACAATAATTCATCTCGATATACCGAACAATACCTCAATTCAACTAATATATAAATTTGACTAACAATGATAAATGATTATAAAAATTATATAAAATAAAATAAAAATTCACATATCTCATAAAACTCAAATGCATGACTTCGAACTTATTTATGAGACCTCAGTTTTAACTTTAACCACTAGACTAAGCATCGTTGATAATAGAAAATAGTTCTTCATAATGAAAATAAATATGTGATCAACAAATTATTATGATTTTTTTCAAAATAATAAATGATAAACAATTAAATTTTAAAATATAAAAATAGGAAATTTTTAAATATTAATTTTTTTTAATATTATAACAATTAATTACAAAAAAAATATTGTTAAAATACAAATATATTTTTAAATTAAATTTACTGACTAATGTATCTAACCAAAATTACGCATTTTTGCACAAAAAAATACATAATTTTAACCTATCTAGATTAAATTAAAAACATGAAAGATAATTTATAAAGAGAATCTGATGCATTTTTTGATGAAATAACATGTCATATATATTTTTTAATTAAAAAAATATGGTTTCTGATGTGACAAAATAGAATGTAAAAAGAATGCCCAAATATGCACGGTCTCCAACGATAAAGTTAGCAAGTGTTGATAAAAAGATAATTTCCAGAAAAATTGAGAGCAATGAGAGCTTTAAAGAACGAAAAACTGATTTTGCCAAGACGAATTCTTGAACAATGAATTGAGATGTGTGTTGTGTTCGAAGAACATGGTGTAGGGGGGTTGGTTTTATAGGTGTAACTCTCAGCGGATGAGGAACTCGGGTTGGTATTTGTTTACAAATAAGTTTTCTTAAAGTCTTGGACCATTAGAAGAGGCCTTCACATAGTCATAGCTATGCTGGGGATCTTCAAGGGGATAAGTTCTCTGATGGATATGCCTCAAGATTCTAGGGGCAGTTGGAGGTGTAAGACATATCCAACATCTTGTTCTTGTCGCAGTCCACATGGGCGCCTGCTCACTCTCGGAGCAAATAGCTTCTTACCACTTGGGAGGAGTAGCCAACTTAATCGTCCGGTAAACACCAAATGTCTTGGACTGATGGTCCTGAGGCGCAACACATCTCTGAAAAGCCAACACGTCTGGGATCAGGCCCACTAGGGGGCTATTCCCTCTTGGGTCTTGTGCACTTCCAAGCCACCGTATTCCATCTTTCCCCACGGGTTGGGCCTTCGAGGGGGTCAAACCAATCAATTAGGCCGAACACATTATTTATGTATCGTTCAGTTTCCCCACTCTGATAAGGAGGGTGTTAAGTAGTTCTTCCTTAGAGTAGCGATGCTATGGTCCAGGGGATCCACTTCTCACTCTCTTACAAGAGGAGTTCCAAACTCGTCTACCAAGATAGAACTACTTTTTGGGGATCACGCGCTCTTTGTCAGAGTGAATGGACGGCTAATTATTAGTCTACCCAGAAGAGTAAGTGCATGGGCATATCCTCACACGCCTGGTGGGCGGTTAAAGGTAACCACCCATAGTGGTGATGAATTCTGTGTAACTGCCCCAATAAGGAGCAGCTACTTGATGAGAAAATAGATGATTTTTGCCTTAACCCCTCCGCCTTCCTAATACAACCTTCACTTTCTCTTCCCTCCTTCCCCATGTTCTCTACAAAAAGAAAACCCTAGAGCTTGTGCACTTCCCATTTTCATGTATTACTCTCATAAGTTGAGTTTCCTACTTCAGTTTATTTAATCTTTTCATATTGTGATTCTCTGTTTCCTCTTTTTCTTTCGTTATGCATAATCTCCATATCTCATCAATATTTATTTGATTTTGTCAATGGCATCCTCCAAAGAACTTGTGCATTTTATGGGTGGCTGGGTCTACCGACGAAGATTCCGCTAAAGCCAATTCTTGAGGGACAAGGCCAAGTTTATCTATCTTCAAAGGGGCTAGGCTTTGGAGCATAAGGCAGGTAACCACAATCCAACATTGTCTGGTTGATGAACCTTCTAACCTCAAAGAGGAGACCATTAGGAATAATGATGAGGAGGGCTCTTCCGCAGGTGAGGAGAAAGAGAAAGAATCTATGTTTGTCGGCAGAGAGGGAAAGAGGGCGACCAACCCTATCTTGCTGGATAGGGTGACTTCTTCTTTTGGGAAGTGGACGCCTATCGTTTGAGGGAGGAATAGAATATCCCTTAAAGCTATGTTATCTATCTTTCTTCCCTTGTTAGTCATCCTGACACCCCCCCCCCTTAAGTACTTATGTTTTACTACTGCCTAGTTTAAGACTGATACCCTTCCCATCCCTCGATTCTTTGAGGAGGTTGCCTAGATTTTTTGGGTCTCCTTGAACTAATTAGCGCCTAACCCTTTACATCTATTAGTTGGCTTTTATATGATTTTCATTTCTATGGCGTTTATTCTTTAGGATAGAGAAATTTTGCTTATTTTTAGCTGAAAATATCAAAACCTAACATCTTTCACTTCTCCCCCCCAGCGAGGGGTTTGTTTTCTCATTGCCATTAATGCTCCAAAGAATTGGAGGGGTAGTTTCTTCTATGTTCTTCCTCCCGCCTGCTGGACTTTCCCCTACGGGAGGATTTATGGTCTCCCCTTATTACTTCATTCTTTATAAAGAAAAATACTTCAAGGCTTAACGCCCTCCTAGAGAACCTGACCCTTATAACTATAAAGGGTTGGTGCATAAAAGGCTTCTCTGTCACTTCAGTCTAAGCCCTAAGGAAATCTCATTGGAGGAACCCTTGGGTATTACCAGTTTTCGTGCTTTTTCTTTATGGTTGCTTTGTTATTTGATGGTATGACTTGATTTTTTATTCGTTTTGCAGACGGGATGACGTTTAGCAAGATGCTGTGTGAGAGTCATCAAAGCAGTCTAGGAGCTCGTCCTGCAATGACCCCTTTCTCTCAAGCACCCGGGGCAGTCGAATATTCACCCCCTCCAATTAGACCTGGGTTTTATATGTATATGCTTTCTTGAAGAGGGCTAAAGGCAGCTTCTTTAGTCAACCCACTTTCAGAGTTCCTCTATAGGTCATTAGAAGTTCTACTACCACCCTTCCTCCTTCTTCTCCCCTCCCCCTTGGGATGCAGGTGGTTCCTCTTCTAGGCGCTAACATTTCTCCCCTAATTGGGGTCTTTATTCTAACCAATCCATTATGCGGCAGAGAGAATGGAAGTCTAGGTCCTAAGGGGGTGGTGACATTAGGGGACAAGTGCTCCTATCTTCCACTTCTAGAGAAGAATTAACTGACTTGCTATGCTGTCTTGCCATGTCACTAAGGTACCTTACATTTTTTTCTTCAAATTTTTGTTTTGAAACTTAGATTTTGGGTATTGAATTTATCTATTTTCTGCATGTTCCTCAGGGCAACCGTGGTGCTGGGGAAGATGTTGTCCCATCTCAAGTTACGCCTACCTCCCTCCTTCGACAGAGAAAGAAAAAGGTTGGATGATTAGGTGGAGCCAATGTTAGCAGAGGTTGCCAAGTTGAAAGACGCCAATAGCGAAGCCTAGGGGAAGTGTTATCTTGTCAAAACGGAAAATATGCAGCTGCAACAACAAGTCTTGGATATGACCAAGAGCCAATGTGAGGCACTGATGAGTGTGACTAAAAATGCTCGCCTGGACTTTCCTAATTCTGAAGAGAGGAATGGTTCCTAGAGTTCTACTGGCAGAGTCGATTGCCCAATTTCCAAAAGTTGGAGGACTTTCAGGGGGCGTTCACTAGGATAGCTTTGTCTTTCCTAATATATGGCTTTGAAGCCCGTCGGGGCTAATTTGTTGCGATGGGGTATCCACCCCTAGGGGTAGAATGATATTTCTATATTTGAAGGAGCTTTGGATGGTGCCTTTGACCTTCACAGCCCCACCTCCACTAGCTATTGGGTCTCTTCCAGTTGTAATAGGGTTGCTCGACTCTTGTCTATCCTTGAATGGAAATTTGCAACTGTTAAATGATATAGCTAGGAAGTTCTTTTCAAATGAAGATCTGGACCACCTATTGGGGGCATTTATGGAAGAAGTGAAGGTTCATTCGCCTGTTAGTGCCTTGGCAGCTATGGAGGTGGATGTCCCTCAAGAACTGCCCTCAGGACCTCCTACCAAATCGATCGCATCGAGGAGCCAACCTCTAGTAAAGCAGCCGCCCCTTGGAGAAAGAGCCTGAAAAAGAAGAATGAGAGAAAACCTTGCCTATGGGGCAAAACAAATGATATGTATCCTCTCTTTTTTTGAAAATAATTTGTTTGTGGTGTACCCTATCATTGGGGATGGAATAATTTTTCTTCTTTTTTGTTTGTGCTGAATATTCGCCCCCCTCTCCAATCAATTTAATTAGAGGCTGGTTTTATATGCATATGCTTTCTTTGTTACTTTCTCAGTAGAGCCTTGCTACTTATGTTGCTAATCTAGAATTGTGTTTCGGGGGCTTGTTGTCCTCATGTTGTTTTCAAGAATTTTTTTCTACTAGATGAGTAAACTAAGATAGGATGTAAGATAGACGAATAGGAAGTGAATACCTGCTGGCGTAAATTCCCCCTTTTATGTTAGTCTTCTTCCCTCTAAGCTTTTGGTGAGCACCTGTAAGTGAAAGCATTAAAGGAGGAGAATACTGACTGAACGCAGGGTTTTTGACAGTAAAAGTTCCTATTTAGAAAATAGAGCTTGTTTTATGCTCGATGAGCCTGCCTGAGGTGAGGCAGTTTATTTTGTGGTGTTATGTCTACTTATTAGTAGGGATTTTTACTTGCGAGTATTTATTTGAGATATGGTACCAAGAAGTTATACCTTTAGGTAAGGCCTTTTTGGAGGAGATGCCTACCTAGGGGCAGGTCTTACTTTGGAGATCTGCCTAGGAGCCGGCCTCATTTCTAAGGGTGATGTCTACTTAGGGAAAGTCTTATTTTTTAGGAGGATGCTCGACTAGTTCAATCGTAAAAATCGCTATCAGTTTGTACACATTCGATGGTGAGTACAAGGTACGACCTTCTCCATCTTCCAGCTCGTAACTTCTGTGTCCCAATATCCTTGTGACTTTATAGGACTTTTCCCAATTAGAATCTAATTTTTCAATTGGTTTTAGAGTATCCACCCTCCTAAGTACCAAGTCCCCTACTTGAAAAGTTCATGGTTTTACCCGCTTGTTGTAAGCGTTCATCATTATGCTTTCATATCGCTGCATTTGATGAAAAGCCTTATCCTGAAGTTCTGCAATGAGCTCTAAATTTTTCCTAAGAAGGCCTGTGTTATTCTCTTCCAAGTAGTGTATTATCCTGTGAGATGGCATCCCCATTTTTGTGGGGATGATAGCTTCTCTCCCGTACAATAAAGTAAATGGGTTTTCCACCGTAGAAACCCTCGGGTTGTTAGTTAAGCCCAGAGGACAATGGTTAGCTCTTTTGTCCAGTTCCCTCCAGTTCGTTCCTACCTCCTTTTGATTCCTTGTATTTGTATACAAATGGTGACCTCCACTTCTCCATTGGCTTGGGAGGTGAATCTTTACTTGATGCGTCAACTTTTATACCAGTCCTGTATTTTATGCACTTGGAATTAGGGACCATTATCTGAAACTATTTCTCGAGAAAACTCAATGCGATAGATGATATTCTTTCACATAAACGTCATAATCTCCCCCCTCAATGATTTTAGATAGAGGTTGTGTTTCCACCCAATTCGTAAAATAATCAATGTCCACTAGTAGAAATTTTCTTCCGCTGGGACCAAAGGAAAATGCCCCACTATGTCCATCCCCCATTTAGAGAATGAGCAAGGGGAAAGCAAGGTGGTAAAAGGTTCCATTGGTTGATGGATGGTAGTGAAATGTTTTTTGCACCGCTCACATCTGCTTACTAGTACTTAGCATCATGTTGTATGGTCGGCCAAAAGTAGCCAGCCTTAAAGCTTTGTTGTCCAAGACCAAAATATTCACATAGGCCCTGCAACATCCGTTGTGATTTCTTTCAACACGTGTAGTTTCTCTTCCTTAAGTGGATGGCATCCACATCCTTTATTTTTTTAAGTTTTAAAATAACTAATAATTATAAATTTAAATATCTAATTATTATAATCACTAATAAACTTAAGAATTTACATATTGATGTGGGTGCTTGGACAACCCAACTCAGAATGGCATGGGTACCTACAATAGCCCAGCATACAGCCTAACTAAACAAGCCTAGAAAGCCCAGATAGCCCAAGAAACCCAAGAAAAAAGAAGGACTTAAGATACCCCATGGCTTGGATCATAGTTAAAGCCCAACAAGATGTTCGGCCTAAAAGGCCTACACACGTGGCAGCCCACATTCTACCATGGCAACCAATTAACCTAGTTGTCAGCAACCACCTCGAATCATATCAGCTCAAGAAGGTCTGCATGAGTAAGGAGGGACTCCCTAGCGGCTTGGATTCCTCGCAAGCATGGGTCTCCCAAGATAAGGGAGGCTCCTGCAAAAGCAGATCTACCTGCAGATACGGGGGATTTATCCCTTATCCAACCAGCCCAATCAATTCCCACGAGTTTAGTGGAGCAAATCAGACTCTCTACAAACAGGGGCATTCCCCCCGAAAAAATACAGGTTTGGTCTCTCCATGAGGTGATGACTCTCACACTCTCTAAGTATTCTTTAAGCATTCTACAAGTATATTATCACGTGTTCTTACACTATTCATCAATTTTATTCACCATATCTCGATTTTCAATCAAGTTTGTTTACTTTTTTGTTCTATTTTATCTCAAATTCAATACTAACTTGGGCGTTAGAGTGCTAACGTCCCTTTTGCAGATCCTCTCCTTATAGCCCACGTACGCTTTGATCCAAGCTTCAAACGATAGTCCATATCCATTAGACTCATACAATTTCCGCACTCATCAAGTGACGCCTTCTGTTTGAACACAGAGTTAAAGATATGAGTAACAATAAAAGTACCTAACAACACTTTGAGCAAGGAAAATTCCGTAGAGACAGCTGATAACACCCAATCCCTTCAAGTTGTGCCAGGTTCACCCTTGGCCCCGCCAATGCGACGAAGGTCTCGAGACCCCCCAGATTCCCTTGCTCGCTGACTAAGCCTCCATGCCGTAGCACCTCATTGGGGAACTTGTCCCTATTACTCCTAATGACCCTACAGTAGATGATCATGGAGGACACATGGGAGAAAATGGGGATACTAGCCCCAGCCTGCGCAGTGACATTGTCGGATGTGGATATCGCATGTGAGATGGTGCCCCCTGCCCCTGTACTACTAGTTGCGGGAGGTCAGGGTCCTCCTTCACAAACCTGGAAAGATATCCCTCCTTAGTGGCTCACTTTTTTAGAGTGTCTGCAAAAAGGCCTCCAGGACGTCCAGTACCAGGTCATGAGAGTACCTTTGGAGGAGCAACAAGGTGGGACCTTCACATAGGGAGTAATAGGGGACGAACTACCCGTGAACTGTTGTACTTTGGCTACAACTGAATACGATGGTACCACAGACCCTTGGGAGCACTTATCACATTTTGAGAATGCGACCCTTTTGCATCGATACACGGATGAGATTAAATGTCATGTCTTCGTCATTATTTTTGCTAGGGCATCCAAACAGTGGTTCAACCAATTGCCTGCAGGCGCTATAAGAGCTTCTAGAAGTTCTGATCCCTCTTTTTGCACTAGTTTGCCAAAGTAGAAAGTATTAGAAGATTCAACTCAACCTCTTCACAATCAAACAGAAGGACGGAGAAACTTTGAAGTAGTACCTTTAGAGATTCAACACAGTGGTCCTGGAGGTACCCTCTGTTAACCAAGAGGTTAATGCTAGTGCCTTCTCCCAATGATTCTTGGATGGGGGTCTCTTCAAGTCCCTAGCCAATAAACCTGCTTCCAAATTTGATGTGCTCCTAGCTAGAGTTGGAAAATACATCAACATGGAGGACGCCCAAGCCTCCAAGTGGGAGGAGCTCGAACCAAAAAAAATGAGAGAAAGGAGGAGATCCCTTCCAAGAAGCCCTGGAGGGGCTTTCGAGATAAGAAGCTACCTTTCGGGAGGTGAATCCTATATACACATCATTGAATGTCCCCGTCACTCATGCGCTCATTGCAGTAGAATGCAAATGTCTATTAGCATGACCTAAAGACAACCAGGGATAGCTCACATCGGCCTGAGTCTGACAAATTTCGTCATATTCATAACGATTATAGCTATACTAGAGAAGAATGTTGACACTTGAACGGGTACTTGCAGAAGTTCATATATAAGAGAAGGCCCTCGGTATAGGCCCATGTTAAAAGCAGGAACTGGACAAGGCTAAGGCGATGAAGGACTCCAGTTTGGAACCCATATCTAAGGAGACACCCAAGCCCTCGATTGGCTGAAGATATGAAAACAGCGAACCCCCACGAAAGGGGGTGATACAGATGATTGTAGGAGGACCTATGGAGGGATATTCACATACGAGAGACGTATAGAATAGTCCTGAAGGAGGTCCTGGACGTAGAAGCCCTGGAGGACACCCTTTATTCAGTTTGGGCGAGCAAAACGGTCTGAGAAGGCCTCCCATATTGATGCCTCGGTCATCACGGTCCTATTAACTAATTACAAAGTCGAACGAATCTTTGTAGATTCAGGTAATTCGTCTTACATCCTATTTAGTGAAGTATACGACCAAATGCAGTTGGGAGACATCCCTCTTGAAACCGTAAACACTTCTTTGCATAGGTTCACAAGAGAAGTGGTCCATCCCCGCGGCATGATCTTGGGAAGCCCATGTTTATCGCTTTTCAACCCGTAATATCTACTTATCATATGAAAATTAATTTCCCCATACCAGGTGGCGTATGGGAAGTAATAGGGGATCACTTGCAATCTCGCAACTGTTGTGGAAGTCATTCAAAAAGAGAAGAAGAGGAGTTTAGATGAAGCGTCAAGAGAAGAACCCCAGAGCAAGCGAGGGAAGGACCGCGTATTGGTGGGAGAAACTAAAATAAAGACGAAACACCTATCAAAGTTCAACCAGCTGAGGAGCTACTTGCTATAGAAATACTTTAAAATTTGGAGAAAACTACTCATATTAGCTCCCAGATGGAAGACACGATTTGAGAAGAAGTAATTCAATGCCTTCGACGAAAAGTGGACATCTTCACCTGGACCCCCAAGACTTGGAGGGAATAAACTCGAGTGTAATTACTCACCATCTCAGCATAGATCCCAATGCTAAGCCTATAAAATAAAATAAAAAACACTTTGAACACGAGAAGGACAAAATTATCCAAGCCGAGGTAGACAAACTACTTGTAGCAGGACATATTAGGGAAATACAATTTTTCAAGTGGTTGTCCAATGTCATCTTAGTACCCAAGCTCGGGGGAAAATAGAGAATGTACATGGATTTCTGGGACCTCAATAAAGGATGTCCCAAGAACTTTTACCCGTTACCCAGGATCGATCAATAGGTGGACTCCACATCAGGATATGAACTACAGAGTATGATGGACGCAATGCAATGATATATCATCCAATCATGTTGGCTATTGAGGATCACAAAAGAGTTAGTTTCATCACCTCTGTTGGTAGCTTTTGCCACATTGCCATGCCATTCGACCTGAAAAATGACAGGGTCACATACTAGCATCTAGTCGGCAAAATGTTTTGACCTCAATTAAGGAAAAATGTCGAAGTCTACGTAAACAATATACTAGTAAACAGCAAGAAAAGTGAAGATCATATCATAGACTTGGAATAAACCTTCATAGTCCAAAGAAAGTATGGACTGAAGCTCAACCTAGGCAAATGTTCATTTGGAGTGCGTGGTGGACGATAGGGGTGTGCAGAGTTTGGGTAACAACTCAAAAACCAACGAAATTGAAATTTTAGTTTGGATCGAAAACCACCGAAATTTTTATTCAATTTTCAATTTAAAAAAAATTGTTTGAACGGTCAGTTATTTTTTCTTGGTTCGGTTAACCGAATCAAATCGAAAACTGATTTATTTATTTATTTATTTGTAAACATTTAAATTATATACATTAGTTAACATTAGAAATGGAAAAGAAAAAGTCTGACTATTGAAGAACTTAGAACTCTCTCTCTCTCTCTCTCTAAATCTCTCTCTGTGCGCAGGGCACTAGTGTGAGAAATCAGAAATATTGCAGAAGTCCATCTTCAATTCTTCAGTCTTCACTTCACGACCACGAATCCATCGGCAAGCGGCTCTTAATTTGCAAGTTTTTCTTCTTTGTAAATTTGTTTTACAGGTGATTTTTTTAGTTTTCGGTCTTCACCTTTTTAAATTTATTTCTTCTTCGTAAATTACAGAAAAATTCAGTCTTGAGACTTTACCTTTGGTCCGACTCCACCATTAACAGGTGATTCTTTTTTTTTATATATAAATTTGTATTACAGTTTGTAGAAGAAATGTGCAAGTTTTGCTTTCAATGTATTCGATGAAATGCTTAATTAAATTTTTGTTAACTTTGTTTGGTTGTGATTGGACTTTGATTTGATTTTTGCATTACTATTGTTGTGTGTAGTTAGGTAATGACAAATAGTGTATTTTACTATTGTTATAAATTGGAGATGGAGTTTGAATTTTTTTTTTCAAAAAAATTGATTTTTTGGGTTCTATTTTCTAGAGGTAAGCCCTGCAGAAAAATACAAAAGTATCCTCAACAAGGGGCTCCGTGTTCCATCAAAAGCCCTCATGCCCTTTTCTTTTAAATGAATAATTATCCCTAGTAAGGTGACATGAAACTAATAATATTTTTTAAGATGGGTAACAGTTGAAAAAAACAAGTTTGAAGAGGCAAGGAAAGAGACATCAAGCATGGGATCATTGTCCCCCAAGGATTATGCGTGCAACCCTATTCATGTAAGACAATGACACCCCAAGTCGGAGTGTAAATAGCAGGTCACATCAATCAAACATAAGTAGGTATACAAGCAATGCAACAAGCAAATAGGCGGCAAATGTCAAACAACAATAAGCAAAAATAGAAGAACATTATGGCATGCTCCCTGGCTAAGGGAAGGGTTGGAAATAAGCATCCACATGAACAAAAAAATAAAATTGTCTCATTCACATCCATGTGGGGGAAAAGCATTCAAAGAAAAAAATTATTTTGTAGGGAAGAGGAGATGTACATCATCAATCAATCACCCCACACTCGGGGTCTTCTCATCAACAACTTAGACAGAAAAGTTTGGGGTCTCCTGGGCCACGGGATCTACTAGGGCACTGGGGGCATTCTCCACCATTGGCTCTGAAGGACCTTCTCTTGGGGCATCTCCTCAATCGAAGTGGGCAGGGTAGCTTGAGGAAGGGGGTTCCTTACTTCTGTCTCAACCTTCCCCAAAATATGGTCGAGACATTCTTCTATAAATTTCCCCCAAAATTGAGTAAGCAAGCTACGAAAACCTTAAATAAAAAATAACTTGGGGATGAAATAGTTACCTGACTCCATGTAGGGAGGCTCGGTCACAGGAGAATGAGGGTTGGCAAAAGGATCTGGACACTAGGGTTGTCAATTTCAACCCGAACCCGAACCCGAAAAACCCGTCCCGGACCAGCCCCGTATGGGGCGGGTCTGGGATGCCATTTTTCGGGTTTGGGGCGGGTCTGGGGCAGCTAAAACTTGCCCCGGCCGGTCCGGGGCGGGTTATGGGTCCTGTCTCAAACCCGCCCCATTGGACCTGGCTCCCGTCCAACCCCACCTCTTTTTTTATTGTATATTATTAATATATACAATATATTATAATAAAAAATTATCTTATTATATATATATATATATATATATGAATCCTAAAATATTTTAGCATATACCCAACTATATATAAAAATACCAAAAATAAAAAATTAGTTGAAAAAATTTAATAATTTAGATGAACGCATTTTTTTATCTTATCCAATTCATTTTAGATTGAAAATTATATTGAAATATTTAAATCTAAACTGATATTATTTTCTTAAAAAATATTAATTTAATGTATTCTTTGTATAAATTAATTAGGTAGGGACAGGACGAAATTTTTTAGCATGGCGAGAGAGGCGGGGGCGGGTTATGGGGCTGGCAAAATTAAATGAGGCGGGTCTGGTAAGGGTCCAGACGGGGCGGGGGCGAGTTATGGGGCTGGCAAAAATTAAATGGGGCGGGTCTGGTACGGGTCCAGGCGGGGCGGGGGCGGGTTATGGGTCTAGCAAAAATTAAATGAGACGGGTCTTGAATCCGGGCGGACCCATACCAGACCCGCCCCATTGCCATCACTACTGGACACCCTCCAACACTTCATAAAAAAATTTAAAAAAAAAAATTCATTCTCCAGTAGAGGGGAATCCTTGAGCAACAAATTGTTCCTAATAGGCCTAGAAATGATACAGAATGTAAGGCGCTGCTATCTTAGCCACCTCCTTCTGGAACTCCTCGATTTTCTAATAATCCAGAAGGTGACTTGTCTAATAGCCCTCCAAATACACGCGTCCTTCATCAATGTGGGGGAAGTTCAGCCTAGCCTCATCGGTCGCCCTTCGGATCTCCTTTGATTGATCTTCCTTCAATGCAGAGATCTCATTTTGCAGTTTTTTGACCTCATTTTCCGCCTGTATCCCCATAGCGTCTTTCTTGGCATCTTTCAATTCTGCATTCTCAGCAGCCAAGCGCTCCACCCAGTCTTCCAACTTTCTGCTCTGGGCATCCCCCTGAGGAAGGGGAGGTACCACTTGAGAACGTGAGAGGAGCATCCCCCATAAAGCTGCCACCTAAAACAAGAAGTGTAGAAGTCACAAAAAGAATAAGAAAAGGCAATATACGTAGAATAAATAGAACCATATACCTTGGCAAGCCCAGAAGACAACATCCTATTAAGCTTTTCCAGTGACATCGAGGAAAACAAGTGCTTATCCACTAGGGTAAGCACTCCTTTCAGAATTTTTGTGGCCAAGGAGGACTTCCTCTCCATTTCTTAATCAACTGAATGATGGGTGTATTAACCCTTAACGGAGGTGCGATGGGGCTTGAAGGGGATATTCCCTGAGTTTCAAGGAGAATGAGGGGTAAAAGAACCATAATAAGGATTTCAATCGACTCTAATTCTCTCTCTTCTCTCTCACACACTACACCGCCTACACACACTTCGACTCATGCACATACCGCGACGCCGCCTTTAGCTGACGAAGGGGAGGCCGTAGACAATCTATTGGGATGGATGCAGAGTGGCGTTCTTAATGCGAGACGATGATTCTTGCAGATGGGGACAATAATAAGACGGATTCCGCACTTAGGCGACTGCAAAAGGAATTCAATTTCAATGAACTCCTTTCCTTGGCCAACAGGGTTATTGATGATGGGGATATTGATTCGATGGCTACGTTAACAGACTTTCAAGCCAAATGGTTTGCAAAGCTTGGAGAGGATGGAAATCGCATGCCTCAGCGATCGACGGGTTTGTATCCGGTTTCTTCACGTACTCCTACTCCTTTTTGATCGACCAACTCTCCCTTGCGGCCTCCATTGCATTTTTCTTGATTGCCAACTACAGATCACATGGCCACTATTCTCTCCATTGAAGCGGCGCTATTGCCATTTTTTTCTAACGCAGGTGTGGTCGCCGAAATTCTACCGCCGCCTAGGGTTTCCTCACCCATTTAGATTGAGATTCCCTCAAACCATTCTATAACAATTTCTGGGTGTAGGAACATCCCTCCATCGCTTACTGGCTTGTTCGATCCGGTCCCAATCACCTGCCCACCCTCGACGAAGGGTGCTTCGATAGAGTGGATGAATACGCGTGGAGATGTCTACTTGAATGCATGTTCTTCAGTGAATATCTCAACGAATCCCTCTGCTCCGACAACGTCGATGGGTGTTTTGCCGACAAGAATCTTCATCGGTAAGGTACCCTTATCAACGCCTTCTATGGATAAATTTGCTAAATCTTTTAATAATTCCACTCGAAAAACGCTTTCCTACGTCCCGTCGATGACGGAGAATGGTGAAATTATTGTTCGGCCTTATTTGAAAATAGTTTGAAAGGGGTCTAAATATTGGGTTCACACGGCGGTAAGATATTTGTTGGGTTGGAAGACTTATTTCCACCACCTAAATGAGTTTGTGCTATCAATGTGGCCAAGGGTTAAGAACGTTATTGCTACCGCAAATGGATTTTACTTCTTTCAATTCCATACCGAAGCGCATATTGAGAAGGTTCTTGAAGGAAGACCTTGGTTCTTCCAAGGTCAACCGATAGTATTACAATTATGGGAACCTGGAATGGCGTTGAGAAAACACAAGCGCACTAATGTTCCGGTCTAGATCAAGTTAAAGCACTTGCCCGTTGAATTCTGGACTGATGAGGATCTTAGTACTATTGCAAGTGGAATTGGCAAACCGCTTTACCAGAATGCCATTATGAAGGCATGCACGAGACTGGACTTCGCTCATGTACGTATCATGCTTAACATCTCATTTAAGCTTCTTAAACATGTTATTATTATGGTGCCAAATGAGATTGGAAATGAGGTGTCATGTAAAGTGGATGTCGAATACGAGTGGGTTCCACCCAAATGAGCGAAGTGTATGTACCTGGGGCATTTGACGGTTTCGTGTCAACCGCAAAAAACTCCACTGAAGCCTCTAGTGGCTGTATACATCTAGAAAATAGGGGTTCTAATAGCTCCTATGCCCAAATCAGCTGCACAACCGGTTATGGAGGACTCACATCAATGACTGAACCTGTACCTTCCGTACCAATTTCTGACTTGCAGCAACCGAACCTTGAGACCTCCAATGGTAAAGAACTAGTGTGCTATAATCCTTTTGATGCATTAACACTTGATGATGATGAGATTGCAGACGACAAAATTGAGGGCCCTAAAGAATGCAGCCCTTCTAGTAGTTATATATGATGAATATTTGGGTTTGGAATGGACGTGGCCTGAATCGAAGAGATCACCAAGTGGCAGTGGGTGAACTTGTTTCGTAATACAGGTTATGTTTCGTTGGTCTCTTAGAAACACGTGTATCGAGTACTAATATTTTGCGTGTACAATCTTATGTTCTTAATCGTTGGAAATGGTTTACTAATTACTCGGGTCCGGGGACCCATATCTGACTTGCTTAGATTGAAGATGAAATTGATGTAGAGGTACTGAATGTCCATGTTCAATTCATACATTGCAAAAAAATTTATTCGTCATTACCATGTGCATGTCTATGTTACTATTGTGTATGGAGCTAATGAAGTAGGGGCTAGACGAGATCTATAGTGTGCTTTAATTGATATGTCTGACAATATACTTGATGTCCCTTGGCTAGTGCTTGGTGATTTTAATACAATTGTGGATATGAACGAGGTATGTGGACATTCTGGTGATATTTGCGTAGCCGTGGAGGAATTTCGCAGCTGTATAGTCAATACGGGTCTTATTACCCGTACCTATACAAGGGTGTACTTTTACATAGCATAATCGCAGTGACAACGACACGAGTCTATGGAAGCAACTGGACAGGATGCTTGTTAATGATGTGTGGCTTGATCAGTGGTTGAATTGCTTTTATCAGTGCTTCATGCAGCGAACATCCGATCATTTCCCTTAGTTCTTTGTGGAAATTCTGTTAACCCGCATGTAAGTATATTTCGCTTTGATAACTACTTAGCGGCTTCACCGGACTTTCTTCCTACAGTTCAGAATATTTGGCGCAATCACATAGTGAGACTGCTATGTATGCGGCTACTCAAAATTTAAAGGCCCTTAAATCGATATTTTGGGCGCAGTGAAAGAAAAAATTAGATCTTGCATTGAATGAGTTCCTATCGATTGTTCAATCTATTCTCCAAACGGATAGGCGTAACTTGCTTCTGAAGTAGCTGGAGAACTGTTGCCGATTTGTCTTTCTTAAAGCCACTAAAATGGAACAAAAAATGTTGCATCAAAGTGCCAAGATGCAATGGCTCAAAGGGGGAGATCAATGCACTCGAATCTTCTTTAGGAAGGTAGCTACAAGACGAGCCTCGAAGTGCATTTTTCAAATTTCAACTGCCGAGGGCAGTGTCTATACTAAGTAACAGGATGTCATCAATGAATTTGTGGGATTTTATCAACGACTTCTAGAGGGAGAGAAGAGAACTAGACACATGGATATTCGTCATTTGCACCCATGGGCTCAACACATCATCACCGACAGTGAGGTATCCCAACTTGTGTTACCAGTTACTAAGGACGATGTCAAAACAACTTTCTTTGATATTGATGAGGATAAATCGCCTAGACTGGATGGTTACTCGGCTGGATTCTATATGGCTGCGTGGTCGGTTATAGTTGAGGAAGTTACTCGTGCAGTATTAGACTTCTTTGAGAATGGTCGAATTCTGAAACAGGTTAATGCTACTTTGCTCGCCCTTATTCCGAATGTCTAGTCGCCTACTAAAGTAGCAGATTTCAAGCCTATCTCCTGTTGTAATGTCCTGTTCAAGGTCATTACAAAGATCCTAGTCCAACGGATTCTTCTACTACTTGATCGCTTAGTAAGTCTTATGCACAACGTTTTCATCCTTGAACGTTTCATTAGTGACAACATCTTATTAGCTCAGGAGTTGTTTGTTCGATATAACAAGCAACGCCTTCCCCCGCGATGTGCTATGAAGGTGGATTTACGAAAAGCTTATGACACTGTTGCATGGGATTTCTTATTGGCCACACTGCAACTTTTTAGCTTTCCTCCGCTGTTTATTCAGTGGATTGAGGAGCGTGTGACGACCAGTAGTTTCTCTGTGAGCCTAAATGGTAGTGTTCACGGTGTGAGCGCTAATTTTATCGTGTCTGAAAAATTAAAACACAAATAAATTATCACAAATAAAAATATTTGGATTAAAATATCAATGTGAGTACAATCTCTATTCTATCCCTTGATTATTCCCTCCAAACTATATATTTGACAAATTTGACCAATTCAAAGGGGAATCTCCACGTAGATCTCCTTTGGACTTGAATTTGAATTTCTATAACGTTAATTCGAGAGCTTTCGCCAATAATCCCGAATTAAACGCTATAGTCTTGACTGGAATTTGATGATTTGAAAGTGGATTTGCCACTTGGATCTTCTTGAGATGATATCTAAATATTTATGACGTTAATTCGAGGATTTTGTGCATATAATCCCGAATTAAACGCTATAATTTGTGGCGCAACTTTGACGAAAGACTCAATTTTTTTCCTTGAACGCCTTTGAATATCCTTGAGCTTTGAAGAACAGTGTAGAGAGAATTATTTGCAATTTTTCTCTGCTTTGCTTTTCGTTCTCGAGCTCTGTGTGTCAAATGAGGTTGTAAGGACCCCTTTATATAGGTGTCAGAGAGGTAGAGTTGTGATCTACTTTAACCTTTGGTATTATCTCTTTATAATTTAATTTAAAGAAATAAATACATAATATATTTGGAACAATATGATTGGTCAATTTGACATTATCTCTTTAATATTTGCATTTTATAAAGAGATAAATACAACCAATATTTGTCTTGATTTGATTGGAGCGTACATGCAATTGCTCCACGTGGCGCGGTGTAATTGGCCGGAATCTTTGACTGCGAAGCATTATTTGATTGGCCGAAATATTTTATTTTGACATTTGTCGGCCATTGATTTGATGACAAAATATATATTTAAAATATCAATTAAATTGGCTATTTATACTTGAAATTAATTTAGTAAATTTCAAAATATAAATAGAAAAATATAATAATTGATAAATAATATATTATATGATATTTGTCATTATTTAATTGGGTGCAAAATTAGTTTGCCTACAAATGCCCCCTCGAGACTCATTCACGAATATATGCTTGAAAATGTAATTTTCAAGGTGAATGAGTTGCGAAAATATGAATTGAATTTACATGGGGCCGCACATAATCTAGAATTTTGTTTAGGATAAATTGCATAAAACCCCCCTGTGTTTTCAAAATTTAGCTAAAAACCCCCCTGTGTTAAAACAATAGGCAAAAAACCCCTGTGTTTTTCAAAACATTGCATACTCTCCCCTTCCGTTAAATAAGCCTTAACGGCGTTAAATTTTGACTGACTTGACCGTTATACCCTTTTTATAACAACCATTGATCTTTGTATGTAAAAAAATGAACGGTCCAGATCTTAAATAATTTAAATATTTTTTTATTTATTTATATATATTTATATGTACATTATATATAATATATAATATATAAGATATATAATATAATATATATATGAGGGCGACGGCCGTCACGTAGGCGACGGCCGTCGCCTCCCAGACTGGCGGACGGCGACGTCGCCCTACGCGGCGACCGTCGCCTCCCAGACTGGGCGACGGCGACGTCGCCCAGAACAGCCTGGGCGACGTTGGCGTCGCCTCTGCGCAAGGGGCGCGATATCGCCCCATCGCTAGCGGGCGAAATCGCCCTGGATCTGGGCGACGACCCGTCGCCCAGATCCAGGGCGATTTCGCCCCTAATCTCAGTTTCTGGGCGACGGAGGCCCCGTCGCCCTCCGTCGCCCAGTCTTCTTTCTCCGTCGGCGACTCGTCGCCGACGGACAAGATTGTCTATTTATTAAAAAAAAAAAAAAGAAATTTGACCCCCGCTCCCTCGCCGTGGGGTGCCCTGGTTCTGGGCGACGGAGGTCCAGTCGTTCTCCGTCGCCCAGTCTTCTTCTCCGGCGGCGACGAGTCGTCGCCGGAGAAGAATAAGAAGAAGATACAATATATATATATATATATATATATATATATATATATATTAAATATTTAATTTAAATATATATTAATATAATTATTTTTTATATAATATAAAAAAATTCATAACTTAATTAGTATATTTATAAATAAATATTTACTTAATTAATATATATATAATTATAAATACTTAATAAATATTAGTTAATAAAATTGATAACTTAATTAGTATATTTAAATAAATACTAATTTATATTTAATTAGTATATTTTATAAATAAAAATTAAAATATAATTTAAATTAAATAATAATTTAATTTAATTAATAATATATAATATCATAAGTGATTTTTATGTATATTTATATAAATTTTTAATTTAAAGATTGAATTGGTTAAAATATATTTGGATTAAATAATATTTTAAATTAATTGATAATGTATTATTTATTAAAATATATTTACATGTCAAAAGGAGGGCAAAATGGACATTTGCATACATAGACTAACCTTAAAAAAGGCCAAAAATGAAACCCACTTGCAAAATGAGCGAGTGTCATCCACTCTCCGTTAGTTTCTAACGGAGAGGGGCTTTTTTGCTGTATTTTAAATAATACAGGGGGTTTTTTGCCTGTAAAATTAACACAGGGGGATTTCACGCTATTTCACCAAAACACAGAGGGGTGTTATGCAATTTACCCTTTTGTTTAAATCAAAATTGATTTAAATTTCTTGAGGATTTGGGCCGCAATATGGCTAGAGTTGATTAATTTCTTCCATCGAAAGGCCCATGGAGAGAAGCCGATCACCTTCCTATGCATACACACACACATATATACATATATATATATATATATATATATATAATTGGGCCAGTCAAAAGATTTGGTTAAATTGACTCTACCTGCGTACAGCTCAACCCGCAAGGCATTGCACAATTTTTTTTTTTTTAATATAATGACGAGTGGGCCCCACAAGTGTCTAGGTGTTGTGCACCACCTCCACCATATCATTCCCAACTCTTTCTTCTCCTTGTTCGCTGTTTCAGTAAAGAGATTTGACAGAGGAAGAAAAGACTTCAACAAAGAGTTGCTAATCTTTGTTAATTCTTCTTTCGATCCAACTCTATTGAGAGAAGAAGATGACATCTCTATGTGATTCACACCGTATCAAATTAATGAGTTTTAATTGGATTGTCACTCAAATTCTAACTCTCATTCTCGGACTATAACTCGAAAATCCGAATTCTTCTCGAATTAAAATACTTCAATTGGGTGTATATATAAGGGCCTTGGCTTCAGTATAAACCCAGCAACACGAATTTGGTGAGATTTGTGGCGTAATTCGGTAATAAAAATTTTTTTGTTTGTTGATTTTTGAGTACGCACGCCAGGTGTTGCTTGAATGCTCCAACGAATTGCTGCTGAAAATTTCATGGTTTCTTTGCAGATTTTTTTTTTTTTTTTTTTTTGTTTTGCCGTTGAAGCTTTCTACTCGAATTTCTTCCAATTTCTTGAATCAGTGCATCGTTGAAGTTCCGTTTGAGTCTCTTTTGTCCAACAATTTAAGGGCAACGAGAGGTTTCGTTTTTCTTTTCGACTCTCAAGTAAGTTTTTCAATTTTCATGAGTAATCTAAATTGAATTTTGAAATATTTAGTTCGTATATATGCAATTGAATGATTGAAAACTTAATTTCATATTCATTAATTGCTAGAACTAGAAATTTCAATGCTTTCGATATATATATATATATATATATATATATCGAAAGCATTGAAATTTCTAGTTCTAGCAATTAATGAATATGAAATCAAGATATATATATATATATATATATATATATATATATATATTTTAGAGCCATCCAAGCATTATAGATAATTAGGAAAATTATACTTGGCTCAAATTGTCTCCATAAATTGGACTTGAATCATGAATTTTTTGTTGTTGGAATCTTAGATCCATAATTTCGGCTTGAGTCATTCATGCTCTTGATCCCATTCCATGTCAAGTAACCAAATATTTCATCACTTTGCATAGAGATTTATTGAAAAATGAATTACCAATTATCAATTGGTTTTCTCTATAATTTTCGTAGAGGCCTACTTGGGGGTGCGTATATCACATGCTATATTTTCTTCTAATTTATTTGATTTTTTTTTTGGTCAATCAATTTTTTTTTTTTTTTTTTGATATCATATAGCATGGTTTATTTCAAAGACAAATCTTCCCCTTCCGGTGAGAACCATTTGATCATCCTTGACAATCAAAATCAACCCCTGGAGAAAGGCACAATGTTAGCGGTTTATGCACCCCTTATTGGTGGTAGAAATGTGAGCCCGTGGCCGAGATTAACCAATTCTTCTCCTTTGAGCGAATGGTGTCAAGAAACTTCATTGAGCAAGAACGTCAAGGCGTGATTTTACGAGCTAATCACCATGAATCTCCTCGTCACCAACCATCAGACGACTTCGCCCATTTATGCACTTTGGGCCGTTCTATCATTGAAGGTGATGCAAAGTGGGATGGCGATCTTCGTTTTACCAGAGAATTTCGATATACTAAAGGATATTGGGAGTGGACTGAGGACGTGCTTAGCCGATGTGGAGATAGATTGCGCCATCTCAAAATATATGATGTTGTTTATGCTTCACTGTTTACTTATGACCACAATTCCGATATCGTCAAAGCATTTTGCGAAGCATGGTGCCCTCTTACAAATACTTTGCTTACTTCTGCCGGGGAAATGTCCATCTCGTTGTGGGACCTGCATGAACTTGTCGGACTTCCTATGACGGGCTGCCTTTATGATGAAGTTGTACCAAGCGCGCTAGAGCTTACCGGAGTTGATGAAAAGAGAGAGAGATTTATCCCCCGTTCCTGTAAGTATTTGCTTTACGCTTATCACTTGCTTCAAAGTGCCGATGATGATCGATGCTCTCACGTATCCATTGACAAATGGGTGAAGTTTTGGTCCAAGAAAACTACTAAGTACCATCCGCCTCCTCCTCGTAAAGAGAAGAAAACGGTTCGGCCTAAGTCGACTCATAACCCTCTTGGTGATATTGCAACTCACGAGAGGTGGTCGACTGCCGAGGATGCCTTATTTGCGAAGCTATGCATTGAAAGGAGTCTCAAGGAAGAAGTTTATTTGGCGGCCTATTTAGCTTGTTGGCTTTGCTTGTTTGTTCTTCCCGGTAACGATGTCAACTCCATTCGTCCAAGTACTTTTAAGATGGCGTCCTTGATGGCGAATGGTCGACGAGTGAATTTAGCTATTCCCGTCTTGGCGAGCATATATGAGGGTTTGAATACCATTGCAACTTCTCCAAAACCAGCCGGTACGAGTCACTCTTTTCCTATCCACTTTGTTTATGCATGGCTAGCATGTTACTTAAAACTCATTACTCGTTTGGCAAGAGTTGCGTGGTCCAAAGATGACGATTTTCTGGAGAAGGAGGTGCGAAATATTATGAGCCACGAGAAGCACGCAAACGAATTCATAAGGCCGAGTTTGTCTCTTGGGCTTGCAATATGCTTGTGAAAGCTGAGCCGTTCAAGTTTGTCGATGATGGTCGTGCCGAAGAGCTTGATCATAGTTACTTTGTTGCAATTCGTTCGAGTTATCTTACTCTTCGTCGAGGCGGCAGATTCATCGTTGAGCCATATAGTCCTCATAGATTTGGGCGTCAATTTGGGTACTATCAAGATGTACCAGAACCCTCAAATATGACACACGTGTGGCTTCTTTAGAAGAAGGACTCCGCTACTGGCGCTTATGTGTTCTATCAAAATCTTCATCAAAAGCTTGGTTCCCTTGTCTGCCTGCTAATGCTAAGAAACTCTGCTCGGAAGCTTATAAAGCATGGTGGGCTAAAATCCATGGGACCCTTTTTGATGATAATATTGCATGTTTGATCAGACCGAAGTCGATTAAGATCACACTTAAACGTAAAAAAACGAGGACAAACAAGTTGATGGTGGAGAACGATCCCCCACATGCACTTATTCCTCCTATTGTGATCGAGTGTGATTCTCAAGCTGCTATTGTGGAGGTAAGCAAAGGAAAATGTTCTTCACATAATGTGGCAGATAGTGATAGTAGCAACAAGGATCGTCATTGGAAGAGGCAACGGAAGGAAACTATGCCTTTGAAAGCAACGGAGACTAATGAAAATGCATCGCGGTCTTCTTTAGCTAATTTTGTTGCGGAGGTCGTACTTCTTGATCATGTAAGTTTAAGCTTCTCTTTTTCTAATGTTCTTTCACTGAAATTTCCCTTTCATTCCTCTTTTAGTTGGAAGATGAAGTCCAGTCTATCGACGTTGGGAGGAATCTGAAACTAGTCATTCATCGACTATGACTCCTCCACTTGGGATGGGACTTAAAAGGAAACAATCTTCACCTCCTGCTGCGGTGTCAGTACTTAAAGGTGAGAGCTTTCTTTTCAATTACCAAAAAGAATTCCTTCAAAGGTTGTGGAGTGGTCTCATCGTGAAGATATCAAATACTCCGATTGACTTTCTTTCGTCAATTGAGGACGATGTCCACCTTATTCTTGAGTCCATGAAGAGTTTTCAAAAGTTTGATATTTCAAAAGTGGAGGAATCGTTAAACATGTTTTTTGCCAAAGTTCGTGCTTATGACGAAGCGAGATCTTTATCTTCTGAGAAATTCCCAAAGTCTTCATAAGCAACAATTGAAAGAAGTTAAGGCTCGTCTTCAAGATGTTCAAGCTAAAGCAAGCGAAGAGCCTCTGAGATCCAATCTGTTATGGACGAGTTGGAGCATGTTGAGGAAGATATCGCAGTATTGAAGGGACAACGAACGAACTTGCGCGCTACTTTGAAGGAAAAGAAGCAACTTAATCATGATACTCAAGCCAAAGTTCATGAGGTCGAGAAAGACCTTGCAGCACTTGAAAGTACCGGCCCTCTAGATGATGCAATAGTGCAGAACTTGGAGTCTTCGAGAGCAAATTTGGGGATACTTACAGAAGACTTGAAGAGTTTAAACCCTTTTGCTTAGGATTTTGTTTCTTGTTGCATTCTCTTTTTTTTTTTTTTTTCGTACTTTTTGTTTTGCCCCCATGTTTTGAATGATTAAGTAATAGAATTCTTCCTTTTCTTGCTTCCATTGTGCAATCTTTGAGCATACCTTAGTATTTCCCACGTCAACATCATCAAATGAAAATAAAGATATTTTATATGTTTATGACTGAACTTAGAAATGTCTAAGCTGCCTACGTACCTCATCAAGAGGATCAAGTCATTACGTAGTTCAAAGTACAAAATATTTGTTTGAAAAAAGAGAGGCCGTTCACAGTTTATACTCATGCGGGCCCGAGTTTTTTTTTTTTTTTTGTTTTTCTCTTTTTTTTTTTTTTCAAGCGTAGTATCGTTTCAAAAACTTTCCATTGATCGGGCCAATTCTCAAACCATCTTCAGCGACCAATTTATATGCACCATTGGTGTAGGCTTCTTTGACAACATAAGGACCATCCCACTTTGGCAAAAATTTGTTTCCCGTTCGATGCGTTGTGATTATAGGCCTCCTCACTGCAAGAACTAAATCGCCAACCTGAAAAGAACGCAGACGCACCTTTTTATTGAACGCCCTAGACAATCGGGCTTGGTAACACTCGAGCCTTTGTTGTGCTTCTAATCTCTTTTCATCGAGAGCTTCCAACTCTTCAAGTCGTATTGAGCATTTTCTTCCTCGGTAAGCCCTTCTTGTATGGCTATCCTTAATGATGGGATTTGCTGCTCAAGTGGAAGGACCGCCTCTACTCCATAGACTAGTGCATAGGGAATTGCTTGAGTAGGTGTTCTGACAGTGGTCCTATATGCCCATAGAGCTTCTCCAATCCTCTCGTGCCAATCACGCTTCGACTTAGCTACCACTTTCTTCAGTAGGTTGCACAAAGTTTTGTTAAAGGCTTCAGCAAGACCATTTGCGGCAGCATAATACATGGAGGAATTTCTTTGTTTAAAATCAAACTTTGACATAACTTATCTATCAAGCTATTGCAAAAGGGTTTCCCATTATCAGTGATGATGTATCTAGGCACTCCGTAGCGATAAATGATGTGGGTGCGATAAAATCAGCAACATTCTCCTTCTTCACTTCTTTAAGAGGTACTGCTTCAGCCCATTTAGAGAAATAATCTGTTGCAGCCAGAATATATAAGTGACCTCCAGAGGACTTTGTTAAAGGTCCTACAACATCTAAACCCCAAGCATCGAAAGGCCATGAAGCAACGGTAGGATGCAATAGTTCAGGCGGTTGGTGGATCAAATTGGCGTGGAACTGACAAGCTTGACATCTTCTTGCATAATCCATGCAATCTTTGACCATAGTAGGCCAATAATAACCCATTCTCTTTATGCGGAAATGTAGTTTTGGCCCCGATTGGTGAGCACCACAAAACCCAGAATGAGCTTCTTCCATGGCTTGGACCTTTTCATTATCACTTAGGCAGCGTAAGAAAAGTCCATCAAATGATCGTCTATAGAGTGTGCCTTTGTAATAGATGAAACGAGTTGCTCGTCGGCGGGTGTCGGTCCTTCGTCTTAAATCATTGGGTAACTTCCCGTATTTCAAGTAATCAACCAGTGGTTGTCGCCAATCTTCTTCTTCA